>OX392380.1:0-1200000 GCA_947623385.2 Cladonia squamosa | reverse complement strand
CATTAGCTGCTGTCATCGGAGGTGTCATCTTCCAAAACGGCATGGACATCCAAGGTCCAAGGTTGCGCGCTGCCGGTTTGTCTTCGCAATCATTGAGAGACCTTTCTGGAAGAAGCGCTGCGGCAAATGTGGGAAACGTTATCTCTATGTTATCAGATCCGATGCAAAAGTTGGTCGTGAAGGAAGCATTTGCCTGGAGTTTAAGGAACATATGGATCTTATGCACTTGCCTGATCTTTTGCGGACTGCTCTTCAGTCTTTTCATTGAGAAGACTGCCTTGAGCGAGGAGCATGTTGAGACGAAAACGGGTCTGTCCAAGGATAATCACTAGCTCGCATCTGGTATGGTATGATAGCGTGTTCAAAGGCTACTCTTATGTTGCAAGCATATTATAAAAGTGCTATTGGTGAGCAAGTTGCCCGCTATAGGTGTTCCCTTGCTTCGAAACGCCGTCGCTTTGCATACACCAAAGCCGGTATGAGAATGCCATCACTCATGCTTCTCTGTAATGTTGACTCCGTTATCTGTGCCTTCCATATATGCCTTCCTTGCCAACTTTGCTTGTTCCTGATTTTCCTGTCTCACTCTCCTCTCTTCCCTCCACTTCGGGCCCCACTTCAGTTCTGCCCACAGCAAAGGGCTTGTGAAAAAAGCAACCCCTGCAATGAACGTAAAACACCATCCTCGTCCCATCCCCTGGATCATCTGGATTATAACCGCTGTTCCTGCCGCGCCCATCAGACACCTTACCAAATTGTTTGCAGCGGTGGCTGTCGCAGGGCTCATGGGATACAGATCGACCAGCATGGTACTCATGACATTAAACGACCCAGTCAAGCAAAGCCCTATAATGAAAGACAAAACAAGAGGTGCTGCTAGAGGAGCGTTTCGTTCGAGCACCCATCCCCAGCACAGAACTCCGGCGATGCCAACATAAAGGGGACCGATAAACACTTGGATACGAGCCTTTTCGAGTGGAAAGTTACGCATGTCGTCGCCTCTCTTAATGTCAATCTTGAAACCCGCGTTCTTCGCTACGCGCTTGTAGTTCATATCCATGAGTTTACCAAAAGCAAGCGACGCTATGGAGCAGCCTACGCCGAAGGGGATGAAGCTCAACCTAACCAAAAATAAGCAGTTGTACCAGAAGTCTATAGGACATATACGAACCCGATCTGGAGTTCGTTGAATCCATATATCTCCTGGAATTGACTAGGCAAACTGGCCGTGACGTCGTAAAACGCAGTGTAGATTAATGCATTGTACAGCAAGATCATACCAACGTCCTTCTCCAATATTATGTGTACAGTCTTCAGAGGGTTCGGCCATCGGAGCTTCCTCTTGCTCGCTAATTCTGCCCGGGCAGCTTTCTTCTCCTGGCGGGACACTGTCCGGCTAAGCGCATCATCGTGTTCAATCCTTCGTGACTTCAGATAATTGAGCAGAGACATATTCCAAGCAGGGGGCGGGATCGAGCCATTGCCCACAACGTTTCGGCCAGTCTCAGGAAACGAGATGGCGAGAGGTATAGTATAGACAACAGCTAGAATAGTTAAAAACCAGAAGAGCCATCTCCAGCCCAAGAATTGTGTCAAAATGCCTCCAATGACTGGTGCGATTGCAGGAGCTGCCATTGGACCAAATTGAGCGATTCCTGCCGGAATTAAGTAAGATGTCCACAATGCGGATGAACAGGCATACCCATGAACTTGCCCCTTTCCCCACTAGAAGCAATGTCTGCGACGACTCCATTCCCTAAGGCTACCGTCCCGCTACTGCCGGAACTTTGTAAACACCGTAGTACAAGAAGGGCTGCATAGTTATTTTGCAGAGCTAGGCCAACATTCGCACCAATGTATATTATGAACCCGAGAATGTAAGTTGGTCTCCTACCAGTCATATCTGCAAGGTCTCCAAATATAGTTGGGGCGAGTCCCTGGAAGATCATATAAGACGTCAAACTCAGGTTAATGAGTTCGTTGGACACTTTCAGGTCGGTAGCAAGAGAGTTGAGGGCAGGAAAGTAGATGTTGGCAGAAAGTGGGGAGAAGAAGCCTCCACAAGCGACCATGACCACAATGAATTGTCTCTGGCGTTCACTGAAGACAGAGTATACAGGTCCTGACGGCGCTCGGTCCAGAGCTTCGAGGTCTCTGGTTGCGGGTGGAGCGGGTGCATCTTCCTCCTGTACTGGTGCCTCGCTATCGATGGCATGATTGTCTGATCCTTGGAGCGGACTCTCCATGTGGTTCCCTTTCTTGTTGTCTGTGCCCTGAGGCGTTGCCTCTTTACGTGGAGTATTATTCCCTCCAAAACCTTCAGCTACATTGCTGGTCTTCTCGGGAACGTCTTGTGCAGGCTTCTGATGATGAGATGTCAGCCGTTGGGGAACTCAACTGCGCACCATTGCAGGCGTCGCCAAGGTAATATAGTAGAGACTGACCGGGCACGAGGTACACATGGCTGCAGCGGTCTGCACATGGCCTCTAGCATTGCATATGTCATGAATCTTGCTTGTGAAACTTTCATCTGCAGCCGAAGGTCCTATGGTAGGTGATAAGGCCTGGGTAGGCTGGGGATTGTGTCCTTCTTCCTTTGGTGGGTCCATGAGTGGAGCAAAGAGCCTTCATAACGAAGCATGATGGAAGAGAGAGAAGACAGATATAGTCAACAGCCATCGGTCTTTCCATTCCCTCAGAACTTACGTTAACCTCTATCATACCTAGTAAGGTTTAACTCAGGGCTCTAGATAATGTTGGTGTGCAATGACGTCAGACGTTAGGGAGGACGCCTTAAGGCCGGGCGTTAATGGCACGCATAGCCGTTGTCGTACATTAGATAAATGGGCATAGGGCACCTTAAACCCGATTAATGCTTACAGTCCCACTTACACAATCAAACACAGGATTCACAATTCCCACTTTGTGATTACACGACGGTAGATAGCATACGAAAGTGGTCACTATGTTACTACTTGATCTATATGCAGCTCGGTCTATGCGCCCGGTATTAAGCTGCATTTTGCCAGCACCTGCATTTTTGAGGATCGTGGAGAATATCAACACCAATCATGTCGCATGATTCTACCTAGGCTATTCACAATTCCAGCAAATCACCATTGCCCCCTCCTATCTGTGGCTGATACACCTGCTGTGGATTGCTCTGGTTCACCACATACTGCCGTTCACTCCCCATTCCGACCGTAGGACTACCGCCAAAGCCGCCATCCCCTCCTCCAATATCCATCGACGCCATGTTGGTATTCAGGCTTGAGAAGTACACGTCTGCTGCATCAATAGCTGCTGACAGATTTGCTCTGTCACCGCCATTCGCGTTTCCTGAGCCGGACCCGTTCATAACAGAGGGTAAAGATTTGTGCGCTTCCATTGCAATTACTGTGGGCAGGGTATGTCTTTGCAACGCCGGGCTGTCCACCAGCTTCCTTGCTCGCGCATTTCGAAAGACTTGCTGCACCGGTTTGAGATAGACAGTCGCCAGAGTTCCCACGTTGAGGCACATCTCTTCCAGAGTCGCCGGGTCTAGTTTTTCTGACTCGGCTGTGATGGCAGGCTTTGTCCCCATCACCACCTGTTTCGCAAGAGCGGCGTCCGTGGAGAGCAATCTCCAGTACATGTAGCCTCGATCGCGGAGGTCTGGATTGTCCGTCTCTTCAGTGGCCCATTTCAGGACTTTTGGCACCAGTTCTTGTCCCTTTGTAGGCCTCTGTATGAACAGCTTGACAGTTGCCGTAAGCAGTGCAAGCTGCACCTCGACTGGCTCATCCGCAAAGGAGTATAAGAAATCATCTAATAGGATATCAGAGTTCTCAATCCGATCCGCATACTCACCAATGACCCAGATCATTGCGGCCTTCGCCTCGGGCTCGTCAAGAGAATCCAGATTCTCGCAGAGGATGGAAATGATGGATTCGTACTGATTTGGGTACTTCCTGAAGATGTTTCGAATCACGACTGTCGCTTCTTGCACGATGTAAGACACTTTAGTTGCAACAAGCTCGAGTAGAGAATCGATACACAGTTGAGCTGCTGGTTCAATCTTTATGGCCAATTTCCCAATGGCTCGTACAGACTTTCGAACGAAGTGGACGTCAATCTCTGTAGCATATCTCTTGGGGTGTCAGTAGTCAGACCTTGCATATGTGGATGGTACAATCACTACAAGTTTACATACTCTCTAAGTTCTGTCAAGACTTCTTTAATGTTCTTCTCAGTGGCCAACATGAATATTAGCTCCAACTTAGTGACTTTAACGTATATCGGATCGTTGTATTTGCAGAAGAAAACTCGTATATCATTTCTTAGGACTTCTGGTCTCCGTTGAAGGATCAATAGCGCATTCCGAAGTGCAAGATACTGGATCTCCGGCCCTTTCGCCAACAATGTGACCAGTGGTGGAGATAGTTTTCGACACAAGCCAGAAATCTGTCTCTCGTCGGAGATGTAGTTCATGAGGTATAGAATGACTCGCGTGCATGTAAGCACAACAGATGAGTTTGAATGTGATAGTCGGGGAGTAATCCGCTCTGCAAGAAGTAGCGCTTCTTGTGTATCTTGGGGAACGTAAGACATTAAAGCTTCTAGTATGTATGTTTGGCCCCATCTACCTCTGAATTAGTTGCGAGACGCGAGGAATAAGGCCCAACGTACTCTGAGCAATCTGGTAATATTTGTACAATCTTTGAAGCGCTGGCGTAGTCGATAGTGAGTTTGATGGTCTCGCTTCTCTCCCAGATATCCATCAAGGCTGCTAACGCACTTGAGACGACTGTTGGATTATCGTCCCTTAGCATGCTGTTCAGCCTGTCAATCAGATCAGACGCTTCCACGAGATTCTTGTCATGATCGTAGAGCTTTGCCACACAAAAGGCGGCAGTCTTTCGCACATAGGGATCCGGATCTTTAAGCAAAGATTTCAAGGGTGGCACGGTAGCTACCACAAACTCACGCACATGTATGTAAGACATCGTACGGAGAGCAAGGGCGCGGATCAGAGGATTGGAGTCTTCCATATCCTACAACATGAGTTGTTAGGGCTGTGCACACACATTTCATGGGGTACATTACAAGGACAAGGACTGGTAAAGCCTTCAACGCGACCTCTGGCTTCATTCGGGCGTAGTTGACCAAAAACAAGAAACACCTAGTCAATGGTCAACTCTTTGCTGGCTGGATAGGAGTTTGAGAAGCGGCATACATCTTCTTGATTTCTAGACTAGGTATTTGCATGCAACCAACGACATCGGGGAAGAGTGCTACCATGTCATTGTTGCTCATGGTCATGTTGGCTACGATCTTCTTGAGAGCGATCTTTTTCGCCGAATTGTTCTTGTCTTTCTTTCCACCACTGTTAAGCTCGAGTCTCAACTCAGCAACTTTACCCTTCAATTCAGGAGTGTCAGTCAATTTGGGCATGGTAAGAAGATCAGCAGGAGCAACTGGAGTGCCAGGATGGGGGTCTACATCAGCCATGCCGGCTAGAGGTTGTGACACTGAAGCGACGACACTGACGCTTGGTTGATGTCTTCGAAATTTGTATATTTGCCCCTTCTGCGGGCTGGGCTGTGACGATAGGGAAAGTACGACCCAAAAAAAAATAAAGCAACATACCCGGGCGAAAAGCTTCGCATCTCCTCCACTTGCAGCCATGCCGGGCTTGAATGAATTAAATGTTACACCGGATTTTCCAACAATATGTCACCAACAATGAATAAATTTACATGACCACTGACGCCTAACAAATGAAGAAGTATGAAATCCCGAAGAACAAATAATGGCGGATATCAGATGAGCCTCATTGAGATTACTATGATGGGACGCAGAGAAAGAATAAGCCCTCTCCGCCAGACAACTCGCGTGCAGTGGCGCCGGCGATCATTTGTGATAGGGCTGACTTTTCTTGGCTTATGTTCAACAACGTTGGAAACCCAAGCTGTTACTCATCTTCCTAGCTGTGAATCAATATACGAAGTGCTCAACATGTCACAAGTATCATCCTCAAAGTCTCCTGCGCCGCCACAATGGGTCATAGATCTGAATAATCCACAACGTCCTAGACCTAGAAATACCAACGTTGCCAACCCACCAGGCTATACAGAGGCAGCCAGTGCCGGCAAAGTACATCCCTCAATCTATTCAGCTATATGCGTCCCTCTTCTGACTCTCTAAACAGCGCTCCACATCCTCCTCCAAGACACCAGCTCGAAAGCCCCCCACCACCGCCGAAACCGACACTCTCAAGCTCAAGAAATCATGGGAACTAGCCCTCGCGCCGGCTAAAGCTCTCCCCATGAACGCAATAATGATGTACATGTCCGGCAACTCGTTACAGATCTTTAGCATAATGATGGTCTTCATGCTGTTCAAGAATCCAATACAGGGGTTACTTTCTACGAACGAGGTGTTCCGAAGATTCGAAACGGATGGAACCAAGAAGCAGCTGTGGCTTGTCAAGGCATGTTACGTGCTGATGAATTGTGTGGCATTGGCATTGGGGGTTTGGAAGATTAATGGGATGGGGTTGTTGCCTACAACGAGGAGTGATTGGTTGGCTTGGGAAACAGAGAGAGTACCATTAGAGAGGGCGGTTTTCGCATTTAAATAGTACTACATACGACGTTGTTCTTCATATAGATACCCTAATCGAGTCTTGATGATTTACCAACCCTCCGTAGCCTGGCTCTGCAGGCCCTAAGCGTCCCTCGAGGAGCTATTAGTGGAACATTGATGATTTAGACAGATCGCCTTAGACTTGTATGATTTTACAATTGACATGAATGCTCTTTAGCCGGGCCATTTTGATCCGAGAGAAAGTAAAGACAGCACAACCAGACAACGAGCTGGTGTAGGCTTTCTAATCGTGAAGAAGCTTGTGTGAAGAAGTTATCACCGGCGTAGATCAGAGTAATTAGATTGAACGCTGTGCTTTGAGACGAGGAGGCTATCTTCGACCCTCTCATGCCTTCGATATAAACAATCGCTATGTGGTGGATTAAGTATATGACGGCAGCGGAGAGGTCTCATTTCTGACCTTCCCAACCGACCCAACTCCTAGCCATGACACGCCAGACTTTCACTTCGCCACTCTTCATATCACCAAATTTGAAGCTTTCCGCCTTGACCTTCTTGCTTTCTCTGCCTTGCTCCCACGCCCTTACTTTCTTTTTCGTACCATCCCAGTCAATCACCACACCCACATGATCTGGCTTGCCCACCTCGACACTGTACTTGCTATGCATCGCCCCCCGGTGGCCTTGAAATTTTGAATTCCGAAATGTGACAATGTCTCCAGGACGTATCTCATCAAATTGTCGAATAGAAGCATTTGCCAAATTGGCATATATTAAAGCTCCATATGCGCGTACACCGACGGGCAACAGAGCGTCTGGCAACGCTGAGATAATATCTAGGACCAAAGCATGCGGGGAGCCATCACCAACAATAGCTCCCTCTTTACTGCTTGCATTTTCTGCGATACGCGAACCAAATTGAGCATGCGCAGTCTCCAACTGATCTTGCCGCAGATTCTGCGGAGGTGGCTCATGACGTTGCTCCAAGCTAGCGTTCGAAGGGTTTTTGGTTTCAAAGTGCGCCGTCACCACTGTCTGCGAATAATCCATGAATAACACGTACACGATTTTTGTAATCGCTTGCTTGCCACCCCGCCTCGTGGTACTCGTCTCTTCGATCTCGAATATCAAATCTCGACGATTTTGAAAGACCGGCGGGGGCGCGTCAGCCCGAGCCCACCACTGGCTACCTTGACCAAGATCGACATCGGCAGCTATGAAGCCTTGCTCACCTGAGGCCCTGGGAGCATCTGTCGATCTACGAATTGTCGTGCTACTTCGCTGGACGTCTACTGACTGCCGCGGCGCAGATCTGTTAGGCCCTGACATGCTGCCGGAAGAAGCATACTGCTGTGAAGATTGGCCCGTAGGCGGTGGTACCACTCTTTGAGGGGATGAAATCGGGTAGCTAGGCTCGGCATCTTCAAGTCGTGGCGTCGTGGGCCCTTCTTCTTCATACCAGGGCCCCGAAGGTTGCCGCTCTCCAGACTTTGAGTATTTATACGGATCATACTCCTCATCCTCTTCGTCATACGCCTGCTGTTTAGGTGGTGGCGGAGGAGGCGGTGCGCCCCTGGGCATGTCAGAAGATTGACGGTTGTTCCTAGGAGGCTGACTTGGTGGAGGAGGTGGGACAGCGCGAGGTGCACTTGACATCGGCGGGCCGAGAGACGGAAGACCTGGGTGGTGTAGAGATGTGTCCTCTGTCATGGAATCGTCTTCAAGGCTTGGAACTCTCGCGTGCGACTTTAAGGCGTCCTTGTGAGGTGCACTCGAGGCCATGTCAGTGTCGTAGTCACCTTCATACTCGGTGACCTCTTCGTCACTTTCTTCAGCTCCCTGCGCCCTGGGCACAGGGGGTGGGATTGGGAGCGTTCTTTCATCGCCGTTGATAGCTTGTGAAGGAGGAGCATTGCTCGGAGGAGGGGGAGGCGGCCTATTTTGAAGCGTAGACGGCAGTATAGGACTTGTACCCGGTATTGGTGGTACTCGACTGCTCCGATTGGGCAGAATTGGCGGCGCAGTTGGTGAGCCCGGAGACATCTCAGAGTCCTCCAATTTTGGATTTCGGCCTGCATAATCCGAGGGACGCGATTGAGGAGCCGCAGGCCTACTTGGCAAAGATGGCGGTGGAGCAGCCGAAGGAATAGCAGGAGGACCTCCTCGACTACCCGGTCGAGCACTATTGGGTTCCGGAGGTAATCTCAACGAACTTCTAGTATGTAATGACATTTCATCGTCAGACTCGGAACCCTCGCTTGGAGATAATGGTTGGCTAGATGGAGGGGGAGGCCGTGCTGAGAGCAAAGTCAATTAAGATATCTCACTCGGGCTAAAGGGTGTTACTTGCAATCGATAGGAGGTGCGACTGGACGTTCTGAAGGAATAGGTGGGGGCGGCCCTCTGCTTTGACTTGGGGGAGGCACAGGGCGATCTGTAGCATCAGTATGGAACCAGTCGAGCAGCGGATGTTTTTCGAGAGATTACCTTGAGGTATTGACGGAGGTGCAGACCGCTCTGTGGATTTTCTTGAAGGTAAAACTGGCTCCTCTTTCATGTCCTCGACGTCGGGCATATCTGCCGGATCCCGCCCATGGACGAGCGACTTGGGTGAGCCAACCTCTTCTTTGCCCACCTCTGGCTGAGAATCATTCTCCTCTGGACTTCGAACTTTGTGAAGGCTAGACATAGGCATGATAGGAACAGGAGGGGCTCGAGATTGCGGCACCTCAGACTGGCCCGACGTGGAATTGTTAGAAGCTTTTCTCTCACTCGACCCTGAAGACTGCTTCGTGGTTGTCCTGGGAGGCAAACCACCTGGAGGGCCAAACATTCCAGCCATCCCCATGCCGCCACTCATTTTAGCCATGCGCTCTCGAATTTCCATTCTCCTCTTCACCTCTGGGTCTATTTCTTCCTCGCCGTTCTCTTCGTCATCTTCCTCTTCCGCGTTGTCTTCCTCGTCTCCAACCTCCGCCTCTCCAATAGGCGCTTGTGGCTGTCTTGAAGAGGGAAAGGAGGCTTTGCGAGGTGGCTTTTCATCGCTGTCATCTCGACCTGTTGATAATTCCTCACCATCCTCAGTATCACCCACACCCGACTGATCGGCATCATTCGGATCATTGAGTAAGTCTCGCGATGGAACCGCGACAGGGCTTCCTACCGGAGTAGCTTCTCGCGACTTTCGAGATCTTGTGGTGGAGCGAGCTATATCGATGGATCGCTTGCCTGTTGCCTCGCCGCTGTTCATCGGTTCAGGGTTTTCGCCTCCTACCTCTTCTTCTTGCTCAAGTGCATTATCGTGAGGCTCTACATGTTTCCTAGGAGGACGTTTTGACTTTTCCTTTTTCTGGCCGGCTTCCGCATGTCGCGCAGCTTGTTCCATCTGTTGCTTTTGCAACAAAGCAATCCTATCCTTTAAGCTTGTGGGCTTCGGCTGATCTTCAGTTTCGTCTGTCTGAGCAGCTACCTGAGCTTGCGAGGGCAGATCCTCGTTCTCATTTTCACGCGATGCCCGGGTCGTTAGCTCCGGGTCTTCCTCCCTTCTGTACACTTTCTGTGGCGGTGGCTCACGAGGTGGTGGGACATATGCATTTTTACTTGGGGGAGGTGCGACAAAGGGTTTCTTTATGAAGCTAGATCCACTTGATCCTAAGCCGCCCGGTTTATTGGGAGCAACCGGGGGTGCTGCAGGCTTGTTGAACGCATTAATGCGATCCCGGAATGAGCCTGATGATGGCTTCTCAGCTGTTGGAGGAGGTGCGGGCTTAGATGAATTAGGTGGAGCTGGCTTTGTTGTGGTATTTGCTCTCGGTGCAGCAGGACGAGGCTCGAGCTTAGGTGGCTGAACGGATTGCTTCGGTGCCTCCATATGTTCATTGGAGACGCTCTGGGCCTCAAGGGGAGCAGAAGTAGTGGCAGCCTCTGGTGAAGGAACTTCAGCCTCCACTATATTGGTTCCTCTCTCGCCTTCATCGCCGCCAGCGGAAGAATCGGCTTCTTTCTTTGACCGGCTGATCCGGGATGGCCGTGGAGGTGTTTCCGGCTCAAAAGTCTTGACGAAGTTCTTAGGGAACAAGCCTTCCTTTTTATACCCCTCCGAGTCTTCATATTCTCCGTAATACCAATCGGCATCTTCCTCGTCTGTGACCATTATAATCTGCCCGTTCGGGAAATTGAGATCATCGGGTTCCTTCGACGTATAGTCGTATTGAGCCTTGACTCGGAAGGGAGGTGTGGCCATGTTTGCGACTGGGCGTTGATCAGCTTGAACAATGTCCCCTGCACGTCACGACAGCCAATAATTCTTCTGGTCTAGTCGCAGCCGCAAAGGTCCACTTATTATACTAACAAGGCGGCGACTTCGGCCCTGACCTCCTATATGAGTAGATATCAACTGCTTTCTTGTTGGTCGAGCCTACGCAGGGTCGAACTGATCGAGAAGCTCAATGTTCTTGAATGGCGTAATGGTAGAAGGCTGTTGAAGTTGGACACAGAGACGTTGCCTGAGAGCATCTGAGATGCTTTTGTGGGCTCGATTATGCAGCAAATGGAGCTTCTCCCCCAAGCTATATAGCTGTCGACTCCTTTTGTTAGTGTTATGAGCAGACATACGCGGATGCAGATCCACCGCGGGGTGCGGCGAGTACGGAGGCCGACTAAGCCTATCGGTGCATTTCCCTCTGTACACCTACTTAAGTATACATCGTTGCTTTGTAACGTGGCGAACAGACAATCTGGAATCTTCTTTACTTGATGAATACCTCCGGAGACCAGTGAAGGAACGACTTTCCCTTCTGATCTAGGAGTACATCGCTTTGCTTGTAAAAATGCCCCGTTCTATCGTAAAGTCACCACTCTCTACCCATGCCTCGTCTCCTCCACCTGCCCGCTCTCGAGATGACCGTAACAGGGGAACCGCGCTCTATCATGCTCAACTCATTCAGCAACAGAAGGAAGTTGAAGCATTGATTTTGGCCTTTACGGAGAAACTTCTTGATCTACCCTCTTTCTCTGCTGCAGATCCTGCTCACCCTTGCTCTACAGACTCGGAATTAGTCAAAAGCTCTTTACGCCTATTCCAACCGTCAGACTATGACTCTTTAATTGAAGAGCGAAACATCAATAAGCAGTGCGGCTATGTTTTGTGCCCTAGACCTAACAGATTGCAAGATACACAGGCAAAGTACAGGATCTTATATGGCAGGGGAAGAGGCCCAGACGCCCTCAAAATTGTTGAAAGGCAGACTCTGGAACAATGGTGTTCTGACGACTGCGGAAAACGGGCCCTGTACATCAAAGTGCAGTTGAATGAGGAGCCTGCGTGGACAAGGTCCCATACCATCGATGGGAATATCCTCCTCCTCGAAGACATACCCAATCATCAAAGTGGCGAGGACGGTGAAGTCAGCCAACAAGAGCATGTGAAAAATCTAGACCTCGATCGGGAAAAAGACTTGGCTGCACACATGAGAACGTTGGCGATTGAGAGGGGCGATAATAATGCCTCAAGCAAGATATTGCGTCTTGCGGAGCTTGATATCAGGGATAAGACAATCACGGAGGATGAAGTATTCGTGCCAGAGCCACCAACCACAGATCAAATCACAGCCGATTCACATGGTTGTATTGAGGGTTATAGACCGCAATTCTCTGGAAAGAAATTGCGAGGGGAAAGCTCTGACGAAGAGGACCTACTGGAGACGATTTAACTCTTGCGATCTGCTCGCAGACTTTATGGCGTTCGGAGGGCGATCAATCATTGCTCAAGGTACTCACGCATCTGTATTATTATCCAAGTCGTATCTACACCAGTCCTGTATATTTAGAACTCTAGCATGCCTATCTTTCAAACAGAAGGCAGATGCCATTACACGGATGCTCTAATTAAAGATGTATTTATATTTATCGATTCTGGAGGATCCTTAAATTAGTCTTCTCGGCACTGCATTGAAGCCACAAGTCCTTGCCATGGCGACTAGAAAAGCGGCAAGCTGGTAAGTGAAATGAGCGTTCGATGGAAGGGTCTGCCTGCGTTCTGCGCTCTGACAAGGCTCACCTGGTAATCTGACAGACCCTTAGAGGTCAATCTTTACAAGAGAGCGCAGATGGGAAAAGACGGTGCTGGACGATAAACTTAGGATCTAGGGAGCATGCTCACAGCATCACGGAGCATAAATTGGCAATCAAGCTTCGCTTTCTCAGAAAGCTCAGCGACACCTTATGTAGGGAACAAAATATATTCGTGCTATCTTTTGACCGTCGTGCAAGCATAGCGAGAGGCCTTCTTCAGCAACACCACTAGGCCTGACTGTCGAAACCCATGCTTATGTCCTTGGTGGTCTTCCCTCAAATCGCCTTGGCCGCTCCACAGTCTGCTGTTGGGCGACAGCAACTACATTGACAGGAATGGAATCGAACTGCAAATCATCCATTATCAGTATGCTATACCTATAAAATAGCAGGCTATACGTACTCCTAAGCTCTTCAATAAATCCTTGGTGTCCGCATCCACATCCAATTGTCCTTGCTCAGTGTTCTGTGTGAAGTCCAAAGCCGAAATCTCAGGAACGTATTGATCCTTCCTCTCACGCTCCTCTTCTTGTAGCTTGAATGAAATACCGCGAACTGGCCCACGTTGGATGCGCTTCATAAGATGTGTGGTGTAACCAGCGATCTAAGGTTACGGTTCAGAGTGTTAGTAGTGTCGACCATTGCAGGCTTTTCTCTCACCGCACAGCAGTGAAAAGATTGGTAGCTGACCTTGTTACGAAGACGCTTCGAAGCAATGATGGCGATCTCATCGCAGATACGCTTGTTGGTCTCGAAGTCGAGGGTGAGTTTGGGGTAGTACCGTTCGATAATGACCTTAGCTGATTTCTTGACGGTCTTCGTACGAACGCGACCCTTGATTACGCATTAGCATGTAAGACAGACATTGGTCAGTAATGATAAGGGTTCCAGCTCTACATACCATTTTGGCGGTATGAGGTTTTGGAGTTTATATTCCAACTGACGCAGTGCAAGTAGGTAGATTTGACGGCACTCGCTTAAACGTTTTGTGTGCGCTAGTTGGATCCCTGTAATGGTGATTCTACGGCGTGCCATTAATGCAAAGCCGCCATTACTCCTAAATCCCAAAACATACAAATTAATACAAGTATTATATCTGACTTTATAATTCATATAGCTGAGCATCTTATCTCTACGTAGAGTCCCGTATAACTATGGTGTTAGGTGAATTATCATGCAATATATAGCTTTTGTGTTTCTAGGATTTCTAGAGTTGTGGACATTTGCCATCAAACCCAGTATATTACAACTTGTCCTACAAATTCGGGGAGCTCGCTTCGCAATATATTGCTTAGTCATCGACAAAATATTATATACACCTTAGAGGTCGGACGCAATCCTAAGTGCGTCTTGTCTGACTCCCTCTTGAAGAAGCTTCCAAAAGCTCATTCAGGTTCTCATTACTCGTAGATTCCCTGTCGTCGAGCCCGAAGAATGGTTTAGCTCTTCCGCTGCGGGCCTGCACATCTAGATCTTCCACTCCGTAGCCCTGATTTGACCTTTGGGTTCTTGGTCGGTCGGAAGTCAAGGTTGGGGTTGCTCGATCGTGGAAGGCGGCAGTAATAGCAGCCTCTGGAGCCTCTGGAAGCGCTTCTCGAGGCTTCACCTCCTCCGAGTGTAACCCGCGGGCGATATTTACTGCGTTTTTGGTAGCGCGGTCTACTATCAATTCAATCTTGCCCTGTGAACCGACAACTGCTCTCCTTGGATTGACCCAGATCTTTGCTCCGCCAGAAAAATCTGGGTCGAAACTCGACAGACCTGGCACCTCGTCGGTTTTGGTGAATGAGTACCTGCTGTCTGCCCCCACAACACCGGCCACTCCAATCAGAGCCCGAGCTTGAGTCCGTCCTTGAATCTTCTGTGGTGCGACTACACGGCCTTCCACAGGCGTTTCGGAAGCCTGAGGCCCAAAATTAGGGTGATTGAAGACGCGTGATCCGGTGCGCAGATACGATAAGCCGGCTGATGGGTGAGTCGTTGGTGGGCCGTTCTCGTCATAATCGGTAACCGCCCCTCCACGTGCTTGTACTTCATTCCGGGGAAGGTCAAGGAATTCCTCAAGGACCTTTTGCATTGCATTCTCGTCATTCCGAAGGCGTTTCATGTAATTATCAACTTCTTCCTCAGTGACACTGACTCCAACAGTCTCCAAACTGGTACCTTCTTCCACAGCCTCACGCCGTCGAGCTGCTGCCTTTATGTTGGCGAGCTGCGTGTGTAGAAACAGTCTGAAATCCCCTTTCCGAGTCTTTACTTTCCGGACATACTCTTGGAATTGGTCATCGGTTTGGCCAGCTAGCCAGGGGCCTGCATATTTCCAGCGCTGCCTGTTAAACTTTGGTGGCGAGTCTCCCGATTGAGTTCTGCTATCAAAATGAGTGTTGTCATATTGCGAATCAAAGACGCTTCGAGACGGTGTCGATGCTCCCGAAGCTGTCCTCTGCCTTTCAGCTAGCGAGATAGGCATGTCTAATTCTTGCCATTTCCGCAGCGTAAGAACGTGGTCTGCAGCCGAATCGAAGTCAGTGATGTGGTCGATAGAATCGATATTGTCAATATGGATCGTGGGTGTGGACGATCTCGTAGTAGATTTTAACGGCAACGGTCTCTTTAACCCCCAGTCGCCCCTGCCCAGAGACGACTCTGTGGTTTGAATGGAGGCATGTATTGGATATGGAGGAGTAGCAGTTTCTGAGTTGTTAGTCTTTGTTGCACTAAGTTCTGCGTTTGACTTGGGAAGCGGTGGTGGTAGAGAGAAGAGCCTCGAGGTTCTGAGAAGATTTGCAGTAGGAGACAACCTCTTCATTGACATTGTTTGTACCAATGCAGAAGCAATTAAGCTCCAGAGGAATTTGGAACGAACAACAGCCGTGCGCTAGGCGTTGCAACTAGGCCTTGAAGGGTACGTTGCTGGGTCAACAGCCACGGGCCCAAAAATAAACCCGGCAGTCATCAGCTAAAGTATCGCGAGGCCTCTCAACTGGCGTCGCATTTACGGATAGCAGCCCATCGATATTGATTGATTTGGTAGATTAAAGTCACTCGATCCACATACACTTCTGTCTCCAGTCTCGAAGAAGTTAACGCAAAGTCGCCGTTTGCTTTGGCGCAAGCTTTTGATCTCATGACTTGACACGAACAACATAATTCCAACGTTCCAAGGAATACCCTACTTCAACCTGCAATGGAGCGGCCTTCCACCCCAATAGGAGGCCCTCCTGGGTACTCTGCAGCTCCTCCCTCATACTCGAATACGCCGAATGAACATACACCTACAAATATGCCAAACAATGGCTCCACTATGCGCCTCTTAAGTTCGTATGATGACACAGAGCGTCGCTCGTACGTTTTTCCTATTAAGCCTCTAAATATATACGCGAGGCCAGCGCCAAAGTCTGGCTTCGGAGAGAGCGTGGTACATGATTCCTGTGGTCTCAATGAGAAACAGCCATTGAATCAGGATGAGACCAAAGCAATCTCTTCCCCGTGGTACACCACTTCGCAAGGTGGCAAAAACCAGAAAATTCCCAAGCGTCGAGCGAATGCTCGTGTTCGTTTCAAAAAGCAAAGCTCACCCTCAGGAACCATTAGGCCCACGTCTCCCTCCCGAGCGTATCGACCTTCCTCGCGTCCTTCCTCATCCGCCTCTTCCATTCCTATACAACAATCCCCATCAGTCCTCGATAATGCCCCAAAATTATTTCCAACGGCGACCGAGTCACCCAGCTACCTCCCATACATCCCCCCGAGAGGCTCGCCTACTAGATCTCATCTATCGCGCAACTCATCTGAGTCCTCCCGTCCTCCACCATCAGATATTGCTTATGAGCCAGCAGAGATCAATGGAAGTCCACGTCCAGGGACACCATCATCAAAATATGGAGGGAGTCCAAAACGACCTTTACCCCCAGCACCTCTGTTTTCTGGACCGCAAGCGGCCAGTCAATCGTCCGGAAACCTAGCAGAAACTACAGCAATACCTATCAATGATGATGAAGACGATGTATTTGCACCACCTAGTGGAGATCCACGGGCAAGTCTCAAATCTTACAACTCCTTCCAGTCCCAGTCTACATTCACCGAAGAATACAATCCAAAAGAAGATGAGGATCATTATGGGCCAGCTCCCACCGGACGGCAAGAGCGGAGACGTGGTGCAAGACAAGCACAGATGGCCAAGAAGGAAGTCCGACTCATTAACGGAGAGCTGATCCTTGAATGCAAAATCCCCACGATTTTGTATAGTTTTCTTCCCCGGAGAGACGAGATCGAATTCACGCATATGCGATATACGGCGGTGACATGTGATCCAGACGACTTTGTGCTCAAAGGATACAAGTTGAGACAGAACATTGGTAACACTGTAAGAGATACAGAGCTTTTTATCTGTATAACAATGTACAATGAAGATGAAATTGACTTCACACGCACCATGCATGGAGTGATGAGAAACATCTCGCACTTCTGCTCTCGAACTAAGTCAAGGACTTGGGGAAAAGACGGATGGCAGAAGATAGTCGTGTGTATCGTCTCAGATGGTCGTCAGAAGGTACATCCAAGAACGCTGGACGCTCTTGCCGCGATGGGGATTTATCAGGATGGAATTGCGAAAAACCTGGTCAATCAACGGGAAGTCACGGCACATGTGTATGAGTACACCACACAAGTCTCTCTGGATGCGGATCTAAAGTTCAAAGGCGCCGAGAAAGGTATTGTGCCATGTCAGATGATATTTTGTTTGAAGGAAAAGAACCAGAAGAAGTTGAACTCTCACCGGTGGTTTTTCAATGCATTCGGGAAAGCTCTAAGTCCTAACGTCTGCATATTGCTCGATGTTGGGACGAAACCTGGGCCTAATTCTCTCTACCACCTCTGGAAAGCTTTCGATACCGATTCTAACGTGGCGGGTGCTTGTGGGGAGATATTTGCAGGTAAAGGCAAGGGTTGGCTTGGCTTGCTCAACCCACTTGTAGCCTCACAAAATTTCGAGTACAAAATGTCGAATATTCTCGACAAGCCTTTGGAATCCGTCTTTGGGTATATTACGGTCTTGCCAGGAGCTTTGAGCGCATATCGATATTATGCCCTTCAAAATGATGCGACAGGGCATGGCCCATTGAGTCAGTATTTTAAGGGAGAAACTTTGCATGGCCAGAATGCAGACGTTTTCACCGCAAATATGTACCTTGCTGAGGACCGTATCCTTTGCTGGGAGCTTGTCGCTAAGCGAGACGAGCGGTGGGTCTTGAAGTATGTGAAAAGTGCAACTGGAGAGACAGATGTGCCAGGTAAGTGACTTATCCATAATCCGAGAGTTGTCCTGATGCGATGTAGATGCTGTTCCCGAATTTATATCACAACGAAGAAGATGGCTCAACGGAGCTTTCTTCGCCGCTGTTTACTCGCTCGTGCATTTCAAGCAAATATGGAAGACAGATCATACCCTGACGCGGAAAATATTGTTACACATCGAATTTCTGTATCAATTCGTCAGTCTATGTTTTACATACTTCTCTCTGGTGAGCTGCCGAGTCACTGTCGAGGCGCTGATCCATCTCTAACAAACAAACAGGCCAACTTTTATCTCACATTTTACTTCATCGCAGGCTCATTGTCAGATCCCAAGTTAGACCCCTTCGGACATAATATTGGATTATACATCTTCGTCATACTCCGTTTTGCCTGTGTGCTCCTGATCTGTTGTCAATTCATCCTCTCTATGGGTAATCGTCCACAAGGGTAAGGACATGTTCAACTCCTTTACTTACGATACACAACTGACTATCTTCCAGAGCCAAAAAAATGTTCATGACCAGCTTGGTTGTATATTCCATCATCATGGCCTATACAGTCTTCGCATCCATCTACATCGTAGTTTCCCAATTGAAAAATCCAACAACCTCGTTCCACCTTGGCGACAATATCTTTACCAATCTAATAGTTAGCACCGGCTCTACCGTGGGACTCTACTTCCTCATGTCTTTCCTCTATCTTGACCCTTGGCACATGTTCACCTCTTCGGCTCAATACTTCGCTCTCCTACCATCCTACATCTGCACACTGCAAGTATACGCCTTCTGCAACACCCACGATGTGACCTGGGGTACTAAAGGCGATAATGTCATTCAACATGATCTCGGCGCCGCCGTCAGTGGAAAAGGCAACACTGTGGAGCTGGAAATGCCAAGCGAACAATTAGATATCGACTCTGGCTATGACGAAGCCCTAAGGAATTTGCGTGACAGACTCGAAGTAGCTGCACCAGTGGTCAGCGAGGCTCAACAGCAAGAAGACTACTATCGCGCCGTACGCACGTACATGGTTGTGGCATGGATGGTCGCCAACGCCATACTCGCCATGGCGGTCAGCGAAGCTTATGACAGCACGCACGTCAGTAACAATTTCTACCTTAAATTCATCTTGTGGAGTGTGGCGGCGGTGGCGTTGTTCAGAGCAATAGGAAGCAGTGCGTTTGGGGTTATCAATATTATACATATGATTGCTGAAGGGAGGATGAGATGGGATGGATGGAGAGTGCCCGATTGGGTTTCTGATACGGGGAGCAAGGTTAGCAGCAGGTTCAGCTTTTTTGGGGGAAGCAGTCTTGCGAGCAGTCTGGGAAAGTCAGCGAAGTCGTCGAGAAGCTGAGAACGCCCATCCGTGAGGTATTGTTTAATATCTGCTCTCGGAGCGTCATCCGGGGGATGTATAGAACGTTGCGAAAAGCTTGATGTTGATTAAGTGACGCGATTTGAGATGCACGAATTGCAAGAATTGATTTTGCTTCACTGACAGTATTGCACACCGCTGCAGGGCCCTGCCTGTACAAATTCTAAAGGTAAGGCGACGAAGTGAAGTCTGTGCAGGATGCCTGCCTACACTTCGGTTCTAAGACTGTTACAGCATTGAAAAAGCTGTGTGGGGTATCTATACGCAAACGAACAAAGTTCTCTGGCCTGACGACGAACCCCCTTTACAAGAAATATCTATAAATGAGAAAGAAGCACGCCCAGTCAGGCTCTCTAAAGCTTTCAAAGTTTGCGAGGCTTTGGCGTCTCTGGTACATCCCATATAGATCCAAGATACGATGGTTCTTGTTTGGCGTTCATCCCTGCCAGAGAGTTCGGTGAGGAGAATGGCTCTGAAGGTATTTCTATTTGTCCATCGATCGCACCCGCAACGGCTGGTAGTCCATTGAAGGGTGTTGAGCTATGCGCCATGGCTGTTTGGTCGGCATATCCGTTGGTGTACACTGTTTGATCAATATTCGAAGTGATGACGTTGGATTTACTAAAGGAAATGGGGGAGGTAGATGTAAAGACTGGAAGGTCCTGCTTGGTGCGTTTTGCGGTGACTGGCGTTCCTGGGAGTGAAAGGTCGGACAAGTGCTGTTGCTGCATCGGGGATTGAGGCGTGACTTTGGACGGCTCTAGATTCGTCTGTTCCTGGCCTGGGATATGCGTGGAACGATCGTCAGGCGTCCCAACGATTGAATTGTGCGCCAATGCAGTTGTGGGCGGCTCAGGAGGGAGAACCAAACAAGTGTGAGCTTGCTCCGGAGGGGTTTGAGCTGCGGCCTGCAAGAGCTGTTCCGGCAGCTTAGGCTCCAGGAACGGCTCGGGCGTTCCCTGGGCAGGCTCAGAATCCAAAGCAGGCGAAGGAAGCTGTTGAGCTACAAATGATTCATTCGATATCGGCTTAGGCGGAGAACTCCCCTTCACAGGTTTAGGTTTTGACTTTGTTGGCGACACCGGCTTCGTGGTCTTTGGCGCAGACGGCTTCGCTGGCCTGCCCCTTGGTGCAGCCTTCACCTTCGTTTCGCGAGCTTCGTACTCATGTTTTGGCGGAACATTGAGCTTGATGCTCATCTTTTTCATTCCGGACGCCAGTTGGTCTACGTCTTCGTTCTCCATCTCAACGTTCACGGCCAGAGGCGTTTTAATCATATTCTGGTTACCAGTAATTTGATTTTCTAGGCTGGAGCCTGTGGAAGAGATTGACGGTGCGCGTGAGATAGCTGCTTGCTTTCTTACTGCTTTGACCTTGGCTGCGTCTTGGTGAGGATTCGCAGCGCCGCGGGCTTTCTTGACGAGGAGTTGCTCTCGCCCAATGTTAGTACCATTTGTAGTTCCAAGGCTGAACTCTGATCCTCTTTCTGTTGTCCCGGAACTGGCGGTGGATGCAACGCTTGAGCGCCTCCTCGCTGGCCTTGAAGGCTGTGGGGCACTTGAATGATCTGACGCCGCTGAAAGTTCCACGTCCAGCAAAGAGACATCAGGAATTGTCTTGCGACGAGTTGCTCTAGAAAGAGGCTTTGTCTCATCGTCAGAAACATATTGTGGAGGCTTGGCCTTCCTATCCCTAAGTTGCATTCTTTTGGGATCAACAACAGGTGCATCTGTAGGCAGTCCAACGGAGGAGTAGCGATCACGGCGCGCACGGCTAGCTTCGGCATTGAGGTCCTCGGGTTTACAGCTCCTAGTCTCACGGTCAGACGGTATCAACATTTTACTCAACTCGTAGGCAGCCGTGGCCCAGTTCACTTCCGGAGGTGGAGGACTTGGCACCCTCGCTGGGAAAATCCCTTGTTGATGAGGGGCTCCGCCAGAGCCCGAGATAGATCGACGACCTTGAGGGGGAGAGACAATCTTTGCTGTAAACGATTGAGTAGCGGACGTATACGTCGGGCGCCCATCGTTTCTTGGTTTCTTGGGAGCTACTGTAGGAGCTGGAGGTCTTGTCAAGGCCTCAAGCTCTTCCAGATGATTGGGGGACCACCAATTTGAGTCAAAAATTTCAACATCCTCTCTTCGTGGATCGCTTGGGGTGTGCATTGAGTTGTGGTCGAGGTCCAGCCTCTCGAGCTTCCGACCCATTTCGTGCCCGAGCCCCTCGGCGTTAGTTGATGATCTGGAGGTGCGAGGGGTAGCAGCTAAACCACTAAGATGGCTCATAATCCCACTCATAAGGGCTCGATCACTGTAGCCCCCTTCCAGCACACTGATAATTCTCCCATTAACACAAAGGCCTTCTTCTTCTGCGATTGAAACAATATCACGAGTAAGGCGAGCGTAGAAGTCTGTAGGAACGTTGACCTGATGCCTCTGCATGCCGGCGCTCTCCCACTCACTTGCGTCGAATCCCGCAGACAGAAAAATCGCAGCTTTTGGCGTTGGATGAGTAGGTGCTTGTTGAAGTCGGTCTGAATGTGTGCGTAAGAATGTCCTTGCTTTGTCAAGTATGACGGAATACCTTTCTTCATAAAGCTGCCAGAAATCGGCCTCCGTCTTCCATGGCTGAAGATGAACGTTCCATATGTTCTGTCCATGAGCATTCTCTATGCACAAACTTGCGTTGCGAACTTTCTCCTCATCTCCCATTTCGCATGGATAGGAGTTGATATCATGCAGGCTAAAATAACCAATGGCGGTTTTTTTGGTTATGGATGTATTTTTTGGCATTGAACTAACTCGTGAGTTATGAGCCCACGTAATGGATTGAGACCCATCGCCGTGGTGCAGGTCAAAATCAATAATGGCGGCGTGAGTTAGTCCGTGGGTTAATGCAGCATGGCCAATGCCAACGTGAATATTGTTAAGCCAACAGAACCCCGACGGCATGTCGGCAGAGCAGTGGTGACCAGGAGGCCGGATACAGACAAAAGCCCGCTTTGGGCCCCTGTCTTGAAAGACCGCATCAATACCTTCACAAACTCCCCCTAATGCGCCTTCAAGAGCATTTAGGGATCCAGAGCAGAGATAAAGGTCTCCCTCATGGAGCTTCGATTTATCTGTCTGAGTCTTCCCGTTCGTCTGATCAATTGTGCTCGGTCGTGAGAGTTCTTTTCCGGAGAGTGCTAATTTGGATTCCGCGGCATCGCACATAGCGCTGAGTTCGTTCATCCACTTGGCGCCATGGATAGCTACGGCAGCAGGAGACCTCAACGACAGCCTTCGAGCCGTCTTATGAATCTTGAAGGGTACTGAAGGCAGCGTAGAAGGATGCTTCTGAGGGTGAGGGGGGGCATGGCCCTCCGCATGTCGTCCACCAAGACGTACATAAGCTGTAGCCAGACCAAGGATAGATGCATGCATGCGCTCTGGTCGTTCCACGATAAGGTTCAGATTTGCTTTCGAAGTACGTGGTCTGGAAAAACGATGGCCGTAACAGTCGTCCTGCAGAACTACGATAGTTTGGGCCTCCTCTGCTTTACCGGCCCCAGATCGATGGATGTTCAGCTCTTGCTCAAAGGAGTCATGCGCAATAGAAGCAGCTGTAGCAGATGGTGGCTGAGATTCTTCGGCCGGAGGAGGAAGATGTGATCTTACGGACAAACCAGGGCCAGTGGAGGATGCTAGATGCGAGGAGGTCCTGCGGGAAGCAGGCGATCGCGGTGGAGTTCCTCCGCCACTCCCTTGCAAAGAGCTCAAGGACGCTCGCTTATGTAAAGTCGGAGTTGTAGAACGGTCGCTGCCCCCCAGTGAGGTGGAGCTCGGGGCTCTTCGGAGCGGAGATCTTGTCAAATGAGTGAGACCGGACGAGGAAGAACTCCCGCCATACTCCGGGGATGTCATATTTGGAGCAGCAGGGGACGAAGGCGGAAGAGCTGTTGCAGCTGCGGTAGAGAGGGAAAGGTGTTGCATATCATCTGGCAGCGTGGCTCGGTTACTGTTTGTTGACTGTTGAATGGTGTTGCTGGGAAGATGCTCCAACCCAGGACGCGATTCATCCATAGCGCTGGCGACTGCAGTGGAAATCAATGCCGTTGTTGCTGCCGCCGCTTATAGCAGCTTCGTCAGGTAGGTTGTAGATCCCATGTCATCGCGCTCGTGTATAAAACGCATCCCCGTGATATTTGGCGCTAGGCGCGTCTCCTGCCTTGAGCTAATTCTATACCTAGCGTCTGGTAGAATGCTGCCAAGAGTTAACCTTTCGAACTCCTGTCTACCTTAGTGTCAGAATGTACGAAAGTCTCAGACATAAGAGCGGCTATTAGGCCAAGGCTTTACAGAATCTCTGGCACCTCCATGTCAGACGCTGTCTGTGCAGCTGCCCATAGTGAAAAGATACTTAGAAGCATTCGTGATTGACTTTTGATACTCAGCCTGATTAAGTTATCCCTTTATTGTCCTCCAATACACTACCTTGTGACAGTCAAAGCACGTCTTAATACTCAAGGGTCAAACCCTAACTGTGCTTTGGCATGTCCCGGTTTCCCCGTAAATGATATCGCGTGCTCTCCGTCTTTTTGCAGCAATGTCAACATCCTCTCAATCAGCCGCGCTTAAATTTGAGATCCTTGCAAGATGCTCTGTTAGTTAGCCTTCCTCTTTCCATTGATTTCTTTGGTATTAAACTTTATGAGCTGGGAGGAAAAGGCTGATTGGGGTAATTTTTATTACAAGACCACAAAAGCCCGGGCTTCAATTCTGACTCTACCTCACGGCCAAGTCCCTTTGCCTATTTTCCAGCCAGTTGCGACTCAGGCCTCGCTCAAGGGTCTTACGCCAGTTCAGTTGGCCCAGACAGGATGCAATCTTTGCCTTAACAACACATATCATCTGGGCCTTAAGCCGGGGCAAGAGACTCTAGAAGTAATTGGAGGTGCTCATGCTTTGCAAGGATGGAAAGGAAATATTCTTACGGACAGTGGCGGGTGAGTCTTCTGGACAGCTTGTGGAGTTGGATGTACAGAATTTAATTAGTTCAAAAGAAGATGTCTAATGCTAAAACATTGTTTGCGGCAGGTTTCAGATGGTAAGCTTACTCGAGCTAGCCGAGGTCACAGAAGAGGGTGTATGCTTCTCGAGCCCCCACGATGGGACACCAATGTATTCCAGGCCTGGAGACAGTTTGTAAAATTTTGGTCCTCACAGCGTATAGGCTTCTTACCCCAGAACATTCTATATCCCTACAAAACACCATTGGCTCCGATATAATCATGCAACTCGACGACGTGATCGTAACTACCTCACCAGACGCTGTGAGAATGAAAGAAGCCATGGAGAGGTCCATCAGGTGGCTAGATCGTTGCATCGCAGCTCACAAGCGGCCCGAGACACAAAATCTGTTTTGTATTATCCAAGGAGGCCTAGATCTCGAGATGAGAAAAATATGTTGTGAAGAAATGGCCAGAAGGGATACGCCTGGTATCGCGATTGGTGGCCTTTCTGGCGGCGAGGACAAAGTGTCGTACTGTCAAGTGTAAATCCTTCCCTTGATTCCGCCGCAGTAAAACACTAATGAAAAAATCTACAGCGTGGATACCTGCACAGATTTGCTTCCGCAGAACAAGCCTCGCTATGTCATGGGAGTCGGCTACCCAGAGGACCTTGTTGTGTCAGTCGCCCTCGGAGCGGACATGTTCGATTGTGTCTGGCCTACAAGAACCGCTGTACGTTTAGCTCAGCACTTGATTTCAATTTCCAGCTAATAAGTCCTACTAGCGCTTTGGGAATGCCATTACTGCGGCTGGTAATCTCAACCTCCGCCACGCCTCGTTCGCCAACGACTTCAATCCTATCGATGCAGACTGCAGCTGTGAGTGCTGCAGGTCAGAAGAACAAGGTGGCCTTGGCATCACCCGGGCGTATATTTACCATGTTGCATCTAAAGAAACTGCAGGAGCCCATTTGTATGCCATATCTGTCCCAGCTTTTTTTTCATTGCGTATCGGTTTTGACGCTGACATGCTGACGCAGACTCACCATGCACAATGTGCACTACCTGCTCTCTCTAATGGCTAGAGTCCGGGCTGCTATCATGGATGATCGTTACCCGGAGTTCTTGCGTTCTTATTTCCGAAGGGCGTATGGAGACATGCAGAAAGTACCGACCTGGGCCACGACAGCACTGCGGAAAGTGGGTGTTGATCTTCTAGGCTAGAAGATATACCATCAGCGGCAAGCAATACTCGTAAATTTACCCATGAATGCAACGGCCGTTCTGAGACCAGCTTGCTGGAAGGCTTGATTCTAACAACGTGGCTTTCTAGTCCTCAGAAAAGATCAAGGTCTTCATACAAACAAGTCGAAACGTTAGGCAAGCTGAAAATGCGGCACTTGAAAACCGAGTGCTGGAGAGGCCTTGGGGCTAGTCCTCGATCAAAGACGAGGGGCGCCACTCTCCCCGGCCCTTAGAACAGGATCAGTAACGATCTACCCGGTCTCACTGAAGCTCCCTGTTCTTACAGAACGTCACGAAGCATGATTTACAACATCACATGAGAGAATAAAGCGTAAGACATGAGTATAGAGGAATGTGCAGAGGTATTGGTTCCATTTAGGGCGAAAATGTTTTCTCAAGCTGTTATCAAGCATTAAATTCCGTATCTCAAAGGAGTAGACTCTTGAAATGATTCCAGAAAAAAACTTATCAAGCAGTGAATTAGCAGATCTCAGCTTTCTGTACAAGACTTATGCTCCGTTATCCCCTCTGTATTACACAGATTGAAAGGGCATAAAGTCATTCTCTGCAATTCAAGCCTAAGATCATCACTTCCCATCATGTCTACCCTATCGCCCTGCCACCTATCCGCAGAACTCATACTCCACGTTTTCAAACCCTTAAAGACTTTCTTCCAGCAATTATCTTCATCGGCACCTCGCGCTAGTATCACTCCATCTGGGTAGACAACGTCACAGCCATCAGGAACTGCACTTTGCTTCGTGCTATCTGATGCCATGTGCCTCTGCTTCTTTCCTCAGTGGGCCTTGATGTCCCTTATCTTGCCTTTCCATTGTCCCAAGCGCGTCAAACCCTCTAGCTAGGAACGAGCGTTAGAGACACAAGGGACACGGTATCTGAAATCTAGGGAAGTGAACGAATTGGTAAATTTATATTTCCATCCATGCCTGTTAAGAAACATATCATGCAACGTCAGAGCGACATGTATTCTTTGCACATGCTAGCTATTCGCCTTGCCTCCCATATTAGCGAAATGGAACTTGGAGGCAGTCTTTCGGGGACATGGAGCACCCGTTCAGCCATCAATATCATAAAATAGTAAAGTCACCAATGACTGCCCGATGATCGGAATTGTACATTCCGTCCTCGAATCGATTCGGAAGCACTGCATATCCTTCGATGAGCCATGGTGTTCCAGCCACATTATCTCGTAATTCGCTTCCACCTTCGCATTCTGGGGTGCCCCTGTTCACAAAGATAAAATCAATCCTTGTGGGCCGCTCTGTCTCAGGGTCAAAGCCAGTAAAAGTATTCGAATGCCCATAACGTTCAATTTCGGGTACCATTGAGTGCACATCAACCATTGGAGAATCTCTGCTCGTCATCTCCTTATAGGCTTCTTGATCTGGTTCACTGTTAAAGTCACCCGCAACCAAGATAGGCGGACTTTGTCCGTGGCTTTCTTGAGCAGTAAATTGGCGTATTTCACCTAGTATGATCTTCGCAGCCTCCAACCTGGACTTGCTGCCCTGGTCATCCAGATGAGTGTTCATAGCTATTAACTTTCTGCGAGTCGAACGATGTTGGAACATTGCTATGGTCAAGATTCTCATGCAGGCTGCGTCCCAGCCTCTCGACGGACGATCGGGCGTTTCGCTGAGCCACTTTGTTTTTTGCATTTTCAACTCCCATACTGTAGGGTTGTAGATTATTGGGGAGTACTCCCCGGCCGCAGACCCATCATCTCGGCCTACTCCAACGTACTCCCATTTCCTCTTGTTCCTGCTTAATCCCGCGAGTATGTCTACCAATTGCTGATGCAAGACTTCTTGCAAGCATATAAATGACTCTGCACAGTGAGCTGTATGGTAACAGAGCTCATTGATCAGATGTGGTTTGCGGACGTCCCATTTTTCCTCGCCCTTGAATGGAGCATTGGTTGCGTACCGAATGTTATGGCTCAAAACGCGAATTTGCAATGGATCAGAGACTCTCATATTGCTGCTAGCAATATCGAGATCATACAGACTGCGTTGAATGGAGACCCTTCAGCGAGTCACGGAGATGTAAATTAGGGGAGCTAGCGGAGGAGGGGCTGCGGGTGATTCGAAGGTTTCGGCTGTTCCCAGCCCGATGACCGCGGGAGGGGCCGTCAAAAAGCCCCACTCAACGCAACATCTCTCGAGTCTCACGCGACTTTGTATCAATATTCTGTCAGATCCAGACCCCTGAAAGAGCCGACGAGATGGCGGAAGGAGCTGCTGTTGGTACGTGAAGTTCCAGAAGACTATGAATTTCTGGCTGACAGGTGTCCTAGATTACACATTGAACAATCCGGATACGCTTACGAAGTACAAAACCGCCGCACAAATTTCACACAAGGTGTTGGAAGCTGTCACTGGTAGGTGATCTTCGTCCTTCGAATTTTGATGTCGTGTTAACAATGTTCTCCAAGGCTGGTGCATCGAGGATGAGAAAATATTATCAATATGCGAGCGTGGGGACAAATTATTAGCTGAGGAGGTAGCGAAGGTATATAAGGGAAAGAAGATCTCCAAAGGTTAGCAAAAAGGATCACCAATGCAAGCAGATGTGCTGAAATCCGCCTTCCAAAGGCATCTCACATCCAACGACGGTCTCTCCCAGCTCCTACATCACCCCATACACGCCATTGTCCACGGATGCTGAAGAGGCCCCCACGACACTCAAAGCTAACGAGGCAGTCAAGATCCAGCTCGGTGCTCAAATTGACGGCTTTGGTACTATTGTATGCGATACAATTATCGTGCCAGGCGAGAAGAATGAAGATGACAAACTTGTCGGCCGTGAAGCTGATTTACTGCTCGCCACACACTATGCCAACGAGCTTCTCCTTAGACTCATGGTACCGCCGGGGCTTTTAGCTTCCGGAACGGAAGAAGAGAAGAAGAAAGCAGCCTCGGCGAAGCCAGTCACTCAATCAAAGATTACTCAACTTCTTGAAAAAGTGGTCAAGAATTATGGTTGTAACCTTGTGGAAGGCACAACGTCATGGCTATTCGAAAGGAATGAGATTGAAGGCAAAAAAAAAATTGTCCTCGCTCCCTCAACAGAGGGCGGTAAAGGGGAGGGCGTGCCTGAAATTGGAGATGTTTGGGGGGTTGAGATGGGTGTCAGTCTGGGCACTGGCAAGATCAAGACATTAGAGAACCGTCCTACATTACATCGGAGAACTACTATTACTTACCAACTCAAGAGGCCAAGTTCTCGACAAATTCTTTCCGAAATAGTAAAGAAGTTCGGAACTTTCCCCTTCAGCTTGAGGCAGCTTGAAGATGAGAGAGCTGCGAAGGTGGGCGTAGTGGAGTGCGTTCGTTCGAATGTCCTCCGGCAATACGAGGTTGTTGCGGATAAGGATTCTGCACCTGTTGCCAGAGTTCTGACAACAATTGGTGAGTCCATTCATATTGCATAAAATTTAGAGCTCTAATCATAATAAAATAATAAAGCGATAACAAAGAACGGAATTGTCCGTTTGGCTGCGCCGCCTGCGCCGGACGAGTCGAAATACAAGACTGACAAGAAAATCACTGATGAGGAAATTCTGAAGATTCTCGAGCAGCCAACAGCTAGATCGACTGGTGCAAAGAGCAAGAATAAGAAGAAGAAAAAGAAGGCTGCAAAGAAGCCAGCTGAAGAAGAGGACGAGGAGACTAGTGAGGACGAGTGATCGTTAGCCATACGAGATGAAGACTCTTTTGATGTCGTTCATGAGCATCGGCAGCGAGTTCTCTTGCTTTGAAATAGACATTGGCAAGATTTGAAGGCGGTGAAAGCCGCGGCATTTGAATAGCTGACATGATGCTATTGGGTACGTTAGTATTCACTACGCCCAGTGGGAGACATGAAACATCTTGTGTCGAGTGTTTAACAGATACCAAGAAGCGGATAGACATATCTTTCAGTGACACCCAAGATGTTTCATGCGAACGTGACGAACCTACTTTCATATTGTTTGTGGTTGACTTACTGATCATGATGACCCCTTTCTCGACGGCTGTATGAGTGGCAAATACCTCTGGAACACCCCGAGTAGCATCTTAGCAGATTTCGTAATTTTAGTAAATCGAAGCCTCGCTTTTCTAATAACACTTCTGTAAAGTAGAAAGGATCATACTTAACATTATCTCGTGACCTGCATTGCTCAGACACCCCCCTGCCGGGTAGCGAGAGGTGGGCCGTTCGCCGCGAAACCTCTTTCAAACTCGACCCAACGCGCTGCACCAACGGTGCACCTCTAACACCTCTTATTAACTGTAGAAAAGGGCCCTCGTAAGTTGAGATCGCCTAAAGATCTTTCCTTCAATTTTCCTGGACTGACGTTCTTTAGACTCCTGTTCGATTGGGCCCCGATCGTGCCGATGGCCTCCAGGCACATGCGAAGGTCTCGCAGATCAAGTCCGCTAGATACATCCTCACGAAGCAACATATCCATTAAAAAGGAGGCTCAGGTCGATGGTAATGACGCGGACATGTCAGAGGAGTGGACTGAGCCGCCACTGCGACCGCCGGCGCCCAGTTTTGAAGACTACAAAGGGCTTGAGAGACATGGCGTACTGGAGCATATGGCACCACTAGGAACTCTACCAGGCAACAAGGTCAGGTCGAGACTGAAGCAACATGAACCACCGCGGCGAGCAGCACTTCTCAAGAACGGCGACGCAAGAGGAGCAAGGGACGAAGTGAACACGCCAGAACCAGCACCTCCGGTTGCTGCAAGACGGTCTGAGCCTCGCAGACCTGAAGAAAGACCATCAAAGGTTTCCTCATCTCGAGAGAGAGATGAAGACTACGACTACACACCCAAGGGCATTACGAGGGTTACGTCTAAAGCAAATTCTACACATGCAACAGCTCATGCCCCAAAGTCACGCACCGCTCAGGAGCAGATGAAGCTCAGACAGATTGTGGACACTGCTATTAAAAGAGCAAATGACCTCGATGATTTTGTGCTCGGCATTGCTGTGAGGCAACTATATGAGGAGAGTTTGCACAACCGTACGCTAGCCGACCTTCTTGACGCCGTGCTTACACAGAAGCCAACCCAACAACAAACGCATGAATTTCAAAGCTATATCAAAGGAGCAAGGAAAAAGATAAAGGCCGGTGAGGATATTGGAGCAAAATCTGTGTCAAAGTCTCCGGCTGCCAAGAACCTCAGGACCAGTGTTACCCGCCACTTTGGCACACCAAAAGATCAATCAGTTGCACCCGCACTCAACCATCATTCTTCCAATTCGAGCCATCAGCTTACAAATCACGAGATGGGAGCCAACGGGGGTCCGTCCAAGGACGAGCGCCCTTCAAAGCGAATCAAAAGGTCCAGGAGTGCTTCTAGTGATTCATCGCTTTCCTCTCTGGATTCCGCTGTCGAAGAATTTGCCCCCACTATAGAGCCAATTGCGCCCAATGCCTCGAATCTCGCACCTGCACAAAGGATCACTCAGCCTAATTATAGACACTCTATGGGCCCAAGGTTAGGGTCATTCTCAACGAGGCCGTCCGATTCGTCAACTAGACGACCCATTATCTCTCCAGCATATGTGGCCACGAGCCCTACGCCTGAAGACTTACTTGCCAGGAAACGGGAGCGCGAGAGGCTTAAGCAGGATTTCAGTGATCACGTCGTTCGCGACAGCGCAGTTCGAGCTGGTCATTCTGCGATGATTCAAACGCAGACGATTGCTCCTAGTGCTACTCTGGCTGAAAGGGGACAGCAACCACGCTTACGTAATGGCACCAGTAATAGAATTCGACGAGACGATTATGAAGCCCTCGAATCACCGAGCTCGTCTAACTATGGTGACCTGCTTGTTCCGCCTCCGGCGGGTGCTTCAAGAGGGGCTACTCCTACTCACCTGGGTCGTCCGCCAAAAGCCGGCAAGAAAGCTGCACGCATAAAAATGTCGTAAGTAGCCGTTTTTGCTATTTTCTGTGCATTTCGAAGTTTTTTGATCGTAGTTGTGTTACCCTGAAATGCGTTGTTGTGAATTTTCCTATTGTCATCCCATTGTTGCGTTGTGTTTCATAAAACCAGCCACGCCCTTTTTGGTAGCCAAACCTCTGTGAAGGAACATATCGAACGTTTTCCTCCCTACTTTCTTCTACACTTCTTCCTTTCATCTACTGCGCTGGTTGCAATTTTATGTTTCTGTTAATTGTATATTCTACTACTGTTTTCTCAAACTTAAAACTTAGCGCTCATCCTTGTTGACTATGCCGTGTAAACGCAAAGAACCAGCTAACACCTCACGAAGGCCTATGAAAAAGCGTACCGGAGTTACGGCTGGTATTGGTCGCGCAGCTGAGGCTGAGAGCAACGCAGTCAGCTACGGACGCACCGACGATAATCAAGATGTAAGCCAAAGTTTTCCCCACATATTCTGTCTTCAACACCTTTTCTTCCCTGGCAATCCACTTTTCGGGCTTCAAGCTCCCACTAGTGTCACCACCTATAGATGCTACTTCTGAGATGGCTTCATGGCTGATTTTGAGGTCCAGCAAAATTCGGACTTGTGTTCCGCTTGCAGTGGGAGTGGTAAATTGCTCTGTTGCGACGGATGCTGGCGCGCTTTTCACTTCACATGCTTCGATCCTCCTCTCGAGCCAAGAGACGCAGAGACTGATGACGGTAAATGGTTTTGTTATAAATGTCGAGCCAGTCAATTCGAATTGCCAAAACCGGAGCGTTCCGTGTTTGGTGAGCTAGTCAACGAGCTTACCAGGAAGAATCCCGTCTCCTTCAATCTCCCTGGTTCTATCAGGGACTACTTTGAGGGTGTAAAGACTGGTGATGAGGGCGAATACGAGGAGGCCAGCGTAGTAAAAGCCAACAAGTAAGATTGGCTCAGTGACTCCCGAGACCGTTGGCGAAGATGCGCTAATACCTGTGCAGGGTGCGGGGAGGCTACGAGGAACTTCCAAACAACTTCAAGCTTAAAGACAACAAGGAGAACTCAGTCTTGTGTTTTCGTTGTGGGGAGTCGGCCCTATTCAAGCGGGAGATTATTCCCTGTGATTATTGCAACCTTTCATGGCATTTGGACTGCCTTGATCCCCCGCTTGCTACATCGCCAGTCAGACGCAACAACGGCCGGTCCAAGAATACGTGGATGTGTCCGAATCATATCGATCACGAGCTCGCCGTTCTCGGCGCCAAAGCCCAAGCCCAAGCTTCCAACAAAGTCCATCCACAAACCGGCCGTCCGTACAAAATCCGGCGCCCGAAGAACGCCCTCATCATTGACATGGGCATTCGTCGTGGCTTCAAGAACAATGGTCTCATTGAGATTGAGAACGATGCTAGTGATGACGATAGTGCAAATGAGAGAGAAAAGTCTGGCGTCATCTATCGTGTTCCTGAGTTAGGTATAAAGCTGGACTTCATTGACCGTGTCAAACGGTGAGTCTTGTGCTACTGCTATCAATTACTTCATCTAACAGCCTTTTCTAGTGAAAACGAGGAGGAAGCGCAACAGCAGCGGAAAAAAGTACGATTCGAGCATCAGCCAATTAAGAACGCTCACGTACCTGCGGTCAAACACACCAAAGCTCAGCATGCGTTTTTCACCAAATTGACCTTCAGCGAGCGTAAAGCCGCGTTGAATCTGGTACAATTAGCTGACGATAAGTCGCCTGTGTCTCTTCCTGAGAACGGCACTGGTTACGATGACACCGAAAATCTCATCAAGGCGCTGATTGTAAGCAGCTAGGCTCCTTATTGATCATGAATCCTGCTAATGAACCTGTTACAATAGGCTGAGGCACCTGCGGTTGTCGAGAAGCTCTGCGCTAATGATGAGCTTGATCAAGAGAAGAAGGCACTAGAGTCATTGATCGAAAAGGCTCGTCGCCGCCTCGAGCAATTGGAACAGAAGAAAGCTGCATGAACGGAGTCAGGACCTTCCCCAGTATAAAGAGGAGAAGTAGAAAGAGAAGGACCTTGGGAAGAGAATACGAGAATATAATTACATGATGGTGTCCTTTCGGGTCTCTCGACTTCGTTGAGGATGACAGATCAATCGAAGCATGGAAAGGGTTTCGGGGCCGCATCACCAGGCGTTCCACAAACTACATCTTGGGTAGTAGCATGAATGCATTTACGATGGCGTCTCAGCGGTAATACTTGCCAGAGAATCACTATCCGCAGTGCAGCAGGACTTACCATTCAGGCCCAAGGCCTCAAATTGTATACTCATTTATCTACTGCTCATGCAGCCATTCGTCTAAATAGCATATTATATTCAAAATCTAGTCTACTGTACCTGATAGAATCTCAGGACCCTGTGGGTGAACTCCTAGTCAGAGCATCATCCATTGCCTATGCAATGAAGGACAAAGCTCGTGCGGGGGCAAACATTTGCACCCACGTATGTATGTTGCTCGTAGACATCGACATAATGAATGATGTATCAAGCAATTCAATTTTTGTTACAGCTAGGGCAAAGCTAGGTATGCTAGATGACATGATGACGCTAACAGCTATAAACAGCAAAAAGCTCCGTCGAATGCACGTACACTCTTCATCAAATCTCCTATCCATCCGGAGAAGAACACATAATATTCACATATATAAAGCGCCAGACCAATAATAAACCAAGCTTGGCGTCCTCATTTTCTTGCCAACAGCGAATTCAAACCAGAGACTGGCTGTGCAGGGTTTACCTCCCCTTTCCAACTTGCTTTCCATTCCTGCCTCCAACCCCGGCTTTTTTACCCTTGGGCGAGGGCTTCGGCGTAGCTTCCTGCTCCTCGGCGTCCTCCTCCCCTTCGCTTTCTTCCTCGCTTTCCCCGTCCTCATCAATGACCTCCCCATCCTCATTGACCACAGCACCATTATCATACTTCCACGCAGCCACCCCCTCGCCCATTTCCTCGTCATCTTCTTCGTCGTCCCGTTCCGCATACCTGCCGCCACTAACATTGACCCTTCCACTCCTCCTCCGTGTACTAGACGCCGCTTCGTCACCACCTTTCCGCTTTTTTGACTTTGGCACTTTAGAAGTCGTAGCTTCTCTCACTTTCTTTTCCTTCGGTGGTGCTTTTCGAATTGGTAGGTGCTTCGTACGTTTATTGCCTCTCTCCTCGCCATTTTCAAGGCCTTCGCTCCTCCTCTTCTTGCCTTGAGTACGCGCGGCTCGCATGCTGGTGCGTACTAGCCCTTCCACTCCGTCTTCAACACCCTCGGGGAGATAGTTCTTTTCTGCAATTTGCTGAGCTTCTTCATGATCTCTCACCTCTGTAAAAAGGCTATGTGGCAAGCGCATCTTTCCCGGCATTGTCTGGATATTCCAGTTATGGGCTTCTTCAAACTTGCGGATGGTAAGTTGGGCAAGGTCACTGATATGGTAGAGATTATCGTCGTATTGTGCTGAAGGGGTAATGGCGTCGCGCATTTGCTTCAGCCGCTGAGCAATGTGATATATTAAGGATATGTTTTCTTCTGTAGCAACAGGGTGCAAATAAAAGAGGATATAGCGAGCGAAATCAGTAAGATCTTCCGCTGTAGCATCATAATCAGGATGATGAGCGAGAAGAGAGAGCAGTCGTGCGAAGACGGATTCCATAACGGTATTAGTACTAGACGAAGTATCTTGGTCTTTTAGGTCGCGAAAATGAGTGGCGCGGCTGCGGATCCAAGTTGTGGTTTCTGATTTTAGGGTGGTGTTTGGTTCGAAAGCTAGAAGGAAGGGTACTGTATAGAATCGTTGAGAAAGCTTTTGTTGGCCTAAGTACTTTTTGAGCCGTTGTAGGAACGAGGAGCGGACAGCGAGGAGAGAATCTTGAGCCACCAAAGCGAGAGAGTTGAAGGCGGTTGGTAGAAGGAGAGCGTCGGTATGTTTTTTCGTGCATAGTTTGAGGAAGAGGCGGGCGGCGAGGAGACGGAGGCGTGATTTATGAGTTGGGGGCGTGTTCTTTGTAGGCGAACACTCTCCTTGGTTGGTGATGAGATTTAACAGTACTTTGTACACAGGCTTTGCAATCTCAGAAACAGTGTCTGGCTCAACATGGGAGCGGATGCGATTGACCAGAATCTTGAGAGCCCAGCACTTGGCTTCGCATTCCACTTCGACGTCTGAAGACCATCCGTACGATTGTGATGCATCCGTAGACTCGGTGCGAATCTGGAGTAGGACCTCTTGGATCGCTATATCGCTAACAGCATCACTTTCTCGATTGACTTGCTCAGGAGCGAGTAACATGAGTTGTGAGATAGTCGCCAGGCGAGAGAGGAAACCTGCTGCACCATACTCGAAATCCTTGACACACTTGTTGACCAGCTCCTTTGCCAGCATCTCTTTCTTGTTTAAAGCAGTCATTATGATGGTGACGGCATATTTCGCTGCTTCTGCTGGCGTCCCGTAGAGGGCGAAGTTCGTCATTGCTTGGAAGAACTTGCGATCTTGCGGCATCTCTTTGGCGTACTTTGAGGCAAATGACGCACATGCTTTCAGATTATCAACAGCCCCAGGGTCATTTGCCTTACTTGCGTTCGGCGCTGCATCTTGGAGCAATGTGCATATCTCCTGAATGTGAGCTTTCAAAATCTCAGGCGAAAGGTTGGAGATATCTCTGAGTAATTCATGAGCAGTTCCGCCCAAGCCATTCTCGTTCGTTCTGGAGTATTGCATAATTGATGGGACATGACTTTTGTTATAGACCAGGACACTGACTCGGTAAATGAGTGGAATTAACACGTTGAGTAATTCCTGTGAAGCAGTAGTGGATTCTTCGATTCTCCTAACGAACTCTTTCTGTAAGGCGCTTTGCTTAGCAATTGTAGGCATGACTACATACAAGCACTTACGATAGACTTGACTACATTCCGATAATCGGTCTCTGGTCCCATGCAGAATCGGATCAGCTGGTAACACCGACGATTGTGCATTTTTGCGAACTTCCATAGACAATCTCTAGCCTTGGACGAGTCTGGGAGCTGTCTGGCAAGGTTTTCTATGAGTCGCTTCAGGTGCTCCACGATCTCTTTCTCGTTAGACTCCATGACACCACCCTAAAATGACGTTAGCATCTGCTGCGAGAGAAGCAAGATTCTACCAACATTATAGTGCTCACAACGCTCTAGATATACTGCCATGAATTTTGCTAGGTTTAGCTGTCGCGTTTGAAAAGCGTAGAAAACCTTCTTCGCTCTCTCATCTAGGTCCTTCACAAATAGCAAGATCCTCTCCGTTCTGATCTTGTCTGGATCAACATTTTCCGTTTCATTGTTACCATTGGTTTGGCTATTCTTAGCTAATTGTGAGTTGCCATTGGTCAATTTGGCGCCTTTTGTTTTGATCGGAGGATAATTGAGAGGCAAAAGCTGTTCAAACATGACATGATCAAGCAAAACATTGATCTCCGGATCGTTGGCATAGTTAGTGTCCAAGATCACAGAAGGAGCTGCACCAATGACTGAAATGACTTGTTCCTCTCCAGCAGCTATTGACCCAGCTGCAGCGCCCCAAAGACGAGCTAGAATTGTCATGGCCTCTACACGAACCGCGTGTTTTGTGTCACGGACTCTGTCAGCCAGGCTTGCAAGCACAGCTCCTGACTTTTGCAGCCCACCAAACGATCCAAGCTTAAGTATCACATCCCGAAAGCTGAATGTACCTATAACCTTCACAGCCGCAATTCGTACCTTCTCATCAGCATCACCCATCATACTGGCAAGGCCTTTTATAAGACGTTCTTCTTCCTGCTGACCCAGGCCGACCCCTCCCGCCGAAGTGACCAGGATTCGCCCGATGCCAGTAGTCCATACCGACCGAATAACTGGGGACTTATCATGGCACCTCCTCAAGAAGCTGGCATACGCCTGGGGATGTGCTTGAGGAAATGGCTGTGGTGAAGAGGGTTTCGTTAAGACGTTCTGATGTGCTCCAAGTTCAGGGGTGTCAGATAGAGAAATAGGTGGATATGCCGCAGGGTCCAGCAATAGTGGTGGCGGCAAGCCTGCAGCTCCTATTCCAGAGACCATGTCTCCAAACGTTTCTGTTGCCAAAGAACGGAGATGAACGTTTTCAGCATTCAATTCAGCTTCTAATTGAGGAATGACATTTTGTAATACCCCAGGACATGCGCGCCATAATTCTCGGAGCAACTGATGGACTTTGCGCAGCTCTTTGAGGTCCTCATCCGTAGGTCCACTGGCGATGTCCATATCAGAATCGTCCAGGTCATCACTAACTCTCCGGTGTGACCCCTTTTTGATCGAAGGCTTAGACGCTGAAGACGACGAAGACGCATCGACTATGACATCGTTGAAATATTGACTAATGTATCTTGCCATTTTCTCAGGGCACGTGTTGCAGATGGTTTTGGCCATGTTATAGGCTGGTGGTGGCTCCTTCAACAGCAAAGTGGATTGCTTTTCATCGACGGCCACAGCGCCCTTTTTGTTTTTTCCAGCAGGTCCACCCATGGCGCGAGGGTCTGTCCGCAAAAATTGTGCAACTATAACATCTATGACCTCTGGGGGTAAGGTGGCAGATTCGTCCACTAAAACGACTAGGATCGAAGTCATGTTGAATTCAACTGTTTTGCCAAGTTGCTCTCCGTTAGATGGCTTTGAAGAGCCTGCCATTATGTCGAAGAAGCTAGTGAAGAGATGGATCATCAATGCCTCCGAAGACGGTATATCTGTAAGGAGTACAATGCTCTTAACTTGCGCAAGCGAATTCAGAGCGTACAGATGTTGTGCATTATAGGCGTTGGAGGGATCGGCCAAAGCTGGAAGGATAGAAGTAATGAGCATGTTGAAAATGTCCTGAGGCCACATCAGCAATGTGTAATTCTATAGCTTCCTCAGCGTGCTTACTGACCTTCAGCTGTTGCCCAGTGTATGGCGCATCTGGCGCGCAGAGCCTCAATATGTCAACTAGACAGCATGCCGTCCACGCCTTGACGCCTTTATCTTTGTGTCCGAGAAGATTGGGGCTTGCCAACTCTTTGGCGACTTTGAGGAAAGAGTCCCGCTCGTTCTCTTCCTGCTCCATGCTCTTCATTTCCTTTGACAACGCCTGAAGTCTTCGCAAAAGATCCGCAATGGCAATGGGCTTTCCAGCGCGCCATGATAGAGGCTCCTTGAATTGTAGACCAGATAATTCGTGTTGTGGTACCTCCGAGTCCATGGTTGTGGTGGTGGAAATGGTGCTCTTGTGAGCATTAGCGACCTGGGTGCGCTTTACAGCTGCCTTTTCTGCCCGTCGCTCTTGTTACATATCGAAGTATGCTAGTTTAGATCTATAGAATGTGGGCGGTGCGCACTGCAGCCTGTGGGGTATGGTGAAGATGACCTTTATCCAATAGATATCTCAATTCGGCGCGTCGCGCCTCAAAAGCGTGGATATTGGCCGTTGTTATGTACACGACAAGTGTTGATACGTGTACTACTCTATCTCCTCGCCGCTGCCGCTTAGATTGAGATTCTGCACAATCGGATCATCCTTAAGAGACCTAATCGTAGGTAGGCGTAGAGGAAAGTCGCATGCACAGCAGATAGTCATAATATAGTGCTACGTTCAGGTCTACCTCTCTTACCATGCTCCATTTACTCCTTCTACTGGTTACTCTCTCATCTCATGTCTTATCTTCGTCTTTCTATGATAATCCTGAGCAAGACCCATTGCCTCCTCTTGGCCCAGACTCTACAGAAGAACTACATAGAAAATGGGACTTCGAGGTACACTCTTTGTGAAGTTTCTTGTCTGATCTTTATTCGCCATTTGTCCACATTATGGTTGATACTGCAATAGTGGGGATTCTCTGGCATATCGACCTTCGCCCACTTGAAACATGTCAAATGCTTAAGTGAGAGGGACACACCATTTGATATAGGTATCATCGGCGCGCCATTTGATACGGCTGTCAGTTATAGGCCTGGTGTGTGTCCATCTTCTATTGTGTATGCATGTTTTTGAACGTACAGGAAGATTTGGGACCTGCTGAGGCTTGCAACTCAAAGAAGAAGCTGTTTTGGCATTAGAGGTGTAATTTGAAGCCCTTTTAATGGAGTATTTCTCCATGAGACAAGTCACATTGCTTCTCTTTTCACGTTTTATTGATCTTCCCCTGACCTATACCGCCAGGAGCACGCTTTGGGCCTCGTGCCATTCGTGCAGCCTCTGCTCGTCAAACCTCCTTTCGTGGTTTCAACCCACGCCGTGGCCTGAACCCATATAGTGCCCCTTACACCATAATTGACTGCGGCGACATCCCCATTACCCCATTCGACAATGCTCTCGCCGTTCAACAAATGAGTTCAGCTTTCCTCGAGCTTGGCTCTCGGCCTCCAGCTCTCGTACACTCGACTAATCCGAAGCCGAAATTGCTCACCTTGGGAGGAGACCACAGTGTTGCCCTTCCAGCTTTGAGAGCCCTTAACAGGATCTACGGTGGTCCGGTTGCAGTGCTTCACTTCGACGCCCATCTCGACACCTGGCACCCCGCCAAATATCCTTCGGCGTGGCCATCTACTCAGAGCGATTTCACTCATGGAAGCATGTTCTGGATTGCCTCGAACGAGGGTCTCATCATTAACGGGTCTTCCGCACATGCTGGGCTGCGGAGCCGTCTTACCGGATGGGAAGATTACGATGACGATGAGCGTCAGGGCTTTCTACGAATCTCTGCGGATGACATTGATGAAATGGGTGCGGCTGGAATCGTGAATGCAATCTTGGAGAGGATTGGGACCGAAATACCGACGTACTTGAGTCTGGACATTGACGTTCTCGACCCTGGCTTGGTCAGTATTCGCTATGGCCATTGAGTAGCCTTGAGATCTGACAGCAGCAGTGCCCTGGTACAGGAACGCCCGAAGCAGGAGGCTGGACTAGTCGCGAGGTCATTAGGATTTTACGAGGCTTAGAAGGCTTGAACGTGGTAGGCGCTGACATTGTGGAAGTAGCACCAGCCTATGACGGCAGGGGAGAACAGACGGCGCTGGTAGCTGCGCAAGTAGGCTATGAGATCCTGACAAGTTGGGTAGGAAGGGGTATGGCGGAGATGGAAAAGGCAAATCAAGCTGCGAACTCCGAGAATACCAGAGATGAGCTGTAAGAATCGCTGCGCCTAGCCGCAGAGAGTCTTTAGCGCGTCTGATCGTATGGAGTCTGTCAACTGTCTTAATTGGCTGACGACCGAGAAATCTTATGTGAGAGAACCGAGCATAAGTCATGCTTAAAGAGACAAGGACCGCCCACCCACTGCTTCAGATCACTTTAGAAGAAGTCAATCTAACAGAAGCATACGCTTGATGCTGAGACACCTGATCGAAATGCCCAAATCTTTGGGCAGTGGACCCTTTGTTACGCGTATCTGTTGCTCCATTCTCTTATTTTAGACTTTGACGAGCCGTGTACAAGTGAGAGCATACCTACCATCTCCATCTACAATGCCCAATTACACCTCGTACTCAGGCCCCAATTTATGCTTTCCATCAAAGTACCTGAACTTCAAATCGTCAATCTCAATATCCCTAATCATGCGCACCTACCCCTTGTCAGCAAACCCATCCACAAACACAACCCCCCCCCCCCCAAAAGGAACCCCCCACTCACATTAACACCCAACTTCTCTCCATCATGAAAATCAATCAAAATCGAACTGCCACAATTCCCACAAAACCTATGCGTAACCCTCTTATGCCCAAACTCATAAATTTTCAGCGTCTCATAGCCTTGATGCCATTCGACCTCGCTGGGCTTGGGGTAGACGAGCAAATAGCCATTCTTGGTGCAGACAGAACAGTTGCAAGAATTGACTTGGTGGGATGAGAGGTCGGGCAATTTTATGCGGTATTTGAGGGTGCCGCAGTGGCAACTGGCTTCGTACCCGAGTCTGGGGTTTGATGCTGGGGTGCCGTTGGCCATGATTGAGTGCCAGGAGGCTGGATTCGGGGCAAAGATTGAAGTCTGTAACAGAGGGTTCTTAGAAGGAGGTCGCTAGCAACAGTATCTGAGCAGGTGTTTAGCTGATGCGGATAGGGTGAAGAATTGGACGGGGTTTTAATATTTACATGAAGTGAAGCATAACCCGATGCGTCACCACCTTGCGAAGACATCCTCGGCCAATTGTTGTCCATGTTTGCTTTTACACACCGTCGGCAATTCGGTCATGTTTATCTCGTCGGCTCCATTGACCGAATAACAAATCAACCATGCCTATGACCATCCACCAGGCCTCAGAAGCAGTATGCCGTCCAATTCTGTGCGACTAAACGCTCGGGAGGAGTCATATCAGACTAAAGTTAACGTGCCACGCATGCACAGCAAGTCATACAAGGGACACTGAACTGGTCGATGGCAGTGTGTGGATTACCGGGATTAACGCCGTTGTTCGTTAATGACGGCATGGCGACCCACCAAAGTGATCCTTCCTAATTAATTTCCCGAGCATCAATTGACCAATCGTCAACTTCCAACCCTCCCAGAGCGATATCGGCAACCCCCTTCCAGCCCCTAAAGGCGGATCTGATAATTCCAACCTCAAGCTTCATATTGACATCCTAGAAGTAGGTAAGCAACCAGTTAAAAGGCACTTGAGGTAAGGTACTAGAAGGACTCAAGTCGCATCACAAGTCAATTGTGCTGTCGAAATGTGCTGTCAAGACGGCATAGAATAATCTCCTTTCTCCCGTCTATCACGCCATGCAAAAAACATGCAAAACACCTGCCCCCAAACGTCATGATCGGAGACTACTGCGTACACCCGGATGGTTGAGCCCAATTGAAATTATCTGATCATCTGATAAAAATTCGGCAGCTACAGTCATGCTTTTGGCTATGCTATACTATTACTTCGTATGTTGCGTGGCTTTCGGAATTTTCCTTTCTATTTAGTGTGGTAAATGTCTAGTATACAAGTGCAGTGATCCCGTTGCTGCTTGGAATTTAATTGTTCAGTTCCCCCCTCAAGCAGGCTCATTATGGCCGAGGTAACGAAAGAAAGCATGCCCCACCATGATAAGAACCAAATGCCTGTCGAACGTGAATTTGATCAAGCTTCTTTCAGCTCGGATGAGACTCAGACTGGTGTCAAGACTGTAGAGGCTGTTAGTCAGACATGGACTCAATCCGCTCTGATTGCTGCATATCTGGGGTACGTTTTGCTACACGGCGTTGCTGCTCCTGTGGTTTTGTTTTTCTCTTTCAAAAACATTATATTGCCTTGCGAAGACGACTCTACCATTTTTAAAAGATATCTCTTCAATTGGGTCTTCATATATTTTCCTTTAGCGTCTTTCATTATCTGTCCGTTCTGACAGGGGAGGACTAACTGGACGCAGCATCTTCCTGTTGGCATTCTGCACCTCTCTAGAAGGTCAAACAACCATCAATCTGGTAGTATACGCAACTAGTGCCTTTTCAAAGCATTCCTTGGTTGCCACTGTCCTCGTGGTCCAAGGTGTCGTCAATGGTAGGCACTCTCATCGCCAAACCCAACCCAAGCACGTATTCACAATCTGCTAGCCGTCATCAAACCTCCTATGGCTAAAATAGCCAACGTATTTGGACGCCTTGAAGCCTTCTCTATCAGCGTGTTCCTCTATGTGATTGGCTACATCCAAATGGCTGGTTCGAACAATGTCAAGACTTTCGCTTCAGCTCAAATATTTTATTCCGCCGGCTCCACGGGCTTGCAGATTCTGATACAAATCTTCGTCGCTGACACCAGTGACCTACTAAACAGGGCACTCTTTTCAAGCTTGCCTGATGTACCCTTCCTAATCACAGTCTGGGCTGGACCGCCACTTGCTAACAGCCTCCTGGCCCACACGACTTGGAGGTGGGGCTACGGTATCTGGACCATCGTGCTACCAGTAGCATTCCTACCACTAGCTCTATCTCTATTCCTCAACATAAGAAAAGCAGCCAAGCTTAACCCCCTCCCCGCCTCCCCCTGGAAAGGTCAAAATCTCCTCGGCGGCCTCAAATCCCTCTGGTACTCCCTCGACATAATGGGTCTTCTCCTCCTCTCCGCCGCCATCTCCCTAATCCTCATTCCCCTCACCCTCGCCGCAACCGCTAAATCCCACTGGCACAACGCCTCCATCCTAGCCATGGTAATAATTGGGTGCCTGTGCTTCCTCATCTTCCCCGTCTGGGAATCCTCCCCAAGACTAGCCCCTCACCCCTTTCTCTCCCTCCGCCTCCTCACAAACCGCAACGTCCTCGCCGGCTGCGCAATCGGCTTCTTCTATTTCACCGTCTTCTACACCTCCATCTACCCCTACTTCTCCTCCTACCTCCAAGTCGTACAATCCGACTCCGTAACCGCAGCCGGCCACATCACCCAAACCTTCACCTTCACCTCCACCGTCGCCGCCATCTGCATCTCCTTCGTCATCAAATACACCCACCACTACAAATACTACATCACCATCGGCTCCTGCATCTACCTCCTCGGCGTCGGCCTCATGATCCGCTACCGCTCCGAATACTCCACCACCTCCCAAATCGTCGGCACCCAAATCGCCATGGGCATCGGCGGCGGCCTCATCTCCATCCCCGCCCAACTCGGCGTCCAAGCCGCCGTCTCCCACTCCGACGTCGCCGCCGCCACCGCCATCTTCCTCACCGTCGTCGAAATCGGTGGCGCGGTAGGCTCTGCCATCTCCGGCGCCGTCTGGACCGCTAATCTTCCCGCCAAACTATCCAAATACCTCCCCGCCGACGCACAATCCGGCGCTACACTCATCTTCGGCAATCTCACGCTCGCGAAGAGTTATATGGGCGGCACACCTGAAAGGGCGGCTATCGATCGCAGTTATCAGGAAACGATGGATATTCTATTGATCATAGCTGCGTGTCTTGCCGCACCACTAATTCCATTAAGCCTGATAATGCGAAACTACAAACTAGATGCTATTGACCAGAAGGTGCGGGGGAAAGTTATTGGGAAGGAGAAGCGGGTGGGTGGTGGTGATAATGATGGCGCGCCGGAGATGACGATGACGGGGGCGAGGGAGGAAAGTGCGAGTAGAGGGTTCTGGCGACGATTCAGGAGATGAGGTGAGGGAGGAGGGGGCCTGGGTATATAGAGGGGTTGGGAGATAGGTGAAATTTGAACATATGTCTCTGTACGCACGGCTTTTGGATAATTGGGGAAAAGTGGGGCAATATGTATAGTCCATAACGGCCCCTAGCAGCGCTTCATTTTATCCTTGGTATTCATGAACATAATTCCACTTCTACCTACCTAATCTACTTTACTAATTTCAACCAGCTACGGTATCTCCCCACTACATCCCATCCCACAAAACTACTCCTCTCATGTCCTCTAATACCGTTTCGTCCCATCCCATCACCTTTACTGCCCCCAACAAACACCGCCTAATAGATAGGTATCACAATCGCGGCCTACTCACATATCTAGGTATCTAATCACAATAATTTTCCTCCTCCTCGTCTTCCTCAGGACGAAGAACGAAGGACGAAGAACGAAGAACGAAGAACAGAAAATTTCCCATGCCTACTTTGTTTCATTACCCTTTTCTATCCAAAATGCTATTTCCGTTCCATTTTCAACCCCCCCCCCCCACAAAACAAAGTCCCATCCCATCCCATCCCATCCCATCCTATCCCACTCCCCTCCCTCCCCTCTCCAAACACCCCCCCCTCCTCCTCCTCCTCCTCCTCCTCCTCCCCCCACTAAACCCCTCTCCAACACCCCCCCCCCCCCCCTCACCCCTCATCACTCTCCCTCCCCACTCTCCCCCCTATCCCCCTCACCCCCCACTCCCTCCCTACCCCCAACCTAAACCCCACCCAGCTAAACTCTCAAAACATACATCGCTTCGTTCTTTATCCGCTATAAAAACCAGACGGATAGATAGATAGTTTCGAAGCAGGAAAGGAAAGGTAAGGTAGAGAGAAAGGTATAAGAGAGACTTCACCCTGACGCTCTTGGAGGAGATTATTAGTACTGGATGGGAAGGGGAATGTGAAGGGGAATGTGAATGTTATTGCTGGAATTGTAAGATACTGATGGCTTGTGCGGTTTAGAGTTAGAGTTAGGGGACTTTTTTGGGGGGGTAATTGATTGAGGAAGTGGGATAGTGGGTTGGTGGGTGAGTGAACGAGCTGAAGGTGGGAGTGTGCGTGGAACGGAATGGCGGGTTTGAAACGGTGGATGTGGTGAGGTATTGGGTGGTGGTGGAAATAAGGTAGGGAGGTATGGGTTGAGTGGGAGGGGGAGTGAGGAGAGGGGTTTGATGGATGGATGGAAAGGATGGAATGAGTGGAGGGGGGTTGAGGAGAGTGGTTTAAGGGATTGAGGGAGGGGCGGGGGTAGGATTTGAAGGTTTATGGTGGAGCGTCTTTTGGCCTTTTTCTTTGGGTTTTGTACGGCTGTGAGGAAGAATAGTGCTTTAGTTACTGTGTATGGCGGCCAATCGAGGGGAGAATGTCTTGTGAGATCCTTTCCTGGGGTTTTGATGCGAGGTCTTGATTCAGCTGATTATTCGAAGTCTGCACTGTCTCTAGGGGAGCGAGGACATAAAGTAAGTTTCGTCAATTGGAGTGTAGATAAACAGTGGTGGTATTTAATATGGCGGTAATGGCAAGCTATTTCAATGAGTGTGGAGCTTTAAAATTTCGGGCATGCATGATCTGGATGTTTGATTTTTGGTCACTGCTGAGTAACTTAGCGATTGGTTGAGTGGTAGTGGATGACAGCTATAGTGGTCATTGAAAACTACCACCAACTTCATTCAGCTGTGTTACTGCTGGTCATTTACGCGTCTCCGTTAGGAATCGACAGCGCCGGCTTGTACCGTATCTTTCTCAGATAGGCTGCGACCACTGTGGCATACTCACTTGCGATTCGCCCTTTTCTACCTTGGTTTTCGTCCATAGATCTCGATCAGTCTTGCTGCGTGATCCACCCATCTTCATACATAGACCTTTTCCAGGCCCGCGTCCGCCTCTCGTTTGCACCATATGAAACACCAGCTGCCATAGATCCCTCAACCACAAATCTTTTCATATGTAAAGCTGCGGCACCACTTCGTTCAAACTGGACTTCAAGGGACGATTACAACTAAACAGAAATTTCCGACCAATGGCCCTCTCCAGGATATTCCGATTGGCAGATGTAATATGGCGTAAGAGGGAAAGAAAACTCGCATGCAGGATCGCCAAGACGTCGTGTGGAAACCAATCATCGCAAATGCCTGCATCAATTGACCCGACAATCGTTTCACTTAATACACGTTGCCGCTTGAGGTTCCATTGAGGTAGCATTTTGCTAAAAGCCGGCACGGGTCTAACCCACCAATGCGGATGACAGAAATGATGGAAATGCCGACTGGCGATGCTCATTGTAATCAGGGAATTGGCATTGAGCTTGAAAAGAGTGGTAAGCACGCGTATCTCCTGCCTGTTTCATTTGACGACTTTGCAGAATGTTCAAGGCGATCCTGTTCAGTCAACATTGAGTTCCATACGGTACAGGTAGCCGCCTCAAGTTTTGAAGGCTCAGGCGACTTCACCGCAGGCGGGCTGTCTGACCTGCGCAAATGGCTATCGCAACTTTGTACCTCTAGGTAGCAAGTACCCTTTCGCTTATGAGTACCTCCGCAGTCACCGGTAACCCTTTATTCCCAGCAAGTAGCTGGTTGAAGAACCTCACGGCTTTAGTAGCCAATGCAAAGATATCCAGATGCGCGGTATGAAGATGCCATACCGAGATTTCAGAGTAGAGTTCATCGCTCTAGAAGTAGAAGGAGGATAGTCGAAAGCGGTAGGAGCCATGTGTCTATCGATAGAGACCCTGCAGGTGCATCCTGTTGCTCATCGCTAGGCTGAAGTGCTAAAAGCGTTTTAAAGCGGATGCATTGAGGCCTCATAAAGACGCCCTTTCGGGGCTTTCCTTTGATCAGCATCAGGAAGTTTTAGACCCGGAAAACATCATACATCATAACGTAGTCGGTTGACGTAAGGAGTGACATAGAGGGAGAATTTCGACTTCCAACACTTATCGTTGTGTGAATGATGATCTACCCAAGGTTCTAGAGTCTAGAGGGGAAGAGCATCTCGGCTGCTGCAGGCTGAGAAGTTTTCTTTGCCGAGGACTTCAAGCTCGACAAAGAAACGGGACTCGAAACTACATACATCACATTGATAAGATACAGTTGCTTTTTAACCCACCTGAACACGCATTGCTGGACGCTGAAGGTGTTGGGAGGTGCTAGCGGAGGAGGCAGGGAGCCTAGTAAGTACCTTCCACACTCTGAGCCACTGCCACCATCCTCGCCGCAAGCTCATGCGACAGTGACAGCTGTCAATTGCCGCCTATCACTCCTCTACACCCATCAAAACAAATAAACAAGCTCTGACATCTTTTGACCTTGCACAGAAGCTTCTCTCCTCTGGCGTTTGGCGGTAGTACAGCGTCCGACCGCACTGCAACAAGGGTATCTGGGAGCCGCTCGAGCAGCAAAAAATACCTCGATACCTCCACATTTTGCAAGGCATACGTATATCCGTGGCTCTGAGCTCAGCTCCGGCATCAAGCTTTCAACAACGCAGCTTGATCTCTACACCAGCAAGCATTTCGCCTTCTTTGCTCTGCACCCCTTCGTCGCCAAATTCCCCCCCCTCGAATCACTGAGCCACCGCCCTTCCAGTGGACCCTCCGCAAATCCCCTCAAATCTTACGACTTATAACACTTTACACATCGCTTGAAGCTAGGCCCACCATGGTGGTTGCTACGATCAAGTATGTTCGTTCCTCGGTCGCGTAGACTCACAGCTACGCATCAGCCATCCTGTGTCCTTCCTTAAACCCTGGCTGACCCGTGACAACCTCACAGATGTGTCGTTGTTGGTGATGGTGCTGTGGGGAAGACTTGCCTCCTTATCTCTTATACAACGAATAAGTTCCCTTCCGAATATGTCCCCACCGTGTTCGACAATTATGCAGTCACCGTGATGTGAGTCCTGGACCCACCTCGTCCTAGTTCCTTGTGCAGTATTAGCTGCTTTGCGGATCCTTCGACGATCACAAAGCTCCAAGTCAGCTGACCTTGAGCTCTCATTAGGATTGGTGACGAGCCGTACACCCTTGGTTTATTTGATACTGCGGGTCAAGAGGACTATGACCGTCTTCGGCCTTTGTCCTATCCCCAAACCGACGTCTTCCTGGTTTGCTTCAGCGTTACCTCCCCTGCATCATTCGAGAACGTCCGTGAAAAGTGGTTTCCAGAGGTGCACCATCATTGTCCAGGCGTCCCTTGCCTGATTGTCGGTACGCAAACGGATCTCCGTGATGATCCCAGCGTCCGCGAAAAGCTCGCAAAACAGAGGATGCAGCCAGTACGAAAGGAGGACGGTGAGCGCATGGCAAAAGACCTAGGCGCAGTGAAGTATGTTGAGTGCTCTGCACTCACCCAATACAAGCTAAAGGATGTGTTCGACGAGGTAAGAGAAACCTGTCTCGTTTACCATCCGCTTGAACACTCTAAACAATTCTTCTACTCCAATCCGCAAAGCAGCATGAGCCAATCCTGCGTGTGGGTGGGATTTAACTAAAAGATTTCTAGGCCATTGTCGCCGCCCTGGAGCCTCCACCCACGAAAAGTAAGCGTACGGACGGACGAAGACACAGAGGATGTGTAATCCTGTGAAATGGTGGTGGTTATATCGTTCAGGAGTTAAAGGTACCCTTCGTCTAAGAAGCTCCAGGCCTAGAATGGGGGTAAGAGATTCTGGAAGCTTCCTATTTAGACGAGAAGGAATCGTTTGGTCATCCAATACAATAAAGAAAGCATGCAAGATTCGGATTCCCTTTTGTGCGGTTGGTGGTTGGGTCCTTGATAGCGGTCCTCTGCTCAGTGTCTTCCCTCCCAAATGGCCCAGCAACTTGGAAAACATGTAGACTTGCTGTCTTCCGCATCCTGCGAGCTTCGTTCAGTGTTGTCTCTCTTGGCCCTTTAGCTACACCCTCGGAATAAACAAATCATATAAGAGTTTTGGAAAGGTTGCTCACGTCCACGACTCTACCATTCCAACTCATGTTATCTCTTTCCTCTCAGTAACACCAGGCACGCCTGAGCTAAAAGCCCTCGGCTCTGCTCGGTCACTTTGATATTGACTTTGTAAAACTTACCTACATACATCCCACTACCTCGCTCAAGCATCATGATCATGATACACTCGGAACAGGGATTTAGTAAGCCCCTAACGTTTCCAGAGATCCATACAGCAGCTTGTATAAACCAATCACCCAAACAAGCACGCACAGCTTTCTCTCCCTGGTCCACGTCCTATAAAATATATAATAAACCAAGATACAACCACCAAAACCATTCCTAACACATCCACCATCACATCAACAAGTTCTACTAACCCCCCCCCCCACCCCCCAAAAAAAACCCTACGCTTTCATACCTCCACATCCATCCTACTCCTCCTAACAATAACCACCTTACAGCAAAGAAACATATCCCCAAGTCTGTGTGCGGCCATATCAAATCCGCACCCCCCCCGCCCCTATGCCTTCACCTCCCTGCGCTTGCTTAAATCCTACATTAAACACTACAGATCAATACGGCGAACCCCATACCCACGTCTGTAAATTCAGTTTCTCGCTACGGAAGATAGGAAAATATAAAGGTCGCATAACATGCATAGCTCTCCAAGGTATAGATCTAGATCGAGATCGAGATTCAGGAACGCATAGCCGGGGAAGACTTGAAGAGGAATTACAGGCGTAGCTGGGGGTTGGTGGGTAGCGGTTGCGAGGAGTTTGGTTGAGTTATGTGATTGATAGTATTATTAAGCTGTAAGAAAGAATCATAGATATTTATTGACTTGGGAAAAAACTAGTGATCCACAAACTGCATACGGGGTATCTGCTCGTATGTAGCGAAAGTGTGACTAGGCTAAAGTGTATGTATGATATGGCGCACCACGAATAGAGACGCTGAGGTGATGCTTAATGTGCATTGGAAAAAAGAATAAAAAATGACTTGAAAGCCTCTATCGCGATATTTGCGCCTTTGGGTATGATACGGTGAGGTGAGAAAGCCTCCGCCCTGAAATATGTCTTATAGACATGGCGCTGTTGTACGCCAATTCAATTAAACAGATACATCGAAAATCAAAAGATTTTGGCGCAAAAAGACGGTCAGCCCTTCCATTTCTCGTCGAAATATCCTCCCTCTGCATATCCCTCATCCATAGGTTCATCGTCCTCGTCCTCGACCTCGAACTTCGTCCCTAGCGCTTCCTTACCCTCTTTTATCATGGCCTTGAGTTGCTGATTAAACCGCTTCAGATTAGCATCTTCCTGGAGCTCTCGTTTTCTCATCCTAGCCGCATGTCGTTGTACTTCAACGCTAACAGGACTATCCCTTTTCGTTGGCGAAGTCATTGGGGACCTTGATGATGCGTAGGAAGCTGGGCGGTCGGGGCGCATGGCGGGTGAGCCGGCAAATGATGTTTGTGATGGGCGAGAGGCAGGAAGTATTGGCCTTCGAGCTAGCTTCGGTCTAGGTTGGAGTGGTGATGCTGAATATGCTGAGGGTACTTTGCGATGGGATAGCCGCGACGGACTTGCTTCGCGTGATGTTGGGTTGCTCCCTACAAGAACCCAGCTTGCCCCAACCTCGGCCCCGCCATGCTCTCGTCGTACCTTTTTCGCTGCTCGGGGCGGTGTGGTATGGTCCTGAGACATGTATTCTGGGATAAAGTCCTCTTCCGGAAAGCCTCCAGGAACTGCGCTCGTTTCGCGCTCAAATGTCTGTAATTCATTTTCACCCTCCTCATCAAGCCATATACTCTGGCTCCCCTCTGCTAGTTGAGTTGAAGGTTTGATCTCATAGCCCTGACCACCTCCAGCGTAGAAACCTCTGAATGCGGTTGCCTTGCAGAACTCTAATACTTTGCCGGCTACTCCGACAAAGCTGTAGACCGCTTTCCCCAAACCGTTCCGAAGTCGAGGCGAGTTTTGCGTCCTTGGACGCCCATTACTCTCTCTTGCCAGCGCTGGCGCGGAACACGGAAAGTAACTTTCGGCAGCGAGATCGAATCCTCGGAATCCTCTGCCTCCGCGCAGATGCAGGTCTGCTCCAGTGTCATCACCTCTTTCCATCGCAGATGATCTTGCCGCTGCAGGCGTATCAAGGCCACCAGCTAGCTCATACTTAGTACTGACGAACGGAACAGGGCTCATAGCTTCTGGTGTTTCCAAGGGTGGTGTTGTAGGACTGATCGATGACCATGCATGTGACTGCGCTGAAACCGGCGTAGCTTGATCCGGCATGTAAGAATCATAACGTGATCTCTTTCGACTGGGATAACGGCTGACATCTTGAGTTGACAGTGAATTTGTGGATTTGTGAAGTGAGCTGGACGCTGATGGTGTTTTAGGCGGTAGGAAGAAATGTGACGTCGCGCCCACGTTAATGTCGAGCTTGGGAGGAAGAGTGGTATCGAAGGTAAAGGAACCAGGCATGACGGTGTGAACTGAAGTCATGGCTGGCGCGGAATGTAGAATAACAAAGCTGTTGGCCTATGACACGGCCAAGCGCGTTTGCTTGATATTCGTCTGTCGTACCCAGTCAGAGGTGCAGGGATTGATGTTTTGGTGGGGTTTAGCTTGTGTTGCTATGGAGGAACAAAGTTTTTCCGAATCCCGAGTCCATTGACCCCTCAATTACCGAGAACGGCAGGCACAGGCACAGGCACACAAAGTGGAAGTGGTTCTTACTCTATTGTCATAGGATACAACAGAAATCCACGTTGAGGGTTTTGCATCTTTGTATTGAATACTTAATCTGCCATCAACACATGTGCGCCCTCGCGAACGCTTGCTCCATGCTTGATCATCTAAAACCCTTATGTGAAGCCAAAAATTCCTTTGATCCAAGTTGTGCTTTACATGAAGTGATACTCAAGTCGTTATCCCGCCACCATAAAAGGTACCTTCCCATACAGATGCAAAGGCGTGCCAGCAGCCTCTGAAAGAAAGTAGAATGAATCGTAAAACACCTACATCAGCGTACATGGCAAGAACGGTATATTGCCATCCGCCATTCCACTGACAGTGATGCGTCGTCCCAGCTTCTTTCATATAAAACGCCGGACAAGATGTGCACTCGAAAAGATGACCACAAATAACACGGTGTCGAGAACAGAATGGAGCTCAGCGCTATAAAAACGTTAGACTGATACTATGGAGGTGCAGCTGAGTTACATACCCTTCCACGCCTGCCATCCTGTTGTTGCATGACATGTTGCTGCTGGGGATAGTATTGCATCGGCATTGGATAAGCGCCAGGCATACCATTACCACCCATAAGAGGGTTAAAGCTGGGTGGGGCGAATGCTGATTGCTGGAGCATAGGACTTGGACTCATTCTAATTGGTTGTTGCGGAAGTTGAGCCATAGTCGTTGCCGGTGCTGGGTAGCCCCCAAAGCCCATACCCTGATAGAGATCTGCTGGCGAGGTACCGCGTGGAAGGAGTGCTGGTTGGAATTGTTGGTTGATTGCATTGAGTGGGTTGGGCGCGAAGTTGGAAGCCAACTGATCGTAAGCCAGAATGCCATTGGGATCCATGGAGGATGTGGCTGTGAACCCAGTCTGCATTGGATATTGCGGTTGAGCCGGAGACTGGAAGTATTGGTTGTTAAATTGGCGGTCATTATCCATGTGATGATTCCTTCTTTCTCTGGAACCATGTTGTGGAGTACGATTTCTTTCCTGATGAGTGCCACGGCCATTGGGAGTTTGCTCACGCTCTGTCTTATTTCCTTTACCGGACAGACCAACTTCGTCCATGAGTCTTTTATATCCTTGTGAAGCCGTGACTTTCAGTCTCAAAAGAACGTTGCGTACATTTTGTAAGACGTCATTGCGCTGGCTGTCGTCGAAGCAGGGCGTGGTAAGTACTTTAAATATAAGTGTAGCACCGGACACTTGATCACTCAAGATATTCTCAAGAGTTTTATCATCTTCGGAGAAAAACAGAGCCTGTAGCACCGTATCCCTAGCTTCCGGTTCGTTACGCTGGTTGATAACCTTGAGCACGGTAAGGTAAGCTACCTTATGGGTGCACAGATGAACCAGATGAGGAACAAGTCGAGGTGCAAGAGCAGCGCGTCGATGGGAGAAAGTACAAGTGTCCAAAAACCATGTAAGCAGAAGCGCTCCATTGGTATTCGTCGCCAATTGTACACTGTGCAAAGCAATAGCCGCGGCTAACATCCGCTTTTGACTGTTGGTGGCGTGATGACTTTCGAGACAAGCACGCATAGCCCGTGCACCGAACCGTCCTTGAGCAATATCCCACATACGGTTGAGCATAGTCTCAAAGATAAAGTTGTTGTAAGGATGACCGAATCGTAGACACCCTTGTAGCACGTAATTACCATATTGGTCCAGGAATAATGCCACCGTATACGGCCGAATCTCTTCCACTATGAGTTCGATTTGACTGGGAGTTTTGGAAACATCGATGATCTTCTGTGCAGCCCAAGTACCATTTTTATGAACTCCAATTTCTGCGAGGCGAGGTGCAATTTGCAGGAGCATTTGCTCTTTGACATCTTCAGAGCAAAATTCGAACAGCTTCTGGACAACGGTGTTACCAAGGTAGTCGGACGCTAATTCTGCTATTTCTGGGAGCATCGCAATCGCAGTCTCTTCAATTTCTGCCTGGGTCATCGCAGCATTGTCAATACGTTTGCGGATCTCACGAAGTTTGGGAGCGTCATGGGTTCTGGCATGGTTTGGCTCGGAGATGGGTGGAATCTCGTCTCGCCAATCATGGAAGTTGATGGCAGCATCGATGCTGTCTTCGATTGAGTACCTGTCTTCAGCGCTAGCCCCAAACTCGTGGGCCATTTGCAACATTTCTGACTTTGATTCAGGTAGGTCAGGCACTTCGAGAGCGGCAGCAGTGTTCTGGGCATGAACTCCGTTGACCTGACGGCTCCCATTCAAGTCCTCTGTAGTTTGAGAGGCTTCGTTATCAGTCTGTCCGTTAGTGTAAGGATCAGGACTGCGTGACTGGAAGTTATTTCCCGGCGTCCCCCCTGTTGAAGCAGAGGGAGCTTTTGCATAACCTATCCTCACGGGACCAGCACCGGGAAATATTTCTTTACCGTTCAGCGAAGACTTAGCTTTGATCGCACATTCTGTATGCTCGAAGTTAACGAAGCCGCAATTCTTATGCATCAACACTCTTGCCGATTCGATCTTGCCATGAACGCCGAATATCGCTTGCAGCGATGTCACCGTGGTCGAGGTGGGGATATTTCCAAGCCACAGAGCCCGAGTGGGTATATCTTGACTTGAATCATCGGAAGTTTCGAAAGTGGACCGTTGTCCTATCCCATTAAGATGAAGGGCCTGGACTGCCTCAGGAAGACCGTCATAATCCTCGCTCCAATCGGTAGTCAGCACGGGACTATTGATCTGTTGCGGACGCGTGAGATAGCGTAGGGGTCCTGCTGCGGTCCGTAAAGGAGAGTCCAGTACACCCGCTGTTCGTGCTCGTGGCCTATTTGCCGAAGCTTGACTGGCAAAAGCCTGAACCGCAAGGTTGTGGTGGATGATCTGAGCATTTGTTTGGGCTATTGCAGCGTCCATTGGAGTCATGACACCGCTTTGTTGGCCCGAGTAACCGCCATTGGGGGGATAATCTTCGTCCTCCTCAGCGTATTTCTCTTTGGCATTGACAGAGTACGATCTAAATCGGCTCAAGTTCCTATTGTAACCAGCAAGATCGTTCAAGAAGGGCTGTAGGTTCATTCTCTGCATTCCAGGCTGAACGAGATTGACTTGATTCTGGCGGGGTGTCTCTGCCAATCCAAGATAGTCCAGCGTTTTTACATCCGTATCAGCCAAGCCCTCTTTCGAGAACGAAGATTGTGCAGGAGACTCTGGTACATCAGCAGAACGAACGCTAGCTAGAGTCGATGACCTATTCCTTGCAGAGTTCCAGCTGGTTGAGAACAGTGACGAGCCGAAGGGACTAGAGCCATCAATATAACCTGTCTGCTGAGGCATAGAGCCTGCCCTCAAACGTGATAGCAGCGCGGAGGTCGAGTTCCCTATTGCCGAACTTGAAGTTGCCACGTCGCTTCCAATTAGAGATGATCTGAACGGACTTGTCGATGGTGTAGGTCGGGATGTCTTAGGCAAGAAGGACTGGGTGCCACCCAGACCAGGCGGGGCAGCAGGAGAGAATCGCGAAGGCACTGTTCCCGCTCGTGCTCGACGGGCAGGGCTTTGTATAGTGTTCTCAGTAGGTGGCATAAAATCTGGGAATCCATCCTGGCTTGGTGACTCCGGGATTGTCTCTCTCAGTGGAGTTGAGCCGCCGCTAGCTGGTGGACCCCAAACACTTGGGGCCAAGCCTTCTTGAGCTTGTATTTCACGAGCTCTGTATTGCGAAGCCTTGTCAGCATCTATCCAGCAAAGACTTCGTGGATATTCATTACCTCTTGGAATAAAGCCTGCCGCCTCCCAGTTCATGTGACGGGGAGCCAGTCCCTGATCTTGTGTTCCCAGTTGTGGAATTCATAGTGATCTTGCTCCCTGGGTTGCCAAAAGGTGATCGCACAGCAGTGCCAGCTGGTGCTTCGATTGGCGATGTGTTAGCAGTTGATGACCCAGACCGAGGCTGGGTGGCTGAGATTTGTGGGAGATGGTTGAGGTTCAGATGGTGGTCTGGTTTGGGCGAGGGAGCCATTATGAATTAGCAGACCTCGTTTCCTGCGGAAGCTTGCAGATTGTCGAGGAGAGTCACGTTGTGACACGTAGGTTGGACGGCAGGCTCTTCCTACAGGGGGATAGAGTGCTGGAGTCCGAATGTATGTAAGATTTTCTTAAATGAGCGTAGATTGGTAGGAGACCCCTCGGGCAACGAGGAAGGTCGGCGGTAGGTATTGTCGATTTCAACCGGTACTACCTGGTGAGGCTATTGGTCGCTGGGTCCTACAGGGGTTGCAGACTTGCTTCCACGAAATTCGAGTTCTCAAATGGAGCCAGGAGCTGATGGATACCACATCCAGACTCGGAATTTTGATGTCCTAGCACGCCTGAATCCCCTAGTGTTTCAATGCTAATAGACCCCTCGTCTATCCAGATTTGCATTCAACCGTATCGACCAGCAATCGAATGAGTGTCGTAGTTGGCTATTGAAATGGAGAAGGATCCCGTAAGGACAAGAACAGATATAACGGAAGTGATGAAGGTTGAAACGTTTTCCTGCGGCGTAGAGCGTTGCACGGAGACTGGGAGAGGTGAACAGCAGTCAAAGGCGCAAGGAGCCGTGACGAAGAAAAGAAGTATTAGGCAATTAGATCGTCGATGGGAAATGGCCTCGCAAAGGATTGTCGATAATGGTGAGGAGGAGGAGTGAGGATCAAGAAGGGAGAGAATGTTCTGTTGGAAGTAATAACTGTGGCTATCAAACAGGCGCCTCCTAAGGTAGACTTTCTGCCGCAGCCCCCTAAATATTCCTTGGCAGTGGTATACGGGGTACCGTTTACGCTAGCTAGCTACCACTCACGCCTTAGAACTCGCCTGGAGATATAATGCCCGAGTCACCGTGTAAACAGCTTTGAGGCAACCGTGAACGTGTCCTCTGTACGTACTGGAAGCTTGGGCACCAACTTCTGGACATTACAGACCGAGCATGCGTCATACGAATCTACAAATAGTGGCGACAGCCTTGATGCCAACTATCTGGGTCGCATACAAGGTACTGAGCGTAGCATGTGCACGTAACATCGCTACTCAGAGATGAAAGCATCCCAGTGGCTCTGCAAATTGTGATATGCCGTGTCCGCCGGGCATCGAGCACAGTCTGAATTCTTGATCTTTCTCCACAATCAAAGTGTTTCAGCCCATGGCAAGGGGGTTGCCGAAGCATACCTTATTTAGGCGGGGTTTAGCCGGAACCACGCCAATGATCCAAACAAATTGTCACCAGTAGAATTTGCAGCTTGACCCGTCTAATACCTAGAATGCTGCAACGATACCCCAACCTCCTTCAGCAGCTTCGGCGGAATTCTGACCATGAATGAAGACGCGTCTCCTGCAGACGCCGGTGACCGGGACAACCAGGCGTCGTCAGCTGATGACGAGACAGAAGAGGAGCCTATTGTGGAGTCGCTGGTTGAAGGAAGAGCCAAACGTGCTACAGCGGGGAACAGGTTGAACGCGCTTCTGAACAAAGAACAAGACGATGATTTGGAGCTACTCTTTGCGGAAGATGAAGAAGAGGAAGACGTTGAGTTCGAAGACGAAGACGAAAATGCTTCTGATGCCCACCTCGATTCGTCTTCGGACGAAGAGGACCAAGGTCCTACGAAGGGTGACGAGGACTTGGCCGGAGAGAAGGAGCTGCAAAAGCAGGACAGAGCCGAGCGACAGAAAAAACGTAAGGCTCAAGGGCTGTTCAAAAGACCTGGAGGTCCGCGCAAGAAGGTCAAAATAGATCCATCTGCTACACCTACGACACCTACGACACCTGCGCCAAGGCAACGAAAGAAGTCTGAGAGGGTGTCTTGGGTACATACCGAGGCTGATGCGCCAGTGCGGGTGTCATCCCGCAAACACACGGTGAAGAACCGAGAAGTAATTCACCAACGCCTGGTTCAGAGCGAACAGTCACGTCTCAAGGTTATGCAGCAAATGGAGGAAGCAGCGAAGCGCAAGCAAGCAGCAAAGCCGAAAGCGCTCACCCAAGCCGATCGCCTGGAAGAAGCTGCAAAGACCGAAAGGAAAAACGCAAAGAGCTTGAACAGGTGGGAGGAAGCCGAAAAGAAACGATCTGAAGAACAGAGAGCTAGGCTTGAAGCTCTACACAATCGACAGTTAACAGGGCCTGTCATTAGGTGGTGGAGCGGTTTGGCAAGATGGGTCAATGGGAAGATTGGGCAGCTAGGTGTGAAAGAGATCAGAGAAGCAGGCTTCATTGAGAAGCCGACGGTGCGTGAAGACAAAAAAACTTTTGTTACTGGGGACTATCGAGCTCCAAACTTTGGATATGACTATCAATACCGAAATTCAGAAATGCCGGGAATTGTTCATCCACATGCGTTGACCGAGTCTTCAGAGCCGCTACATCTACAGAGTGTCTACCATAATCCTAGCCAACAACATATTACATTCGCACCACCTCAAGGACCGTATGGGTTCCTTGATGGCATACACGCTTACGCAGCCTTACCAATGCAGCATCATCAAGCTGAGTTCACGGGTACCGCTGATGGAGATTCGACGCCACAGAGCTATCCCCAGATGCAATTCGCAAGACCGACTGAGCGGAGACCTGCTCCTCCCGCACCAAATCGGCCAGTAGTACCAGAGGTCGAATTCACGAGCCGAACTTTAGTGGCTCTCAAGAACGTCGACGCAAATGCGTTGAAGCTACCTGAGCTACAAACCAGTGTACTTCTTAAGAAGAAGAGTGGCAAGCTGCAGAGTATATCAATTACCTCCGAAGCTTGACAAATTCGCATGCAGCTAATCAGATATGTAGGACCCAGCTCGGAGATTTGTGCCATCACTATGCGGCCAGCAAAATTTCGAGATCCTAAGACTGGTCTGGCCTATGCGAATTCGTATGCTTACAAAGAGATCCAGAGACTTCGAAGCGGAGGGTCTCGGTGGAGCAACCTATTGGGTTGCTACGTTGGACCTGTCAACAGTCCGGCCCGAGGAGTACCAGAGGGATTCTGGAAGAAGGCGTGAAAAGAGTGGATTGGAAGCATACAAAAGTGATGCAACACCACGCTGGAGGAAACGCAGGGCATGTTCTGGATCGGCTGATGTCACTGGGGATCTTGCGTGGATGATGCATGCAGGGCTCCTGCAATAGGGTACATGTATGCAGGTATCCAGAAGGGCCCAGGGCCGCTACAATAGAGCTACCAAGCAAATCAGAGTTGCGGAATCAAGCCATTGGCGGGGAGCCTTGAGCATGGACAGGTCCGTGCGAAGAAGGGCGGAAGATTGAAGTACGCGCAGGAGGGTATGAAAAGGGTAGCAGAAGTGATTGGATGAATATAAGCAAAGGGGAGCGGGTAGATGTCGCGATCCAAAAAGTACCTTAGCGAAGTCTGCCTGCTTCTCAAGCTTCATACTAACAGAGCTGTTGCATTCCAATTGAATCGTAGCCTACCTTTATGGCAAGGTGTTGGCTGTGCTGAGATCAAGTGAAGCAGTATAGGCAGTCAGGCGGAGACCGGTAGTAGTGGTCAATGAGCGAAAACTTTTATAACCACGTGCATTATGAGGTGATGCTTGGGCGGATGAGGTGATGTGGCCAAATTAGCCAAACGCCTGGGCGCATGATTATGTAGAGTTTTCAGTAAGGCATTTCATTTCGTTTCATTTCATTTCATTCAGAATGCCTTGATTAGGAGGTGGAGTAAGGGTACAAAGAAGAAGAATAGCAGTCGATTTATTGATCCTTCTTGAGGCTCAGACTTATTCTTATCTGCCGCGGAGGGTGGTAGTGGGGCAGGGATTATCTCGGCCGCTAGGTTATCTATCTCCTCTTCGATTAAAGTTCTTTATCGCTTTCATTCACTGCCCACTTTTGAGGGGCTTCATATTATCATATCTTGTTGATCGAGCATATGAGTCAAAGCCACCCTCGACCGAACCATTTCTCCTCCTTCTTCTTCGACTACCTCTTCTTCAAGTATGTGTAGGTACCCGTCTACCTCGAACATACCTAGGCAATTATAGTACCTCTAGAACTAGAACTATAAGGTAGCACTGCAACCGTCTTCGTCCGCTTGGGACCAGCGCCAGAAGGGTGAGCCGCATCCGCTCGGATGACGCGAAGTGGATACACCTTTTCCTGTACCTGCAGTACTAATAAATTCTTCAAGACTACCAAACCACAAGGTAATCTAACAGGCTGAACACAAAGCCACTGAACTTGTGTCACACATCCAAATATTGCGTCAACAGCCTCCAATTCACACCGCCAATCACTTTAAGACAGCTCTATCCGCTGGCAATCCTCTCACCGTATCCCGCCCACCACCAATGTCCACCAGCACTCACAATGCTCACAATGCTCACCACCCTCGTCACTCTCCCCCTCAGCTGAGGAAGACAGCCCGCTCCATGCCCTCCTCAAAGAGTGTATCCAAGAGCGTATCTAAGAGTGTGTCTAAGAGTGCTGGCACCCCTAAAATAACAATCAAGCCTGCCAAAAACACCAAGCAGCCTAAAGAGGAAGAAGAAGTCTTCGAAGACGATCACGACGACATGGGCTCGAGCTTCCTACAGTTCTGGTTGGTCCAAAACCCCTTTCATTTGATTCTGATCAACTGCCTTGCTCACCGCTTCCTTTAGCGCCATGTGCGAGAAACAAATCGTAGTCCCCAATTCCTCCATTCTCTACTGCTCAGAGAGGTACGTACCCTACCTTCCTCATACAATCTGACTTTTTCACCCCGCTAATCTTCTCATCAAGCTGCCGTCACCGCGACTCCGCCCTCCCAGCCACAAACCCTTACCTCGCCCTCGCCAGCCAAAACAGAATGATCCCTTCTACTCTCTCCGACATGGACGACTCCTTCGGCTCCCGCATCCCAACCTACGTGCCTGCGCTCCCATTCACACCACGCTCCAATCGTTCCTCTAGGATACCACCTATGGCCCATGACGGCAAATCAGATCTTGACCCCACCGAATGGAAGCCAGCTGAAGCAGTCGACACGGAGCGCAAATCCCCCGGGAATGGAAAAATTGGGGAATGGAAACCCAAGCTGCCACATCGCCCTAGCAGCGAGGCTTGCTCCTACCTCAGCAAATTCCATCGCTCCAGCGACTCATTGTCTTCCAAGCGTCGTCCTGCTTTGGGCCATGCTCGCACCACGAGCCGTGCTACGCCTTCGCTGAGCCATACGCCTACGGCTAGCACGAGCAGTGAGGAGAGTCTAGCAGGTACGCCCTATGAATTCGTTGCAAGACCGCCTATCAGTATGCCGACTACGACTACCACCACGACCTCGGCCTCCCACGGCGTGTCCATGGTCAAGGACGGCAACGATCTCACATACGAGAAGAAGCTTGTAGGAGCGAGCTTGGGATCTGCCACGGGAAGTCTCAAGAAGCTGTTGGGAACAGCTACCAGCGGGATGTAAATACGAGTGCTGGGGAGGGTTGTTGGGAGAGCTATCGAATATGGATGGCTTTTCATTCCTGCCCGACCTCAGTTCCGCTTCATGGCTCTCGGTTCTTTCTTTCTTTTCCCTCTCTCATGCAAAATTACTCAATCAACAAATTGTTCTTCCTATCTATATCTTCTGTACGGGGAAAATTGGCTCTAAAGAAGTGGAAGCCAGTCGACACTTAAGCGAGCGTTTCCTTTTCTTCCATCAAGAATCATGTCCGGTATTTGCAATCTAGTAGTAGCGATACCTGGAAATAGCGAATGAAAATCGAATCAAAGCATCACAACTCTACCCTTCTGACATCCAACAACTCAATACTATCCAACCCAACAAATTTCCTCGACCCCAGCCACTCAAAATCTCACAACACCACTTCTCCCATCCACCATCACCACCCCCTCAACCCCCACCCCCAATGCCCACTTACCTCACCGCACTCACCCACCCACCAAAGCGTTAGGGAAGATACATCATATATATGGTTCCTTACATATCCTTCAAATAATTGCGATTGTTGAAAACACCATCCCGTACCGCGGACGGGTTCGATTCGCTGCTAGGTATGTATGAAAAAAATCACAGAAGTTGGTTTTTCGGTTTCGTTTGGGGTTTTACGCGTTTTGGTTAGGGGAATATGGGGGGGGGATGAGCTGGGTTATGATACTTCAATTGGGGAATAGAATAGAAATTTGAGGGAGATATATGTTCTGAAATGGTGGGTCCTTTCGTTCGGTCTATATGTATGGGAAATTTTATTGTAGGGAATATGGCCTGAAAAGATGGAGTGGTATGATATGATATGATTTGTGATGATATTTCAATTCAATTGCTGCTCTTTCTTCTCACATACACGATTCTATTCTAACCTAACGGACAGGTACCACGCATATCCTGAACCACCTCCCTCCCTCCCTCCCATTTCACACTCCAACTTGTTGTGCTCGCAATAATGTTTAATACTAACGCAGTCCACCTTCCCATCTAATCCATCCCAAACCGCTCCAATCTTGCGATCCGCTGTTGTACGCTTAAGTAATAAGTCAGAGAAAAAAAGAAAAAGATTAGTGTTGGCGGTTGTCCGGGCCTTTTGGTGTGGGGAAGGGGGTATGGCTTTAGGTAATTAAAAATTAATAGTAAAAACATTTGCAGGAAGTGAAGAGGAAGCGTCGAGGCGAGGTGGAGTGAGGACATATTCCAATCGAAAAATGATGACAAAACGCCTGGGTCCTCCAATAGCGCGGCCTGGTATCGATATCGAAACAAGGTGGTGTACAATGAAAAGATCCTTTTACTGGGCGCCGGCGCTCTCCTCTGCCCAACCATTAAGGGCCCAAGTGTTGTTCCCGAACGCCCCGAAACCGCTCATACTGGCTTGAGGTCTATGGCTCTGCTGTTGCTGGTGTTGCTGTTGCTGAGATCCAAGCTGCTGTTGAGAGTGCTGGCCTTGATTGCCAGCGTTTAAGAAGGCTTCTTGTGTGAAAGCAGGCAGGCTCACCGCACGGGAATGCTGCTGATTGCGTGCATTGGAGGGAGCAAGCAGTCCACCCACGGTTGGAGCAACTGTAGATAAATTGAGCCCATTGACGCCCTGGCTTAGACTGCTGCCATGACCGCCTTGCTGCTGTGGGGGGTCGAGTAAGCCATTTGAAAATATCTCACTTGGAGAATTGCCATAAATGGCAGCCTGTTGATTGGCAAGCACCTGCTGCTGTTGCTGTTGAAGATTGGCAATAGAGTATGGGTCAGCCTGCTGTTGCTGGGATGCCTGATCTTGCTGAGCCTCCTGTAACGACATTTGACTCAAATACATGGTCAATGGGTTGCTGCTGCCCGAGTTTAGGATTGCAGAAGGCGTTGGCGCATGACCTGCTGCGTGATTGAAGTGCATGCCATTTTGGGAGTTTGAGCCTGTGGATCCTGGCGGTGGCGATAGAGCGGCTCTCGTGGGGCTCACTGACGAACCATGGTGGCTCATTGATGGCTGCAGATTTCCGTTCGCCATAGACGATGGAGAACCGATGCTATCTCTGCCTTGCATTCCAGCATGTTGCTGCTGCGCGTGCTGGTGATTCTGGTTGTTCTGCCGTGGTGCATTCCCGCAGCGATCTTTACCAAAGTTCACCTTGAAGCGTTGGTACTCTTCTCGGCTTCGAATGGCTTCAATCGCTTTTATGGCATTTGAGATGTTGGTGAAATTGACGAATGCACAACTTTTTTCTCTTAGGGCATTAACAAGCTCAATTTCACCGTACTCCGAAAAATCTTGACGCAAACGCTCTTCTGTCCACGATTCATCCAGATTGCCAATGTAGACGTTACGGGAAGCGCCACCACTAACAGCCAAAGCAATAGCTGGTGGAAGTGCCCCAGAGTGCTTGCCCCATCCAATCTTCAGGCGCCGGTTATGAATCATGAGACCTTGCATATTGCTTAAAGCAAAGAACGATGCGGCTGACGTGGGATCGATGAACGTGACGAAACAGATATGCTTGTCAGGGATGTAACGGATGTGATGCAAGAGTCCACCCCGAACGACGTTGCAGATTTCTTCAATGGTTGTCTCAGGATGGATATTACCCAGATACACTGTGCGGTTGCCAAGGTTATTCACGCCTCCAGCTTGCGTTGCGACTGCAGCAGCTGCAACTGACTGTTGGGCCAGCGCGTTAGAAATGAGATCTCGGTCTGCGCCATTGAGCATATGTGCGTAGCCAGGTGCAATACCCAAGTATTGGGCAGCATTCTGCTGTTGAGTCTTTGAAACATATGCACATCTGTCTTTGCCGTAGTAAACGCGCCGAGGCGCTTGCCATTTTGGTTCTTGAGGCAGTTGTGCGACAGCTTTGATAGCGTTGCCAATTGAAAGGAAGTGAACAAAGCCAATTGCTTTCTCGCGAACGATCTTGACAGTATCAATAGGACCGAATTTGCCAAGATCTTCCCGCAATTCGGCTTCAGTGACTGTTTCTGGCAGGTTACCCAGGTAAACGTTTCTAGAGGCGCCAGATTGTTGCACTGCAACTTGCACAGACGTAGGAACTTGGGCTGGCTTTCCCCAGCCAACCTTGATGTCCTGACCCCGAATAGCGAGCTTCTTCAAGATAGCATCTGAATGAAAGTGCGTGGCCGAACTGCTGTCAAGGAACGAAATGAAGGCACAATTCTTGTCCGGAAGTAGTCTAACAGATTCAATCTGTCCGCTCCGGACGTGACCGAGAATCTCTTCCGCTGAAGTTTCTGGTGGAATGTTGCCTAGGTACACGGTTCGGCTGCTAGCATTACCGACGGTTGGTGCCACTTGCATCTGACCCGCTCCACCAAAATTCTGGTTTGCAATGTTGCCAAATGTACCCGTTGGTGACTGGGGTCCGCCTACGAATTGTTGTAGCCCATAATTGGTGGGCGAAACCATGGCCTGGTACATCTGAGGGGAAAATGCCGAATTCTGGGTATTTAGAGGGCTACCCAAATGGTTCTGTTGGTTCTGCTGATGGGCTGTAGCGTTCTGTTGTTGAAATCCACCGAAGTTATTGAATTGTGGTGTGCCAGGCTGGAATGGACTGCCCAAGAGCAACTGAGAAGGTAAAAGAGGAGTGAAATTCATCTCCATTCCGGTTCCCGGAGCTGTCATTTCACTGGCATTCTGATTTGCCTGCGCAAAAGAAGTCGTGTTAATCGACATATTGCCACGGCGTGGATGCCTCTGAGCATACCCTCCAACAGAACCTTGATTCGAATTGTACGCGCCATGCGAGAAGCCAGTCTCATTGCTGCTGACATTTGCTGGCTTTGAAGTCATATTTGGAAAACGGCTGGCTTGTAGGTTTGAAGCAGTGTCCAACGAGGATTCTTGATGCTGCATGCCGAGCAGGTGCGGTGGCAGGACGAAGCTGTCCTGCTGATTTGATATTACAGCAGCCGTGTTGATGAATTAGGGTGTTCGGATAATGAGTCCGAACGAAGAATTTGGCGCGATGTAAATGTTGATAGGCGTATGATATTGCCTTGGAGGAATATATTATGTTACAGGTGGGTATAAAGCTTCAGCTAAGTGTAAATATCTTAATCCGTCAGTAATGGATCAACTAATACAAAGCAATTTTTATCAAGGTATGACCGGCTGCTATGGAAAAACGAACCTGCTCGAAGAAGGCACGGGCAAGCTCTTGGGCGGTTGAATGGCAGAGGAAAGATGTCCAATATATGTATCCAAGCTCTTTAAGTATTGGAGTACAAGGAGTTGGATGAGTACGAGCTATTTGATGGATGTCAAACAAACTCGATTGTCCTCTGAAAAGGCCGCTTGCAGGTGTGTTGATGCTTTGGAATGCCGGATGGGCGAGTGGTGCTAAGCAAACAAAGAGCAGGATGAAGCTGTAAGTATTAGTATTTAGAGAATGTGGGAAGGAATGCTGTAATTAATTAGAAGAGAGAAGCAGAAAAGAAGGTGGTAGTATTATGATGCAGAAGTGGTGAAGTAGAGAGCGTGGAGTTGGGATGGGAGACAGCAGATAAAAGTTGCTAAGGGGGCCAAGGAACCGAAAGGGGCAGAGCTCTATAGCACCGATGCGCTACTACGGGCTACTTAAGGTACCTTACCACAAAACACGAAGCAAACCGCACACGCACAAACAGTATCTCAGTCAGTACACCATTGAAGCATGAAGCCAAAGAGTCATAGAACTATCTACGCGACTGAAACCGACTGTCGACTGCAAGGTATAGAATATGAGAATCTGTCAGAGTTCCTGGTACCTCGCTAGTCCTTCTTACAGCGGAAGATGTCTGAATTTTAGAGGTGTCAACCCCTGCCTAAATGCAGGGGCAGCATGCGGGTAGTGGTCATCATGCTTATCGCCTGCGGGCCTTAAACCCTCCACGGCCTCTCACCTGCCCCCCACCCAGCAGACGGGTCACAATCCATCATATTACTCGTACAACATTTAGTATGCACTGCAAAATAGTCATCCCGTATATGGGGCAACCCTGTAAGACAACAACCCGGGGACTTGTACCTGGATCTAGGTACACGCGGGTTGATGCTTAATTTCCTTTAAAGTTGTGTGACTTTTTATAGCAGCTTTTAAGCCACACCAACTGACTGCGCCTCAAACAAGTATCAGATTTAACCGTCCTACGAAGTAGGACCTTGGTGGCGCACTGCAATGTGTACATATCGCGCCGGTGGCCCCATAGGAGATCTATCGATGCAAGCTATAGCTAAGGTTAAAGTGATATTGAGGTACGTGGCGCCCATTTCAGCTTGCGGCGGATGCTATCAATCCTCGACATCATCTCGGAGGCACAGTGGCGTCCTAGTGATGAAAACAGAGTATACCATGTTCTATAAACCCGGTTTGAGAATGATATCTGACCGAGACAGCCGGCAATAACTAGCATTCCTGCAGCTATATCCATATCCGCGCCAGGTCCAAATTCCTTGTCCTCATTGTGATGCCTTGGACCTTAAATTCATAGCAGGATGCTGTGCTTCCGTTACACAGTCAAGCGCAGAGCTCTCTTTGTAGTAAGCGTTACCGTAGTATGTCTAATAGAAATGGTCTATTGGAGCGAAAGAGCTCCTTTCGAAGCCTGAATAGTTGGGCACGGCCGTGGTACAAGAATCGGTTGACCGCACAGTACCTCCCATAACGCGTTATGTTTTCCAATTTCCAGATTGAAATGGAGAACTGTAGATGATATCTTCGGAGCTTCGAAGAAGTTGGAGTTGCTGAATCGCGATCCAAAGACAGTTGCGCTTGCACTTCGTGATGAGTGGCGTATGGGAGAATAACAGGTCTGTCATGGAAGCCGTCGTGGACGAAGACTCGACCTTGTGGCTGATTGCATTTTATGGACGCTAGCGACTTCAAATGCACATTCGTGTTTCCTCACTTAGCTGAGAATCTCTGGCCTTGGACAGTAGGTCCTCCCTTCGTGGATGCTTCTTTGTTCTGGGTCTTGCCACACATAGCACAAGCTATTGCACAATGAGCACTGCCACCACATTTTGCATAATGCTTTTGTTGTACATACCGTTACCAGCCTTATAAGCACACTTATGACAAAATTTATAGCCTTGGTCTATCTTCGTCTTGCACGTGGTACAGGAGCTGGAATACGCTGCGTAGGGATTCTTCGCGCTTTTACTAAGTAGCTTGCTCTAAGGAAAAGGGTCAGCTGGGGCCCGAGCTTATGAGGACAGACGCTTCAATACCTTGCCTATGCCGGTGGGACCCGCAGTGGCTGATGATTTGGTCTTATCACCAGTTGTTGACGACCCGTAGTATATGTCACTCTTGCGCTTCACGCTGGGTGTAGCAAGTTCCGTCTTCTTTTGTAGCTTTTGACACCGTGAGCAAACCATCTTGATTCTGCTCTGACACGAGCTGTTATTTTCCAAAGCTTGGTGATGATGGTACGCAACGGTCGTGGTTGTTAGCTCTTTACTTAGCGCTGCAGATCCGTCACTACTTTTAGCCCCTACTTACTTCAGGCTGTTTTGAGATACGTGACAGGTATATATACGGTTCGATTGACCATGCAATGGCAATGTAGCAAGTAGAATAGCAGGCGTGCTACGTAAATAAGTAATTATATAGATAGAAGCTCGTAGTTACAGCGAGTACGAAGCTTGGAGCACTGCCCAGCGAGTTAGTAGTTCTTATTGCGCGGCTCTCGAGTAGGTAAGCCATTCTCGTCGCCTGGCTCTACCAGTCAGTCCACAATCAATGCTCTGCGATCCTCACTAATGAACGCCACACATGTATCAAAGCAAGAATGGCTTGATGTTTGAGCAACATCGCAGTCCTACATCCCAGCATATTTGCCGCTGCTTACGCTTGAGAACAACATGGCCAGTGGGCCATCAGGAGGAGGCAGGCATGCAGCACCATCGTCGGGGGCTCCGCTCTTAGATCTTGATGATTCAAACCCCATATACAACGATGGCAGACCGCCTCCTGTCAATGATGACGAGCTACTCCGCCGGTACAATACCGATCAGGTGGAGACCCCCCAACCTCGTCCATCCACATCCTACGACGAGTTTATCGGCGCCCCGCAAGTACCATATGGCCTACCTGGAGGACCTGGGGCGCCGCGCGCTGGTCAGGCGCAAAACCCATATCTCAGCACTTCTAATGCTCGCACTTATTCACAGACCTCCGAACTGAATAATTACCAACGCTATTCAGACATGGACGACCTTCCCGACGACGATCCTTCCATGCAAGGATCATATTACCATACTTCTGGGGCAGTCGAAGGGGGACCTACCCCTATGGTCAGTGGCAAACGCCATCGCAGTCGAAACAGTGTACTCAGTATGGGCGGTGGCATCATGGGCAAGGCAAAGAACATGTTGGGCATGGGACCGGAATATTCGGAGATGGATATGCCGCTACGTGAGACTGCTCCTGGCCAAACTAGAATCGACAGTGATACAACCGAAGATCATGCCAAACAAGGAGAACACAAAAACTTTGACACTGGAAACTTCAAATTTGGCCTTCGCAGGGGAAAGCCGGATCCTTCCACCTTGGGGCCGAGAATAATATACCTCAACAATCCTCCAGCTAATGCACAGAATCGATATCTCGATAATCATGTTTCTACAGCGAAGTACAACATTGCTACATTTATGCCCAAATTCCTCTTCGAGCAATTCTCCAAATACGCCAACTTGTTCTTCTTGTTCACAGCAGCATTGCAACAAATTCCAAATATATCCCCAACTAATAGGTATACTACTATTGGGCCACTCATTATCGTGCTACTCGTGTCGGCCGGGAAGGAGCTGATAGAGGATTTCAAGCGAAAAAATTCGGATAAGTCTCTGAACCACTCGAAAGCCAGGGTTTTGAAAGGCTCCAGTTTTGAAAATGTGAGATGGGTCAGTGTTAAAGTCGGGGATATCGTGAGGGTGGAATCGGAGGAACCCTTTCCAGCAGATCTAGTGCTTTTGGCCACTTCTGAGCCAGAAGGCCTGTGCTATATTGAGACCGCTAATCTTGATGGCGAAACGAATCTGAAAATCAAGCAAGCCATTCCTGAGACCGCGAACCTTGTCAGCTCTAGCGAACTCAGCCGACTTTCGGGGAGAGTCCGTTCGGAACAGCCAAACAGCAGTCTCTACACTTATGAAGGAACCTTGACAATGTCAGCTGGTGGTGGCGAGAAGGAGCTGCCACTGGCCCCAGATCAATTGCTCTTACGAGGAGCAACTCTTCGAAATACGCCCTGGATCCACGGCATTGTTGTTTTCACAGGCCATGAGACGAAGCTGATGCGCAATGCAACAGCTACGCCAATCAAGCGCACACACGTGGAGCGACTGGTCAACTTTCAGATCTTGATGTTGGTTGCCATACTAATCATTCTAAGCATAATAAGTTCCGTTGGCGACCTCATTGTTCGAGCCACAGCCCACCAGAAGCTTGCGTACCTTTTCATTGAAGATACGGGGGTGGCAAAGCAATTCATTTCCGATATCTTTACTTATTGGGTTCTTTATTCCAATCTGGTGCCTATATCACTTTTCGTCACAATCGAAGTTGTCAAGTATTTCCAAGCTTTACTCATCAACTCGGACCTCGATATTTACTACGACAAAACAGACACAGCCGCCATATGCCGAACATCGTCGCTGGTGGAAGAGCTCGGACAGATCGAATATATATTTTCGGATAAGACCGGTACCCTTACATGCAACCAGATGGAATTCAAGCAATGCACGATAGGGGGTATACAATATGCGGACGAGGTTCCTGAGGATAGACGGGCCACCGAACAGAATCCTATCGGTATCCACGACTTCAAGAAGCTTGGCGAGAACCTCAAAAGCCATCCAAGCCGGACAGCAATACACCATTTTCTGGCCCTTTTGGCGACTTGCCACACCGTCATCCCCGAAAGGAGGGATGAAAAGCCGGGTGAAATCAAATATCAAGCAGCTTCCCCCGACGAAGGGGCCTTGGTCGAGGGTGCAGTGATGCTGGGCTATCGTTTCACCGCTCGAAGGCCTCGCTCTGTCACAATTTCCATCGAAGGAGAGGATTATGAATACGAGCTTCTAGCCGTGTTAGAATTCAATTCCACTCGTAAGCGAATGTCCACTATATTTAGATGTCCGGATGGTAAGGTGCGGTGCTACTGCAAAGGTGCTGATACTGTCATCCTTGAGCGTCTTGGGAAGGATAACCCCATTACAGAAGCTACCCTACAGCATCTGGAAGAATACGCCACAGAAGGTCTTCGAACTCTATGTCTTGCTATGCGTGAGATACCAGAGCAAGAGCTCGAGCAATGGCTTCAAATATTTGACAAGGCAAACACTACCGTAAGCGGCAACAGAGCTGAAGAGCTTGATAAAGCTGCAGAAATTATCGAGCATGACTTCTTCTTGCTTGGTGCGACAGCAATCGAAGATAAACTTCAAGATGGCGTGCCGGACACTATTCATACGCTTCAAGAGGCAGGCATCAAGATCTGGGTACTCACTGGCGATCGACAAGAGACTGCCATCAATATCGGCATGAGCTGTAAACTTATCAGCGAAGATATGACACTATTAATTGTTAACGAAGAATCATCCCCAGCTACCAGATCGAACCTAGAGAACAAGCTCAGCGCTATACGTACCCAGGCGGCTGGAGGACATGAGCTAGAAACTTTGGCGCTGGTAATCGATGGAAAGTCATTGACTTATGCCTTAGAGAAAGATATGGAGAAGATGTTTCTGGATCTTGCGGTGATGTGTAAAGCTGTGATATGCTGGTATGTATCAGAAGAACTGCGCAAGAGCGAGCACCAACGCTAATTTAAATTATAGTCGTGTCTCGCCCTTACAGAAAGCTCTTGTGGTGAAGCTTGTGAAGAGAAACCTCAAAGCTATCCTTCTAGCGATTGGAGATGGTGCCAATGATGTTTCTATGATACAAGCTGCACATGTTGGAGTTGGCATAAGCGGAGTTGAAGGTCTCCAGGCAGCTCGAAGTGCCGATGTAGCGATCGGGCAGTTTCGTTACCTCCGGAAATTACTGCTTGTTCACGGCGCCTGGAGTTACCAGCGGATTTCTAAACTTATCCTCTACTCGTTCTACAAGAATATTGCATTGTACATGACACAATTTTGGGTATGTCGAACTCATGGCTCAGTCCCGAGCTATTTCAAAGCTAATTGTGCGAATCCAGTACTCTTTTCAGAATGCTTTCTCTGGCGAAGTCATATTCGAGTCTTGGACGCTATCCTTCTACAATGTGTTCTTTACAGTTCTTCCACCCTTTGTGATAGGCATTTTCGACCAATTTATCTCAGCCCGCCTTCTCGACCGCTATCCTCAGCTTTACCAGCTTGGCCAGAAAGGTGTCTTCTTCAAGATGCACTCTTTTTGGTCCTGGATACTCAACGGCTTCTACCACTCTCTCCTAGCATATTTCATATCCGAGCTGATTTGGTTCTGGGATCTCCCCCAAAGTGACGGCAAGATTGCTGGGCACTGGGTGTGGGGAACAGCTCTATATACGGCCGTACTTGCGACCGTGCTAGGCAAAGCCGCCTTAATCACGAACATATGGACCAAATACACGTTTATTGCTATTCCGGGTAGTATGGTCATTTGGTTGGCGTTCATCGCCGTCTACGCCACTGTTGCTCCTAAACTAGGCTTCTCCACCGAGTACGACGGAGTTGTTCCAAGACTCTTCGGATCACCAGTCTTCTACCTGATGGCAGTGATCCTGCCAATGATATGCCTTATGCGGGATTTTACTTGGAAATACGCAAAGCGGATGTACAGGCCTCAAACCTACCACCACGTGCAAGAGATCCAGAAATACAATATCCAGGATTATAGACCTAGAATGGAACAATTCCAAAAAGCGATTAGGAAGGTCAGACAGGTACAGAGAATGCGTAAGCAAAGGGGTTATGCCTTCAGTCAGGCGGATGAGAGTCAGAACAGAGTTCTGCAGGCTTACGACACCACAAGGGAGAGAGGTAGATATGGCGAGATGGCAAGTTCAAGACCGGGCATGGAGAGAGGAAAGTCACGGAGGAAATGAAGTCTTAATGTCGGAAAGACTAGCATGGCGTTTCTATGGACCAAGATGTTCTATTTGGAAGGTGCAACTATGCACAAATTCATGTATTATATTGGCGCTCGGGAAGCGCGTTCTTGTCATATATGGTGGACCTGGCATTCTGGGGGAGCAAAAGAACCAAGAATATTGTTGTATTGAAATCATACCCAATCCAGCTACTTATGTATGTACGGTATATTTTGGAAATGATGACATGATCTGCGGAGGCCGCAAAAGCAAATCCCACACTTCCCTCCTCAACCACATTACATTACCAGCCATGTGTAGTAGTGAGCATGGTTCGCTGAGAATGTTATCTGACTGAAAACCTTTCGGCCTTCACATGTGTAAATACCTCCACAGGCGTCGGGCCTACAATAACATTGACCGGGTACAATGCCTCTCCACCATCTAAAGAATAGCATAAATAAACGAGCAATTGCCTGCCATGCACGGACGCCTGGCCTTCGGAAACTACCATTACCTGCCGTGGGCATTATCGTTGGATTAGCATTTGCAAATGGTCTTGTTTGGGTAGCTGTGGGGGTCGTTCTTGTACATAGATAAGACAATTGCTGGCTTTCAGTCCCACGTAGCTGACTACTGGATAGCATTATCATCCGTGAGTATGACCAGTAGGGAGCTTCTGAACATCAGTGAGGATACTGAGAGCAGAGGCGAAACAGTGCTCTTGTATCTACTGCAGTGCTTGCCTACACTTTGGGTCTACGTCATGCCCTTGATGCTGACCACATTTCTGTGAATACCCTGTCTCGTTGTGTTGAATAGCGGAGAAAACTGATATATGCATTAGGCCATTGATCTAATGACTCGTCGTCTCATAGCATCAGGTCAACGGCCGGTCACTGTTGGAACATTCTTCTCTCTAGGTCACTCGACGTATGTTGGCTGTCCCTGTCCATTCTATAAGAAAATTTTGTTCATGTTCGTTCCACTTGACTTTTCTCTAATTTACTCCGTGTGACCAGCATTGTCATCGTCACATCGATCGTCGTGGCTGCCACAGCTTCTGCTATCAGCCACAAGTTTGGTTCGTTTAGCAGAATTGGTGGCATTATCGGCACATCTGTATCCGCCAGCTTCTTGATTATACTTGGTCTTATGAACATATACATTTTATATAAGCTTATACAGCAGATGAAGAGATTGATTGCTATGGAGCCTGGAGAAGAGGATAAGTTTGAGATCAAGGGAGCTGGGTGCTTATTTTATTTATTCAAGAAGTTGTTTAAGATTATTGATAGGTATGTGGTGTCATCGGGTGGCTTATAGATTCCACTGACCAGCTTTTTAAAGACCATGGAAAATGTATCCTTTAGGTATCCATAACTCTTTAAATTTATATTGGACAATCGTTAATTTTTCCCAAAGGGGTAATGTTTGGCCTAGGTAGGCATCTGCTAATCGTAGCTGCGACAGAAGCTAAGGGTAATAGGCTTTGATACATCTTCAGAAGTCGCACTATTGGTACAGCCTCCTCAATGCTAATTGTTCTTGTCATAATGTTAAGAGAGATGTAGGGAATCGCATCCATTCAAGGGGCACGGGGAACAAGCATCTGGCTCATACTGATATTCCCAGTTCTCTTTACAAGTAGGTTCACCTGTTCATCATTGTTTTCATGTTTCTGCTAAACAAAGGCATCTTTCCAGTTGGAATGTGTCTCCTTGACACGGTCGATGGGGCTCTTATGATGGCGCTCTACACGTCGACCACGCTCGCTAAAGATCAGATTGCCATTCTATATTATTCTATCGTCTTAACGGTAATCACGGTGGTTGTGGCAATGGTAATTGGATTCATTCAGTTGCTAACCCTGATACAAAATGTTGCCAATCTGACTGGCGGGTTTTGGGTACGCAATCTGTCCCCAACTTGTCTCCTTTGCTCACGGAAATGTCTTTAGGACGGCGTAATAAATGCAAACAACCACTATGACATCATTGGTATGGTCCACTGTGGCTTCACGTGGGCAAGAAGAAACTGACAAGGCACTGAAGGTGGCGGAATCTGCAGCTCTTTCATTGTTCTCGGTGGCCTGAGTGTGCTCGTATACAAGCCTTGGAGAAGACGGATTGATCAGAAGAGACAAGTACGGCACCAGCCCCAACAGCTCCAAGATGATGAGGAAACCGGGACAGTCGTCGTGAATGAACTAGCAACGGGCGGAAAAGACGTTCGCCGGCACGAAGAGGAGTCTATCATCGAAGACCAGTCCTCGAGGAGATCGCCTATCCACGAAGCTGAGCCCCAGCGGAACATTGCCGAGGATATTGTGCTCTGAATGGACCAGGCCTGTTCAAGTAGACGATATTCTGGAACATACCTTTGTGCCTTGACGAATCTTCACGATTACTTATGTATAAGGCATCTATCAAACAGAGTCGACGCCATGCTATGCTACATATTTGCTATATTAAAAATACACCACCTCACCTTTCCGGCAGTATAGTCTTCACAGCGTTCCAGTCGCGGGCGCTGAACGTTTGCTGGAGCTCCTCTCTCGAAAGCCACTGAAAGTCTTCGTAACCGAATTTGTTATTCGTAAGGTTTGCCTGTCCTGCCAGTATCCTCGCTTTCATGAAGAACACCTTCTCTCCTCGTAGCTCAAAGCCATACTGCTTGTTCACAACCGGATGCTTATAGTTGTACACGTTATGACCGATGGGCATATTTCCCACAACCCAAGTGTTCATATTGACCCCTCCCGTCTGAACAATGATTCGTTCTGCAGCCTATCCCTCATCTCATTAGCAACTGTTCGCGCCAGGCTTCAAAATTATCACCACTCACCGTATGCAGACTCTCATGCTTGCTCTTTTCCAGCAGCGCTGTCGGAAACCTCCACCCGGCCGCTTCACCCATCAACCCTGCCCCTCCCTTAACAACAAGATACAACGTCCTCTCCAACTGCCTATTCAAACTCCTCAAATCCCCCACCCTATCCGCCTCCGTAACCCTCGGCATCGGCCTCTCCACCACCTCCCTCTTCACCACCGCCCCCTCGCTATCCGCCCCCTCCCTCCCCTCCTTCTCCGCATCCCTCAAAAGCGCCTCCACCTGCTCCTCCGGCTCCGCAATCCTCTCCCCCACCAACACCTCATCATTCCACCCCTCCTCCCCATACGCATTATAAACCCCAATATCCCTCGCCGGCGTCTTCCTCTCTTTCATTTTCCGCTTCCATTCCGCTTCCTCGGGCGTGCCGCGCTGGTAGTAGAAGTAGCGGGTGAAAGGGAGGACGAGGCGCTCGTTGAGACGTTTTTGATAGAGAAAGTGGGATTTTTCGAAGGGAGTGAGGGAGCGGGTTAGGAGGGGGGGGCGGGAGAGGAGGACGGAGGCTTTGAGGAGGTAGCGGGTTGAGGGGGAGGTGGTGGATGTTAGGGCGGGGGAGGCGCGGCCTGAGGGACTGGGTTCGATAGGAGCGGTTTCGATGGGGGAGGCTTGGGTGTGGGTGAGGCGGGCGTGGAGGGTGGAGAGGCAGGTGAGGCAGAGGGGGGGGGGTGTGGATGTTGATGGTTCTGAGGATTTGTTAGAGAGGGGAAGGTAAGGGATGGGATGTTTCTGTACTTGATTGTCTGGCTAGGAGCCGGACTGCATTGTGCCCACTACTCATTACAGAGACAGTGGTGCTCGGTGTTGCGATTGAGCCTTGGAAAAATGATTGCAATGCGTCGACTTTGATTTTCGGAAAATATCGCGCTAATTCTTCACGCTTCACCGCTAGGGTGACATTAATCTGCCCCAGCTTCAACCCCCTCTGAGCATAGCTTTAGCGCCGCTTTACACTAGCGCGACCTGGGTATATCTCGCGCGAGTTGGTTATCCTGGGTGATCCTACAATTAATTACCATTTTTTTTAACAGAAGCCATTACGGGTCTCTTTCTCATCCAGGTGAGTCATTTGCTACTGCGGAAGCTGACGGTTTGGTTGTGATGGTTGAGATTCGAACGCAGAGCCCCCAGGAAAAGCGGCGACAACAGAAACCTCCATCTATCATTGACGTCGCTGCCTCAAGCTCTTTCCTTCCTGTCTTTCTCACCAAAGAGCACATATCCCTTAGCCATCCCCTGTGCCTTGGGTAACGTGAGTGGCATGTGTTCTACTTTTGCTTTATTATGGCTTTAGCCCGCAATCCTGCGTTAAGAAATGGATTAGAGCTTAGACTAGCTTTTGATGCACGAACAGAGACTTGACAAGTCTTGCAGGACAAAATAAGATGATGAGATAACGTTAAAGGTTTTTCTAACGGGGCTATTGATCGACATGCCAGCTGCAGCCGGTTCTGGCCGTCACTATTATCTGTAAAGAGGCCAACGGATAAGCTGTTAAACTGAGTAACCTAATTTTGATGTCTTCGTTACAATCATCCACCGCATTCTAGATTTCCTTCAATCCTTCAGGCTATTCGGCTTGGATAGTCTTCGTCAAGTTCTTCATGGAAGAACCATTCCAGGGGCTTCTCAGGAGCCACTTCCAGCCGAGATTTGCGAGCTTCTTCTTCGCGTGCCATTGCCATGCACGACATACAACGCCAATGGCCGCAAGCGCGGCATGTTCTCCAGTCAAGAAGACAGGCTTCTGTCTTCTTCCCACATTCACAACATGGGCGCTGAATATGTATCGATACAGGATTTAATGCTCCACAGCTTTCCGATCTCAAAAAGTCCCATCCCTCATCTTCAGCCGCGCGACGTGCTGTAGCCAATACAGCTCTCCATTCTGGACTTGAGGAGCTCAAGAGTAGTCGCATCTTGTGGCGGTCATGTGTTGAAAGGAAGGCATTGTCGCTCGACGATCCAGAAGGTGCTGTTTACGATGTTATGTTTCGATACGTTTTCGCTTGCCTTCATTGTAAGCCGGATCTTCAATGTCTTGCGGCCCATCAAATGGGCAATGTCTCCTTCCCTTAGACGGTGCGGATAGACAGGGCATGAGTAATTTGATGCCCCTCCAACAAGTCACGCAACTTATTTGACGAATCGAGTAGGATCTGCCAGCCGTACCATCAAGACAGGAAATTCGATAAATACTCAGATTTACTAGGTAGCTTTGATTGTAATCTCCAAAATCTGGAGCTTGTTCACCAGCGTGAATATATAGCTAATAGAAGACCTTGATGTAAAATAATTCGAAGTCGTTGTTCTAGGTACCTAGGTACTTTGATATGTGATGTCATTGCCAAGCCTGTCAAGACGGTTGCTCCCGGCGCTAAACTCTACCTACATAAGGTAGGCAACTGACTTTCTCGTGCATAGAATTTCCATCATTCCTATTTTATCCTACAGCCTAAAATACATTTTATGCTCCTAGCACAGCAACTCACCAACCATCTATCTATCGAGTAGATGCATCTTCCCATAACTCTAGCACGTCCTTTCTCTATCTGAGCTCCATCTCGACTTCTCCTGTCAGGTATCATACCACCAGCATAACGCGTGACGAGCGCCAACACCGAGCTTATCACAGTGATCGTCCAAGCTTTAAAAGGATCCAGCCGCATCCCATCGCTTCCCATCATAGTCATTATTCTGAAAGCCCCCCCTCTGCGTATAGAACAGGAACTATGGCTGGTCCCACATCTTTCTCTCCCACGCATCGTGGACGATGCATATACGGCCTAAATCTAGTCTGCATGAAATGCGCATTGGTGAAGGCTGGCTACGGGAGGGTCGATAAAATGAAGGATGAAGAGATCGAAGTCAAGTATTGGAAAATGAAGGAAAGGGAGCAAGAGAAGGCAAGGAAGGCAAAGGAGGAGATGCTCAACTGGATGATGTTGGACCATGAGATGAAAAAGAGGAGGAAGCGGGAGCAGCAGCAGAAGGAGCGGGACCAGTTGAAGAAGATGAATCCACTTACTATGCACGATTCGCGAGCGACTTATATTAGACCTACAACAACCTCAAGCTATCAGCTCAAAAAATCACTTGAGTATAAGACCGACAATAGAGAACAAGGTTACTGGGAAACCAGTAGCCGCGGAGGTACAGCCAGCAAAACGCACTACAGTTCCAGCTCTGCATCGCAGGTTTCCTGGGCATGTCCGTCCAAACCAAGCCGAGCAATGACCAGCAAAACCCCACCGAAGCAACCACACCCACCCAGCAACCGTCTACCGGGTCGACGTTAAGTTGCAAAGTATCTATACGAGTGAAATTACGATTTGCTTGTGGGATATGCTAGAGAGGAACAGAGGTTATGGGAAATCTTGGGCGGCAGATTAAGGGTCAAATCGGCAGAAACAACATTGAAGGCTGGCCGAAAGGAGATTTATAAAAGACCTACACCTGACCCAAAGATCGTTGAGAGGTATCCAAATCAAAGTCGGGTTCTTGGGCGTTCGCTGGCATCTCGAAAGACGGTTATCCGAGTTGGCGTACTTTTCGGTTGACTTGACTCAGTCGCAGGGAGATCTTATGCTTGGGTGCGGGCTTCGGGTGCCGGACAAGAAGTGTGGTGGGAGGTTTCTTGGTCGGGATATGGCTGGTCTCCAATGTCGAGGCATCCTCATTGATCAATTCTAATAGGTGAGGGTCTCTCCGCGAACAGGCAAATGTTCCTAGGAGCGATCATTTGTGGCGGTAAACGCACTTAGTTGTTAAAGGGCTGCGTTCGCCTTCCTTCTGGGAGTTTGGTGCGAATGGGGACACAAGAGTTGTGAGCAGAGAGCATCGGCGTCAAACGGTTTGAACCATGTTAGGTTCAAGCTCCTCCAACGGGTGTGGATACGAGATGATTTCCTGAGGAGAAGACCGTCCAGTGAAGGGGTCTTATCAGTATTTGCAGATGGGGTCAATTGGTCGAAATTCAGCTCCGGCAGTACATCGTCATCTACGGTCGCCCCCCGAAGGAGATGTCGAGCAGGTCGGTAGGAACACGGAGCCTGCTGGGTGCTTTCAGGCCGGGCGAGCGTCTTGGAGAGATCCTTTGTCACTCTCGTCCGTCGTCACAGGGCGCGCACGCTGCTTCAACGGCCACGGCCGCTGTTCATTTCATCATGCCTCTTCCGCTTCTTGCTCGCGGGGTCAGAACATCAGTGAAGGAGGGATAGCCATTCACGCTCGCTTTGCTAGGATTTCTTTATGTACGGTGTATAGGCTCATTTATATGCTATGTATGTCACTCAGTTGGTAGAGGAATGACCATTCATCTTGGAGCTGTAGATTGTATAATGGGTGAGGGCAGTCCATAGGCAATTGGGAAATATTGTTTTGAGTAACATTTTCTTGTGCAGGCGGGCTCGACACGCATGGGCTTTGCTTTCAATAGCTCTCATGTTGGCCGCTGGTTTTCGTCTTCTTTTGAGCTGCTGGGCTTTAAGGTTTAAATTTCAGAAGCTGTAAACCAAGCTTGGGTGATGCCAACCCTGTTTGCCCGGCGCGCTCGCTTGAGACCGTGGCAGACCCCACGTGTCGGTCTACGCGTTTTCAGCCTCACCAAAACGCTCGCTCCTTCTTTCTTTTTGTACAAATTATAGCCACTAATACACTTTTCAGAAACTGTACATAGCTCTTCTAGCAACGCAGATAATAATCCTTTTATTACTACAAATCATACGCCATGTCCGCGTCGCATGCAGTCGTGCCGAGGTAGGGTTCATACCCTCGCTGATCGGCCACAGCTGAAAGCCAAAGCAGCAAGTCCCGGGATCTATGGGCACGCGCAATTGGGACGTTGACGACTGAGGATCAAGCTCTGATTGACTTCAACAACGCTGACCGCATTGCCGTCTTGGAAAGCGCCATTGCGCTTGCCGAGGACAAGAAAAGGCAGTGCGTGAACCAGCGTTGGAGAATCCGGAGAGGTCATGGGAAAACCTCATTCTTCGGGATGTTTTTGGGAAGATTGTTGGATGGATACAAAAATTCAAGGAAGTTGGCGATGTGGCTGTTCAGTATGATCCAGTTCATGCGTCTTTGCCATGGGCTGGAGTGCGTCTATTGCTTGAAGTTCGTGGGCCCTTCATCCTGTCGTACGGAATCAATCGTATTTGGCGTCTATTGATACTGCAACAGGTCACCATTAAAGACAGTCAGATATTCGGTGCGATGATCGAAGGGGTTGAAGTCGTAGCGAGCTTAATCTCTCGTTATGCAATATTGGAGGACATCTATCTTAGGGATTCGACTTCAGCTGTTGAGAGACTTGCTGATCGTCTCACAATACTTTATGCAGCTGTTTTGGCGTTTCTCGTCCGGACAATTCATTACTTTGGCAAAAGCACGGTCAAGCGCCTGGCGCAAAGCATTGTAACGCTGACTGACACTACTTTGGACGCGATGATGGGCACAATTGGCTCCTTAGAACGTGATGTAGATCGAGATGCTCAATTGATTGTCGCGGAACGGCAGAACATCGTACTCCAAGGGATTCAACATCTCTCATCATCACTACCTGGTTGGTATTCGGCCAATAGTATGTCGTTATTAGTACAAGCTTCGGCACCCCCGGACATCGGAAGTCAGCAACGGGATACTAGCCTTTTAGAAATCATGAGACATATACAGGAACCATTCAATAGAATGGCAGATGAATTAGTCAATGTGCATGATACCTTAGCACAAGATGAGAGGGCATCCATTCTCCGGTGGCTGTCTACGATACCTTACGCTCAACACCATCAAAACGTACGAAAAGGTCGTCTACAGGACTCTGGCGTGTGGCTATTTGAGCACGAAGACTTCAGGAAGTGGCTGCTTACTAGCTACTCCTCGATTCTATGGGTTCATGGGCCTCCAGGAACCGGGAAAACGAAGTTAATGTGAATTCACCTAGTCACTGGGGAAGTGAGTTTGCTGATGCCTGCAGGTCTGTCGTTATCGATGACATACGAGGGCATAATGACCTGAATCCTACGAACGCTCCCTTGGCTTATTTTTACTGCGCGAGGGAGGCAGCAGAGCCTGAGCGAGCTGATCCGGAGAAGATCCTCCTTAGTATTGCGAGACAACTGTCAGGAACAAACACTACGAAACCAATTCGTGAAGCCATCGCGTGAGATATACCATAATTACAGAAAGGACGGTTTTAACGTTACGAGCCTATCTGTGGATCAAACAGTAGCTCTTATCCTAGATCTTCTTGGAAATACCCCAGCTACAGTCATTGTGGATGCACTGGACGAATGCGACCCTGTTCGCAGACACGAGCTGCTAGACAGCTTTGACAAAATCATCCAAAAGTCAGCAAATGTGGTTAAAATACTAGTTTCAAGTCGTGATGATGGTGACATCCTTTGCCGACTAGAAACGTCTCCTAATCTTTACATCAATGCAAAGTACAATTCTGCTGATATCAAACGATTTATTCGGGTTGAAATTGCTCTAGCAATAGAGAGGAAGAGGTTGCTATGTGGTAGAGTTTCTGAAGCTCTGCAAAGTTTGATCATTAAGACCTTAGAGAGCGGGGCGCATGGGATGTAGGTCTAGTCGCCGCGTCCAAAGCTGTCGTGTTGCACTCTGATACTGCGTAGGTTCCGCTGGGTCAGCCTACAATTGCAGAACCTTTGTGATCCCCGAAGAATAAAGGTCGAAAAGGACTTATTGGAAGAGCTCGGACGTTTACCACATACATTGAAAGAGCTCTATGACAGGATATATGATGAGATCTTGCAGTCTGCGACTTTGAGTAGAACCGTGGGCATAAGGCTTCTGAAATGGTTGTTGGTCGCCCAACGCATGCTCGGAATTTCGGAAATACTTGCAGCAGTCTCCACATTGGAGGATGGTACCAGCATGCCCCTGAGACCCCGAGACGTTCTCAATATGACATGCAACTTAGTAGTCGAAGACAAAGCTCTAGGATGTTTTCGATTTGCTCATCTTTCCGTACGAGAATATCTTGATACTCGCCCTGAATTTAGTAATGACGAGACACATCGACTCTTGGTAGAGCGTTGTCTTGATCATTATATCTTAGAGTATCCTCGCGATCCACTTGACAGTTATTCAGCGCTCTTTTGGCCCACCCACTATGCGAGTCGGAGACAACATGCCCGCAGTATTGTACTTCACGCGAAAGTCCGCTATTTCCTGTTCCATGGTGCCAACGCTTCTGGCCCCTTTCAAAAATGGAGACATGACATAAACAGCAAAGTCGCCCGTTTTAGAGCCGGCAAGGAACCCGGGAGTGACTTGGGAGTAGCAGGTTTTGATTTGGAACATGATCACAGTTACAACTTATCGGCAGCAGTGAACCCTTTCCTCACTGCGTGCATATATGGCCTTCCAGAAGTTCTTGAAATGCAAGCAAAATCTTACGTTAAAGCATTCCAGAGTCAATTATATCGCTATGTCCCTGGCCCACTATACTACGGCCTCAGTGGGCTACACATCGCAATCATAAGCAACTTTTTCGGCGTTGCGGAAACCTTGCTCCAAAACGATTGCAAAACGTCGCATTGTACGGCCAAAGGGGAAACACCGCTCTACATAGCTGCGCGTTGCCAGAACACAGCTATGATAAGACTTCTACTAGCACACCATGCTAATCCAAATTGTATAAGTTATCTTCGTAAACTGGATGCGTCGAGGAAATCCACTGAAGCCCCCCAGGATGACAGCCTTGGCCATGGGACGATCAGGCCTACGTCGTCACTTGGTTTCCGTCAAGAATCGGGACGAGTCCTAAGTATCCTTGAGGAAGATCATGAAGCACCGATACATCTCATTGCAGGATTCGGCGACAAGTCATGTCTCTCTGAGCTTCTGCAGCATGGGGCTGACGTAAATGCTAAGACTACGTTAGGGGCAAACGCATTACATATAGCTATATTAAGAGGTCACTACGAGTTTGTTGAGATGCTCGTCGCAGCTGGAGCTGATGTCAATGCTCCTTACATGTATGGAAGACTGCCTTTGGACCTTGCGGCCGCTGTTCGTAACAAGCGCATGGAATCTCTGCTACTTCGCCATGGTGCTGATCCGCAAAAGAGGGATAGCAGCATGGATTCCATATCCGATGTTGCCACTCGCTATGGCCATGGAGCGACAGCAGCCAGTCTTGGACCATTGACCACCTTTGACTCCGGTCCTCCTGAGCAACAGAGACGAAGTTCACTTCACATTCACGGTCAACCTTCCAGCCTTGCCGAGCCACAGAGACGACATTCGTTCCAGGATCCGGGTCAACCTTCCAGCCTTGCCGAGCCACAGAGACGATTTTCATTCGAAGATCCCGGTCAACCTTCTAGCATACCGATCATCGTAACAGATAGCATCACGTTCGATGCGGATCTGGACGCTGAACGCAGAAATGATGCAATAATCCTGGACCTAGCAATAAAGGCTAACTGGGAGGCCAACCAGGAGGCCAACCAGGAGGAGCTTAATAGTGAAAGTGTTGCTGTGCAAGATGAGGTGAAGACTGGCGGGAAGGCCCACAGAATTGTTGACAAGGCCATAGCGACGATGTCTAGGGGAGCTTTGAGATCTAGAAAGAAGAGAGAGTGATTTGGAAAATACTTGATTTAAAGATAAATACTAACGAACTTATGAGTATACTATATAATTCTTAATATAACGAACAAGTAATACGATCTACAGCTTTCCGTAGTTGAGAACACTCTATTAGTATTAATAAAGAGCCGCTTAACATTACATAGTAACTTACCAACAAGAATAAGAATCATAGTACTAGAAAAATGATACACAACTTCTATCTACATCCAATCTTATTGGCCATCTTTAAGACTATTAAGATAATTTATACAGTGTAAGCGCCGTTTTATTCTAACGCGAGGTGGGTGTCACTCGCGCAAGCCTAGGTAGTCCTGGGTGATCCTGATTCCTATGACTACAGCGGTCCGGTTGAAAATGGTTGAGATCCAGGCGTAGAGCTCCGAGGAAAAGCGGCAATAACAGAAAGCTCGATCTGAAATCCTCGTCACTTCCTCGTGCTCTGCCTAGGTGGTCTTAAAGGTTCAGCCTTACCCTAGGCGTATAAAAGTATCTTTTTATAAAAATTGTATTAATTATTTTTCTAAATTCCTTTCCCTCTTTATATGAAACTGATTTACTTAGTCAATTCAGCGACTGACTCTATCAAACCCTCCCGTAACGAGCTTTGCCTGCGTTAGTGAACCGTTTCATTGAACCCTCACATGACTATAATACAGTGTTCACATGCTCCAACAGCATCCCATTAAATTTTCACCAAGTCCCACAACTTCTCACTCCAAGTCTAATTCAGCGTTTCCCAGGTCTGGCCCATGTGTCAGGGACTCAGCGGGGATCTGAATGATACTAGGGCTGTGTATTATGGAATGCTCTTATGTAGGAGGAAAGCTATCTAGGATGGCTGGCTGCTAGATCGGTGGGCTCGTAGCTAGGGGCAGCCCTGAATCTATAAGCCAATACTAACATAATCGGAATAGTCACAATAAAAATTCCAATAGAAATTCCAGTCTTCGCTCCTTTGGATAGATCCGATGTGTAAAGCTTCCATAGACCCACACCCACTCCGGCCCAAATCCCAATCATCATCGCCATCATAAACATGAAAGGTAAGATTTCCAAAGCTAGGATACGACTCCAACGCATTGCTCCAGCACTCATTCTGCGCAAATTTAAATTCAGAAAGAATTGGGGGCTTTTTCTTATATTTGTTCTTATTGTACCCTGAAATAGGAAGCCATACGTCAAAATCGTGACACTTGCAGACACTGTAACCCACATCCATATTTTAAGCTTCTGGTCAAATTCCTAAGCACCTATGGTTAATCTACGGCAAACAAGCTCAGTGATAAATAGAGGAAAACTTACCACTAAATTCATACCAAAGAGAGAAGCGATAAAACTCAGAGGGATGAAGAAGAAAGCTAAAGATGTCAGCTTCGAGACGGTTTCAGCTTCTGAAATTGCCTTTTGGCTTTCGACAATGCTCATAGTAGACATGACTGCTTGAAATGTAGAGTTGAGTCTCGCAAGGGTCTCATCAACGTCAGCTTTAAGCCTCGCTAGTTCCACCTCGTATTTTGGAATGGTACTTGAAGATAGCTGCGGAGCGCAAGTAGGACACAATTTCTGTTGCTCGAATGTTTGTAACGTGTCCCTTGCAGAGACGCGACAGTGCAGTAAATCTTGTCGCCAAAGTCCAAAGCGTTCGCGCCATACGTGTAAGGAACTGCGTAGAATATCGTCTTGTGATAGTGATAGATCAATAGTATCAAGAGCATCGTGAAGACGGGCTAAAACTTCATTCTCATTCGTGACCATGATGCGGGCGATGATGTTTTGTATTCGGTGGACAAATCCATCCATCGGCATCTGTTTCTCACAATTTTTCAACTCTTTGACAAAACGCACTCTGGTATAGCCGACGACCTCGTTCAGAAAGCAGGGTTCTATAGTGGAAGACTCCTTGAGCTCAGTACCCCAAAGTTGGTATTTCTTCTCGATAATAAAGTGTTCACGTTTCGGGTCGACCACGAGTAGTACTGCGGACAAGATTAATATATAAAACCATGTACCAGAATCGTATTTGATCTTACCAAACGAACTAGGATTTTCATGGGCCCAGGAGATTGAGATACTCTCCCGTGCCGCATGTTGCATAATCCCTTCTGGCATTTGAGATATTGGACAATATGGTCGAAACACGCCCGGGACTCGCTGGTATCGCTCATGATCAAGCCGCAAGTCCTTGGGATCCTTGAATGTATCAACGTTATACGGAGTTCCTTTTGATATCATGGACTCAATTTTCCAATGTCTGGCAGACTGGTTAACCAGACGAGACCACTTCGCAGAGAGACAATGATCGCTACTAGTGGTATCGACAGGTCGCATGCGAACACTTTCACTGTTGTGGTATGTGACGAATTCGTCTGAAAGCTTAAGCTGTGAGCAACAGGCAGCTATCGTTCCTTCTGACAAGCCTTCTAACAGCAGTATCCGTGCTTGAATGTTTGGTGGAACTGATAATATATTGGTGAGATCGCTAGATTGGCGGGACTCTATCCATTCATATGAGTTTCGGTCGTTTTCCGTGTAGTCGTATCTCCAAATGGTTGATGGGACTTCAGGCAGCTTGACGAGAGCATACTGATCTTCCAAGGCCGTTCGTCTATGGGCAACGTTTCATAATTAGTATTCTCAGACAGGTAGAGGTGGTCGCAAACTCGATCATGGGTTACCTTCGAAACATTATGGATGGAAACGCTGAGAACAGATTTAACAACGAAATTATCTGGATGTATTTCAGTAAATTCGAAAGCATAAATTGCTAGACTTGAAGCTCATGGCTGCCGGGGCTTATACATAGTTCTGCCGTTGGATACAATCTTGTTTGAGCAGCAAGGCACCTCTAAAGCACTGCCCCACACTGCCTGCAGCCACACCACACCAGCAGGAAGGGTTTACCCCTCACCTATTAACACCTATCAACTGGACAGCCCTATAGGGCTGGGCCTAAACCTGGCGAAACTGCCCCCAAAGATACCCTAAAGCTGAGACACTCGGGGACTCTTTTAAGGGGATCTTCAAGGGCTCTTTGAGGGCCCGCTTCAGCAGCTGTAGGTCGAGCCCTGTAGGTGACATCGACAGAGGTAAAAACGCTTTACATCCGTGAAGCATAAAAATCAAAGTAGTAGTATGATTACTACTTTTATATTAGAGACCATCCTTGTGTTGGCCTCGCTAAAGCGGCAGCACCCGAGCGAGCTTCGACTGAGCTGGAGGCGGATTTTTGTCGCCTGGCAGCTCAAACTGTTTTTGCATCACGTTGGATCATCGCTTTAACGGTTGAAAAGATGCAATGCAAAGGGTTGTGGTTACTGGCTTGGGAGCAGTGACACCTTTGGGAGTAGGTAAGTCGCTACTGCAATCGATTAGAAACTATAAGCTCACATCTAGATACAGGCGTACAGCGTACATGGAAGCGCCTGGTTGACGGTCACTGCGGAGTTGTGTCCCTTAGGGACAAAGGAAACGCCTATGAGCAGCAACAATGCCAAGTTGCTGGTTTGGTTCCAGGGGGGAAGAAGGAAGATGGAGGCTGGACTGTCAGCGAATGGCTGAGTGGTGATGTACGCTGGATATGCTGCAAAAGCGGTAGAATGCTGTTAATTATGTCTTCAGGAACAACGCCGGATGTCGAAGTTCATGGGATATGCTATGGCTGCTTCAGAAGAAGCTCTCGAGGATGCAGGATGGAAGCCCAAGACGGAAGAAGAGCAGGAAATGACAGTACGCCGTGCGGCGTTCAAACAGGGCTCCCATCATCACACTCACGGTCTACACAGGGAATCTGTATGGGTTCAGGCATTGGCAGCTTAGAAGTGCAATACGACACGTCCATCGCCCTCGACAAAGGTGTTCGTCTCCCCTGCCCATGGCCCACCATCGACCAACGTTAACCGTCCTCAGGGCCCCAAGAAAGTCTCGCCCCTCTTCGTCCCTAAGCTTCTCATCAACCTAGCCGCAGGGCACATATCAATGAAATACGGCCTCAAGGTGCTCTCTCCCGCCATCCTCCCAACTCCCCGCCCTAACCTCCCTCCCAGGGCCCCAACCACGCAGTAACAACAGCCTGCACAACAGGCGCCCACTCCATCGGCGACGCCTCGCGCTTCATTTCCCACGGCGACGCCTCCGTAATGCTGGCCGGCGGCTCCGAATCCTGCATCCACCCCCTCGCCTTCATCGGTTTCGAGCGTTCCCGCTCCCTTACCACCTCCTTCAACTCCAACCCCCCAGCCGCCTCCCGGCCCTTCGACACCGCACGCTCCGGTTTCGTTATCGGCGAGGGCGCTGCAATGCTCGTTCTGGAATCCCTCCCTCACGCCCTAGCGCGGAATGCGCGCATCTACGCTGAAATAGTCGGATATGGCACATCGGCTGATGCGTATCATATGACAGCACCGCCGCCTGATGGGAATGGCGCTTTTCGCTCTATGCGGCTTGCGTTGAAGAACGCTGAGATTGCACCAGCGAAGGTCGATTATATAAACGCCCACGCTACATCAACCCCGCTGGGCGATTTGGCGGAGAATCGCGCCATAAAGCGGTTGATGTTGGGGGATGGGAATGGGAAGGAGAGGGCGGGGGGGGTGAACGTTAGTAGCACGAAAGGAGCTATGGGACATCTACTCGGTGCGGCGGGGGCTGTTGAGGCTTTATTTTCGATACTGGCGATTAGGGATGGGGTGATACCGCCGACGTTGAACCTAACGGATCTAGACGGGCCGGAATTCGATTGTAATTATATTCCGCTAACGGCGCAGGAGAGGAAGGTTGATGTGGTTTTGTCGAATAGCTTTGGCTTTGGAGGGACGAATGCGACTTTGTGTTTTAAGAGGCATCAATGATGGTAAGATATGTATACCTAGTGTACTGCGACTTTCACCCGGGAATCTTAGCCATCCTAGAGCTAGTGCGTGTCTTGCAGTGCGGGCCTCCGGTTTCTACGGTGACTTAAGTTCCCTATGTCTATCAGCTTACCCAGTCAAACAAGCTTGGGTGGAATAAAGTGTCGCATTTGGGATCAAACCGAAGTTAATATGCACTCGTGCGCGAACCGGCCTACTAATTTCGACTGGCCCACGATTTGGGTGAGCTGCTGTTGGATAAAACCAAAATCTGGATACAAAGTCCGCAACGCTACGACTCTGGATAATGCTCGTGCCCAGATTAGATTTGTCCATAATCGCGCAGGACGTGGATACTGCGTTGTTAATTGGCTCCTACCAAAAGTTGCAATATGAGGATAAGTCAGCAAGATTTTGGGGCAGACGAGTAGCGAGATGTCTAGGTATGCATTACATTTGGGACGGGGCTATGTTCCTTAATGAACTCATGCGTGAGATGCTACATTCATAATCTTTTGGATTTCCAGTAAGTTCTTCATGTACTACCCTACTCTACAACACTCGGCCTGGACGATAGCCTAGAGGGTGCCTTCAACTTTCTCACCAAAATCCTATATCAGCGAAAGATGCATCTCTCAGCAGAAGCAATTGTTGCAATCGTCACTCTGATTGTTGGCGCGCCCTGCACGGTAATTATGTCGTGGAAGCTCTTTCGGCATCAGCGAAGGGGCCGGCAGAAATGTCGTGCGTACTGACGTCCTTACACCTCTTTAACAAGATCGCTGACTATGCATTTAAGTCTGTCAGCCAGCGGCAAAATCAAACGAGCTCCCTTACCAGCTCTCTGACTGTGGAGCAAATGGTATCAGCAGACACACAGATATCACTATCGAAGCTAGGTTTCTGGTCTTATATCACGTGGAGACCACATCTAGCAATGTCGTGTAAAGCTTCTGAGCCACTGTATGCTACCTTGTCTTTGTTCGAGACGACAGCATGCACTGATGGTAAAGCCTGGGCCAGTTGACGCAGACATTGGAGCGAGATTTTGTTACGGTTTCCTGAAAGTTAATGGAACACCGATGTTACGGAGCTTATGCTGTTCAGGCCTTTGCGCTTGATGGATTGGGAAGCTTTTGCAGATCTTTCATACCAATGGGTATCTCACAACATCTCTGAGTCCATGTTGCTGGATAGCTTTGTTCACCACTTAAGCTTTGTCGCAGCCAAATTCCTCTTCTGCTGATAGAAAGCGACAAACTCCTTTGATTTAGACTCAGATTTCCAAATATAGTCACCTTATACCATCTGGATCTTTTTCTGGTGCTTCTAGCCCCGTTCGACAGAGCATCGAACTATACATGCCTACCGCAGCCGCAGAAGCTTGCCAACCTAAGTCACCTCTAAATTCCGGTACTGCTGATCGTTAAGGTTCTTCTCAAAATCTTACAACCAAAATGTATAGATATAATGCAGTAACGGCCGAACCCATAGATACATGTGACGGCGGAACATATTAAGCAGTGGGCCAACGCGCGAAAAACGAAAAACGAAAAATAAGAAACATATAACGCAAAACGTAAAACCGTGTAACTATTAACTATAGGATAGTATCTAAATTATATAAATATAACTTAATAAATAGAAGTATCAATTTTAAATCTTAATTAAATTTATTATTTATATTTTTACTTAGGTGGTAATAGTCTTTAAATAATTAATATCTATAAAAAAATATTTATAATTAATAATTAAAGCTTTATCAGACCAGCGCTAAGAATTAGATAATACCTTAGTCGGCACGATAGCAACATCGTCACGCGTCATTCCTGGCAGGACATTTCCAACAATGAGAGCAAGTCCTCTTCCACGGTGACCACAACCTCCAAGGGTGGTTCCCCCAATATCCCAGCATCTACAATGGCATCTACCTCCACCACCCTCCCTCCCTCCCCATCTCAGACCACCACATCCCGCCACACCTGGGAACCCCAAACCGACCACGCCCACACCCCAACCCCCCAACCCAACGGCCACGCGAACGGGCACATCTCATCGAACGAGCACATCACCCCCTCCCCCACCACCAAACCCGACCCCAACACCTCCCCCTCCACAATATCTCTCTACTCCTTCCTCCTCGGCTTCACCCTCAGCGCCTCCATCCTCCTCACCCTCTACCTCTCCACCACCGCCCACTCCCCCCACTGGCGCCTCCCCTACTTCCTCACCGCCCTCTCCCTCTTCCACTTCCTCGAATACTATACCACCGCGCGCTACAACCCCACAGCAGCGGGCGTAAACGCTTTCCTCCTCACCCAAAACGGGAAAGCTTATAACATCGCGCACACAATGGCGTTCCTGGAGTGTTTCGTGCATAACCATTTCTACCCGGGATACAGCTATCTGCCGAAAACACTGCAATGGTGGTGGTTAGTGTTGGGCTTTGCTATGACGGTGCTTGGCCAAGCGACGCGCACGACAGCTATGGCGCAGGCGGGGAGCAATTTTAATCATCTCGTACAGTCGAAGAAAAAAGAGGGGCATGAATTAGTCACGCATGGGGTCTACGCGTGGCTACGGCATCCGAGTTATTTCGGTTTTTATTGGTGGGGGCTGGGGACGCAGGTGGTTTTAGGGAATGGGATATGTTTGGTGGGGTATACGATTGCGCTGTGGAGGTTCTTTAGGGATAGGATTGAGAAGGAGGAGAGGTTTCTGGTGAGGTTTTTTGGGGAGGAGTATTTAAGGTATAGGGAGAGGACGGTGGTGGGGATACCGTTTCTTTGATGGGATGGGAGAAGGGAAATTGTATATCAGCATTTGCGGCGCAATCATGGGCATGGATGATCTTCGGCATATATCAGCGCAATTACGGAGTATGTGGCGGGTTTGCATCTGTCTGGAACAAGTGGGGAGCATTTACAAGGATGCATTATCTGGGGGCTATCGTACAGAGTGCGGAAGGATACTGGATATGAAACTGATCGCTTCTGCTTGAAAAAAACTTATATAAGTAGGTTACTTAGTACTAAAAGGACTATAGCTTAAGAAATATTCAAGAATAATCCCAATTTTTAGATATTGATTGATCGTAGGCCACGTTCAACCCAATTAGAATTATTAAGATTACATCAGTCCGCAACAGGAGCAAGACCTCTCTTCTCCCCAAGAATTATCATCTTCTCTTTTTTGCAATAATGTTTTATTTTCATGCTCTTCTTCTAACCTTTCTCCATTTACACTTGGTAGTTGATATGATGTAGTTGTAACGTATCCCCCATAGTCGGAAACACGAATCCTCCTTGGATGAGTCTAAGTGACCTCTGCTAGCCGTGGTGGACGGGCGACATTTGAAGGTGGTGAATGCGAAAATTTAAGAGGCGCCCGTGGAGTACCTAATGGCCGCGAAAAGTTCCGTATTTCTGCCCTAGTTGAGGTTTTTGCGAGCAGATGATGACTTCTCTTCATCGGCCCCTGGTAATTAGACACTTTGGGGCCTTTTGCATCATCTACTCGATGCAAAGATTCTGATAATGTGGCTGGTTTTGGTGTTGCTGGCGGCCAGCCCACCAAAGCCAATGCCAGACTCTCCAAACTCTCTAGTGCTGACCTTTCTGGCAGCGATCCTTCTGGCTTTACGAGTGGCTTTGAGCCGTTCTCGGGTTTACTTGTAGCTGGTGTTGCTGTCCTGGACGTCTCCTTTGCTGGTAGCTGCATGTCCTGGTATGACTTTGCTGGGAATCATTCCGCTATGGCCGACAATGGTTGCTTTGACATGGGCGATTCCGGTAGAGATTTCTCCCACCGTAGTGGTGGCTCAGTATTAGTCTCATAAATTATCTCAGGAGCTGGTGCTGCTTCAGACATCTTCTTCGCCGGAGAATTGAGATTGGGGTCAATATTCGCCGGCAAAAGCTCCTGCGTGAAGGCCAAACCCTGTGGCTGCACTTCCTGGTTGTGACTCTTCAGCGACCTTCTCCTGTCTTGGCGAACATATCCGTGGACTCACAAGAGGGGTTTCTTTATTTCTGCTCAAGCCGATCTCTTCCTCCAGTACTTTCGAAATGAACTAAAGTGCACTCGCTTAGAGTCTCTGACATCGGTTGAGACCTCTCCTAGTAGCAGGCTGAGAGATTCGAGCATAAAAGCGTGATATTTTGGGAAATCTAGGTGAATGATGTGGTTACACTTGAGGCCGGCTGTTTCAGAGTTGGAGCCCGTGACGATTTTAACTGGAGGTGACAATCGTTACGTACGACTTGGTAAATCGGATTTGGCTAACGCGCTATTTGACTTGTCTTGCCTGAGTCGGAGACGAGTTCGCAAGTGGAACATTGGATGACCTCGGTTAGCTATGGTCTTTTAGCGCTTTGTGAATGACCCTCCACTGCTGGACATATTCTCAGAGCCTGCTCAGCTCTTGCATTCCACCACTCATGAACGGTCCCTCCTGCTGCTGTTCCCTGCCAAGAAGGACCATCTCTCTGCCTCCTCTAGTACCCCACCATGTCACACACAACGCAGAACGATTAACATCCATCTCCCCATTGCTCAAGACATCCCAGAATCTCTTCCTACAGATTTGCAACTGGGTCGCATCCTGAATGGTATTCAGGGTCTCTGCTGTGAGTGGTAACCAGTCTTCCAACTGATCAACGTGCAGAAAAGGTAGAGAATCGATGAGAGTAAGCACCAGCACCGTCTGCTCTGACAGTGCTGGATGCTCTGGGGTTCCAGAGTCCTTACTTAGACTTATGGGATGTGGTAATAGGTTCGGCGAAGCGGACTGTAGGCGGAAACGTACGAGCTCGAGGAGGGTGGCAGGTAACAAAGGCTCAGTCTCCGAGATGAGGGATGGCGGGGAAGTTATACGTATGAGAGTCCTGACAGCCATACGAAATTGACGAGCGGAAAGGTTCTGAGGGAACACCTTGAAGAGGGCGTCGACGTAAACATGCGCGTGCCGGACAAGAAGGTCGGTATTCTGAGGTGCTGAAAGCACTGCAAGCATCACACTGTGAGCGGCCTCAAAGGTTTCAAGCAGCCTCGGATCGCTGCCAACGCCTAAGTAAGGAGTGGCAGCGGCGATAAGTATTTGTTCATTGAACTCGGGGGTAAGCACCACGGTGAAATGTTCGGCCATATCCAGAAAATAGAGATCATGACATCGATCCAAAGGATGCAGGGGTATGCTGCCTGCTGATGTGGGTCGGTGTTCTCTGAGGAAAGCTTCTGCTTGGATGGGATACTGCGAGAGAATATCAATAGCAGTAAGGTATGCAAACGTATACTGAGAAAACGCATTTGCTCCGTGGCGAGAGGTGATGAAATACAGATTCCGAAGACTCTCAAGGGTTTGGATGGCCATGAATGGGGCTACAGGTGGTCAACTTCAAATGTTCGATGCGCAAGATCGGAGACTCACCTCCATGCGCCGGTATTTTCACGTCTCTTAGTACACGCCCAAGAAGAGATTGGAGGACAATGACAGTGGCAAACATAGTAGACTGCAGAACTCGCCAGAGGAGTGGTAAAGTGTTTGCCCGAGTCTGCTCGCTCAGAAAGGTGGACTCCTCAGTGATGTCTATCTCAGACAGCTTGTTCTGCCGCCACTGGACGCACAACGACCGCGTAAAGTCTGTCAGATCCTTGACCATTGTGAACAGTAGATCAACATTCTGCACGTTCTCAACCGAAAAAGCTATCAGAAGTGACAAAGACCCGAGCGATGCAATCAGAGGACCAGTAGCCATACGCTGACATTGCACGTATGTAGTTGACCTTGCTGACCAGTCGAATTGCATCCCTCCGCTTTGTAGGATGTCCGCATCAATTGTGCCGAGGAAGTACCCCGAGTGAAGCCCCTCCCTGGCAAAGAATGGCGCATGACACAGGATAGATAGCAGTAGGTCGTGATTGAGCTTGAGTTTCGCCCCATCCGTTAACAGTCCAAAGACGTGACTGAGTATCACTGCCATGCTGTTGGCAGCATACTCGTTGGCTGCTTCCTCTTCTTGTAGAGCCAGGTTTACAGCTTTAACTGTAGCACTCTCCAGTGTCCCCCGCAAAGATCTCGATATATCTCCCTCTCCTCGCCCTTCAAGCCCGGTCAACAACCCTGCAAAAACGCACAAATGTCTCCATCGCGGTGACTTCTCATCTGCTCCCTTAATTACAGCAACTGCCCACTCTTCCCTGCTTAGGGCACTGCGGCTAGGGTAGAAGGTAGGTGGTTCCGACGATTTTCTTTGTGATACTAGATGGATAGCCGCAGAATTGAAGATGCTGAGAATGCGCAGGGTGGTTCGAAGACCGTCTGGGTGCTGCCATATCGAAGGTGCGGAGAGTAACTGGGACGTGAGAAGCGTGATGTTCAAGGGATTCGATAACAGCGTGAGCAATGTCATCGCAGAGCCGAGTAGTCTACCAATTTCAGCTCTAGGGTTCTGAGGAGACGATCATGGTATACTACCTGGAGACATCCTGCTCATCTGATCCACTTTGAAGCGCGCGGAGCAGGGTAGTGAGCGACCTGTCTGAATACATTATAAAATCCTCCTTCAGCCGTCAATTCAAAGTTCTCTTTACATGCCGACGGCTTGATGGGGTTGGGGAATAGACGCGGTGGTAGCCCACGTTCGCAGCGGGACGCCGTCAGTAGAAGGGTTCACCCCCTTACTGTACACACCCTCTTACTGTACGCCCCGTAGGGCTGGACCTAAAGCTCGCGAAAACGGCCCTAAAAGACTCCCTAAAGTAATCACCTCCGGGGCTCAATTCTGTTGGTTAGGCGACCAGTTTTAGGTCGTTCTCTAGGCCCTTTGTCGCGAGCTTTAGGTGCAGCCCTACGGGGCTGTACAGTGAGAGGGTGAACCCTTCTAACCGAGGTATCGTAGCTTGCTCGAGGCTACAGTGCATTATGGGCTAAAGGTTCCAATTGCTGACAAATGGCTCAACAGCTGTCTAAAAGTAAGGCCGACCTATCTCTACGATGCTGGAATCATCTTCTACCCTAGATTTTACACCATAATCTATACATCCATTTCCCCAAACCATCCTACACTTCCAACCTCCACATGTCCTCCGGCGCCCTCAACCTGCAACACCTCCTTTCGAAATTCTCCGACCACTGGTCCCAACGCACAATTGGCACCCTGAATGACTACGAGATCAAGCTCGCAAAGCTCCTTGGCGAGTTTGTGTGGCACTCGCACTCAGAAACCGATGAGATGTTTCTCGTGCTTTCAGGCACATTGAACATCCAGCTGCGAGATCGAGATGTGATATTGAATCCTGGGGAGGTATTCGTGGTACCAAAAGGTGTGGAGCATTGCCCAAAGGCGGATGAGGAAGTGGGGGTAATGCTGCTGGAGCCAAAGGGCGTGGTTAATACGGGAGATAGCGTGAGAAGGAATCTGACTATTGCGCCGAAGCCGATAGAATAAATGAGGAGAAGGCGAAGCCCTCGAAGTGTATCTAGCGACTATACCTGTAGGTCTCTTTTATCGTAGCTAAATATCATGGTAAGAGACCTTACATACCTAGGTACGGAGAATGACTTGATTTGCGTTGATGGTAATATGCTAACTGGGGCCCCTCGCGTAAAATAACCCCCGGAAGCAGGGGCCCTATGTGGAGTTAGGGTTAGGGCTTTAACAAAACAGTCAGCGTAAATCAAGGCTTTCTCCGTACCTTAACAGGCAGCTCAACTTCTAAAGCATGTGCTAGTCCTAATCGAGGGTTTGAAGACTTCGACTTCGACTCTCCGAGGGAATTGGGGGGGAAAGGGGGCCCAAATGATGAGTTGTCCCATATTGTCCGTTGAACTCGATTTAGGGAGTGACGTTCCAAAGCAAACTCGATGAATACTCTAGTGTTCACATGCGGAAGGTATTTGTTTATTGACATCACAAGATCTAATGACATGATAGCCTGGTAAGGGTGAGCATCAGTCAAGATAGGGATACCATCGCCGTTCTGTGCAACCAAATATCGTCCAGTCAAATGGTATATGATGATTTCGGCAAATGGTATACAAAGATACGTTCCTGTTCACACCAGCGGTGGGCTTTGGTCTATTCTTCCCTCAACCCCCGGCATGAGATCAGCCTCGTTGCACTTCCGAAGTAGAGTCGAGACACTATAGGGCTGCATAATTGTGCCGCCGCACCGGCCTTACTTATCTGTTCTCCTACTCCTCGATCTTAAATCGCCGCGATCCGCAAAGTCATCCAAAATGCCACATTTCAGCTCGCCCAAGTATAATTTCATCTCTGTGCTAGTAATACTAGCCCAGGTCCAATCGATAGTCGCCCAGGCTTGCTACAATACCGATGGGTCAGAGGCACCTGCGCACACTGTGTGCAATAGCACAGCGAGCTTTTCGCATTGCTGTACCAACCTAGAGGCGCGTCTAACGAATTCACTGGTACAGCAATCACATCGCTTTCGTATGGGACGTTATTATATCCTAACATTCTATTAGTGCTACTTTGCAGCGGATCAATCCATAAACGTTGGCACGTGTACAGACCGTTCGTGGCAAGACAGCAATTGCTTTCAATCGTGCCCAACAACACCATCATTCCACAATCCTTCGACAAATTCTTTATATCGCTGCGATTATGATTACTGGTGCTGTTCCGCAGGTGGAAATAGAACATCTTGCTGCAATGATCCCGATGTGGACCTCTTTACCGAGGGCCTGGATTTCCCTGCTCTAATCTTCAATGGCTCGTCGGCCTTGGTTTCCGGGTTTGTTATCGCACCTGACCGAACTTTGGTGAGTCACCATGAATATCGGCAACGTGATGCACCATAATGCAGTCAGCCTAACCAAAGCAGTAAACCAACCTCAATGGGCCAACCTCGTCTGCCACGGCCTGCAGTAACAGCACAGATAAAATCAGCACAGACACAATCAGCACAGGTACAACCAGAGTAACCGCGATTGCGCCTTGCTCGCCCGTCACTACGGGCAGTGGCATCGGTGTTGGCTTGGGAATTGGAGTACTACTTATCGCATTAGGCAGTGTAACGTCTCTGCTCTTCGTTGAGAAGCGAAAGCACAGTAAACTTCGGCAGGATATCAAGAATAGTTATCAGGCTGCCAGCAATGACCAGATAAACTCGCAGATACTAGTCTCCAAAAGCCTTGTGGAAAGGCATATGTTGCCCTCAAACAGCATTGCGGAGATGCAGGCAAGACCGCAGTATCACGAATTAGGGTCCTGACCATGCGCCTGATGGTTGTGACAGACCAGCTGTTCTCAAGATCCTGTTTCCAGTGAGACAGATGCGTTGATAGCAAGACATGATCACGAAGATGAGTGCAGTTCGTTTTGAGATGCCGTCGTTTGTATTGTCAAAGCTAGATCAAAAACACAGCGTTAGTCCTCTCTGGATAGTAAAACGGTCAGCCAGATTTATATGTAACAATTGTCTGACATCGAGAGGAAGAAAGCTGGATTTATTCTTGGTCTGAAATGGCGATCCATTATTTATTGGGCGAAGGCCCGATCATATACGTGGGATCCATATCTCTGGCATGCATTTTGGTCGGTACATGAGCTTTGGTCTGAAATCCTCTCTTTATTCTTCCCAAACCTATCTCAGGCATGTAGAGTTATGGTCTCTAGACTGGTCTAACAAGGCTTAGGAAGCTTTGGTCATCTGCTGGTGTAGACATGGTTGTAGGTAATAATAAAGGATGTTATGGGGCGATCTAGAAGAAACCCCCCCGGGCCAAGGATACTGGCCTAAGAAGATTCTTCGGAGGCCAATAGCCCCGAAGATCCGACCTAGGGCTTTTGCGCGCGGGTATTAGACGCAAGTGATAGGGCGTTCCAAGGATCGATGAAGGAAGTCGGAAGCTGGACATGAAGTAAAATGTAAGTAAAATTGCAAGATAATGTTTTAGCTTCTTGCGAGGCGATGACGTACTGGCGTTCTTAGTGATTATTAATATCTAGCTCTTAACACCCTAGAAGTTTAGATTAGATACGGTACCTACCTTAAGGAATCTTTCTTTAGCAAGATAGCGCCAAATACAAACAACCGATCAGACGTCTTTTCAACGTCCATCGAATGGCCTCCAACAATGCCACAACCTTTGTTCCCCCAGGCTACGTCACCCCCTCCTTCCCTTCCCTCTACTGGCTCATTGGCCCTCGCGACGTCGTCCAACCCAACTACCTCTACCACGAAGGCGACATCTGGCGCTTCACGCTCTACTGGACGCTCATCATCTTCGAAGCCGCCCACCTAGCTGTTGCATTCTATGCCATGATAATCGTGTGGTGGGGAGGGAGGAGTGGATTGAAGGGGCCGAAGGGCGAGAAGGAGGAGGAGAGGAAGGGGAAACGCCCACCTGGGGGGAAAGTGAAGAAGTTCAAGGTGCTGTGGATTGTGCCGGTTGTTTATGCGGTTGTGGCAGGGGTGGAGGCGGTGTTGGCGGGGAGTGTGGTGGGCTTGATGTGAGAGATCTATTCATTTTAATATATGAGTAGGAGGCTGATGGCTTGTAGGCTAGGAGCGGTTTACAATGCAGGAGGCTTCCGGATGTCTACGTGGATACCATTTGTGTGGTCCATCATTAGCGTACTGGTTCTCATACTGTCCTCATTCTCGATACAAGGAGGTTTATAGCTATTGCATATTCTGCAACTCAGCAACGGCGATGGCAACGAAGGAGCGGGAAAGTGGAACACGAATCTCGCAGCAGCTTTCTAGTATCAGTCTGGGGTAAATATGGTTGACTAGCCACTCCAAGAACAGTAGGTGACTTTCCCCTGATCTCGTCACTTTCCATCGCTGATGCTCCTTAGATCACAAGGATCGGAGATTTGCCTCGTGACTTTTCCAGACAAAAGAAATGAGACGGGACCTGTGCCACGTCGCACCCCTTCCCGAGTCTTAGATCAACAGATATTTCTAAATCCCGGTAGGATATCTGTAGTTTGAATAGGCAGCTCCACTGGCTACAGCTGACTGCAAGTTCGGATAATTTCGATCTGGGTGACGGGCAACTTCTGGTTCTAGCGCAGTCTCCGGCTTTTACTGGTCTGTCATTGCGGTCAACCACGGGAGGTTGTCCTTACGCTTTTGTTCAGTGGGGCACTGGTTTCGATTCCATCAATTTTTACAGGCAAGAATGACCCTGCAGCTACTTCATCGAGCCAAGGTACTTCGATTTCGGGTACCCTCTGTTTGACAAATTCCATCAGCGCAGCCGACTCTGGCGCGTCTCTACTTAGGCCGATAACGCCTACCCTGGGAATTGCCAGAGCGCTCCCCAGCCTTTGCTCGGCTCCTTTTGATAGTACTACAAGGCGCGTGGAAGGTACAGCGGCGAAGACCGAGGATGTTATTTTGGCAAGAAGAGGGATGTGGGCGTAAAGCATTGCATGCTGGTCAGATTGGGGAACGAAGACTGCAGCCAGCGGCATACAGGTGTCGGTCTCGGAACGATCTAACCTAACCACATTCGAATCCGTTGCGGTGTCTTCCTGTGAACCGTTACGGCGACCTCTGGTCGCGGTTGATCGCTTGGCCAGGTTTTCGAGATATTTTGTCGTTGCATTGAACCCGATGGTTACGTGCCTTTGAATATCTGGAGGGGCCGGCAGAGCATCCTTTAGCACTTCTGGTCTCGAAGGGACTGACCATTCGTCTTTATCGGTGCATTCGTGCCCTCTCTTCCGCTTCTTCTTTCGTTTTCCCCTGGAAGGGAAAACGTGCCGCGCTCTACGGTCACCAATGGGAGACAGCAAGCTATGACAAATTGCAAAAGTCAGTGCAGAAGTTCACAACCCAGATCTCAAGCCTGAAGAGTCTCCAAGTAAGATGAAGTATTACTGCTATGCGCAGAGATTTTCCATCCTCAACAATTGGGTACCGCAATGTGGCTTGGGGAATATGGCTTTCTTTGGCGGCTTACCCACAAAGCATGTCCAATATTGTTGTCCGGTCCTCCAGTGATATAGCAGGCCTTGGGACTCGATTAGTGCGTATTCGAGAACGGGACTTCTAGTGCGCATGCCATTTTACTTGTGTATACGGCGAGTCAAGAGTGAAGAGTGTCTTAGACTTTTTCAAAACTGCCGTAGAAACCATTTTTTCCCCAGCCATGATAGGGTTAGGGCTGATGACATAAAAATTGAGCGCGTGCGCACATTTAGATGGTGGTTGTAGATATTGAGAGAAAGAGTAGGATCGATATTAAATGAGTCGCCAATTCCCCAGGACACAATTAGTAGTGGTATGAGCGAGGAGGTGCCTGGCACTTGCAGTACCTTAGTTTTGCTTCAATTGACGCGGATATTCCGCGGCTCCCACTTCGCGCCCGAGAGGGCCCCGTTTCATACACCGAGCTGAATGATCTCATATGCAGCTAGTAGAGTCACGAATAACATGTACTTATTTGTCCTCTGCACTTCATCGAAAGTCGTAACGATTACATCAAGCTGTACTCCGTACATTTAGGACACAGAGTGTGTTAAGCAGATTGGAATGCTTCGACGCACACTGAGTCGTCTTGTAGAAACAGAAGAGCTCTAAGGTAGTTCTACCTACCGCGATCAAATGCTGAGGGTCTAAATTAGCTGTGTAATGTGGGAAGGTTAAAGAGCTATCTGCCCCACTATTACTGCTGCAAGCGCGTATGCCTAGCCGTAGCTTACCCTGCTCGTCGATCATCTTCAAATGGTTACTCTTTCGCCTTGCATTGCACAATCCTCCTTCCCCTAACCCTGGCAGCTTCACTTCACTTTCCCTCAAACTGCTCAGCTGCTGTGACTCCTATTGCTCTATCTCATCCAGCTTCTGCTGCTCCCTCAAACAGCTCTGACTTCATCGTCTCAGCCTTAGATCCCGGGGCGTTCATCCTCGGCTGGAACAACTGGCTTAACACAATGTCATGGACTCAGCTTTGACTCGCCCACCCCTTACCCCCCCTCGTGCAAAGTCTGAGGGACCTACTCGCCCCTACAGAGACTCTATGGAAGACGCCGACTCTTCCGCTACAAGGAAACGCCCCCGCCTCGATAGTGGTGACCGAACTTACAGAAGCATGTCTGTCGACAGATTACGAGATGCCTCTACCGATTCGGCTGCTGGCAAAGCTCCCTCAACACCTCCAAATGATCAGGCGGCATTGCTTCCTCCAGGGGAAGCTGTCCCTGTCCCGCCAATGACCCTCACACCTAGCAAAGTCACCATAAATGTTCGCGAACCAGCACATGCCTCACAATCCTCAGTTCCTATACCTTTCAACACGACGTCCACATTGCGCGGTGGCGGTGGGGGTAAGGATACGGCCGCTGGAGACCAGGGCATTGGTGACAGGATGGACGCTTCATCCCCGAACGTCATCTCTGTCGGCTCCTCTCCGCCCCAAAGCCCAGAGATCGAAGTCGCTGAAGTCGAAGATATGAATGATGATTCTGGGAGGACTAGATGGCAGCCTTTGGCTCGTGCAGCTACTTCACTCGAGGCAAGACACGCGCAACGAACCATACTCAATGACTTCCCTTTTCGACAGAACAAGAAAGGATTACGAAAGACTCTTACCTTGATAGCCCTTACCATTGAAAAGAGTAGTTAGCTGCTGATCTCCCTGAACGATGAAACGCTGACTTGGTACAGATGATCTCGAGGATGGTAACGTACTCCAACAAACAGCAGAGTGGATCGAAGTATATCTCGCAAATACTGAGATGTATTCAAGCCATTGGTGGGAGATGTACCTAGAAGAACGGGAATTCTGGGACGAGTTCCCCTCATTACTAGATGCTCTTTACCGCAGAAAGTAAGTATGGTCCGCGGCTCTGGGGGAGGTTGCTGATGGCTGCTTACCGCAATACCAGGCTTGGGGTCGGATCATACTTTCCGACGCTCGAGGTCTCTAGCGAAGAGGACCCATTGCAAGCCTTCTTAACGGCGTTTGCATCTCTGACAATGCGGATGGCCGAAATAGACATCCAGACACTGGACCGACACTACGACGCCAGCCCAGTCCCAGATCTTGTATCAGACCACTACATCAGTTCCCTGGCCAGCGTTATGGAATATCGCCTGGTTTTCTGGAAGTCTTATGTCGACAACCCAAAGCAAGATATCAGCGTCGTGATGGCAACAATCATCGCCAGACTGAAACCAAGATCGTCAAATGGTGTTGCGCGCCTAAAGCATCTATCACGGCAGATTCTGGATCGTTGCCCACATTCACCTGGTCTAATACACAAGGTTTTTGCTTCTATTCACCTTGTCAGTCGAATAATGGACCACTACCGCTTGCTGCAAACTGGTGATACTGAGGAAAACCAAACGCTACTATCACCCATTCATGAAACGTCGGCGCAGGCTTACGAAATGTTTCTTATCATCGATGACTATCTCCAGACATTCATCAGCAAGCAAATACCGGCTTTGTCCATTGAAGTCAGCCAGCAATTTGTCTGGAGGCTCGCATTGCTTCTTCGACAGATAGCAATTTCAGATGAGCGGCTGACCCAAAAAATAATCGGCGAACGACTAGCACTCCAAGATGTTGGAGAGTATGGCGTTGTGCTTGTGGAGCTGGCATGGAAGTTCGAAACGCTGAAGAGATGCATCCTGGAGGGGAGAATGGAGATCAGAGTTCATGGAGTCGATTCCATGGACAGAGACCTTGTATGCGTATACAACTCATACGTGAAAGATTCTCAACATTTCAAAGACAACGCAGACCATCCGGTAGCGCAATATCTCTCGGATTTCCTACTCGCCAACAAGCTTGTTGATTATTTTGTCGGCGTTGAATCTCATCCGCAGCTCATAAGTCGGTGCGCGAACATCATCGGATTCCTCGTGGTTACACGCAGATATACCGAAGCTGAAACCGACGTCATCTGGAAGGCGATAACTATAAGCCAAGATTCTCGATTCGTGGAAGCATTGCTCAGCATGCTGAATGGAATCTTTTCTATCTCTAAGTATCCGACGTTGCTCTACTTGACTGAAAAAGTTAATGAACTCCCGATTCAAAATTTCGATGGGCCTATGATTGCTTTCACGAGGTCGCTGCTCGATTATCTTACTAGCAAGTTCAAAGATTTTTTGAATGACGGGAACATCGATCCCGTGCTTCAGGAGAAATTCAAAGAGACTCTAAGCTGCCGAAAGATGGATATGCCACCCTTTCACTTGTGCATTCGTCTCATACGCCAATCAGCATCTGATAGATCTTTAGAACTGCACAAAAAGCGGGAAATTCATAACTTCGCGACATTCGAGCTCGGGAAACGGCTGCTTGTTTTTGGCCCCAGCGACACAAACAGGCGTGTCATTTACGACGAGTGCCTCCAGGACATTTCAAGTCAAACTGACTCGGCTACTGGCAGCATATCTGCCATTCACGCTCTTCTGTCACAGAACTATGAGGGTGAAATGGCATTGCTACCGAAAGACCTAGATTTGCCGTCATTGTTGGTTGGAGAATTCGCACACATGATCGAAGTGGAACGATCCTCGCCCTATTCACCACAGATGCTGGAAGAGCGCCTAAATATCCGTTTGCAACTACTACAGGAAATTATCACACATGTACCAGCCAGAATTACTGCGAAAACCGGTACAAAACTATGGAATTTCGCAGTAGGCTCGGAAGCGCTGAATGATCCAGCCCGAGAGAATGGCTGGATGTGTTTCCTCAGAGCTACGAGGTGTCACGGCAGCAATCGAATCCCTTGTACTAGCAGAAATGCTTTCATTGACCAATGCATCGGGGACCACCTTCCCCGCTTAGACCCACGGTTCTATACCGGCGGATGCCTGCAATTTGTGCAAGACGTTCTTCACTATCATTCGCGAATGGCGGCGCTGCGTTTGGAACCTGATGTGAAACAAGAGTCAACCGCGGAGGGACTGCTTTGGCAACTGTCACTCACAGCGCCTCGGAACACCATTGAGCATAGAGCGATCGGTATGCTGGTAAACTTTTACCTTGATTCACCTGACGTCCAGCGTCGAACAAGAGCAGCGACTGAAGCGATCCACGTTGAGGTTGTAGAGCGTTGCATCCGTCAGCTCACATCGGCTGCTTCCAAGCTCAAGGCTTTCAGTGACGGCACATCAAGTGGAGAAGACGAGCCCATGGTGATCGTCGCTTCGGAGGGTGAGATTCAGGCTCAGAGGCTGTCTTTCTCGAGGTCTCTGATGATCTTAACCGAGTTTATTCGGGGAGTACGTGCTCGTCCCAGATATAGTCCGCAGCCTCAAATTCAACGGCAGCTACCACGAGAGCCTTCAGAGGCTAGAGGTGAAAAAATTCAGATTCGGTATCAAGCTGCTAATTCTGATATGCGAACGGTGGAAGTGGGTGACCTAGAAACTATTCAGGGATTCGCTCGTCGCCTAAGCTTATTGACTGGCTTCACGAAATTCAATCTCATCGCTGGGGGCCAGCGCCTAGACTTGGCAAGTAATGCTGAGAAGACGTTGCAAGACCTGAGACTTGATCAAAAAGGCCTTCTACTTATTCAGCGGGTCGCTGATGCCGATACAGCGCCGGATTTGGCCCCAGCATCAGGGCTAAGGCCAGCGGAAAAAGAGATACTGTACCACTTTTCTGAACTATATGACCTACTCACTATGGAAGACAACCTCGGACGGGAAGTCTTCGAATTCTTAAAGGCATTTCCGCCGCACAGTAGTGTTACATCTTTGGTGTGCTCCAAAGAAACATCCCTCGAGATCCTGTTTCCTCCCACAGCGCCCTTCAAGATTAGGTACTCAGCCTATGCTTTAAAGACATCTTTGGAGTATCAGTCCAAACTAGGCTCTACCACTCCAGATCTTATACGCCACGGTATCCGTTCGTTGAGTGCGGCTTTATGCTCGCTTAATCTGAACATCAGTTCCCAAGGCGCTGATCTAGACATATCAATAGCTAAGGACATGGTTGAATGTCTAGAAGCTTTCCTTAAAGAGCCCCTCTCTAATGATGGGATCGATCGTTTATTCGCTAATCCACTGGCGCTGATCGATCGTCTGGACTCATTAATCAGAAACGCCCAGGCCATCCTTGACAACGAGGATGCTGGGTCTCTTCTATCTTCATGTTTCTCCGTGCTTCTGCAAGTTTCGCTGCTGTCCGAGGTTATGTGGACCCACTTCAAAGACCAAGTAAAATGCTCCATGCTTTTGCAGCGGTGTCTACTTGATGAACCTCGATCGAAAATACGAGGCCAAATAGCGGAGTCGATAGGAAGAGTCCGCGGGGTGTCTAAAACTAGCCACACGGTCCCCGCTAGAGAGCTTGTGCCTTACTTATGGGAAAACCTAGTCATCATCATTCCTTTCTGCCTTGAGCTTGCGGACAGGTCAGAAGACTACACCTCGGAAGAATTCTTTAATGTTTTGCGCGGTATCTGCGAGTCCATGGATCGTGCCTCTTGCGAAATTTTAGATCTCCCAACCTACGTCCAAACTTGGAACGCCATACTTTTGCAACACGTCCATTATGAATTCGTTGGCCGCGAGACAAAAGACTGGATAGTAATCGGGCTTTCAGGCCTCTTGAAATGGTGCTTCGATAAAGCGAACGATTTGGGCAAACCTATTCAAATGAGGTAAAGATCATGCATTGTCTCGGTCTCTCTGCGTCGGGCTAATTGTTTTAGTGACATCTTTCTGGAAAATCTCTTCAAAGCCCACTTGTTTCCGAATCTTCCCGATTCAGATGATGCCATGACTACGGAGATACGTATACCCAACCTGTACACAGGGACCCGCCAGGGACTATACGAAATTCTCTTGGCGGTGAGCAAGGATGTGACCAATTACCAGAAGCTGTTGATACTCGTCAGCAACTTGCTCTGCCAAGGTGAGGACTTCCAGGCATGGTCTTGGGGTATCGCTCAACCTTCAGAAGGTTACGATTTCGAGCCGAACTTCAACTTCGAACGAAACAAGTACCTCCGATCGGAGCTAGGATACCCAGGCCTACGGAATCTCTCTAATACCTGTTATATGAACTCTCTGTTCACTCAATTATTCATGAATGTCAGGTTCCGATCGTTTATCCTCGGCACAAACGTTGCCGATGGGAACTCGTCTCAGAGGCTGCTTCACGAGACTCAAGTGCTTTTTGGCTTCATGCAAGAAACTACGCTCAAGGCTGTGGACTCTCAGGGCATTGTTGACTCGCTCGTCACATATGACAACACACTTATCGATGTATCTGTACAGATGGACGTGGATGAATTCTACAATCTGCTATTCGATAGGTGGGAAGGCCAGATCTTGTCAATGGCTGACAAAAAGAAGTTTCGAGCCTTCTATGGGGGTCAGATCGTGCAGCAAATCAAGTCCAAAGAATGTGACCACATCTCTGAAAGACTGGAGCCTTTCTCCGCAATCCAATGCGATATTCAGGGGAAAATGACACTGAGCGACAGTCTCAACGCCTATGTCACTGGGGAAGTCATGGAAGGAGGTTCGTCCACTTTTAAATTGCATCATAGGTCTTCTCGCAGCTAATCACTATGAAGATAACAAATATTCTTGTACTTCCTGCGGCTGCTACGTTGACGCTGTCAAGAGGTCCGTATTCAAGGCTTGGCATTAGATGACCTCACTAATATCATCCAGGGCTTGTCTCAAAAACATCCCCGACAACCTGATATTTCATCTCAAACGTTTCGATTACGATGTCATGACAGGCATGCGGAGCAAAATCAACGATCTCTTCGAATTCCCCGAGCAGATCGACATGGCCCCTTACCACGTCAACCATCTCAAAGAGCCGTCACAGCCCTCAAAACCAGATATGTTTGAGCTTGTCGGTGTTCTCGTTCACAGTGGTAATGCCGAGTCAGGACACTACTATTCCTATATCAAAGAACGACCTCCAACATACATGTACAGCAAACAATGGGTTGAATTTAATGACACCGATGTCACCAAGTTCAACCCTGCCAATATCGCAGACCAGTGCTTTGGGGGTTACAGCGAGCATTCTCCTTATACACCGCGCTACCTGAAACAATGGAACGCATATATGTTGTTCTATGAGCGAATGGAACCAGACACCTCAGACGCTGATCTCCAAATCTCCACGCCGCGGGATGTCCCCGCCAAGTGCGAGATACCCCCAGAGATCGAACGTCTCATCGCTCTGAACAATGCGAAATGGCTTCGCAATTACTGCTTGTTTGATCCAGCACATGCGGTCTTCGCAAGGCAGCTTCTCGAACAGCTTCGGATCGTCAACAAAGGAGCATGCTCCCCAGGCCATGATACCGAAAAATCTGCTATTTGGCAGTCCCTGGATTATCTCCAACTCGTGCTTGCGCGATCGAAAGATTCCACCGGGTTTGGGCTAATGCTGACGTCTCTGAGCAATGTAATTGGCTCTTGTTCACGCTGTTGCAAGCTTTCTTTAGAGTGGGTTTTGGAACATGAAAGTGCTCTGCGCAACGTGCTCCTACGGTGTTGTGTTCCCAAGGTCCGGAAGGACTTTACTAGTATGATTAGCATGGCGCTTCAATACCTCCGGAAAACCGATCCTGAGGGATATGGTTTCTTAAAGGCAGACGATCTCGATATCCATAACCCAAGAGCGGAGCTCCACCAAGGAATCTTTACAGCCATTGCAACACAACTCAGGGACCTGTATATCCACGTGCTTCCGCAGTCTCGCGCTTGGGACGATTACTTCGGGTTGCTCGCTGACCTAGCTAACTTTGGAATGCACGAAACTTACGTTCTTCTAACTTGTGGGTTTTTGCAAAATTGTTTGGAAATCCTTGCTTTTGATCACCCTACAGTCGCGAGACTTCGCAACGACCATCCGCATCTGGCACACTATAATCGTCTGGTTGAGAAAGGGCGTAAATTCTCCCTAGTCAGACTTACTGATCTTATGGCGAACTTACTATCTAAGATTGATGTCCGAGGCACGCCAGTCCGCAATCTCTACGATCGGCCAATGCTCGCGACTGGAATAAGATTGACTGTGCCAGAGGATAGATATCTGACGCTTAGCAAAGATTCCTCAGGGTCAAAAAGCCTCACCTTCCTTCAAAAGATACTGGATGCAGGTCCACCCCCCTTGCCAGCCACAAAGAGGATTGTACAATACATGGTGCTTGCGGAGCCCCAAGTGCGAGCATTGTCGGCCATTCAGCAGACAATTCTGAATGGCGTCAATGTTGAGCCAGCAAACATGGCTGCTCCCTACCTTCAGGCTGCACTCGCTTTCTGCGAATGCACCCCAACTGAGGAGAGTGCAGAAGAAGTGATCAAACATATTGCTAGGGAGGTCGACACTATAGGGACCAGCGGTGGGCGAGAACATCTTGAGTTTTTCACTAAAGCACGCAGGTTGCGAAGCCATCGCCGTACTATATCTGAAGGCTTTTTCAATCAGTGCGTTCTGAAAACTGTGCCCCAGTGGGCACCCGCCCTGCTCATGTATTGGGATGAAACTATTCGTGACGCCACCGTGGACATACTCAAACAACTCGTATTCGGCCACGATGTAACAACAATGGATGACGAAGAATATGCGGAGATGATGATTGACGCCGGGAAAAAGCTCCAGGTAGCATGTTTGACGCGCTGCAATAGCCAAATTCGAGAGGGGAAGGCAATTGATGCAAAGTGCATCCAGCAAGTCACTGCTGTCATCAAACACTGCTTGGACACTTACTGTTCGGAAGATGACCGGGATGAAATAGCTCGAGCGGAGAGTAGGTGTTAGCCTTACTGATGTTCATTCCCTAATTGCTGATTCCGTCTTAGATACTTTAGGTGGTCTTGAAGCCCTGACGGTTTCAGACCCTGATGATGCGGTTTCCGGTGCGTTTTTACCCCCTTGTCCATTATTTGGCTAATGTCGTGCTAGATACATGGGCCAATAATTCGGACGAGATGGTCTCTGATTCGGATTCTGATTATAATCTCGTGACCTCTCCGTGAGTGCGACCGCTTATAGGAAGCATACGAGTATTGGGTATCGACGATTCACGATGGAAATGAATGGGCATGGTTAATCTGGCGCTGGGTAAAGAGCAGGCGGCAATCACGAGTGCATGAAAGGAGTGGACGAAAGCGGCATTGACTGGCGCATGGAAACGATAGACTTCAATGAGGGTTTTGACTCAAGTTGTTTCTTACAGAAAGAAAAATCAGGTGCGCAATGCAGGGTGAGCTGGCCAGCTCTGGGTGTGTCTGAAGTCCTCGCGGACGGCGTTTCCTCTCGAACCTTGCGAAATGCGAGGATATCGGGTTTTCGTGCGGTTTTATTCTTTTCGCATGACATGGAGCATCAATCAAAGCGCCTACAAGAGTCGTCCTTAGTATCAATAGAGATTCTTTCAATGCATGCCATGTTACTGTGGCCGGCAAGACCAATTGGCAGAATCCCTCAGTGAGACCCAAAGTTGCTCTTGGCATTGTTCCTTCCTGTCATGCCTGGTAAGTAAGCCCTGTTATTCGACAAACAGCTGATCATTTCTAGCTTGTATGCATATGGTATAACCCTGATCAAGATCATCGACAAGCTTCGACACAGCACGCAGAGATCATATCCAGAACCGCTGATTAATAATAACTTATTCAAAGTGAGTTGCGGTACCGAACACCTTCGGACCTCGTCGTACCCGCAAGCTGCGAGTGGTAGCGGGTTGGACAATCCCTGAGTCACGCAAAGTATACAGAAGCAGCTCTCACTTACCTTATTACTTGCCGAACTCTGCCTGTTGATAACTACATGTACTGCACTGCAATGCAACGTCTCTCGAGGAATGAAGTTTGCCCAAGCCTTTCTCTTCGTTGCAGGCGCTAGCAGACTTCAAAGTCCTAGTATAAAGAAACGAGATGAAGATCTACCTGGGCCCTAGAATGGTGAAATGCTTCTTGAGTATCTTGCGTGGGGATGAAAGGTATCTGTAGTAAGGAACCCATACGTGGTGCTCTGCATGCAGATTCAAGTAGGCGAGAACGAGGATCAATATCTTGGACTTTAAGCAATACAAATTTGCAGATTATACATGGCAAGTATTGTCACATAAGAGTGCAGCGTGAAATGATGACTGGATATATATTACAAAGCATCTTCAAACTCAGCATCTTCGTCCTCATCAGAGTCCTTATCTTCTTGACCACCAGCCCCAGCTCCCAGGCCAGCTAGCCCATTCTCCCGCGTTTCAAATTTAACTTTCTTCGCAAGCGGAACATCCTCATCTTCCATTGCTTGCCCTGACGCCGCAGGAGTTGAAGTGTTGGTAGGCGCGCTGCTACCAGACTCGCTTGCCTTCGTCCGTGTACCTCCATTGAGAGGTCGATCGGCAGACATAGAGCTTGAGGGCGTGCCAATTGCCGACGCAGCTATGCCTACGTCCTCAAAATCTTCTTCGTCTCCAGATGATTCGTCGGCCTCGCGGTCTTCTCTTGCTTCTTGCTCTTGCTCTTTCGCTAGCTGGGCGTAGTAGGCAGCTACTCCATCGTTCAAGACGTCGTAGGTCTTCTTGTCTTCGTCTTCGTCTCGAGAAATGGCGCCGCTGACGTTCTGCTCGCTGTCTTTTCTGGCTACAGTGGTCTCGCCTGTGACGGTGGAGGTGGTGTGCCATACTGGTAAAATGTTTTGTGCGGCTATGTCTGCTTTACGCTGGGCTTCGGCTGCTCTCTCTGCGGCTGTTCTTTCGGAACTTGTAGTCACAGAGACGTCTAGTGGCGCGGCAGCCACTTGTGTGATTCCTTTGACAGCAGCTGGGGGACCTATTGCTTGTCCAAGAGGCTGAGTCTTCTGACCTGGGTTGATAGAATGGTCTCTTGGTATGGGTACAGCATGTGAGAAAGCCGTATCAAAGTCATTGTTGGGGATGTCTTCTGAATCTATCTGTTGCAGCATCTTGAGAAGGCCATCTAGTTGACTCATGAGCTTGCTCTGCTTCTCATGTCCAGTAGTGGCCCCTTCAGTAAGTTCTTCTCTTTCAAGAAGTCCGCCGCAGCGATGACACTCAAAGCCCATGGGACCTACTTTATCCAAAACTTCAAGTTGGGTCCATTGAGCGTTGCAAGTGGGACATTTGTAGTCCTTTTTCTCCTCGCTAGGTTTGTACATTTCTTTTACCCGCTCAGTCAGGTGGAAGATACGGTACTTGATGGCATCAATAGTCGCATGAAAGTCTATAAAATAGTAGTCCTTGTTAATAGGCCGCTGCTGACCCTCCTTGATCTCCTGGCGAGAGTGGCTACAGCAGAGCTCATTAGTCAAGGTTTCAGCGAGCTCTAAAGATACTCATAATCCCATACACTGCCAGAAGCCTGTCCTCCTTCAATTTGCCACACAATTTTCGAAGATCCTTCTGTTGCATACCTAATAAATGGGCAAGGTCCTCGTTTACCAAACTGCGGAAAATTCTCAGCATAGGCTACACGCGACTTCTGCGGCGTGATTCTCACTGACGCTGAGTGGACCATTAATGCATCGATCACAAGCACGTGCTTCGTCTCGTAAAACGCTCGCACAATTGTGCGTATGAGAGTCTTTGCTAAATCCATGAGTGGGTTGAGAACGTCGATTCTGTGAGATTCTATAATACAGCTATGTACTGTAAGACGACTGGTATGTGGCCTTCAAGGCTTCAGCAAACTGTCGACGGTGTGGGAGTTCATCATTCAGTGTCCCCTGATAATTCAACTCGAGAAAGCAAAACGACAGAGAGGACTGAGAAAGAGCGTACAAAATAAGATGGGGAAAGCACTGTGCGTGAACAAAGAGAAGAGAGCGGAGTTGTCATCAAGCCTTTCAATGTCACTACGCTAGCTGCTTTTTAGCGTGCGGGTTCAGCCAGTATGATCACGCCTGTTACCCGGCGCTGGATCCGAATTTATCACCTACCCTGACCTGCTATGGAGGAAATCGTACAACCCGTAATATGTGATTCATGATACATCTGGCAACACAATGGATGACCAAGCCCCTAATATGTCTCAGCCCACTGACTCCCAAAGCATGGGTGCGAACACAATTGATACAAGCAAAATGGAGCAAGGAAACCAGGCGCAACCTGACGGTGTACAAGAGATTGAAAGGTCTAGACAGCAAAGACGTGAGAGGGCAAGAGGTAGTTCTAGAGGGCGCGGAGGGCGAGGTGATAGGGGTGGCCGTCATAAGAAGAGAGAGATTGGGCGCGCGGAATGGAGGTACGCAAGAGACGCACTCCCCTCAAATCATTTGCACTAACTAATGAAGCAAAAACAAAGTGGACAGACGCGCGCACCATACAGAAAGCCAGGAAGGTGCCAAAAGACGGAAGCTAGATGGCAAGGACGAAGAGACACCAATCTATGCTACGAAATTTTCAAAGGAAGAGATCGACGCGCAGGAGAAAAAGCCCAAGCGAAAGGTAGCGGTCATGATTGGATACTCCGGTAGTGGATACAAGGGCATGCAGTTGTAAGCAGCAAATGACGTGGCGAAGGATCTAGATCTCTAATAATCGATAGGAACCACCATGAGAAGACGATAGAGGGAGACCTATTCGGTGCTTTTGTTGCTGCGGGGGCCATCTCGAAAGCCAACGCAGACGACCCAAAGAAGTCATCATTAGTAAGGTGTGCTCGCACCGATAAAGGAGTCCATGCCGCAGGAAATCTGATATCCCTGAAACTCATCGTCGAAGATCCTGACCTTGTGGCCAAGATTAATGAGAAGCTAAGCCCACAGATCCGAGTATGGGGCATCGAAAGAACCAATGGCAGCTTCAATGCATACAATTTTGTGGACTCCAGGATATATGAATACCTTATACCGACGCATAGCTTTCTGCCTCCTCATCCCAAGAGCTTTTTAGCCAAGAAAATCGTAGAGCTAACTGAGGAAGCCGATGATCTGGAAGGGTATTCGAGTCGTCAAGCAGAGGTCGCCAATGTCTGGGCCGAGATGGAAGAAAAATATATGAAGCCTGTGATTGAAGCGATAGACCCTGTCATACGAGAGTTCGCGCTCAAGGCATTCTATGATCACGACTATAAAGTGGGCTCCGCCGACTTCATGCCTATTACTGAGGATCAGAGGCAGGCCACAAAGGAGATCACTCCACAAGGCCAATACGACTCCGTAATCGCTGCAACCAGTATCGAAGCAGGTCACGGGGAAGCGCCATTATCTGCCGAGATGTCACAGATTGGAGGCACAACCAAAGACGACCCGAATCCCAACCCCTTGCTCGAAGGCGCCGCCATTGAACGCTCCAAAACCCTCACGCCTCTTGAGGTTGCCGTCCGTCTCCTCAAACAAGCCCACATAACAGCCAAAAGAGCTTACCGCATCCACCCTATCCGCCTAGCCCGAGTCCAATCCACCCTCTCTCGTTTCATCGGCGCCCACAAATTCCACAATTACACCGTCGACAAATCCCCTAAAGACGCTTCAGCCACGCGAATCATAAAGTCGTTCAACGTGAACTCGACACCTATAATAATAAACGATACAGAATGGCTCTCTCTAAAAGTTCACGGCCAGTCCTTCATGATGCATCAAATTCGCAAAATGGTATCCATGGTCGCACTCATCATCCGCTGCGGCTGCCACGACGGCCGCATGCAAGATTCCTTCATGGCCGATCGTATCAGCATTCCAAAAGCCCCCTCCCTAGGCCTCCTTCTGGAACGTCCCGTCTTCGACGCTTATAATGAGCGATTGGAGCAATTTGGACATAAGAAGATTGATTTTGGACGGTATGAGAAGGAAATGGAGGAGTTTAAGCAGAGAGAGATTTACGAGAGGATATTTAGGGAGGAGGAAAAGGAAAATGTTTTCCATGCGTTCTTTACGGCGCTGGACAATACGAAAAGTGCACAATTGTTATATTTGAGCAGTGTTGGGTTGGAGGCTACGAAGAGGAGGATCGAGAATGGGGACGGCGGGGGAAAGAGGGAGAGCGGGATTGAGAATGTGGATTCGGAGGATGAGGGAAAGGGGGACGGTGAGGAGGGCTGAAGCTAAGATAGGGGAATTGGTGGTTTAAATTGCGAGGGCGAATCATAAATATCCGCTCGGAACGACGCAGGAAGTCAAAGAGCCCTCAATGCTCTACGCACCTATGCTGTGGGTATTTCGAACATGTTACAATGTATATACGCTCATCGGAGCTCGCTTCATAGAGCCTATATTAAAGCCTGGCCTTTAAACATTCCCTCCTTTACTTCTCTAACGACATCCCTCCTATCGTTCTTCCCAACAAGTACGTAGCCTCTCCCCCGCCTTCCCATCCTCCCTGTCCGACCCAGCCGATGTATGAAGTCAATAGTAGAATGAGGCACATCATAGAGAATGACGTGCCTTACAGCCAACGTATCGATACCCCGTGAGCCAAGGTCTGTACTCACAAGGACCTTGGTGTTGGGTAGATGTCTCTTTGGTCGCTCCGAAGGTGCATCAGATATGGTATTGTGGAGAGGCTTGTAATTTGGTCCACTAGGTGGGACAACAATCTCCTCCGAACTCACCTCCACGCTTTCTTTCTTCGCTGTGGTGAAGGCGCTTAGGGTCTCAGACTGCCGCTGCTCCGGTGTATCTCTGTTCAGGGGGGCGGCGTCAATGCCTTTCGAAGTAAGGTAGTCGGCAAGTTCCTGCGTCGTCTCCCGCTCGTTGACGAAGACTAGTATGCGTTGGATATCAGTATTTCCTCCATCCCCGGTGCGATTTTCAGCTGCCGCTTTGCCAATAGACCAGATGGTGTCCGCGCAGGCAAGGGTCTTGTTGCCGTGATATGGTTCTTTTTCCACGTCTACGACGCCAAGCTGCACACGTCGAGGGATCGCGTGGAGATTTGGCGTGACTAAGCGTCTAATATCTGGGAAGCGCTGGCGTAGATAGGAGTCAAGACTTCGCGGGATTGTTGCAGAACAGAGAATGAGTTTCTTTAATGAAGGCGTGGCTTTGTCGAGTATAGTGGTGGTAGAAGGAGCGAAGGATCGGTCGAGCAGGGAGTCAGCCTCGTCTATTACGAGGTGTGTAACGCGACTTAGAATATTTGGGTCTGATTCGGAGATACTGGCTAGTAAGTGGGGCGTTGAAATGAGGACGTCGATGCCAGTGGGCGCGAAGAGGCGGTTGCGAATAACCTTGCCGGTATAGGCTGACGAGATCATGGCAGAGCGAAATCTGACCGTATGAGATAGAATTTTTGTGAGTTTACCAACTTGTGTTACAAGTTCGGAGGTAGGCAGCAGAATGACAGCTCGTGGACGGCCAGTGGTGGGATGGGGAGCATCGGACAAGACCGGTGCTTCGAGAGCATGGAGGTTGGTACTTTTCCTTTCTTCTTCCTCGTCGGCCTTCTTCTTCGCCTCTAGCTCTGCATCTATCGCTTCTGCTCGCTTGACAGCATCCAGCACAGGTAACAAGTATGCAAGTGTCTTCCCAGAGCCTGTCTCCGCTGCAAGTAGAAATTGCTCCATATCTTTTTTCTCAGCCATCGATGACCGCCTCCGCACAGCTCTGGACTCATTGCCCAGTAACACCGGTATCGCCAGACGCTGTACTGGTGTAGGCGCTACATCTTGCAGACCCGCCAATGCTTCATTGTATACAGATTCTTTAATGATCGGAAGCAGAGAGAAGTCATCGAAGCTATTTGTCTCGCTGATTATCGCTTTGGTTGAATTACGCTCGCCATAGGATACGAGAGCTAACGCTCTTTGCATTTTGAGCGCATGGAATGTCTCTCTTTCCTTCTGTGGACGTAGTTTTTTTCTCGAAGATCGCCATACCTCAGCCTGCGAGCGATTGCGAGGTTCTTGACGCACATCAGCATATTTTAAATTCATGCCACCGAAGGGACTGTTGGTTCGCCTTCCAACTGGCCGCCCACTCGGAGTCATTCTTGTAGGAGGGCGAGACACATTTGGGGAAAGTGTCATTCTCGATGGGCGGCGAGGGCGCTCTGTTTGCACGGAGCGTAAAGGTTGCCATGGTTGGAAGGGGGCCTTTTGTAGTGTGGATGACAGCGCTCTATGTTGGCAGAACAGACACAATGTCGGCAAGGAGCGAGACATCAAAAGTGCCGTCTAAACGCAAAGCATTGATGATGCTGCTTTTGAAACTTTTCCGAGGCTTGATGATCCCTGCAAGTATCGCCTGTCGCCCTGGCAACACTAGCGGCCGTTTCGCGGTCGCTTTGGGCCTTGTATCTTGTATCGACACAGCACCAATTGCTTAATTGTATCTATCTGACCACGAGCATTGCGATTTCACTTCACTTTGAACATTCATTAACGGTGTTTGGTTGCTGGTGAAACTATCTATAGCTTCAGCAGTATACTCTATTGGAAATCACGTCTCTATGATTGCGGAGGGTGTCTCGCATTTCTAAACAAACACATTCCTCGCTTTGCCTGGTGTGGAGGTCGAGCGAGCAGCAGCGATTGGGCCGGAAGCCATCGATGATATTGTTTGAGCACTGGTAATTCCATGATAGACGCCATGTCGCAATCTGTATGTCGCAGCGTTCTTGATCAGCATGCAATCATGCGCTGGCTACGGCGATAACAACGCTAAACAATGCTTCCAGATCCAACCTCTACGCATTTCTAAGAATACGCCCACGTCCTCACCATCTAAAACACATGCACGCTCTTCAGCAGGACCACTTACCGAGCTTGGGCCTATGGAGCGGAGGCGCAATTCCCCTAGTTACAATCAGGCCACGAGGGTGAGAAGACCAGAATCGCAGGATGTAGCGAGCTAATACAACAGTAGAAAAGCATGTTTACGGGCGACTCCTCGCCGTTCGACTCCTCTCCTTTCAACTCAAACTCCCCACGATTGTATTGGCAAAGCAAAGATCCGGCTTCTCCTTCCAGATTCAATGCCGAGAACAGAAGTCCCTTAGCTGAGCGAAGCACATCTCCATCCCCAACGAGGCGGTCTTCAATCGAGAATTTGAAACGCGTATCCCGTGTGAAGAACAGTAATATGTTTGCGCGCGAACACAAGCAGGAATACGACCCTGCTTCAAGTCCTCTGATCGAGAGACCTTTAGCGACAGGTAGACCACTTAGTACTCAAGTCCAAGGTAATGCGTATGGTGGCCGAGGTTTGGACGGCTTGCGTAAAGAGAACAATGCAGCGGAGAAAAAGACACCCATCGCCAGCCCTCTGAGATCTCCCCTAAAAATGGACAACGTGCCTGAATTGTCAAGCTCTTCAAACAAAGGTCTGGGTTCTCCAACCAAGTCATCGCTTTCTAGTAAGAGCAGATATGCACAAGCGCACCAGCCTTTCGATCCTGAAAACGGTATCTGGTCAGATGAAGAAGATTCCTACACAGAGAAGCAATTACCTCCGGGAAGGTCACTCCACCGTCACGCGAAAAGCGTCACATTTGATGCAGCACCTCCGCAAGTCAATGAATATGAAATGACGACGCCAGATCCTTCCTCAGTAGCTTCAGGGTCGCGGGAGGGTAGCTATGAGTCTGTGGACAATGAAGAAGACGAAAGTTTTGATCGAGATTCATCAATTGACCGAGACGATAGCTTTGATGCGTCGCTTGAAGACACCGAGAAGACGCCGGTAGTCTTGCCTGAAGACTGGCGGTTCATGAGCCCCGCGATTGCCAATGACGACCTGGCTGCTCATGTCGAGAATCCTTTTGACGGAGAGCAAAGCAGTCCAGCTCCTACAGCAGAACCTTCATCGGCTGCTGATGCACGACCTTCACCCACAAGGACAGATTCTGTGAACTCGAACGGCGAGCGTCGGCCATTACCACCACTTCCTGCTCTGGGCAAGCCCCTGTTTCTAAGGGCTCGATCAGACTCCGAAAATAGCCTCACCGCCACTGCTGAGCGAGTCAACCAGGCCCAGCGTACGGGCCCCTCCCCTCCACGCCCAGCATCTATCTCAAAGTCGGAAATCCAAGGGATGGGTGGATGCTCCATGCCAATCGAAGAACGTCTACGCTTGATGATGCTTCAAGATGAAGAGAAGCCTCAAACGGCTGCTCAAGAACAGCAGGAGCAGCGGGAACGACGACTTAGACGCGGTTCGCCTCTCCGAAGCCCAGAGTCAGAAACGCACGGGCAAGGTGTAAGGGCTCAAGGGGAAGACATTGAAAACGATGACGTCGCTGACTTGGGGGATTATAAGCTCCCTCCAAAAATCTCACGAGAGTCCATTCTCCGCAAGGTTAAGAGTCGTAACTTTCGTGAATCTGAAGACGACTACTCATCTCTTGATTTGGCTCCAACTGCGGGCGGCGATGAATACGCCAATCTAGACCCAGACGTCCCAATTCCGTCCCTAGAGGCCGAGGACAGCGAGAAGCAGGTCACAATCAAGCAAGAGGTTGACGACGACAGCGAGGTTGACGTGTATTCCATACCAGACCTCTACAGTCAGCATCTGCAAGCAGAGTCGTTCATGAATGCCATCGAAAAACTTGAAGCGTTTAAAGAGGCCAAAGATTCGGCTATTGACGACGACGATGAGAGCCATTACTCAGTAGATTCAAAAGAGGATGGCCAACAAGATAACAACTCCAACAGCGCCCCTGACGAAGATGGTCCTCCCACGCCCCGGGCTGTCACCTCAAACATTTCAGATCACACTCTGGAGCGCAAGAGTAGCCATCGTATGTCTCTGCCACAATTCGCAGCTCTTCTTGGGGATTCCGACTTCGGTTTTGGTATGGAGTCGTTCATGACCCCCTCGCCCCCACAAGACCAGGAGCCAGTAAAGTCTGCGATTACCCCATCACCACCTACGGCTGAGGACTCAGTCAAAGCAAATCAGTTTATCAACCGCCCGGCGACACCAGAAGCACAACTGCAGCCCCCAACATATCCAGGAGAGTGGAATGACTCTAAGGCTGAGCCTGGAACACCCGACTCGGTAATTCGCCATCCTGTTGCAGAATCCCCCGTAGCCCACGCTCCAGAGATACCAGAACCAGTTGCCACTATCAGAGCCCCGAGTGGCAATCTCAAGACTCGACCTTCCGTCACACCATCAGATATCCAGGCAATGGCTGAGGTACGGCGGCAGGTAAGCAATGGTAGCGAGGTCCCAGCAGTCCCGAAAATACCTGAGCGGCACCTCAGCCGACCATCCGCTGTTACTGAATCAGACGAGTTCCAACCCGACTCAGCGAGTGAGGCAGAGTCATTAGAAAACCCTGAAGGGAAGGGTACGTCGAAGCAGGCTAAGCGCAAGAGCAGCTTGCTTCCCCTGGAGGTTCCTGTGGAAGAGAACGAAGGCCTTGGAATTGAGAGTGAATTCGACCGCGTGATCGAGGCTCAAAAGGTAAGATTCAATTTTACCCCGTGCGGAATCGGCCCCCTTACTCCTCCAGCTTCGCGAGTATATAGCTGGTCAACGATTTGCACATATTGATGAAGTTCCTGCTAACAAAGCTTTCCGAATACAGAAGGGTTACCTTATGCGACAGAATACCAAAGTCATCATAGCTAGCAGTGCTTCGCACGAGTCTGCTGAATCCACGACAGAGTCAAAGGACAATCTAGAGCCTGGTGCTCGAGGCACTCGCTCTGCAGGGAACTCACCTAGAAAAGCCAGCCAATCGCATCCCTGGACTGCAGAGCCATGGAACGGCAAAATAAGGCGTAAGAGTATTCGAAAGTCCGGAGGTATTCCCTCAAAAGCGCCTTCTAACGGACCTGCTCCACCTCTACCGGGTCAAACGAGCAACGTAGCAAGCAGTCTCGACAGTGTTACCGAAGATGAAGCTATGCAAAACGTAGATGAGATTGGCGAGGACGGAGAAAGAGGTAGACTCTTTGTTAAGGTTGTCAGAGTTAAAGATTTAGATCTGCCACTGCCTAAAGGTGCGCATTTTACATCCTCTCGAGCCTCATGTAGCTACTGACCGATATCTAGGAGAGCGCTCATATTTCGCATTGACGCTTGACAACGGTCTGCATTGCGTTACCACAGCATGGCTTGAGCTCGGCAAGACAGCGCCAATTGGGCAAGAATTTGAGCTTGTCGTGCTCAATGACCTGGAATTCCAGCTGACTCTGCAAACAAAATTGGAAGAACCGAAACCCAAGCCAGTCATCGAATCTCCTGTGAAGGCTCCGAAAGCGACCAAGCAGTCAACATTTAGCAGAGTCTTCGCTTCCCCTCGGAAACGCAAAGAGCTGGAGCAGAAGCAGCAAGAGGAGGCTCAAAATGCCGAACGCCAGAGACAACAAGCAGCTCAAGCAAGTCGACGACCAGTCCAGCCTACAGCTTGGGATCTTCTCCACGGGCTTGTTGCTAAGGATGGTAGTTTTGCACGCTCCTACGTTTGTCTTCAAGATCACGAGACTGCCGCGTACGGCAGACCATATATTGTGGATGTCCCATGCTTCAACGAGTGGGCGACTGAGGATGCAAATGGCAACAGTGTTAAGAGCAAACGTACTGCGGTGAACGGTGGCCTTCAACGTAAGGCACCATATAAAGTTGGTAAACTTGAGCTACAGCTTTTCTTTGTGCCCAAGCCCAAGAACGCCAAAGACGAGGACATGCCGAAGAGCATGAATGCGTGCATCCGTGAGCTTAAGGAAGCTGAGAGTGTTATGCCTAAAAAGTGGGAAGGTCATCTAAGCCAACAAGGAGGTGATTGCCCAGTAAGTAAACCTGAGCCTCTCGAATCGCAGCCGCAAAGCTAATGTCAACAGTATTGGCGACGTCGTTTCTTCACTCTCGACGGGTCCAAATTTACTGCTTACCACGAAGTCACACGGCAGCCTAGAGCGACCATCAACCTTGCAAAAGCCAGCAAATTGATAGACGATAAGTCCTCATTAATGAAAACGGACGCTTCGCCGAAGAAAGGCAACCGGAGAAAATCTGCTTTTGCTGAGGAAGAAGAGGGTTACATGTTCGTCGAGGAAGGCTTTCGGATACGCTTCGCCAACGGCGAGACCATTGACTTCTACGCCGACAGCGCTGCTGAAAAGGACGGGTGGATGAAGGTTCTCTCGGAGGTTGTGGGCAAAGACACCAGCAAGCCAAAGACGTGGACTGACATTGTCATGGCAAAACGGGCAGCAGAAGCGGCTAGAGCAGCGAAGGCGCAGCAGCAAGCACAGCAGCAGGCACAGCTTAAAGCTGGCTCTGCCAAACAAGCCCCCATGCGATCAGCGCCACCTACACCAGCCAAGAACTTCGCATATCCGTCACATGCACCACCTACCCCCGAGAAGAACCCGAGACGTTCCGATGCTGGTCACCGACGCTCGGATATCGCCCAACGAAGAGATCCAGCAAAGACTCGGTCAATGATCTTCTAATTGTGAACGAAGCTGGGGTTGGATGGTATCCATGCCGAATCTTCACTGTACAACATTCTTACGTCCTACTCCTTACCAACGTGTCAATGGCCTTTCAACGCAGACAATGACACCGGAGTAATGCCACCTACTTACTAACAAGTCTGCCAGCAGCCAAAGTTGCGTTCCTTGTCCTCATTTATTACACGCGCATCAATTCATGTGTTTTGTTTTGTTTGCATTGCGACTCCGTATCATTGTACATAGCAAAAGGCGGTGGCGTTGGGAGCCGTACGTACTTGTATTAATTAAGAAAGGCAAAGTAGAACAGTCTGATAGTTCAGTCTTAACGAGTTTTGTTATCCAAAAGTCAATCACGATCTTATCAGTTGTAGATAATTACCCTCGAAGACTTCAAACACCTCGTGACCTACCACAGCAAGATACCCTTCTCCATTGTCCCACATACTAACTATTCAAAACTCTCCCTCTCCTTCCCACTCCCTCGCATACCCTCTAATCATACTAACACTACCACCAGATAAAAATCCATCCATCCCCCCCGGTCTCCCCCCAACCAACATTCTCCAATCAACTTACCTATAAAACCTGAACTACATTTACAGAAACAACACTTGTGCAGAATTGTTCCGTCGAGCTAGAGATAATCGTGTCTGCTGTATGTAGAGCCAGCTATGCTATCTTATCATCTTATGTAAACCCAAAACATCACTAAACAGATCAATGACTAAATTAGACAGACAGAATTTCGCGAGTTCGCTATGGGTATCTGAAAATATTCTAAACCCGAGAGAGACATCGTGAACAGATCAATGAGTAGACAGATAGAATTTTCGCCTGCTGCTGTAGAATTCGCTATGGGTATCTGAAAATTTGTAAATCTGAGACAGGTATGTACCACGTAATTTTTAGAGATAAGTACAAGCATAAATATCATCATGAATCAAGCAGAGTCCTATGTTATCGCTTTTTTATTGTACCGCATAAATTCATTGATTCATCAAGCGAGTTAGTCGTTAGTCTCGTTTCGGTTTGTTCCGTTTCGTTTCGTCTCCGATGATGACGATAGTTAGGGGTCATTGGCCCTATTCCCCTTCATCTCATCATCCACACTTTTCTTCGGACCCTCGTCACGAAGAACCATCCACAGCCTCACTATGACAACTCATATGCTTCTCCACCAAGATTCTCCCCAAACCCAAACCTTCCCTCAGTTCCTGTTGTTGTTGTCCTCCCATTACGAAATTGAGTTCCATTCTCGGATTCGTATGCTGCATTCCTTCTACCATGGTGGATAGGATAGCGTCTTCGTGGTGCTTGGTTAGGCCTAGGAGATCGCTGTCGTGGGAGATGTGTCGGCGGAGAGGGGTTTTGCTTGGGGTTGAGGGGAGGTTTGTGGTGTTGGAGAGGAAGGGGAAGAGGGGGAGGAGGGTGGGGAGATTGACGCTTAGGAGGGCGAGGGCTGATTCGAGGTAGGTCCAGGTGAAGGTTGGGCTGGGATTGGTATATGTGATGTTGGAGCTTGAGCTGGCGCGGATGGAGAGAATCATGCGGATTATGCTGATGGTGCAGACGCTGAGGTTTTCGGGCTGTTAGCGGTTTATTTGGTCTGAGAGAAGTAGGGGTTGTGCGTACAGAGTTCCCAGAGCGAAGATACCGCCCGCTGCTAGTTTCTGGCGTGGAGGCAGCTGCAGCTTTGGCAGCATCGGTTGGGGGAGAGCAAGGAGCGAAATGTTGATGATCGTGTTACTGATGGTGGCAGAGAGGAACATGGGGTGGGAGTTGTAGCAGTGGGAGGATTGGGCGTAAGGTGGGCCCCAGACCAGGTGGACAGGGTGGCATTGGAATAGTATGGCGAGAAAGAAGGATATGCCCCATGCTATGACAATGCCTATAAGACTCGATGTAAGAGTACGGAATATGTGGTTGTGGTTAGGAAAAGTTCGTCGATAGAAGAGAAGTATGGAGAGTCTGATGAAGGTTAGGGCGAGAGTTGATTGTAGCTGGAGCGCCCATCTGGTCTAAAATCTTCTTAGTCAAATGGTCTTCAGGTTCAGATTGATACCTGTCCGGTGTGGGCCAACCTGGAAGAAAACAGTCGTCGAACGATTTGATCCTAACCCGTTCACTTGCAGCTCGCCCTCAAATACGCCGTGTAGAGCCGCAATGATATTGGTGACTCCCATACCACCAACCAAAACCTGAAAAGTTGTTAATGTCCAACATGATAGAAACGAATATGGGACATCATTTTTACCAAAGCAGGTAGAATCAAGAATCCATCGGCATCAAAGCGGATTCGCTTCGATGATTTGCCGAAAAAAGGCAGGGAAACCAAGATGAATGCCAAGGCTGAGAAGACGCACGAAAAGATGATAATATTGATATTCCTAGATAGCCCCATTTCGAAGAAAGAAATAGAGAAAATTGCTGGACAACTTGAATAGCCACCAAACGAGATGGTCTTGCGCAAAGTTCTTTAGTTATTGAGAGAGAGCAGCATACACCGCACATTGTTGAGGTTACATTCAGTGAAGCCTCGTACTACGCGGGTTTAATAATCAGTGATGTCACAAAGGCGTTATGATTGGAAGCTCTCCGTGGTAGAGCCGATGGCAACATGAGGAGAAGTTTCCTTAGTCCAATGAACTCAGCGATGGTCATGCTTCTTATTATTGTATGCGGGCGTAAGGAGTAAGGTATACACCTAATGGCCAGGATCCTTGGCCCCGTTTCGGCCGTCAGCTTACTACCGTACAAAAGGTCGCTTACGGGTTTGACTTGGCAGCTGAGAATCAAAGCACCTCCTTGTTCCCAGAGCTACGCGTAGAACTGTGTATGAACTTATGAAATGTTGAGTCCATATCAAATTGATGGATCCCATAGCAGCACACCACCCCATCCCACCCACACAACAGCTGCTTTAGCGCGAGGACAGCCGAGTCAGGATGTTGATTGGAGCGAATAATGCTTGAGCTGATCGAAGCAGGCAATTGGGTGACGGTGCGTCGGGAGCTGCAAGGACCAGAAACAGGAGGAACGATCCTGATTGAGGATGATGTCTTACATGTACCTGATAATGATAATGATAATGGAATAACAGAGATAAGATACTAAGTCTCAAATCCTCCTCCTATGTATACTGCCTTACCTTATGTATGCTTCGCTTTAGAATTACCTGGGCGAAACGGAGGAGCGCGGCACAGTGCCTCACCAACTCCCATTTTCCCAAGACAAGACAGTGGTGGCGCGCGAAGGGTACGAGACACGAAGGGGCACCATAAGAATAAATGAAATAAATTGCCCGTCGGTGAATGATCAGTGGATACACATTTTCGTATTTCGTGTGTGTAGTGAACGGATGGCTTGGCTCGCTGGCATGTAGGTACAGCGAATAGACGCCAGCGCGAAAAGCAAAAGGAAAAGCAGAAGCACTTGAGTGGAGACTTTTGGGTGTTTGGTAAGAAGGAAGAAGGCCGTGGGATGGGGCGCGGCGTAATTAACCGGGGGGGCTTCGAAGACGTTCCAACCACCAAGTAATTGAGCCCCCCTCTACCCCTCTAACGAGCTGGAGACACCACCCTTAGGTTTATTGACGGGACTTTCCTCCGGGCTACGATAGTATGTAGATAGGTTGGATACTGTTTGGGAAAATCTTCGATTTCAACACCTCCTGCTAAACCGTGTCGGATCTAGAATTAGTATTTTAGTACTTTACTACTATCGATAAAGTTGGCGACAACCCTACTTCGTACATTAGGCCCCCTGTACAATTATATCTCCGTACCTCTGTTCGCATGTCTGCTCTTTTACGTTCCATTTCCAATTTCTCTTCTCTTGACGGTCTGTCTTCCTCTGTCCTACATCCCACCTACCGGCTCTGCGGCAGCTTACCGTCGCTGTCTCGCATGGCTCCTTCTTTAGCTACCATGAACCCATCCAAACCCATCTACAGATACCTTCTCGCAGCAGGACTGCTGGCCGCAGCCATATTCTTCCTCCACCGATCCGGCACAACAACAGCTGATGTACTGGACAAAATCCGCCAGGCAGACCTATCCACTGCGTCCACTACTACCCCAGACATGCTTCCCTTGAAAGAAGCAAAACAATATTGCCAGACACGGCGATGGGAACCCTTCCCTGACCGGGACAAGAAACGAAAGGTCTACGATCTTTTCATGATTAATACGGAGCTGGAGTGGATGGAAGTCCGTATCGGCGAGCTCGCATCCGAAGTCGACTACTTCGTCGTCCTCGAATCCAAGGTCGATTTCAAAGACCGCCCCAAACCTCTTTATGTACAAGAGAACTGGCACCGCTTCGCGAAATGGCACCACCAGATCATACACCACGTCCTGAACACAACGGACAATCCCATGGGAGAAAAAAGCGACCCCTGGGGTCGTGAGCACTTCTCCCGTAATGCCATGCTGACTCAGGTGTTCCCAACTCTCTCGGGCCCCTCCCAACCACATTTGGACGATGTGATCGTCGTCTCCGATGTTGACGAAATTCCTCGACCTGAAGTTATAAAAAGCCTACGCAATTGCCAATTTCCTCGGCGCCTAACCTTACGGACTACCTACTACCGCTACAGTTTCCAATGGCTCCTACGCGAAGAAGAATGGATTCATCCTCAAGCCACATACTGGAAGGGCAACGAAACCGTCCGCCCTGAAGCCCTGCGCATGGGGAAGAAGGATGGCGAAGTCCTCCACGCCGGCTGGCACTGCAGTTCTTGTCTCTCCACCTTCAAAGAGATGGCGAAGAAGATTGATTCTTTCTCACACAACGAACTCAACAGGCCTGAATTCAAGAATCCCAAGAATATGCTAAAACGAGTCAGGGAGGGAAGGGATCCATATGAGCGCCCAGCCAAAACCTACGATCGCATCGATAACAATCGTGATATCCCCCAGTACATCGTCAAGCATCCCAAGGAGTTTGCCTATCTGCTCGATCGGGACCCACCGAGTGCAAACTTCAAGGACTATGATCCGAAAGATTTTGTATAGTGGAACGCAAGCGACGAATCCCTTTTCATACCATCTACATTTACATCCCCCGGCTTGTCTCCGAAGACACAGATATTGCAATACACTCTCACTAAAATGACGGCGGTACAGATCTGGACAAATCTCCATTATGATAAGAATACCAAGCGCGCATACAAGAGGTCTGAAGCGTTATTGTCGTGTTCGGATCCCCAAAAGGGAAATGGGAAGCCCGAGGAGAGACATGCTTTCTGGGCGAACTGGCAATGGTGCCTTGGCAAGGTGGAGACACACAGGATTTTTAGAGTCCAGGCTTTGCCAACCCTATTCATTTATGCGAGGAAGAAGCTCTTCTCGGGCCCGGCGCTGGGAATTGCTACACTCAAAGATCGCTAGTCCCGGTCCACTGGCATTTTTCGCCTTATCGGAATTTCTCAACTCACAAGACTATTCGATCATCATCATCTCCGGTAGAGCCCTCGAGCCCGAGAACAGAAGGGCCAGAAATTATGGACACAAACATGACGACATGTGGAACGTCTCATTTAACGAACTTTTTTCCTTGCACCAGCGACGGCGTTGATGGAGCGACTTGCCCATACAAATGAATGTGATCTGCGATACCCAAACAATTAGACGATATAATGGGGAAACTGGATAGAGAGTATGAGTTATGATAATAGGTCCAAATAATTTAATTAATGACGTTCCTACGTACCGACTTCTCAGCTTTCAATTATCTAACCAACACTACACTGCCTGGGCTACATACAGTACACCCTCGTTCGTCTTCGCACATCTACTGTGCACTTTTCCGGAAAAGTTTTACCGTTTCTACTAACAAATCCTCTTACTCTATAGATCCAAATTCGCCTCCCTCATCTGTCTCAACCCAAATTCCTCTGTCACCCCCTACAAGCCACTAATCCCTACCCAACAGCCTCCGTACCAAAACCCTATCCTTCCACCTCACCCATCCTTCCACCAATTCCATACCTGCCAAAAAATAAAGGCTCGTTGCATAACAAATACCATACTCACAATAACTCGACCCTTGCTTGTATCTTTCAGATTGAACATTGCTTACTTAACTTAGAAAAAGGGAAGGGGAAAGAGGAGTTGTATGACTGCTGAAGAGGGGGAGGGAGGGGATATGAAAGGTGAGAGGTTGGGGGAAGGGAGAAGGAGGGATGAGAGGAAGGGGAAGGGGGGAGGGAGGTGGTGGTCTTTCTGTGGATTTTAAGCGTGGAGAGTGGAAGGGGTGGAATATAGCTTGGAAGCACAGGCATGTATTGTGATGCTTCACGGTATCAGATGTCTATGCATACCCAGCTCTATCGCTTTAATATAGCCGTCTTCTAATCCATACAGAAAAGAAACACTCTCTGGATACTCTATCCCGTCTTCTTTGACATCGGTGTACCTCTCTCCTTCATCGCTTGCTCGCCTTTCTCTTCTCTTCTCTTTATGATTCGTTTCGTTCAGCAGAGCATCCAACCTCCCAACCGCCTAACACACCTACCCACCCAAACCACCCACCCGCCAACCCATCATCGCCTCCCTGGCCTCTTGGGTCTTGAAAATGCTTGCTTCGTCTCTTGTTTCGGACGGAATTCTTCTTCTAGGATTTCTGGATTTAGTTCTGAGGGGTGGGATACTTCGATCTGTGGGGGGTGGGGGGTCAGCTTTGGCTTTGGCTTTGGCTGAGGGGGGATAAGGAAGGGGGAGGGGAGAGGGGAGGGGGGAGAGGGTTAGGGAAAAGAGATGAAGAATGAGGATGGTAGGGACAGTATTGGCGTTATGACGGCTGAGGTTGGTACGGGGTTATGCTTTAGGGATCGATTCATAAATCAAGATGGTGATATGGAGCGCAGCGGAAGATGTAGGACAAGCTTTCAGACCTGGAAAGTATGTGTAGGATAGACGATGGGGGAATCGTAATGGAGAAATACTGACTTTCTTCGCAACGTCTATCCCGAATTCACCTCCGACGCCACTCACGAAGCCCTGCTTCGTGGATGCGTAGACCATACGCTCTTTTATCTTCGAGCCGGAGGGACAGGTGTAGATGAAGACGATGGGGGTTTCGGAGGAGCCGGAGAGGTTGTGGGTATATTTGAAGAAGGTATAGCGGGGTTCGGATTCTGAAATGGCTGAAGAGAGAGAAGAGGGGGAGGCGGAGGATGTGGAAGCTAGTTCGATTGTTTCGGTTTGCACGTTGATGCGCTGTATTTGGCGTGTCAGTGTAGACTTTCTAAGTTGGATAGCTTGGTGTACCAATTGGAGCAAATTCTCTTCTGCATCATTGAATGCCTCAAGTGCAGACCTAGCATCTGAGTTTAGATTTAAGCTGAATTGGGCTCCTGTCTCCAATTTCCTCCCTGCGGTGCCGCCTTGTGCCTCTGCTTCAGCTTCTTTGATGTCTTGCAGTGTTTGCTCTTCCTCCGTCAACGGGGCTTTCAATTCTCCAGAAGCTTCGTGCTTCGCCCATCCCTCTTTGGTTAACTCACTGAGTTCTGTTACGAACAGACTCTCGCGAAAGCGCTCAGTTCCCAAGTCTCTCGTTAACGTTAGCCGGGTGGATGCGAAAAGCATTTTCTGCCGAACGGGCGCCGAGTCGGGAACGTATGTAACCGCGACGAAGCCATCTGGGGCATGTTGGTACCGGCGGAGGATAATATAAGCAGCTTGATTGGTGGTCAGGTGTGATTGCAATGAGGGTAGGTCGGCGAAGAAGTCGGTGGTGGAGGCGGGGAGGGTGTGGAGGGGCGTGAGGGTTTCGTTGGAGATGGTGGCTATGATGCCCCGCTGGGAGGGGGATGAGACTAGCTCATTGAAGGCGGAGTTAAGCTCTTGGGAGACTGCTATACCAGACTGCATTATGGTGATTTACGGAGGACTTATGTATGAAGGGCGGCGGCGTCGCTGATGGCCCGCCTGTCAAATGCAAGCTTCATGCAAGGCACCAATCACTTGCAGGAATCAAACAGCCGAGGCATACAAATGGCGCTAGGCCCCACCTGTTTCCTTCTGACTTGGATATGGCGTTCACATGCTTTATTCACATCAATCACAGTCACTGGCACACACTGACAGTCAGCGCTTCACAGCAGACACTCACAGAGGCGTGCCATCGGGTGTTTAAGGGCCAATATCGACCAGGTGACCGTCGAAATGCATCTTTTCCATTGGTCCATGCCCTCTGCCTCCGCTCGTCCTGACGGCGGACTCAACCTCGTTCCTTGATCGTCTCGTGTCCCAGCCCATTGAATTCAAAGCCTCATAACCCCACATTCGAAATGGTATAGCTCCCGTCCCCGCTACTTACCGCGGTTTGATGGACTCGATCCATCGAAGACAATGATTCTGCGTCACTCTCTTCTCCCTCTCTCCTTCAGTCACGGTCATGCCAACACGCCTGTTCTTCCATACCATCTCTTTGTTTGACAACTACATTCCAACCTTACGCTCTACTAGCCGCTAGATTCTGAAAACCTTAGTCTTTGTCCTCTCTTTTGTTTCTTCCTTCTGTCCTCCTGTGTCTCATATTAATATTACAATGTCTGCCAAAAGCGTCAAAGGCCCTGGGGGAAAGAAACCAGCCTCAGCAGCTACGAATTTGATTGGTACACCCAGCAACTACTCCTCGGCAGAAACAAAGCAGATGCTAACGGCCCCTAAAAGCTGGTGGTGGAGCGGGCATGATGGAGGCGCTAGTCTGCCATCCTCTCGGTTGGAACAGATCTATCCGTGTTCTGGATAGGTCAATTGATACAGTGCAGATACCATCAAGGTCCGAATGCAGTTGTCAAGGAGAAAACGAGCGCCAGGAGTGAGTTCTACCGTGTTACGGAATTATGAAATTGTCTAATTGGAACGCAAGGCAAAAGCACGCGGCTTCTATACCACAGGCAAAGAAATCGTGAAGAGGGAAACGCCGTTAGGTCTATACAAAGGACTCGGAGCCGTGGTGACCGGCATCGTACCTAAGATGGCTATCCGGTTCACGTCTTACGAATGGTACAAACAACTACTTGCAAGCAACGATGGTACTGTGAGTGGGGAGGCTACATTCTTCGGTAAGGAGACGTGCTGAGACACCGTAAAAGAGAGTGAACTGATCAGAGGCTATTTCCAGCTGGACTCGGCGCTGGTATAACGGAAGCAGTCGCGGTCGTAACGCCTATGGAAGTCATCAAGATCCGATTGCAAGCCCAACATCATTCGATGGCCGACCCCTTAGACGTACCCAAATACCGAAACGCCGCCCACGCAGCATATACTGTACTTAAAGAAGAAGGCATTGGCGCGGTATATCGAGGAGTCTCACTGACCGCATTACGCCAAGGGACAAATCAAGCGGTAAACTTCAGTGCCTATACTGAATTTAAAGCAATGCTACAAAGGGCCCAACCAGCATACAATGACGCTGAGCTTCCAAGCTACCAGACCATGTTCATTGGTTTAATCAGTGGTGCGATGGGCCCTCTCAGTAATGCGCCAATTGATACTATCAAAACAAGGCTACAGAAAACGCCTGCCGAGCCTGGAGAAACCGCGCTGAGTAGAGTAACAACCATTGCAAGGGATATGTTCAAGCAGGAAGGGTTTCATGCGTTTTATAAAGGAATAACGCCTAGGATCATGAGGGTGGCGCCAGGGCAGGCTGTTACATTTACCGTGTATGAATATCTAAAGGGCTGGCTGGAGGGCACGAATCTGGCCATTGTAGGAGGTAAATATGAGGAGTAAGTGTATTGGTAATAGCTATATGTTCACATATTAACAACACTTTTGGTCCATAATCTTATACATAGCATTTTGAACTCCGCAATGCATGTCTTGACGATGCTTTTTTTTGCAATGTCTGGCCTTTGTAAAAGACTGAAGCAATGTGCTGGCGTTACCCTAGCCCTAATCAGCGGCTAGACACGGCATTGCTTTATCTGATTGCATATGACGAGCCTAGCAAGAACGATGTTAGGATAAAGAGGACGTACTATCGAGATTGTTTCCTAGATTCTCGACCGCTGTCCGAATCAGACACTGTACAACCTTACCACATTACAGACACAGGTCGCGGCTCTGATATTGGAAAATCCCAACAATGTCGACGTTGACAAAGCCCAAGCTGCCACCAGTGGTGATGGATACCATAACTCAACAGATCGGAAACACGCCGATGGTCAAATTAAATAAGATACCTCAAAGCCTAGGCATAGAAGCTACTGTATATGCAAAGCTTGAATACTTTAATGCTGGAGGAAGTGTAAAAGACAGGATAGCCTTGCGGATGATTGAGGAAGCTGAACGAAAGGGCAGGATAAAGCCAGGCGATACATTGATCGAGCCCACAAGTGGAAACACTGGAATAGGGCTTGCGCTGGTCGCAGCTGTGAAAGGCTACAACACGATCATTACTCTGCCTGAGAAGATGTCCGCTGAGAAAGTCGCTGTTCTTCGTGCCCTCAACGCCACCATCATTCGTACCCCAACCCAAGCAGCATTTGACTCGCCCGAATCACATATTGGCGTAGCAAGGCGCTTAGAAAAGGAGATACCGAATGCTCACATACTGGACCAATATGGCAATCTTGATAATCCATTGGCCCACGAGCATGGCACTGCGCAAGAGATATGGGAACAGACAGAGGGGAGAATCACAGCTGTAGTAGCAGGAGTAGGGACAGGCGGCACAATTACTGGATTGTCAAGAGGGTTGAAGAGACACAAAGCAGATATCAAAGTCATTGGAGCAGATCCATATGGATCAATACTGGCGCTGCCGGAGGCTCTAAATCAAAAGCACCCGAACGAAGCATATAAGGTCGAGGGGATAGGGTATGACTTTGTGCCAGATGTATTGAAACAGAAGGAAGTGGATGTATGGTACAAGACTGATGACAGAGAAGCTTTTGCGTATGCAAGACGACTTATTGCTGAAGAGGGATTATTGGTTGGAGGAAGCAGTGGAAGCGCCATTGCTGCGATGGTGAAGAGTGTTAAAGATTTGAGTCTAAGTAAAGATGATGTAGTAGTTGTGATACTACCGGACAGTGTGCGGAGTTATCTTAGCAAGGTAACACCATCCCTTCTCTTCTACCTCGACCAATATAGCACCACGAGCTAGGACTAACAGCCAACAGTTCATCGACGACGACTGGCTTGCCGCCAACGATCTCCTCCCACCGACCCCGCCGCCTACAAATCCCCCATCGCCCAAGCTGCCTGCTCATGTCCGCCGCTCCTCAACCTCCACCTCGAAAGACAAATCTCCCTTCGCAGACGCAACCATCCGCACCCTGCGCCTCAAACCTGTCACCACTGTTTCCGCTAAGACGCCCTGCATTGACGCTATAGAAACAATGCGTGACAAAGGTTTCGATCAACTGCCTGTTCTTGCGTCGACGGGCAAGAAGCGTTTAGTTGGTCTCGTTACGCTCGGCAATCTGCTAAGTAGATTAAGCCACGGCCGTGCTTCGCCGCAGAGTCCCGTTGAGGACGTAATGTTCAGTTTCACTAAGATATCCGAAGTGGTGACGAACCCTCAAGATATTGGAAAGATTGCTCCAGCGCCTTCAGGGAAAGAGAATGGGAGTCTTTCAGGGGTGAAAACGAACGGAGAAGCAGATAGCGAGGGTGTACCTCAGAAACGAAAATTCGTGGAAATCACGCTAGAAACGCCGCTGAGGGCGCTGTCAAGGTTCTTTGAGTGGAATAGTGCGGCTGTCGTGACGGAGAGGGAGGAGGACTGGATGAAGCCCGTGGCGGTGGTTACAAAGGTGGATCTATTAACGTGGCTAGTGAAGCAGGGAAAGACTAATGGTCACGTTTGACGAACTTGAGCACTAATGGATCATGGGTATGCATCAACGAGAGCTTATGCGATGGCGAGCTTTTTGAATAATGTGTAAATTAGCATCCTCAACGATGCATCATTGTCTTTAGGTGTTGTTTGCCAGTCATGGCTGGCTCAGAAATAGAGATCAGAACATCTAATCAAGAAGCTGTAAAATACCAAAGAGATTGTTGAGGACTGGAACCTATCTAGAGGATGAGGCGTGGTAAAGCAACCATGGTGTCGATATAGCGAAACGCTGGACATAACAGTAGCGTATTACATTACTGCTACCATGACTTCACCATTTTCGCTCATCCGGGGCCCTCCTGTCAGTTCACAATGTATACTCACACACCACGTTTTCCGTGTCCGTGTGATATGGTCGCAGTCTTACTCTCCACCTTATAGAAGATTAGAAAATTTCCTCATTCTTTTGGCATTATGTTCTATTTTCATATTAAAGACGTCAAATAGCGGACGGAGATCTACTCTACATATGTTAATTAGGGGCCTTGCATCTATATCATTATGTCAGCTACGTTGGCCCCCATATCGTATGCATCCTCCATCGTCGGCTTCACGAGTTTTGCCTTTACGTTCTTCACCTTCGTCAGAGTCTTCTGGGAGACTATATTAACATTATGGTCCGCTCCAAGCCAGATGAGGGCCTATATGGACAACTTGAGACTCGAAATCCATAACGAGAGGGCGTATTTCAAATCAGCGTTACGGCGGACGAAGTCCCGAAGCAGATCTCTCAAGAAGTACCATGAAGATGTTGGACCGTTGAGAATTCTAAATGCCTCCGTTAAACGCATCCACCGCCAATTCAACAAACTAGAAGGTCCTTTCTTGAACGAGGTACCTGAGAGACTAGAAAAGGAGATTGACGTTGAGATGAGAACCGAGACAAGTACTAATGAGCCGGACTACGCGCCTATGACTCTTGGTCGACGATGGAGATGGATGCGGAACAAGGCCGAGATCATTTCGATAGCAGATCAAGTCAATCGGATTCAAACGCAAAGGATTGCCTGTGATGCTAGTAATATTCTGATGTAAGGTCCGGCATCTTATAATCAAAGTAGTCGTAATACTCAACCAGGAATATAGGAAACTTCACACGATGGACAAGAATATCCAGGATTTCGAAGACAGACTCTGGGATCTTGAGGAGCATATCATGGGGGAGCGTTTGGACGATGGGAAAGTATATGTGAAGAGGAGGGTTGACAGGTCAGGTGACAGATGATAGTTGATAGTATGAATATGGATTCCGGGATAGATATTGCCAAATAAGAGATGCTAGAACCTCATCTTCTTCATCTGTCGCGTTAGCCTGACGAGACTACGTTATATAGCACGATCCCAGTTGCAAACCAAACAATCCCCAGAGGATCAACTCCGGATGGAAGCCATCCTTCTTGCCATTAAAGAGAATCGTAAGGAAAAATCATAGAATGGAGTCGAAACAGGAGTAGAACGATTTTTCTTAGTTCAATTAGGGCTAGTTCTAAGGTACCTAGGCTCGACTCGAGCCTCGGCGCCACGGCTTGAATCACTCCCCACCAAAGCGTTATGCATCTTCCACCGTCAACATTGCCGCTGCAAGGCTATGGGCACGTTTCACAATGACTAGAGATTGGAGCTGGACACAGGATGCTTTAGATGCATCGCTTCTGGTTTGATTCCACCCCTCCATTCAGCAGGAAATTACACTGAGATATTTCCAGGTATGGCGATTAGCATGGCGACGAATTCTTGTAGCCTGGATCTATGTCCCTATCGGCATTTTATGTGTATTACTAGCTTGCTGGGGTGTTGATAGCCTTATTGGCTTGAGCTCTGTCTCCTTCCCTGCCTCTGTTGCATTACTTATCGTACTTTTCTTTGCCCTGATCTTGTGTGAGAGTATTCTCGGTAATCAAAGGACAAAGAAGGTTGTCCAAGTCATTGATATACCTGTGAGCTGCGAGGTCCCACATGTTTGGAATTTCGGGCTCATTTTACTAGGCTGGGTTTGCTCTTCGGTATATCAATGTGTTTTTCACACCTTCTTTTGGTTCGTGACCTGTTCTTGAAACATCTTGCTGCACAAAGCCAGCCTAAGAGACTTTAATTGGAAGGGTCTGGACTGATAATACTATCAAGTCCTTCTACCGCTTAGTGAGCCTGTCAGTGGTGTTGAGGTGGGGAAGATCAATGCCGTTTTTCGTAAGATCTCGAGCATTTACAATGTGGCCGACTTTTCCTAACAGCTCTTCTAGTTGTTGGCTTTGTAGCGATGTTGGCAACAACGGCATACTTTACTCGCGGACTGCAATTACTTCTCGGCATCTCCAAACGGGCTGTAATCGAACGAGCAGAGGAGATGGGTTTCGAAGAAGATGACATTCCCCTTACTCAGTTATCGAGAAATACCCAGATACCCGAAGCATCTTCTACAAGCGACCTAGCACTACAAAGCATGCCAGACCAGGACATCACGCTTCCATCTCGAGCTCAAGACCCTTCCCAAGTCCGAGGCACCGGCGGTCCCCCGCAATCAGAACCCCTAACAACATCCCCTGCCCGACGCCAACCGCCACTTCAAGATCCTCCCCCTCCAAGCCGTCCCCAAAGATGGGCCGCTATAGCCAATCTCCATCTCGACACCCTGACGCACTTCCTTTTGTTCATCCTCATTGGCCTTCCAATCTACTACAGCACCTCGTATACGATGCCCGCTCATCTCCCCCTCTCAGTGCTAACCTACTTCCTCGCACTCTCACTTCCCCCCAGGTATAAACGCGTTATTCATCCTGTTCTTCTGTCTTCCGCCCTCACCATTATTTTGATATGGATCCTAGCGCTCTCCGACCATTCCACTCTCCGCGCATCCCTCAAATCGTACTCAACCAAAACCCGGTACATCCAACTCTTCTCTGGACAAGGACCTCACCTTCCCCCGCCAGGCGCCGGTGACGTCTTCAGCTCCCTCCTCGACGTGTCCATTGTCGCCCTCGCCCTACCCATGTTCAACTATCGCGCCGAATTGAAACGTCACTTTCCATCCATCATCCTCCCAAACATTCTCATTGCCACCGGCTCCCTCTTCGGCTATCCCGCTCTTTGCCACGCTCTAGGCATCGCCCCCACACGTGCCCTCTCTTTCGCATCCCGCTCTCTTACCCTCGCGTTAGCAACTCCGGCTACCCAGAATCTTGGTGGAGACCTGCAATTAGTCGCCGTGTTGTGTATAATGAGTGGGGTGATGGGGGTGTTGGTGGGGCCTGCGCTGCTGAAATGGATGAGGATTCCGGAGGATGATTATGTTACGAGAGGGGTGGCGCTAGGTGGGAATAGCAGTGCAATTGCAACGGCGCTGTTGCTGGTTAGTGATCCTAGGGCAGCTGCTTTGAGTAGTCTAAGTATGAGCTTATTTGGGACGGTGATGGTTGCATTAACGAGTGTGCCAGTTGTAGTGAGGGTAGTAGGCAAGTTGGCAGGGTTGGAAGGATGAACTGCGGAAGAAGGTGTTGATGTGGTGATGAAAGATGTGTGGAAATCAACGTTGAGTGTGAAAGGCTGGGAATAGCGAGAACCGCTCAAACGCCAAACACCGATGGGAGATGCGCATTTCCAGGTCCTGTGGATTGGTGTGGTGTGGTTCTAGTGGATGCAGGATTGAGTAAACGCGGATGAGAGTGATGCTTGGTGCGTTGTGCGGTTTGCTCCGCCGAAGCTACGTATCTCAAACAAGACCAAGCGCACCTGCCAAAAAAGGTATTATAGGTATGTGCCTATGAAGATTGCGTTGGGGCACCGACACCTCAACTCCCAGCAAAGTCAACCCTGCAGCCCTCAAATTCACCGAGCATGTATTTGTCACGGAGTAGCGCCATAATATTATGTTTCCTCCTGCGAGAGGTCGTCCAGGCGTGGACTCCGGTCGTTGTCAAGACTGTTACCACCGTAGGGCCACAGCTTACCCCGGACGTTACTAATGTCTCGCGTGATGGTGGTTATTCAGCATTGATCAACGGCAAGATAGTCTGGCTGTATGATGATACAGAATGCTTGGATAAGATGGGAAACCAACTCTCTTTCGTCTCGAACACTGCAGCATATCAGAGATTCGAAACCGCCGACAACGTATCAACCATCACTGACTTTGGAGTTGTCAACCTGGGCAGTAACCAAGATGGCAGCCCAAAGACAGCTATTCTTGCCGGGACGACCGTCCGCACGGGTGGGTGGATATCCTTTGAACACGACGAAGTTGAGTTCAATGAGGAGAACAATGGCAAACAAAGGGTAGCAATATGTGAGTTCAACGACCACATATGCAATGACTTCTCAGAGTCCGACACTGACAATCGGATTGCACAAGGGCCAGGGACTTCACCCACATTGATCAGTACCACGCAAGCATTCCTGTTTGCACCGCTAGTCTATGTCGATAGCAAGCCGCAGGACCCTTCGATGGAGTACCAGGCACGAGGTATGACTCTGATCTCAATCACGGCTCCAGACTCTGGTCCAGTCGCTACTCGCCAAGGGGATATCGTAATATCGGGGACAGAAGTCGCCTTTGGAGGTTTCTCGACATTGCTTGGATTCAAAAGCACAGATTCTCCGATAGACTTAGACGATGGTGAAAGGGATGTCTATTTAGTTGGGATGACTAAATTTGGCCTTCAACTGGCTCGAGTAGGTATTAACGACCTGAGTGACTTCGCTAAGTACACATTCTGGAACCCGCGAAGTCATAATTTTTCGACAAGCCCGCCAGACCCAGGCACTAGTGACGAGGCCCAAATGTACCTACCCGGGTCGTTTTCATCTGGCAGCATATTCTACAGCCCCTACTTCTATACTTTCATCATGGTTTATTTCAACAAGCTAGTCGACTCAACGTTCTTCATACGTTATCTGCAGCTCGATGCTCCTCTAGGAAATGACTCGATATGGACTGTAGGGGGCAAAGATGGCAAAGGCATTGTAGCAGAAGACACGGAAGCGTTGGTTAAATATAAGTGGTCCGCTGAACAGATATTGTACGCATCTCCTCCAGGTCCGGGCGGGTTCAATTACGCTGGCATGCCCCATCCCGAATTCTTTAATACGCAGTACTACCCGCATTCCTTATATCCGCCCCATACTCTGAAGAGTAAAAGATTCAATGCTTGGTATGGCAATCTACCGCAGCAAAGTGGGGGATGCGATGGCAAGGACCTGCTTCTGAGTTGGACATCGCAGGTAAATCATCAAAGATTTACCCTGGCTTCACGAAAATCGATCGAAGCTGACTGACTGACAATCTCAGAAAATTGGCGGCACGGACAACGGCCTATATGAGATTCAGCTTGCTACAGTAACCTTCGATGACATACCTGCGAATCCTAACGGTACGACTACTTATGAGCCGACTAGCTTGATACCGGCGGAAGGGGATGCGAGGCGCCTTTCCGGGGTCGGTGTCTTCTATCACTGGATAACGCTGCTCTTCATCGCCCAAGTACTTCGTATCATTAGCCAACAATGAAAAGGGCCACAATGGTCGGTGTCCCCAGATGGTGAGGCATTGAATCTGCGCTAGAGTTCATGCTACAGCGGCGATGGCAACGCCTTTGCTGGGCTAATTGAGAACCCTTCCACCGCGAGCGTCTATAAGAATCCCGTCTGCTCGCTTCAACATGTAAGCGCCATCTATCAATGCTTTCACACTCCGAACGGAGACCAGGCTGGTCTCCCATGTAAGCTAGCACATTGTCCTTTCGCCGTGCCCTGGTGAACATTACTATTAGATTTGCAGATGGGGTTTTTCGAGGAGTATTCTACGGATAATACGATTGATGGCTTTGAAGGGCTCAAGTTTACGAGGCAGACGATTGGTAGTTATAAGGATGTCATTTCTATGAAGCCGAAGCCCGCTGACTCTATGAATCAATGATTGAAGCTACTGAAGCTAATACATGACTAAGCTAGTACCACCAATAGCACTTTCTTTCTCGTGTAAAAGCAACAGAAACAAGAGTCCCAGCGACCCTGTTAGAAGGGTGCCAGATAGTTCTGCTAGATCCGACAGCTCTGTAGCAAACACAAGCAAATCCCCTGCTTCCATAAGCATTTACCATACTGCGGTAAGAAGTAAAACCCATGGGAAGCACTACTGCTATTTGTTAACCATGCGTATGAAACACCCCTCTTGGTGGTTTCGGTAAATGTTTGTGCAAGGTTCTTGAAGAAAGGATTGCGAGCTGAAGAGCTCCAATGTGTGTGGATTCATAACGCTAATTACTTTGTACTAGTAACGGTCAAGGCTATCGAGGTCTAGGAAGAGGCTGCCTCGACAATACTGAAAATTGTGAAGACACTATCGGAATCTGAGCTCGCGGAGCCCATCCAATGACATTTCCCGTATTGTGCTGGCATCCTTAGTGGTGCCGATGGAATAACACTGTGGATAAGCAGGTATTACAGATAAGGCAAGGCTAGCATGCTGATAGGTCGATATCTTCCAACAGTTGCTCTCGAATTCATCGAAGACATTAGTGGTAGAAGTAGACGCCGATTCAATTTGTCGAGGAAAAGATTATACCCCCGAACAGCCCCGTTCAGCGCCATACATTGCCACATGCGCCTCCATAGAGGCTGGCCGAACCCGCGCACTGATTGAAGGGGCCGCGCTGCTGACCCCCTTTCGAGTCCTGACACGAAATGCATTGCTGGTAGCCTGCGAATTGCGTTTCGCCGTGTGCTTGAAGGAAAAACGCCCTGCACCGGAAATGGCGCTCTTTCTGTACAGGAGGGTTCAGTACAGGAGGGTTCAGCGGTGTTCAGCACCGATCAGGACGACTTACGACTTTTGCAGTGGTGAAATTGTTGTCGTGGCTGCTGCGGAGGTCGAGCACCGATAGCCTTGCTTTGAACAGCGCCTTCGAGACTGATCTAGGCGGCAATCAGTTTGAGTCTGTTTTCGCTGCGCTAGCCTCGCTTCGGATTGCTACACGTGCAGTTACAATCACAGTTGGACGTTCTGTGGCGATTTCATAATACGGAATGCCAAGCGGATAATTCGCCAGTATACCTGCATGAGCAAAGATAATATCTGTGACAGCCTCAAATGCTTCGTGAAGCCTCGACTATATTGTCACATCGATCTTTCCAGCTTCGGATTTCTCCATTGCGACACCAGCCATTGTGACGACCACGGGCACAACGATGGATATGGAACTTACGATAGCCAAAAAGCTGACCTTCTTTAAAAGTCCTCGGCAGTGTGCAGATCGTGGGTTGAGGGCTTTTAGTCGCTAGAATCTTATCAGTACATTGAAAGTCATTTAACATATGAAACTTACGTTGCGCGATGTTGGTCAGACAATGAAGCTTACGAAGCCGTATAGACTCGTACAGGCTATACGGGATATGAGTAGGTTCATCTGGATGGAAAATGTGAGGATGCGGCTTTGTTACTAAAAATACAAGGCAGTACCGAGGACATTCAAGGAAATGATTGAAAGTGACCAAGAGAGACACCGCGTGGAAAAGTCAAGGCGCAGGCTGTCTCCAAGAACGATCAAAAGTCATCAGAGGGGGTCAGCCTTGGGTGTTCGCTCTCTTCCAATGGTCCCCTGACTCTCTTGTGATTATCACCTCTTAAGAAGCCTCCAGCTCTCTTCTCCATGTCAGCCACTTGTGTTTTGTCAGGGAATAGCCCGACAACTTGGGCGATGTGGGCCAGGCACCAGGCATGTTCTGCATGGTTAATCTAGAAGTCGTAATGGTACTGTGATTGATAACGCTGATATAGTGCCTTGCCATCTGCTTTGATTCTGTTGGAGGATAGCCGACCTCCCAGGTTCGTCCATATCATCCTGGGCACGTTTGTTTGACCTCTTCATTGCCAGTCCTATCTTCCTCACCGGACTTTCTCTCACTGGTGGTGTCTTCGTCCTTGGCGTTTCCCTTGTTGCTTTGTTCCCGGTCTGCTGCTTCGTAGCTTGAAAGGATATATTAGGGCAGGATAATCTTACCAGCGTCACTGTCATTCTCCTCCTCCTCGCTACTATCTACGTCTCCAGGAGCGGCGGTCTCGTCCCCTCCTCTCCTCAACTCATCCCCACCTCCACTTCCACCAGGCTCTACAGTACCAGACATACTGGTATAAAAATTGCGTTATTAAAAAAACAAGGTATATCAAAGCGTTGTGTGCGTTACAGGAACATCCAGGCGGAGAGAAAATTTACCTCTTGACACTGCTGAATGTAATTCTTGGCCTCACGATCAAGCCGAATCCCCCTGCCATAGTGGGCAGGACGCCCTCGAGACCCGCGTCAACATAGCCCTTTAAGAGTACTGCGATTTGCCCCATGCGAGCTGTCCTATCGTCGAGCGCCTCTGAATCGGGTATGTCTGACGAGTAAGCAGGCACTCATGCTTCTTGACACCCTCGGAAGGTAAAAGGGATCCGTTGTTCGAATAGATAGGTTAGCTATCCTCCAACAGATTCCCTTAGGTTTTTGTTGCGCTTCATCTAGAGTAACTTCTACGTCCGAGAGCTGGACGATCCTCTCATGACGGAGAGAATGGTAAGGATTCTTTGGGTGTGACCAAGCTCTCTCCTCGATGGTCTGTAAGGCTGCTGCGAAATCATCTGGTGAACGCTACCATGGCGTTCCCGTAATGAACCACTTCACTGGGACATCTGGCAATTTGTTTTGGAAGCAACTATGTCGATGAAGCACACCGTCTTCGCAACGCCACCAATCCTGTCATGGTTTTCCTTCGCGAAGTCAATAGCTGGTTCTTACAGAAACCAATAGATGGGGAGGGTGAACAGTCCGTTCCACTTAACAATCCGAGATATATCCTGGTTTGTGCAGATTTGATGTTCTCCACTTCTTGATTGCCTTTAGATATTTCTCTCGTTCCTCATTGCTGACTTGCTTTCAATATTTATCGATCCGTGCAGCTAAGTTGGTAGGCGTTGTAAATTCGGACTATTCTATCGTGCATTTCGGGAGCTCGACGACTTTATGGCCATGGATGTAGCTGTCGTCTATTCGGCGGATCATGAACAGCTGGACGATGCTCCTAATCTTTTTGATGATCTGCATTGCATCGGAGTTGTCTGCGTCTACCTCTTTTGTTAAAGCCATCTTCAAGTGGACTTCGTGTTCCTTTGCGGCAGTTCTTGCAATTAATATGTTCATTGTATCTGCCCAGCATGTTTCATGTGCTATGCAGCGCCGATGCCAAGAGGGCGATTTCTCCCTGTGCCTGGCCGAATCCATCCTGAATAATGACCATTTCTAGTTTGAGTAGGTTGAGATCGGCATTTCATCCGTTCAGGTAGATCTGTCAGTGTACAAACTCCTCTAATTTAGAGTCGCCCCCAGAGAATCTTTATGGTGAGACCAATTTCCGAAACATTGGTCTGATACTTTCTCGCCATTTTGTCCCCTCCCCGAAGCTCTGTGCAATGCAAAAGCCATGCGTAATGCAAAAGCTCTGTGCAATGCAAAAGCTCAAAAGCTCAGAAGTATATATAATTTGAATCCGCCGAATGCTCCGCCGAATGCTCCGCCGAATGCTCCCCGCTAGTACCGCCCCTAAATATGTAGCTCAGAAAACAAAAGAAAGAGAAGCAATGCTTCGTAGAAACCATGCTCCATAGAAACCATACTTTGTAGGCCGTAACGTGAAGAGGAAAGAAACAAAGAACCCCGCCATTTACAGTACCCCCTCTACTTCCCTAAAGTACCCTGCTCCAATAGCATGTTCTTCTTCAACGCAATTTCCAATTGCTCCTTGATGAGTCGGTACCTTTCTTGATACACGCCGAGTTGGCGCTGCAGCTGGTTATTGGTCCCCTCCAAAGCACTTGTCCTCACCTCCAAGAGTTGGTGGTAGTTCATCTCGCGGTGTGGGGGGGGCGTAGGTGCCGTGGGGACGTTTACCCAGTCTGAGGGTGCTAATTGTGTAGAGACTTCCGTGATATGCCTCTTCTTTACGGCGGTAGCTAGAGGGTAGGTGGGTAGGCTATTATCATCCATAAGGTCACCCATAATAGGATGGTAGACCCTCTTCTTACTTCCTTCACCTTTGAAGGTAAAACAATCGTTTTCGTCGGGGGTAGGCGTACGTTTGCGCTTCGTTACGGACGCTGTTGTAGTAGGGACTGTGGAGGTAGGCGTACGTTTATGCTTCGTTGCAGAAGCTGCCGTAGTAGGGGCTGCGGAGGTAGGCTCCGGGCCGTTGAATGAAGGTACCGCTGAACATTTAGCACCCTTAACGGGGGGGGCGCCACAATTTCCCTCCCTAAGAAAAGAATAGCAAATCAATTTAAAATTTCATCAGCGATCCTCTCTCATTGATCGCTCTTGTCTTCTGCCCCGAGAGTTCTTCCCTGTTGGTTATCTCCGCTGGCTTTTGCGTCAACAGTTCTGCTCCTTTAGGTGTGCGATCACGACGGCGTCGATTACGGTTTCTACCACCACCGCCTCTCTCGGAAGACCTTGGGGGCAGTCGTTGCACCCATGTGCAAGGGTCCAGAGGTCGTACAGCATGCGAACCTGCGCAAACAATTCTAGTCTCTCTGGCCAGATACTCGGCGGAGTCGACATCACTGGGGATCCTGAAGAAGGTGTCCAGGAGACGAGCGCTTCCTTCTCGGGCAGGATTTGGGTGGTGCCAAACTGGAACTTGTCCGGGTGCATCGCATCTCGTGAATATCGATTGGCAGGTCTAATGTACATGGTCTCCTTGACACGGAAGTGCCCCAACAGCTCTTGCCCCTTGGTTGCATCAGCTGTCCTCTCATATGAAGCTTCGAACAACAAGAATCGCGTAGTCGTGGAAAGACCACGGGCTTCGTCCTGTGCATTGAGATACCGACCGTAAGCCTCGTGCATTCTGGCAGTGCCTTCAGTCTGTCGTCCCCGTCAGTCTGTTTTTCGTCGAAGCCAAGGATTTCCCTATTCCCGTAGCTTATTCTGACTACCGGCTTTTTTCAAGATTGTAGTGGTTGGAATGAATGATTTAGATCTCGTCCAATGCCGAAGGTGTTGTTGTTTGGTCATTCCAGGGCGGATATGTCATCTCATACTAGTATTGATTCTTGAGAAACTATTTGGTGGCAAATGGAATATGTAAGTGTTTCCTGTAGGAGCGATCTTGTCACAGGGCGCATATACCACCTGTCAATAGGGCTGAATTAAATAATTCTAAAAGAAGGTTATTAACGTATAGATATTAAAAGACAGCCGAATGCTTCAGGGACTTACAGATTATCTGCTTCGTTTCCTCAGACCCTCACAGTCCAGAGAGGTCTTGAAAACCTGGCAGTCCGCGTATTTATTGGCATCCGCTGTCTTCCAACAGAGTAGTAACACATTGAAAGGAGGGAGCCAACGAAGAGGATGGGGGCCATGCGGGGATGGCAGGCGATGAGTGCGGCGGGAGCATAATGGGAGGCGCCGGGGGCGTAGGAGGAGGCGGCTGGAGCATAGGGGGCGGCCGGGAGAGCATAGGGGGAGGCGGCGGGAGCGTAGGAGGGGCGAGGGCCAGGGACAGTCGTAGGGGTGGTAGCGGGGAGGAGGGCCGGGCTGACGGTAGGGGGGCTGGCGGCACAGCAGGCGAGGACGTCGGAGGGGCGCCATGGTAAAAGGACGAGGTGAGCGCAACAGACGAGGATTCGACACCGAAGGCGGTAGCGTTTATAAAACACCCCGAAGGGTCGTATTCCTCCGAGGAGCATGCGGGAGGTGGAAACTGCTCTCTGAATTTTTGGCTGTAAAAAATCCCTTCAATGCATTGAAATCTGTCGAGAGGTCCATGACCTGCGGAACGCAGCCTTGTTGAATAGGCATGGCTAACGGGACCTGGCGCAGTGATGGCGAGACCCTTTTTCTCTTTTCTCTTCAATTGCTTAATTTGAGACCTAGCTCGGTCATTCTAGAAGCTTAGAGACTCCATCTCTGTGGAAAGATACCGCATCATTGTCGACAGCAGCCATATCCTGAGCCTCTCAACGCTTTCTCATGATTCGCATTTTACTCGCTTGAAGGCCTTTTTCTGCCTCCAAATTTTTGATCTCAGCATCTGTAGAGGTTTTGGCTGCCACGCGAAACAGCTCATCAAGACCACGAAGCAGCTTCCACACCCCTCCAATATCATGAGCAACTTCGAATGTCATTGAATTCTGTCCTTGCGGAAGATCATCGTATGCCTCACTTTAGTAGTGATGAAGAATGAGCTCCTTAACACGAACCTTTTAGAAAAAATAGGCAGTTCTCTGTCAACCCAAAGCCATGCGGCTCCCCTCTATATGGGGTTGCAAATGTGGCGATGTCGGACGCTCTCATCTGGTCTCATCGGCACATGTCAAACGATAGACGCAGACTTTACGTGTCTGTCCCCTTCGATGCAAACGTTTCAGAGCCTGTTTGGCGTGTGCAGGCTGACTATAGAGTTCCCTATTTGTGTATATGATATATTTCGACATAGTCGGTACTTTTGAAGCCAAGATGAGGTAATAATTCGGCGTCTTTGCAAGGGATACTTCGGTATTGGCCAAATAAGCAGAGACCAGACAGCACAAAGATCCGGGAATGCCCACGTGCTCGCCGATTGGCGTGCTGCAAAAATTGCGTCATAAATGGAAGCATAGAATGCGGTCATCAATCTGGCCCGGCCACAGCCCCAGTAGCACAATGGGCTCCCACTTCCCCACTGCCGCAATCATGCGAGCGAAGAATGACATTGAATTGGTTGGCTGGTATCTTTGCACTGGATAGCTTATCTGACTGGGCTGTCTATTATAATTATGAAGATAGACTTTTTAGCGATGATATGTTGGTCTAACGAAATATAATGTATGGTAAGTTTGTATGAAGAGAAAAGAAGGGAAACGGGGATAGTGAATCTTTTAACGTAGAAAAATCAAACCTTAAAGCTGAAACACGCGTAGCTGAGGTTGTATATATATAGGAGATTCTCCAAGAGGCCGCTATATGGGCCATATATGTGATTCCTGTTGTCATTGTAGTATCAGTCAAAACCTAGTGATACACTCAGCAGGACTTGTCCTCCGATGAATTGAGGTCAGAAAAATTTTCGACTCGACCAACGACTCCACGGAATAGAATTCCTGCACTCTCCATCAAAGCAGCGTGCTTATCTCCTTGATAGAACCTCGTCGATTCCGAATGATGACGTGCTCTTCTATATGGCCAAGTCGAGGTTAGGCTCAAGCTTTGGATGGCGATGTCAGCAACTCTCGAATTGGGTTAGAAGAGTCTACCATCGCCATTTCACTGGGAATCTGTGAACATATAGACTTGGCCCAACAAACATCAAGGTTCTTGAGGTCTTGAGACGGACTGCTCTCTTGCCAAAATGGACACTTCTTCATATACCAAATGACACCTAGGAACGCTTGTTGATAGTTGACTCATAACTCGCGACAACCTCTCGCTTGTGTGTAGTCGTGCGACCATCTTTGGTATGACGATAGTATTTGTCGTTCGTATACATCGATAGATCCACAAACAGGACTTCCATAACGGGATATGGGTTAGGAATTCCATGTCAAAGCTCGTTGACTGATAGAATTAGTGACTATTGCTCGTACCACGTAGTCTGGCCCAGTCCATCACCTTGAAGTGCATGTCAGCTTGATTCCGCTTGATAGGAGATAAATAGCATAAAAAGACTGAGGTGGGGGGCTGTAAGTTTACTTACGTTGTACTTTAGAAGAGTCATACGTTATTATACTATCTATAAAAGCCTGTCTCTCTGGTAGTAGGCTGTTCTTGTCGACTTATTATCTTCCTACTGGTAGTCGTAGGCGGACCTGCGCGTTAAAGAATGGACATTAGGTGTGATGGCGAGCTAATTGTGATGGTGATCGGTCGTTGTCGGTTCGCTAGGCAGTGATCGGGAATGAGAGGGGAGAAGGTGGAACAGCTCTGGGGGTGGGTGAGAGTAAGTGAAGGCCTAGATACGAGAGCAAGTCAGTAAATGTCCGCATGGAAGATGCGGGGATGGAAAAGAAGTCGACGTACACTAAAGCGCAGGATGATGTCTCCTTATCCACGTAAATACAATGAGCCACTCATTCTCCATACATCTGGGCTTGCATTTCCAAGTGCTCACACAAGTGTGTTATTTAGTCCGAGGATCTCTGAAAGAGTATCATGCTAGTCTCTTTCTAAACTGAGCATCCACGGGCTCCAGTAGGGTTGGAAGCAAGACCGAATCTGCTCCATGAGTAATCTTGCTGAGCAGCCTTGCCAGAGGAGATGTGGCACGACTTCGGAGCAGCGCTTTTTAATTGTTATGCATGTCGCTTTGCTGACTAGCAGACATGCGAAGATGGGGACAGGACATGAAGGAGGTTGCGAATGAGGAGTTCCGGGCTCCTTTTAGGATCCCAGTCACAGTGAAGAGTTACAAGCATAATGCCAAAATCTAGTGTGAATCGCGTTGAAACCAAATATCTTTCGTACTTCTCCTTCACCAAGCAGCCACAGAAACTTGTGATCACGTACCCCTTCACAAAAATGGCATAACATCCTCCATCATGTGTATCAGAACGGATTTGATTTGTCGTCACTATTAGTAATATTAGTTGAGTGCAGAGTTCGAGACATTCTCTCGTCCAAATTTAATCCTCCAAATTGTGCTCGGCAGATGTAACCGATGAAAACGGATTCTCAGCGACCGAGCACCTTTGAGAGGTAGAAAGTAGTGCAGAACCTAGAACACCTGAATTGAAGCGCCTGAGAGATTGCGGCATAGGTGCATCACGAAATCACTCAGTTTGCACAAGCTGTGCCGTGAACATAAGAAAAAGGAATAGATGATAATTCATAGGGCAAACGAGTTAAGGCCTGGTGGGACCCATAAGCAGTGAAGCTCCTATACTTTATGTCATTGATGCCGCATGCGGCCATTTGAGCATCGTCCAGAATCAGATGTAATCTTTTACAACACGGAGCAACCATTCTTGAAGGATCTAAAGCCTGTGGATAGTAACATCATATCCTGCGGAAGCACAGGATTAATGATTAACGGATCTTAGAAGTTAGGAATGGAATCATGAGAGCACAGCAGATGCGACAGCATTATGCATGACTCTGCTTCATCATGTCATGATCACACGTACAAATCGTCCGCCGCTCGCAGGTTTTTGCTGGTCTTCAGCATGGGACCCTCCGTGAGTACTTGAGCTGACTATTACTTGCTTTGAGAAGCTGCAGCCCTATCTTTCTCTTTTACCAAAGCCTTCTGGGCCATTTTGGACTCTATACGCGCCGTATCCTTCTCCTTTCGTGCCATTTTCTTCTTATTCACGAACCAGCGTCGACTTTCGTAGTCATTCAATTTGCCGGGAGGGAGCTTTGGTCTGAGAAAGAAACGTATAAGCACAGTGAATCGACAAGGATTTAGCTCATCACTGACGATGCTTTGGGCGGTCCCTTGGAGCGCCCCTTCTTGATAGCATCCTCTCCCGCCTTCAAATATACCTCGCAGAGTTTCTTGAAACAATCTTTACGGTTTGCACCTTGTTTACGATACTCATCAGACCCTATCACTATTGCGTCTGACGAAGAGACATAGTAGTGCGTAGCCTTAAGCATCTCAATAACACTGGCCGGAGCATGCAATCGCAATTCATCAATTGGAGCGGTCATCATGACTTTCGACATTCCCTGTGAAAATCCTTGTATAGACAGATCTTATCAGTTTAGTCTAAGGTGCACCATGCTCGGGCTCACTTATCTGACTTGGACGATTTCACGGATCGGATCTCAGTGATCGTTGAACGGATTGCTTCTTGATTGTGCTTCAAAGACGCGACCCATTCCTCTGCCGTGGATGGTCCACCACTCTTTGATCCGTTCGCTTGCTTCCGGGAGGAGAACGAACGGACCGGTGATAGAGAAGATTCGGACCCATGGGTGGCCAACAATGCACCAGAAGCTAAACAAGCTTGACGGATCATTGTGGCAAGTAAAAGGATTCAACGGGTTTCTCACTCGACTTCTGGGCGAGAACTGAAGCCTAGAGCTCCATATAATGGAGATAATGATCGGACTGGACCTACAATTTCCTCGGAGGTATAGCAGTACATATAGCAATCAACGATACAAAGTGCATACAGCTCACCTGCCGCCCGGCATTTTATGCCGGCGCTGGTCTGCATGCATGTTAACATTCTTGGGCAACTAGATCGTTCGAAACTATTCTAGATCACTCAAGAGGCGTGGGGTTGACGCATAGAGGAGGTACGAAGAAAGGTCGAGATGGCAATTGGTTCCCGAAACAAGCCCCTTGCTCGGATCAGCCTTGTGAGGCGAGCCGAATGACCGTCAACAAACTCCTACCTCTAGTAGAACGCGTCTCACCGTAAGCTTGTATCTCACGACTTGAATCTATAGCTAGCGACAGCATTGGTAAATTTCATTGCCATTTCGAAAGTAACCAAGATCATCGCTGATAGATTAGATGTCCGTGGAGTGTGAGGATCGATGAAACACTCATGCCCTCTCAATCCGTGGACCACAACTCAATACGCAGAAGCCAACAGGCAGAAAGCCTTGCACTATGTCTCGCACACCTCGATTCAGATGTGAGAAGCTCCGATGCAAGGAGTGGTGTCATATGAGCTGCCTTCTATCAGGGTGTCATGGCTATCGTACAAACGCGAAGCAATGATCTATATGCTAACAGAATGAGTCATACCAACGATGACTACAAGGGGAATAACGGGGGAAGAAAGGAGAAAGACAGGCAAAGCATAAGACGCAAGGAAATATGCCACTCCTCGACCTGACTACCATTGCGGATCGCCCCAACCCCTGCGTCTCCGCTGAGCACCATCGACGGTGTTACGCCTTCCCAACAAGCCTCCATCATATCTACCATAAGCAGCCGGTGGCATTCGCCTCTCTCTTTCCATCTGCCTATCGTTCTCCGTCCTGATAGCGTTGCGAATGAAACGATCCCCTTGAGCATCAAGGCTCTCTCCATGTACTGTGGGCTGATGGCGAGGTTGGCGAGGTATGTTCGCTCTGCGCAACCGATCAAGACGCTCCTGCTCTGCCATCCGGTCTTGATGCTGGCGGATGTGCTCTATGTCCGCCTCTTCTTGGCGTCTCCTAGCTTCGTCTCGATATCTCTCTTCTTCCTCTTGACGTCTCCTAGCTTCGTCTCTCCTCCGATATCTCTCTTCTTCCTCTTGACGTCTCCTGGCTTCGTCTCTCCTCCGATATCTCTCTTCTTCTTCGCCACGTCTCCGAGCTTCGTCTCTCCTCCGATATCTCTCTTCTTCTTCGCCACGTCTCCGAGCTTCGTCTCTCCTTCGGTATCTCTCTTCTTCCTCCCTTTGTTGGCGTCTTCTTGCTCTCTCTACTGACTCAATCGGCCTCCTTTGTCCAAATTCAAGACGCCTATTGCGACGCTCATCTTCTGCTAGACGAACAGCTCGATCATGAGCTTCCTGCTCTAGTCTAGCGGCTCTAGCGAGTCTATCGGCATGCTCCTGGCGTTCTCTCTCGCGCGTGGCTCTCTTCTCTTCCTCATACCTGCTCCGTGGCGAAAGGCTGCGAGTCCTTCGTTGATGGTGACGCGATGCTGTTGGTGGAGAGGGCGACTCTTCGCTACCTGATTGGTGGACCACGGCTGACCGTCTTCTCCTACGTCTTGGCTCACGTTCCATTTCTCGTTCCTGTGGATGGGGCCTCCGTCCACGATGGTGATTCACTTGTCTACGAGAACGATGCTCCAGAGGAGGTTCAATCGGAACAATGATTGGCGAGGTGGGCATAGGTTGTGGCGCTGGTGGAGGAGGAGGTGGGTAAAATGGGGGTGTGGGTGCTCTTGGTGGAGGGTGGACCGGTACTGGTTGCCTATCCCCTGCTCTCCTACCATTAGGACGCGGCAATCTCCGTCTGTTGCGAACGAAGAACCTCTGCGGCTCTGTCTCGTGATGCTTTTTCGGGGAGGTTCGCACTCTGATCCCGAATAGGCGATTTATACAGCCAAGAACTCCCTTTGGTTTATCTCTTCTCTGCCGATGAGTGCGTGGCCTTTCCGAATTTAAAGGTGTAATAGGATGACGCTCCATATGAGCGGCACGTGTCTCTTCAGGTGTTGCATCACGTTCATGGAAAGATAGCTCGTGTGAAGTATTCGTGCACGGTTGGCTAGGAGTTCCACGTTCGCAATTCACCAACTGTTCGCTCGTTCGTCGAGACCCATCTGGATATATGACATCGTATGTTTGTATCATGCACATCTGACTTGGGAGATCCTTCGACTGGAGTGTCACTTTTTCCGCTTCTTTCGGATATACCAAGAGGATTTTCGCGGCTGAAGATTTACTGGAGACATGAAGTTAGGTTGACATAGCACGTGTTCTCCGTGCTATGTCCTTAGGATATCTGTGCGAGCTGGGTCAGGTTTATGAATGAATTTGGGGTGTGACTGTATGGTTTGGAAAATCGACTGGTGCGACTTCGGGAGAGGTGTGACTTCGGAAGTTCTTAAGTATTGAATGGAAATCGTCGGATTACTGGAGCCTGGAATAAAGGAATCTGGAAGGAGTTGTATCACCATTCTGCTTTAATACTCTCGGTAAGGTTGACGGACAAGGATGAGAGCGCGCAGGACAGAACTAAGCCTAATTTGGAGAGGCTGAGTGTGGCTTATCCAATTGACGAACGACTGCGCAAATCCAATAGCGCTAGGCAATGAGTTTCACCTGTGCCTAAAATATTAGCCAGGCTTTCTGTGAACAATGGTGAGGCTCCTCGTGTTCAATCATATGACTGCATGACTGCTTCAGAGGTAATGCAGTATTTCCTTCGAAAACGTTGGCTTGAAGCGTGCCCAAATCCTCTGAATTGTACTCCTAAGCGCCTGGCCCCCGGGAGTGGCATCCCTAATGCCGCTTGGTATAGGGCTGGTAAAAACCTTCTCAAAACCTCCCCTAGCGAGCACCAACATTCAGTATTCTACGCCGCAGTCGATACCTATTATTGACATCCAACACTTGATAATTGGGTATCATGCTACAGAATATGACGTTTTTCATCGACTACCTCTGAGCTTGGACCACACTTTAGTCCCCGTCGGGCCGTGCATACTATCCTCCTGACGAGAATGGTACTGGTGGTACGACAAGCCCAACCACCGCCCAGAGACTACTCACGCAATTAATCATGGTCACGGAACAAAGTAGCTTGCGAATTGCAAGCCCCTAGAAAATTTCTCGCATATCGCAATTTCCGGGCTACGTCCTATGCTGTGATAGAATTGACGGGCCGTTTCTTCTTTTCAGCCTCAGCACTGCTAATGCGCCATCCCGCTGCCAAAGCTGACAGGAGCCACCCGGACAAGTTTTGCCGATTCTAGAATCTTTTATACGAGAAACAACCTAGGGTCTTGAAACAGTGATACTCTTTGCTTCTTCGGGTCATCCAACGAGGTGTTCTAGATGTGTATGCGTTCAATACTTTTGGCCCCCCTGCAATTGCTAGGCAGGCGTAGCAAGGCAAGCTGAATAAATCATGCCAACCGACTCAATCGGATCGTTCTCTACCCATGCCTTCAATCGCGAGACTTAGAAAGAAGCCCTTGCATCCACGCGTCGTGGCAGTAGTCTGTGGCAAGAACCCATGCTCGTTGGATCACTTACTTGTGGTCGCTTATTGAAAGAGCCGAGGCTGGTGTCAGAGTCTGCATAGAGCTTCAGCTGAATCAAGAATCCGACGATTTCCGCTCAGGCTGGGAGGCTTTGACGGTAAGGGTTTGGTGTCTTTTCATGGTTATGCAAGGATTTACAAAGTATTATGGGCAATAGCCTTGCGGGGTTTTCTGAAAGCTGACTCTAATGCCGAATTAGGTAGCTGGTGAAATCATTTTACGAGCCATTTCGCCAATTTTTCAATTATGATATACAAGACTGATCCGGAAACATGTGCATGGTGCTTTAACCATTGGCCATCAATTGCTCATTCCCTTAATGCCGCAGGATTGTACCTGTCGCAAGCGCCCGGCTCTTCCTGTCAGTATCCGGGAAAATTTTTTTGAACGAGGCTGACGGATATTCGGCAAAAGGAACAAGGATACAGCACAGTCAGAGACTACGAGACGGAAATTCTAGGACGCTTTGGAACAGTCCGACATCGTTTTGGCCCCCAAGACTTGAGGCATGAAGGAAAGGCGCGCTGACTGCGCGTCATGCTCTCTGAGGTCCTATCGCCTGGTATGCAAGTAAGACAGCCACCGGAGCCAAAAACATCATTGTGACAAGATTTCAATTTCCAAATTTTCCCGAGGACATCATGCAATGTGGACAGTAGGTGCCCATTTTCGCCTGATTCCGCCTTCCTTTGCTTTTGATCTGCTGTGCAACCATCACATGATGGTTCGAAAGAGAGTCTTGAGTATAACATTATGCTAAAAACTGGGGCGAAGCACGTGCCAGATAGGTATAGTCCCATCTGGAAGAGGGTGTGAAGGGTTGTACAGGGTGTGATGCACAGCCACTAATGAGGCTCTTGCGGATCGCCGCAGCCTCCACCGTTTAGCCGAACCCTTCGGGTGGGGGTCCTCTGCGGACAGCAGCGTCATCATGAGGTCCCAGCTTTCCGTCCCAACCCTGTGCAAACATTGCACAAGACCACAAGCCACAAGCCACAAACGCCCCTAAGCATGGTCCTCACAATCCACCACCTAACTCGCTCCCAATCCGAACGCATCATCTGGCTCTGCGAAGAGCTATCACTCACCTACGACCTCAAAATCTACCAACGCTCCCCCCTCCTCGCACCACCAGAACTAAAAGCCCTCCACCCCCTCGAAACAGCGCCCATAATCACAGATGGCGATATCACCCTTGCCGAATCAGGCGCCATCGTCGAATACCTCCTCACGAAATACGCGCATGGAAAACTACAAATCGCACCCTTAGAGAAAGCCTACCCAGATTATTTATACTGGTTGCATTTCGCGAATGGAACGCTGCAACTATCCGTAAGCCGGTCGATGTACTTCCGGCTCCTGAAATTGCCCTCAGATAACCCAATTGAGAAAATGGTGATTGCGAAACGGGAACATGCGTTGAAGCTTCTGGATGAGCGATTGGGGGGAAATGAGTGGTTGGCGGGGAAGGAGTTCACGGCGGCGGATATCATGAATGTGGTTTCTTTGACGACGCTTCGTCTCTTTGTTCCTTACAGCTTGGAGGCATATCCGAATATTGTTACCTATTTGCAGAGGGTTGGAGATAGGGAAGGGTATAAGAGCGCCATGAGAAAGGGAGATCCGGGTTTTGAGCCCATTTTGGGTGCTGAGGCGCCGAAGGCAATGATGTAAATATAGGGGATAAGACCTGCTGCCTTGTAAGTATATTATTGGCTTGAGCTGGTTGGAGAGTGGACATGCTGTACATATGGGAGGACGGTCGGCGGGAATGCTTCGAGCACCAGGTGCCAAAGGCGGGAATGGTTGGCTCAGGCTACAAACGTGTATATATGTCTGCTTCACCAAAACAGCGTCATTTGACCGCTTTCGCCTTTCCACCAGCCTCCACTGTACCCCCAGCCAACTGCTCCGGCGCATCCATCAACCCACTCCTCACTAGCACCTCATCCCTCTCCTGTCCCGGATTTCCAAAAAACACCTCCCCACTCGCAACATCCCCATCACTCAACCCATCCAACCCCTTCAGCACCCCTCTCATATAACTAACAATCTCCGCCACGCCTCTAAAATCCACCCCTTCATCCGCTTTAAAAATATTCCTCCACACCGCAGTCGCAAGGACCGCATCGCCTTTCACCAAACCCTCATCATATCCCGCCAGTAGCCCTCGCCATTGCAGATACAGATCTTTGAGGTACCTCTGCCGAACGAAGCCTGCGGTCATGTTGTGTGTGACGACCATACGATCTTCAGCGAGGTAGAAGAAGTGGTCGAGGAGATGTTGCTGCCAGGTTGGAGCGTGGGTAGGTTGGAAGCAGCGGAGACGGCAATTGAGGAGGTATAGGTGGAGGAAGGTTACTTGAGCCCAGGTTGCAAAGGTTGGGGTGAGGCCGAGGGCTGTTGGAAGGATTAATACATCTATTCTCGGAATACGACAGCCAACGCAGTGGAGACGCTTGCTTACTTTCATACCACCATCCCGTACCGATGCCCAGGTCTTCGTCATCCTTAGTTTTGGGGATTTCAGCGTTCTTGTCACGGGCTTGTGGGATGGTGTAGTCTGCTTGACGGGCACATTCTTTGACTAGCTTCTCGCAGACACCGTAGGCTACGTATGTCTCTGTGGTATGGGTTGCGCGCTTGCGAAGTTCTTTTGCGATGGTGCGGGCTGGTTGTTGCAAAAAGGCTACAGTAGCACTTTCTTCCCTCGAAGGGATTGGGGGTGGGAATTTTGCAGCTGGACTAGATGGTTCGGCTTTCTGACGAGGTTGCGGGGCGATTTTGGAGGATTTGGGACTTGCCAAATGAGGCCTCGGAGCTGGCTCTTTCTGCTTTACACTAGCTTGAGCAGCTGAGAGGGAATGTCTTGTAGTGAAGGGTCGTGATGGATTGAGTATTTTTGCATATTTTGCTCGTGCTTGGTAAGGGGGTTGAGCCCGTCGAAGCTGGCCTACTTCCTGGCGCAGAGCTTGACGACATGCCGTACAAAGAGCCGATGAGGCCATTGCAGCAGAATAGTCTGTATGCCTGTGGTGATAAATGCGTTTTGTCGTTGTCATTTGCTCGTAGAATAAAGCCCAGCTGCGATCGTGCCCGTCATTGATTTTGCACGGAAAATTTTGTGGAAGGTATGCCGAAACGTCTTTCACGCGCCAAGCCTTCCCTGCAGTGTTGGATGCAGAACCAGAAGCAGCCGTGAGATGCTAGTTGAGTAACATAGATGATAGTATTTATACTATACTAGGTATTCACACCTAACAGCTAGACGCCTTGTAAATGCTGCACACGCTAAATAATCCCACTTCCATGCAAGTTCTATCATACATCCGGCAACTACTTAACCACTAAACGCTCCAAGGACTTATCCACAACTGGTAATAGATCATTCAAATTGTTCGGATCTCGGAGTTGCGCTGGGACGTCTTGTCCTTTCGATGCCAGCTTCTGATCGGGATCAGTGCAGTTCATCGAAAATATATATCAGTGCGAACTACTCACCTGCCTGACTACTTCGTACTTTTCCTCCTTCGCAACGTATTCTCTGATTACCTCGCCCGTGCCAAACTCGACATAGACCCTGGTATCCCTGATTCTGAGAAGCACATTGTCCAGACGCATGAAGAAGCGGCAAAGTATTAGTAGCCGTTGTGGCATGACCCGAACCTTGCAAGAATACAGCGTTATACCGTTGTCGGCCATTTCATCTTCGTACAGCATGACCTCATCAAAAAAAAGTATCGGGTCAGGGCGCTTGAGAAGTTCTAGGGGTATTGGCTTTGTAGATGGCTCGAACTTTGGTGAAGTAAGTTGCACTGTGCCCTTGTAGTCGGTACTGTATGACCAGTCGAAGGGTTTGACCACCTCCGTTATACCCTCATGCTTCTTTTCTCTATTCCTTCTCAGCATCTTATGTTTCAACAGATTTCGAGCCCGCCGTACCGGGTGCTCTGCCACTCTTTCGAGTGTGCGACCTGGAGCATAGATTCGCCTGTCTTGTCAACTCTGTCCAGCGCGTCGTAAGTATTGAAATTAATCGCCCATCCAGATTTGTGTTCAACGGAGACCATATTATCCCCAAAGATCATCTCCGGAGGCGCGATACCCAACTTTGCTGTCATTTGTTCAATTGGCTCAGCTTTCAGTATAGGCAGCTTTCGAGTCGTGATTTTGAACCCATACTGGGTGATTGAGTTACCAGCATCAGCTGCGGAGGGGTATTGGGCGTTTGGAATAGCCCGACCATTCATTGCCATCGTAGGACTTGAATTCGACATTCTCTTAGTACCGTGCGAAATAAATCCTATGATGTAGCAGTGCGAACCGGAATATAAGGCTGAGCGCTAAAGCGCCGGTTGCTCCGTGAAACAGCCGATTATTGATTTTCGGGTAACTTCCCACTGCAGCATCACCAATACTAACACCAGGACGTCCCCAGCGCCAGAAATTACGGCATAAGTCATCCCTAATCCCAGCGACCATGGCCATCAGAGCGATTGAATCACGCTTCGAGCAGATGTCAGTCAATGACGAGAATGAGCCGCCTGTTAATGGAGGCAGCATATACCATAAGTCAAAGGTTAGATGGAGATGAACTTCTACAGGATCTTCACTGACAGCTCCCAGGGCTCGCTGTCTACCGCAATGTCAATATCAGGGCTCGGGTCTACCGCTCAATTGACTTCCAACCCGAATCGCACCAATCTCCTCAAGATCGCATTACAGAACAACAACGAAGCCAACACAAAGACAGCATCGATTACTACTGTGAATGTCGCTTCGCAAGCCTCTCAATGGCGTGGCCCAAGCCAACCGCCCTCTTCATCACCTACCCACAAAGGCAGCGGCGCCTCATCATCTGGAAAAAGCTCCGATGAAAGCGCAGTGCAACGCCTCTCGAACCCTCCCATGTACGAGCAGCCACAGCCCAAAAACTTTCATCTTGGAATGTTCGAGATTGGAAAGCCTTTAGGAAAGGGCAAGTTCGGGCGGGTATACCTAGCCAAAGAGCGGTCAACAGGCTTCGTTTGTGCCCTAAAAGTCCTTCACAAGAGCGAGTTGCAGCAAGGGAAGGTTGAAAAGCAAGTAAGGCGGGAAATTGAGATCCACAAGAATCTGCGCCACCCAAACATCCTTCGCTTCTATGGGCACTTCCATGATAGCAAAAGAGTATTCCTTATCCTCGAGTTCGCCGGAAAGGGAGAACTATACAAGCACCTGCGGAAAGAGAACAGGTTTCCTGAGTGGAAAGCAGCGCAGTATATTGCGCAAATGGCTGCAGCTCTCAAATATCTCCATAAAAAACACGTCATGCACCGAGACATCAAGCCCGAGAATATTCTGGTTGGCATACACGGGGAGATCAAGATCTCAGATTTCGGATGGAGCGTGCATGCTCCTAACAATCGACGGAACACTATGTGCGGCACCCTAGACTATCTGCCCCCAGAGATGATCAAACCCGGAAGCCAAGAGAATTTCTACAACGAGAAAGTCGACCTATGGAGTCTGGGCGTTCTGACGTACGAATTCTTGGTTGGGGAAGCGCCATTCGAGGACACGCCGGTAATGACGCAAAGAAGAATAGCGAGGGGAGAGATGACAGTGCCGAAGTTTGTGAGTCCCGAGGCTAAGGACTTGATTGAAAGGGTAAGTTCCAAGGTGCAAAGACATGGCCAACGAATGTACATGCTGACTCATTTCCTGAAGCTACTTGTACTGGACCCCGAAAAGCGCATTCCTCTCACTGAAGTACAAAAACACCCTTGGATCCTCAAACATTGCATCAAAAGCGAACGAGCCACGCAAAGAAGTTCGGGTGAAAGGGAGACTAAGTCTGCTGTTCCGTCAGCTGCTGCGCAGTCGTGAGAGCAACCGCATTCCACCCATTGATAGCAGATCTTCATTAGCCGCATCTTTCGCTGCCCAATTATCTTAAGATTCATGAGCATTAAGATATTAATGTTGAGAGCATGGCATGGCGCTTGGAGTTGGGGCATTGTGCATAGCATCGATCGAGCCACGTGAGAACCGCATAAGGTATCAAAATCAAATAACTTCATGAAAACCATAATGGAAAATGTACACTCCAAAGAAATTATAACTACTTGCCATTCCCTTCCCCATACGTACCACAATTCGCAACCCACAACCCACAACCACCCACCCCCTCACTCACCCCCTCTGCGGCACCAAAATCCCCTCAAAATACCCCCCCAAATCCACCACATCCTCCACCTCCCCAATCCACCCCACATACTGATCCGGCCTAACAACAACCACACACCCCCTCTCCCTATCAACACCATACCCCATATACGCCTCCCCATGTCCCTCATGATAGCTCTCATCATCCACAAACACTTTCCCGTAATCATATCCCTCCTTCTCATCCAACGGATGAAAAACCTCATGCAGATCTAATAATTCTATTTCGCGTCGAGGCGCGGAATGGATCATGAGGACTTCGATGATGGAATCGATTGGTTTCCCTGGGGGAGTGAAGCGGTGGATGAAAGAGTCTGGGGCGGAGAGGGTTTCACCGAAGGTTTGGATACGTTGGAGTTGGGTGGTGGAAGCGATGTTGCCGGCGAAGAGGATGATGCGGAAGCGGCCATCGGATTTTAGAAAATGGGCGAAAGGCCAGGGACGGGCGTCTGCTTGGTTTAGTACTTGGAAGCTGGGGAAGCGCATGCCCATTTTGATGTTTGAGGCTAGGTGCTGTTTTCCTGTAACTTTTACGATGGGGGAGGAGGAGGAGCCGTTTGTTCGTTGCGGACCTACGTCTGTGCCATCGCCTTGGTCAGCTGGGTCGCCTGGCTTAGCTACGAGGACGGAAGCGCCGTAGTCGACTGCGAGGCCGGAGGCGAACATGTTTCCTTTTTCGAAAGCGTCTTTGAATTCGGCCATTGAGATGCCAGCCTCGTCTACGGCGTCCTTGGCTGGTCGGCCGGAAAAGAGGCGTGAGAAGCGGTGGTCGAATGCTATTAAGTCCTGAGCGACGCGGCGGCGTTCGGATTGATAGGTTTTGAGGATGGAGCGTTTGGCGATGCCGTTGATGACGAGGGCGATTTTCCAGCCGAGGTTGTACGAGTCTTGCATTGAGACATTCATGCCTTGGCCGGCTTTGGGGGAGTGGGTGTGGACTGCGTCGCCGGCAAGGAAGATGCGGTCTGAAGAGGAGAATTTGTTGCCGACGCGTTGGCCAATTTGGTAGGCGGTCCACCAGTCGCAGTAGGTGTAGGTTAGTTTGTAGGGGAACATTATTCTTTGAGCGGCTTGGAGGATTATGGAGGGGGTGATTGTTGAGCGGTCAACTTGGCCACCGTTTTTGGAGACTTCGGTTAGTTGGATGTAGAGTCGAACGAGCTTTTTTTCTCGAGGAATGACCATTACGCTGCCGGATTCTGCGCTGTGGATTGCACAGCGCATGCGGATATCAGGGAAATCTGTGATTGGGATGATATCGAGTACACCTTGACCCAGTCAATTCTCGAATTCCGTCTGGTAAGGTGCTCTTCGTCTTACCCCAGATGAAGTCGGTCTGCTCGCCTTCCATTGAGAACCCCAACTGCCGTCTTGTCCAACTGTGAGCCCCATCACACCCAATCATGTACTTAGTACGGATGATTTCGGTAGTGCCATTCTTCCCTCTACTTTTACGGATCAAATCATCAGTATCATCTTTTGCTAGACTACTACGGAATAGGCCGTCAGGTACGTTGGTACTATGCTGAAATGGCGTTGCTTCCTCGTCGTTTAAGTGTCTGACCTTGACGCGAATTGGGTAGGCATCAAGATCCTCAGCTTTGGAGTGATCAATGTCAAGCTGTTCTGGAAGAACACCCCGCTCAACTTGGATATCCGAATACTCTGCTAAGGAGTCGAGAAAGAATCTCTCAATACGTCCCTGATGCAAGACCACCTGTTGGAACCTCGATATGCCCGGTATAGTATCAGGAATTCTATCAGTCCTTCTGATTCTACCGGTCTCGTCGGGATTCTGTACCAATCATCAGTACTCTTCTGCTTATGCACTATTACAACAAACCCAGAGGCATATTTCAATCCTAAGTCACTGGCGTTAGCGGTGATAAGTCACCTACACAATTTGCTCTCACATATGATTAGATTCTTGCCACACCCTGTCTGCAAAGCCGAAACTGTCGAAGATCTCTAAACTTCTGCACTGTAGCCCATCAGCTTGGCCGTTAAAGACCTTGGTGCCCCTTTTGTCGATGATTCTGGCATTAATGCCACATCTGGCTGCCCAGGTAGCAGCCATCAGGCCTGCAGGCCCTGCACCAACGATGAGAAGATCACACATTGAGTCCTGTAATTGAACCATTTTGAGGGTAAGGAAATGCAATTGACACTATTTCAATATTGTAGAAATCAACTACAATTGATTGCGAGAAAGGCAATAGGCGAAATAGAACATTATTCACAATAAGCAACCAGCAAAGGTAGCGCAAATGGATGACTTGGAGACAGATGCACTCTACGGAGAAACTTCCCACCCCCGCAAGTCCCTGCGGGCCCAGCGGGGCCCTGGTAGTATTGGTACCTTAGGGTTCTTCTGCCATGATGAGTACCCGAAGTCTGCTGGAGAGGAGGGGTGAGAGGGGCAAGATCCAGACACAGGAGAGGATCTAAGATGCGGCCAATCTTCCCGGCAGGCCGCAGTACGCAGGCCCCCCCGGAGCACTGCCAAGCTTGCAGTAAGGTAGTTCTAAGCGCACCCGCTGACTTTCTGCTACGATTAAAACGCAGCACACTAGCCACACTTCCTCAAGACCGTTCCTTTTAGGAGGGAATCGACCATCAGCAACTAACAACAACTTAACAACACGCGTGATGATCTTCTATCTCATGCATTGCTTGGCCTCTTCGGCCGAGCTCGGACAAGGATAATGTGATATATGCCAAGTGAAACAACATCCAATAATGAGGCTGAAGCGTTGGTCTGCCAAGGGCGGCGCGTCGGGGAGTGAGTTGTCCTGCAGGCGGTGAGAACTGCGGAACGAACGATCAGCAAAATCTCAGGCCTTCCTGCTCTCTCAAACGACTCCCTTTGCACTGGTGAAAGGGCAATTGTCCTTCGTTGTTCGTCTCCTCGTTCTCAGTTCTTCTGGAGCACTTCCAGTGCAGTCCCATGCCTTTCACTCCCCTTTAGTTCGCTGCGTACTTTCCTACATAACCGCCAGCAGCTCTTGGCTTAATTAGCCAAGTGCACTTCGATTGGCACTCAATTCAAACTCCGAATTACTCCTTCGCAACGCAATGTTTGGCAGATTCCGAGGGAAGCAAGGGCACGGTTCCCAGGAAAACATTCAAGAGCAGGACATTGGTATATCCCGGTCAGTTGAGCAGGCGGGGGAAAAGCCAGTGCACCATGGACACCATCCTCATATGCCTGTCTTCAATCACAATGGACACAAGGTCACGAGAGGCATCAAGCCTGATGGAGAGAGTGGTCGAGCGTGGATACACCCATGGCACTTTACAAGAATCTGTTTCAGGTCTACAAGCCACGTGTCCATGGTGGTCAATGTCCTCTGGCCTTTCGTCCCTGCAGCCATAGCAATGCATTTTGCACGACCTGATCAAAAGTTGTGGAACTTCATCCTCAATTACATTGCAATGGTGCCTACGGCGAACCTCATCGGTTTTGCGGGACAAGAGCTCGCTCGCAAGCTTCCAAAAGTCTTTGGTGAGGAGCATTATCTCTGATATATTTGGAGTATGATACCATTCAGAAGGAGCATAAAACTGAGAAAAATATAGGTATTATACTTGAGACCTTCCTTGGCGGCCTCGTTGAAATTGTCCTTTTCATGGTCCTTCTCCACAACAGCGTTGATAACAACCTCATTCCGGTCATACGATCTGCAATTCTGGGCTCCATATTAGCGAATCTGTTGCTGTGTCTGGGCTTCTGCTTCTTCGCAGGGGGCTTATTCAGAGAGGAGCAAGAATTCGACGAAGTAGTAAGTGAAGTGGGACACGGCCTTTTACTCATGGCAGGCTTCGGGCTTCTTATACCCACAGCGTTCTACGCGTCGCTCAGCGGATCGTTTGATGATAGTGTCCTTGAGCCGAAAACTCTCAACATCAGCCGGATCACTTCAGTAATACTTCTTATTGCATTTTTCATGTACGGGCCTCCAAATATACAGAGATTGGAAAAAATGGCTAATCGGACTCAGTTACGTGTTTTTTCAGATGCGAACCCACCATGGGTTGTACGACTCCGTGTTAGAAGCAGATGAAGAACGTGATAACGACCGGCATATAGACCTCAAAAAAGACAAGCTGACGCTCACTGAGTGCGTCATTGCACTTGTCATTGCATTAACCTGTGTATCATTACATGCTGTTTTTCTAGGTAAGTCCTTCAGAGATCTGTCACGATCTGCCTTCGCCCAGTCACCAATACGGCATTCCGAAACTTATTACCATAAGCACTAACCTCTCCGTCCTGCAGTCGAGGAGATCGAGTACATAGTAACCGAACGCGGCGTCTCCGACGCCTTCATGGGTCTCATCCTCGTTCCCCTCGTTGAAAAAGCCGCCGAGCATCTCACCGCCGTTGACGAAGCCTGGGACAATCAAATGAACTTCGCCCTTGCGCACATCCTCGGCGCCACCATCCAAACCGCCCTTTTCAATTCCTCTCTTGTCGTGATTGTCGGTTGGGGCCTGGGTAAAGCTATGGATCTGAATTTCGAGGTGTTTAATATCGTGGTGCTGATTATGACGATTATTGTTGTCGGGAGCTTTTTGAGGGATCAGAAAAGTAATTATATGGAGGGGAGTTTGTGCATTTTGATATATGTTATTATTGGTGGGTTAAATGATTCTTCTTTCCTTTCCTCTCGTTTTTGCTTCGATGAGGGATGCTAATGTAGTCCACAGCAATTGCTAGTTGGTATTACCCCAATCCGCAGTCGGGAACTACGAATACCTCTGAGGGAGGTAATAGTACTGCACGAGTGCGGTGATACCGCAAATGTAATCTTAGATAAGGTGTCATGGGATACGCCCAACAAAAGTCTTTGGGTGCATAGCGCTGCAATTATGTTCATAGAGCGACGCTGATATAAGAAATTGTAGAATAGCATGGTGCTTTAATATAGATGTACAACTTTTACTAGAACTTCCTCTTAGGACATGCGCTTAATTTCTCTATATATCCAGTCAACTAGTCTGAGACTGGTACCAGAAGATAATGTAATTCCTCTCATATCCTACCGCTGTGGGGCGCAGGTATCCCCTTCATACTGGCTCGCCATGAGTTACCTCTCTCCAACCCCAACTAGAGTCCTACGCTTCCATGTAGAAGATCCTACGTTCGCGGAAAAGGCTGTCTCGGCCAGCCACGCATTTTTCGTTCCTCAAGCGCCAGGCGTTCATGGACTGCCTTGGTCTTAATTGGATAGCCTCTTCGTAGATAAATAAGCGGGATTATGCGTCCAGCTATTCCCCCCGTAGCGGTATCCCTGAAGAGTCCGGATGTGGATACGCCTCCAAACCCGCTTCTCACGGAGACCGCGTCGATTAGGGGAACATTTCTGTTCCATCCCGGGCGACAATTATCAATTCATCATTTTTTCTCTCCCTCAGAACCAACCACCCCTCTTCACAAATTCTCCCCAATCCACCCCCACCAGCCCTGCACATCTGCCCCCTCGGCTCCAACCACATTCCCTCCCACAACACTAACTTTCACATTACTTTCCTCCATTTGCGCAAACGCAAATTTCCCCTCGCCCCCTTCACCGAGCCATTCTCTCTCTTCCGCACCACCACCGGCAATATCATCCATGCCGATTCCGGAATCTAATAGCCCTTTGTTGCGAGAATTGCGGATGTTCGTGATTTCGGATTCTAAAGCTGATTTGACTAAAGGTGCGGGCAGCGCGGTGAAGAGATCTAATTTGTTTGCTGCGACTAAGACAGGGATTTCTGTCGGCGCGCGTGAGGTTTTGGTGTTCGCGCGTTTTTGCAATAGGAGGAGTAAATCGTGGAGGTATTCTGCTGTTTGGCGTAAAGCTTCGTTTCCAATCCCGCTGGTAGAAGTGCTGGTGGATGATATATCCGTGGCGTCGACTATGAAGATTATTCCTTTGAGGTTCTGGGGCTTGATGATGGTGTCGAAGGCGTGGTGGCGGAGTTTACCGTGCCCGGGGGTGTCGGCGAGGAGGAATTTCTTGTGGAATTGCGTGGAGGGATCGGCGGGGGAGCGGTATTGGGAGGAGGCGGCGGGGGTGGTGAGGGGGAGGGAGAGTTCGACTGTTAGGGGGGTTTGGGAGGTGCGTGTTGTGGCTGGGAGACCTCTTTCGAACTGGGGTTTTGGGGTTAGGTGTTGTATGGAGATGGAGTAGGGAGGGGGGCTTACTAGTGTAAGGAGGGAGGTCTTTCCGGAGCCGCTGGGGCCGACGAGGAGGAAGGTGGGGAGGGTGGTGGAGGTTGTGGAGCGGTAGATTACGAAGTGGAGGAAGAGGGGGATGGAGAGGACGAGGAGGACACCGATTGTGAGGGCGAGGGGTGTTGGGGCCATTATGGAGGCGAGCCAGCTTTGCGAGCTGGTCCACGCCATGGTTTGGAGATGCAGGTGTTCCTTCGAACGCGATGGAGGATCTTCGTAAGTTACTAGCGCCACTAGGGCTTAGCCCTGATCATGTACAGCGTGAGCATCCTGTACAAACCTGCTTAGCCGATGCGGCCGTACTTCTGCAAGCCAAGAGCAGACTTGGGAAGTGAGGAGACTTTTCAATATGGTTTCTTTGCGTTCGTTCCGGGGAGCTAAGGGCGAGGTATGTAATAATGAATATGTTCTTAGAACACATTGGAGCCTTACGAATGGCTGCAGAAACACCAGCCTACTATCTTACTATCTTCCATAAGTCTTACGACTTGAATGGTAGATTGGAGCTGTAGTCACTGAGTACAGTAATGTTGCGTCACATCGACCGGTTCCCTGGTTGCGCAGTGATTTGACTTTCGTGACTCGAGAGAGTAAGTTTGCACACCTAAGAAGACTTTCACATGCATTGAAGCAGTCATCCTCCTCGCGGGAGACGAAAATATTGGCACCCCTACAGCTTAAAGCCAATGCTTATCAACCTATAATTTCTCCTTCACACCGGAAACAAACTCCTGAATTAACTTAAGCTTAACAAGTATTCTCACTTTAAAACGTTGTTTAAGTGAAAATTCTTTATAATATTGCTTATTGCTGGTCTATTGTATGCTAAAAGTTGTAGGTGTTGCCAATATTTCTGTCCTCTTCAAGCCTCCCACGCACCTTCCCAGCTCCAAGGATCTGGTAACAAACCAAGAAGACAAGATTTTCCTGTCACTCGACCCAGCAACCTTACCGAGCGACCATTCGATACACACCTATTGTAAATGCATATGTCAAATATCACCCAACGATAGAAAGATGCCGATGAATGACTGGATGAAACGAGTTCAAGTGATTAATCAATTTACTTCCCACTCTTTGATCAGCCTTTTTACTGACCATTGATAGGAGTGCTTGGACCATCGAGCCCACGACGATCAACTGAAGTTCAAGATCTATACTTCAGATCTTATGATCAAGTACGTAGAGAAGCTGGAAGCGATGCTGGGCGAAAAGGGAATCCAGACGGCAGAGAAGGGTGCAAATGATCCAGCGCACGACCGGAAATCAAAAATGTCACAGGCTAAAACGGTCCTTGATAATATCTCACCACAAGTCTTTACCAAACGTACAGGACTCGACTCAAGTTACCGGAAAACCATAGCCGCTTTCGCAGACACCGTCGACCAACGTAACAGCATCTGCCACGAGACCGGTTTCGAATTTGCCCGCCTTCTCCTCACAGAACAATTTCAGGACCCAGTCATGGCCCAAAAATGGAATTGCCCCCACTGGTCGGCTCTACTACTATGGGTAACAGGATACCCTACACTGGAGGACATGGCCGCTGTGGCAAACAATGTTGTGCCACCTCCAATTCAATAAGACATGATGCATAGGAAGCTAGAGAGAAGTACTGGTACACTAGATAATGAAGTCTAACCAGTCAACATGCCAGCTGGATCCCAGTGACTTTCGAGCTTCGGTAAAAGGTGATAAACAACATGCATGAATTTCTGTTAGATGCGACGCCAGCCTGGCCATCACGCATACGCTGAGTCCTCACGGTCCACTATTATTGACTACTACAGTTGTAGACTTCCAGATACCGCCATTCCCGCTATGTGCTTCTACCCCCCTCAGATGCTCCTGACTGCTGTTTGTGGTGAGAGGCCTGCCATTCGCGGTGGCGCTATAGCTCTGATTATCTGCCCCACCGTAGTGAGTCGTGTAAGAGTCTTTCCAACCTGTGCCGAGCTCCAGCTCAATCTGGCTTTGACTGATTTTCCGCGCATAACCTCTGTTTACAGGTGCAGAAGCCTCTGGGGCTGAATCCTTTGAACGGCCACCCCTGTGACTAGTTATTAGGCCGGGAAAGCAGTGGTCGATAAGGGGTTTGAAGCTTGGCAACGAGGCGCAGACAACACCGACGTTACATTCAATCCCAGACCAGACGGCGGCGCCGTAGTTGTTGTCTGTGATCATTGATCAGATGGAAGTCTCAAGTACTTTGGAGCAGAGTTGCTTACAAGAAGGGTCAGGCGTATTCTGCGCTAACTCCAGGGAATTGAGCCGCACCATGCCCGTAATAACCACGAAACCGCCAACGGCAAAGACTAACATAAGCGCAATCTTTTGCCTCCTGGGAACCTGTAGCTGGTATAGCATCCTCAAAGGAAGAACGTATATGAAAGCATCTTGAAATATGTCCAGCCCGGCGTTTGCGAAGAAGAGAGCGTTGACATCGATGCAAGATCCATTAACACTTAAATCCCAAGCTTTGCGCACAGGAGTGCATTGGAAGATACTGGCGGTCACAGAAGCGACGGCAGTAGCGGTCACGATGGCTATGCATGCCCAGACGAGCCTTCGAAAAGTCCTTTGCACAGCGATGCGGAGGTAGAGGTTTAGGATCGCTACCTTCGTTACCGCTACACAGATGTAATAGATAATTTCGCCAAAGTAGTATAACTTTCGTTTACGTTAGCATAGAATATTTCTCGTTCAAGGGTCGAATGTGTTAACCTCAAGTGACGTACTGAAGTCAGTGTTATGCGGTAGGTCATAGATATGTCGGCCAAGTCCAAATCTCGCCTCTAAGAAGTAGAGATTAGTTGATCTATCTAGTACAGCAGATCAAAAGGGTCGAATTATATACACTTACCATTAATAATATCAAGGTCGAATGCAACGGTGAGCACCCATGCTACCAGGATACACCATTCATCTGCTCCTAGCCGACCCTTCACAAACCTCCAACGTATCCAGAATCTAGCGCCGACTACAACTGTAACAAGAATCAACATCGCAGATGATATCCCAATGACATGGGACACCGCAGAATCATGGGGTAGGTTCGGATCGGTAGCTGCGGACGACGGGAAAGTAAACATGATTGAAGACTAGGTGTGCTAATTTTGAAGCAGAAATACTCTACAGAAAGGATAGACAAGAAACTTATGGAGTTCCGATTTCATACCTGTTACGGCCGTGCCTCAAATTTCATCGCAGCTTGGCATGGATCCCGTCCAATCGCACTCAGCCTGTAAGCTGCAAGATGGCGGCGACACCCACCATTGGCCTATGCATAAAGCTTTGGGATCAAACCCTCCCGCTCATGATTTCTAACCAATTCGCATACAAACTTAAATGTGTAATAGAACACTTTTTCCCACGAAAGTTTTCTTGGACTCAGTATTATTTATTGCTCCTATATAGCTCTGTAATCGTTTAAGCTGAAAAAAAAAATTCGAAAAATTTCAACAAGTTTTTCGGATTTGTATGGGGAATTCATGCGCGGGGGGATTTTATTCTTTGTATTTTGGGCGCCAAGGATTCCAAAGCTTTAAGCATACGCCAACAGTAGGAGCGCCCCCCGCAAATGCGTGCTTACTGCATGGCGATGCTTAGGGCACATACGCTTACACATGGCATGCACTGCTTTGCCAACCTTTGCTGTGGCCCCATGAATGATCTACCTATCATTGAGTTTGATATGCACGGAATACAGAGCCAACCCTCTTGGCGTATTCGAAGGCCTTGAGGATGCAAGGACCCTTTTCGTAGACTTAAAGTCAAGATTTCTCTCTTGTGGAGAGAGTTACCCGCTGCCAATCTTCTCAGTACATTTTGCATTCTCCACCGTCCGCAAAACATTCACACTCAACACTCTTACACTACTTTTAGGACCGCTACTTTCTCCCCAATTCTAACAAGCATGGCACCGCCAAGTACAATCTTCATCGTTGGCTCCGGGCCTATGATAGGCTCGCATGTTGCCCGTCTTTTTGCTCAGCATGGGTTCAAGCACCTGGCCCTCTTTTCCCGCTCTAACTCCAATCTATCACGAGATGCCTCTTTCGTTACCTCCGCTGTCCCATCTGCGTCTGTTCATACCTACGAGGCTGACGTGACCAACCACGCCAGCCTCAGTGCCGCTCTTGAAAAGGCCATATCTGAAATTGGCGTTCCTGAGGTGGTGCTTTACAATGCTGCCCGTATCAACATCGGCACGTTCGGGCAATACTCTTCTGAGGATATTGTAGAAGACTTCAAGATCCCCAACCTTGGACTATATACGACCGCTAGCAAGCTTCTGCCACACCTACAGGCATTGGCCAAATCTCACCCCGACGCACACCCTGCCTTATTCGTAACGTCAGGAGCAATCATCCATCAACCGTTTGCACCATTCTTCTCCTTATCTATGGCAAAGGCGGCCCAGGCGAACATGACCAAATTGTTGGCTGAGGAGAACAAGGACATAGTGCATGTGGCGCTGGTAACGGTAGGCGGAGTAGTGTCAATGGAGGAAGAGGTGAACAATCCCCCAAATGTTGCCACTAAGTTCTGGGAATTATATGAGCAGAAGAAAGGGAGCTGGGACTTTGAGATCAAGTGCGGATGGTGATAGGTGATAGTGTAGTTTTGTGCGAGTCACGCAGAAGGTTATGAAATGAAAAGCTTGCACGGGTCTTTAACAAGATAACGAGAGACTTAAGATCTTTTTTCGAAGCAGAATAAAGAAATTATGATCGCTTGAAAATATCCTTCTTTTTGAATCAATACGAGCTATAGTAAAACTCGGTCTGATCGTTCGAGATAAGACTCGAAAAATCAGTAAGTCCGGACGGATGGTTGTCTTGTTAACCCAATATCCCGCTAGGCCAAAAGAAGGCTAGTGTCTCCGAGGCAGTCTCCGTGTGTTTTGCTCCTGCAACTTCCAGTGTTCTTAAAAGGGTGATTAAATTTGGTTTGAGTTAGGTTCAACACTTATTAAGTACCTCTAGAGCAGCAGATATTTTCTATACACACTTGTTAAGTACGAAAAAGCTATGATCGAGGGGTTGAAACATCTAGAGCGATGATGTCTACAAAACTTATGCTCCATTCTCTTACATAGTAACTCCGAACTCAGCGCAAGATATGGGAGATTGGTGGAATGGAAATACGACCAACCTCCCAAAAGTCGCCGAACAATCTCTAACATTATGCAATCCAGATCCTTTGACCATGTCGACAAGCTTGTGATGCCAAAGAGGATTTAGTATTACAAGCCGCAAAGTAGATGTCTTTCCGCACTAGCACAAGCAATATGCAGGATTTAGGCGAGTCAGACGCGGGACTCTCTCAGCTCTGGGCGAATCGCAACATAGCTCGTTGATCAAAGCCGCTGTCTACGAAGCAATACCACCATGGGAGCTCGAAATTTCTGGATGAGCGGTACAGTCATCCTTAGGATTGCATTCTTGCTTACTCCGTCTTACACTACTACCAAATACTATATTAGTTTATTAAATCCGGGACTATATGAATCATATCGTGCTTACTTGCCATCACAGGGGCACGTGGACCAATTGCTGCACGGTGGGATGCCACGGTCTATGATGGCGGCTCGGAATGTGGACATTTATGGCACAGCCTCTAGAATTGTTAGTAGTGTCGCGAAGACTTGAAGGCTTTTCAATAAGCACACGGAGTTAGGTAGAAGGATATATCTTCTCTGAGAGAATCATAGAAGCCTTATCATAACTCAACTTCAGAGAGTATCAGAAGGCCTGCCACCGGAGGTAAAATTCACTTGGATCACCCATAGCGCTTCTGTATTGTTTCCATACTGCAGTTCTAGTTCGCATGGTTCGATCATATTGGGAATACCATGGCTTTAATCTGCGCTGCGAACGCGAGCTTCATACTATATGCATCCTTTTGTCTGGTAATGATCTCATTGTCCTAACATTTTTGAAGCTCTTTAGTTGATAAATCAAAGGCTGCCTCATTTCTCATCGGACGGCTTGTATATTTCTGTCTCTTTCATCCTCTGACGAAATTTCCTGGACCATTGCTGGCAAACTTTGGTGATGGATATTGGTATTATGCTCTTCTCGGTGGTAGAGGTCCTTGGATGAATCATGATTGGCATAAGAAATATGGTTGGTTTCCAAGTTATTGCAGTCCCGCACAGCATTCACATTCAGAATCATAGGTTCTATTGTTCGCATCGCTCCCAACCATCTAAGCTTCAATGATCATTCCGCCCAAAAGATTATTTACGGTTTTGGCACAGGAAATGTCCCGTCCATGGCAAAGGATTCCCGTTTCTTCACCCCGGAGGTCGATCATTCTATGAATATCATTAATGAATGTGATAAGAACGAGCACGCCCGGATGAGAAGAATGCTTAGCTTCGCTTTTAGCATGTCTAATATAGTGGCAAACGAAGAAGTTTTAAAACGCCGTACTGATGAGTTTCTAGACGTTATCGGCGGGACTATAAACAGCGAGCGTAGCGAAAAGGGTATCGATATCGTTCAAATGTTCAACTATGTGACTTTCGAGATTATGGGCGAAATGTCCTTTGGCGATTCATGGGACTTGAGATTGGAATCCCAGCCCGGTCAGTGCCTGTTTCATTGAATTAATTACCGGCATTCAAGCTAACATTACTTGAGAGCACCGTTATCACTGGGCCGATGTGATTGTCAATGCGACTTTCATGAATGATTTTATGCGCGCTGTAGTCTGTATTCCCGGCCTATTCTCCATCCTAGAACAATTTCCGCCTGCCCATAGTAGGAAGACGCTCTATCGACATGCCGAGTACGCAACAGAGCACACTACAGCGTACGTATCTCTTACGACCCGTAATCATATCCAAGGGGCTGACACACTCGTTCTCAGTCGTCTTAGTATCCAAAGCCAACGCAAAGATTTCATGTACCATATTCTCAATGCTAAAGGACCGGCAGCAACTCCCAAAGAAATCGCCTCCCATTATAATGTGATCATGATGGCCGGCGCCGTCACTACCGCTACTTTTCTATCTGGTGTATTATACTACCTTGGAATCAATCGCCAGGCATTAGGAAAACTACAAAACGAAGTACGTAGTGTGTTTTCGGATATTGAGGCTATCCATAGCAAGAGTTTGCTGAGCTGCATATATTTGAATGCCGTCGTTGAAGAAGGGTTGAGAATCTATCCGCCAGCTGGTGCGGCGCATCTAAGTCGAATTGTCCCAAAGGGCGGGTGTGAGATTTCGGGAAGCTTTATTCCAGAAGGTGTAGGTGTATCCTCAAGTAACCAGAATCTACTCACGCTGATATCCACTTATAGACCCGTGTCTCGGTTCATCCCTGGTCCGTTCTGCGAGACCCAGCCAATTTCCACGAACCTTCGCAGTTCATTCCGGAGCGCTGGATCGGAGCCACCTTCGAAGGCCAAAAGGGCGATAAGTTAGACAGAAGTCTACCATTCTCCTATGGACCGAGAGGATGTTTAGGAAGAAAGTAGGTCCATCCTCTCTATCATCAATTACTGTATTAGTACAGCAAGTTGGAAAAGAACGCTTCTGATACAACTAACGTATCATGGTCAAATAGCCTTGCATATCTCGAAATGCGTATGATTTTGGCGAAGTTGTTTTGGAAATATGACTTATGTTGGATGAACACAAATGAAGTGGATTGGGAAAGGGATACCAAGGGGTATACGCTATGGGAGAAACCAGAGCTCCGGTGCACGTTCAAAGCGAGAACAACTTAACCCAAATTGGAACGTCTAAGCAGCAGTACTCATAGTGTGTATCGGATATGTCGTTATCCGGGGATCCGAGATAGTGCCTCAACCAGACACGCGTCGATTCAAGCTTCATTTGTTTGCCTTCTCGAACGCCATTAGGGCCACCAGCGTTCAGGGCAGTGGATTATTAAGCTACCTGGGAGAAACCACACATTAGTGATTGCGGCGAGCATGTTGAAGTGATGAGAAGGGAGAGCAAGGTATGCTAGATGCAACATACGGTCAGACTTAGACAGCGCCGACCGAGCCGTAGACTGGGCTACGATGCTTTATGGGAGCGAAAGCGAAAGCGAGAGCTGATATGTGAGTGGACATCTATATGCATGTCAGCTTGACGGTTTTAAATGATAAAGTAGGTCTGACATAATCCGTCGCACGCTACCCCTTCCGAAACTAGTCGCTCCATACACCTTCCACTTCTTGCTCGGAGTTTTCTACTTCTGATACAAGGGTGCAGGTTGTGCTTCATAATCCTAATTGACGTAGCTACTGAGTGCAAGGTCTTGTACATGCAAAGGAGGGGTCAGGTACATGACGTTGCAGGTTTGATTGCCTAGCACTGATAGGCCAGCTAGGTTCCAGAGACCCTCGTGCTTCGGTGTGAGGTAGTCAGCAACATGCATGAACTTAAGCTGGTTGGGTGAAGACACCGGAAGACACAGGGTAGGCCTAGCCTACAGTGTTTTGAATCTCGACCCCGCAGCATCCAATGGCAAATCATACCCCGCAGTCTCACACCCTCTTCCATGGGCAAGGTGTGCTCAGCCTTACGGCTATGGATATATCAGAGGGTTGTACGCCAACGTCAATGATGTTCCCACACGCAAGACGGCTATGTGTACGGCGCACAAACATTCTTCACTTTGAGCTACCTTGACTATTCTTTCAACATGACGTGGAAAGTAAGCACTAGGCCGAGGGGTCTTAACGGACCCAGCTGATTCATCAAAAAGCTACTGCACTGATCTTAGATCAACCAATCCGCCGCTCATCTTTCAACGCCAGTAGAGCATACCAGGTGTGGGCCGACCAAATTAAGGGCAAAAAGGGAAGCTAGCAAAGGCCTCACGCTCCGAGCAAATCGAATAGTTGCCAAACCACATTCATTAAGCAGCGAGCAGAAAACAAAGTCAGCACACGAGTCCTCAACACAATGCCTATCGACTTCCACCTTTCGCCGGCCGAAGAAGGCATCCGCAAAGCCGCAGCCGCTTTCATCGCCGGTCCACTCAAAGATGCCAAACAGACTTACATGCAATATCAGCACCATCATGAGAGATTTCAGTCTATGAGGCCCATCTACCATCAAGCTGTTGCAGGTGGTTTACTCGTTGGTCAAACTGCACCTCACCTGGGAGGAGCTGGAGGCACTCTGATCGAGGCTGCCATCTTGGTCGAGGAGCTGTATAGATTTGAGCCGACTGCATCGCTCACGATCTTCTCAACGGGTCTGGGTCTGACTCCGTTGAATTTGACTGCGAAGTCAGAACATAAAGAGTTCCTGGAACCATTTCTGAGCAAAGAGGGAGAACCCCTGGCGAGTTTTGTGTTCTCGGAGCCGGGTGGAGTTGCAAATTATCTGGAAAAAGGCGCCCCGGGGTTGAATACGACGGCGACATTGGAAGGAGATGAGTGGGTACTCAATGGTGAAAAGGTTGGCAGCATTAATTTTCAGTCCAGCGAGGTCTTGCTATTATACGGCTGATGCAGAGTACAGATCTGGGCCACCAATAGCGCCGGCTGGGATTTTGAAGGCGCGGATCTTTCATGCGTCGTCTGTAGAACCACAAGTCCCAGTTCGGACGAGCCCGCAGATGCTATCATGATCCTGCTCGTTACACTTGCTGATATCAAACGTAACGCCCCGGGTGCATTCAAAGTCCTCCGTCAGCTCTCAACCGTTGGCCACACTGCCTGCTCCGGCCCGCACATAAAATACACGAACCTCCGAGTGCCCGCAAAGAACGTTCTCTGCCCACCCGGCACCGGTGCATCTATCGTTTCAGCAACTTTTGATTCTAGCGCCGTCTTGGTCGGCGCTATGAGCGTCGGGATCATGCGCGCTGCTTTCGATGCCGCCTTAGCTTTTGCAAAAGGTGATAATCGCAGAGGAGCATCGGAGTTGCTGACAAGACAGGCGGTAGCGGATTTGCTGAGCGGAATTAAAATGCAGACAGAGGCTTGTCGAACGCTAACCTGGAAGGCGGCACATTGTCTCCAGAATGGACCAGGCGATTACAATGCTAGACGAGAGTTGGCGTTGGCAGCGAAAGTTTATTGCTCGGATCAGTGTACGAAAGCTGTGACGGATGCCATTAACGCGGTTGGAATGTAGGATATCCTTTCAATAATCCCCTGGATTCCTGGAAATTTGCTGATATAATCTTTAGAAGCGCATACGACGCTGATAAGCCATTTGGGGACTTGCTGAACACGGCCATGGTACTGCCTATTTTCGATGGTGGAAATGTCGGAGTCAGACGTCGACATATGCAAGAACTCATGTTGTCGAAGGATTATGACCCTTGGGCATCGACCTATGGTCCATCGAAGTAAGGTACTGTGAGCTCTGAGAAATGGTGCTTGCTTTGCTGGGTTACTGTTCAGATTGTGTGGAGATCAATCTCGTGCCTAGGAGTAGCACTTTGGGTACTAAGGCTACAGTGGTCTATTGTATAGAAGCCATACCTCTTCATCCATACTTGTACTGTGAAATTTAATGAGGCAGAAGTAATGGGATATCCGACCATGCTCACATCAATACGTTCTTCTAGGGTATTTCGAATCCCGCAACGAAGGAACCCTCAATTCCCGGTACAAGAAGAATACGGTAGATGCCTTCAGTCGCTAACAGGGTTATATGGGATAAACGTGAAGATAAATAGAGATTCGAATTTATTAGAGTCGTAGCGCCCTTTACATTGCAGGATATCCGCTTACTAAGCGAAGTAGTGCTTCCTCGATAGCCGCCCGGAGACACCTTAGAGCTGGTCGCCCGGGCGCTAGAGTTAGTCCCCGGAGCAGGGTCTCTCGGGCCCCTATCTTATTTCCTAGGGAACCAGCTTTAGGGGGCTTTTGTACCCTCCAGGCAACAGCCCCATAGGGCTGTACGGCTGGGGGATGAACCGGGCCGAAAAGATAGTTAGTCAATATAAAATATCGTCTGCCTACACCTTTCCTGCCCTTCATTCCTCAATTGATTTTTTAGGAGAGGATTACCAACATCTCTAAGCACGACCAAAGCAGCAGGTCTTTGAACAGAAGATCTGCTAGGAATTTCATTCACCCAGACTGAGCGTCACATGAGTATGCAAGGAGATGGCGCGGAGCTGTCTTCCAAGGGATCTCAATGTGTCTGCGAGGATGATTCATTTAGTAATAAAGCAGAGTGTACACACATTGCTTCAATAGAGCCACCTACCCACTCAGCTTGATGACTTCATTCCTTATTGACTGGGAATCCTCGGCAGCTTCCTCGGTCCACAGGTAAACATCAAACCATCGACTTTCGAGGCCGCGGGTAACAGTGGGCATTCGCTACCAAAAGGCCACCCTCCAATAGCTGAATATCACCATATTCCGACGCCTTTTCTACTCGACATGAGAATGTGTGCTGCTTATTGTATCTATATGCAGTATCGGCGATCCCGTGCTTGACAGGACGCAGGTTGATACCAGACAAGGTAAGTCACAAGCGCTCGACGCGACCCTTCACGTGGAAGCAAAGGGGTTCTTAGACCTACTGCACTCTGTCCAATTGATAAAATATCGGTCAGGGGTGCCCGAGAAGCTTGGTGGGATGTTTGGCAGTTCTCTCAATATCTCCAGAAAATGATAGGCTTTGCAGTCATCCCGTCAACGCAATAAATGATTATCGTGAGCCACGCATAAGTGCGCTTGCTTGCCAGCCAGTTCTTTATCGCACTAGCGCACCAGCGACTGGAAGGTCTGCCATGGTAAGTGAAGCAGCCTCTGAGCTTAAAGGACGGAATGTTCCAATGGAGGTGCTTTTCGAATATGTGGTCTCCTATTTGTCACCATCTTGAACTCCCACCCAACCACTCCTCCACAGACCTCTTTCAATTTATAGCATTATGGATCGTCCCCGTCTTATAAAATGGAGAAGGACTTACTTCAGCCTGATACCGCAGGACCATGGCCTCCCCACCGGAACAGGAAGCCTCTCGCAAAATTTTCGGGGTCTTCCACCACCACCGGGTATCTCGCCCAGTATCTTTGATCCATACTCCCGGGTTTGGCTTGCGGTATCCACAATATCGATCGTGCTTACAGTGGCCACCCTATTCGTTCTCGTTCGGACGTACGCGAAGTATGCTATCATTAGATTTGGTCTCATGTGGGATGACTGGGAGCAGTAACTCTCCCCTCTTGAAGAGAGATATCGGCTGAAGCAAGCATTCTAGATTTATCAATCTTAGCATGGCAGGTATATTCGTCATAATCTTCTCGGGAGACTGGTGGTTCTGATGTCTTTAGATAGGCTCCACTGTGTATACAGCCGTTGGCTACCAACAAAAGTATGACAGGCCGTATGTCCATCAATGGAACGTCCCCACGCTTAAAATAATCTATTCCCTCCAGGTATATGGCTAAAAGCCGAGTCTTCAACCGAGGCAAAGTATTACTAGACTTTGCAATAGATTCTTCATTCCTAAGAGGTTCTCTACTGCCCAGTAGTGCCTATGACTAAGCTCTCAACCCTGCGGCAATTAAGTAAGGCTGAGTACCCACCTACTCCCAAAACCCCCCTCCTCCCCACCATTCGTCCCCCAGCGCTGACTAAGTCGCCCCAGGCTGACCTTCCTACCTTACATTCATCCCAGCTGAACGCCTTCATATCTTCCTCTCCCTCCGCACCTACTTTCCCTCCTCTCATCTATCCCTCCATACCCCCCCCTCAACTCCAACACCACCCCACCGCCCATCCTTAAAAACATCAATACCCATCTCCCTCACTCCTCAAACCCCATTCAACTCATTACTCGCTAAAACCCACCACACCAAATCATCCAACCCATTCCCGTAGCCTACCACCTCCATCTCCATCCCCCATCCCCATCCCCATCCCCCTCCAAAACCACAATCCATCCCCACCCCATCACAATGCCCTCAACATCCAAACAAAAAGCCCCCTTCCCCGCCCCAACCCAAACCCCCATAAACAAATTCGGCCTCGTAATCACCCCTCCCCCCCATCCTTTCCCTCCTTCAACTAACCACCAACAGGAAATCCTCCACCCCCTCCCCCCGCACACGGACTCCCCCTCCACCCTCGTCGACATAGTCTTCGTGCACGGCCTCGGCGGCACCAGTCAGAGTACATGGACGAAAGATGGGGTTTTATGGCCGAGGGACCTTCTAGGGCAGGAGTTTCCGAAGGCGAGGATTATGACTGTATGTATGAATGATTTCATTTGTTTATTTGTTTGTTTAGGTTGGATGTTGTTGGGGGGGGGTTTGATGAGGTTTTTTGTATTATTATTATGTTTTAAGGTTGAGAGTGTGGTGGTAGTTTTATTGTTATTGGTTCTCATGTTTATCTACTGATGAGCTACAAGTTTTGATTTCTATGGAGTTGTTTTGTTTTGTTTTTTTCTCTATGATGATGATTATATATGGCTTTTCTTAAGGGGGAGGCTTTGAATGCCCGTTAATTACGTTACTAGTGGGGATACGATTCACACATCATGAAATTCTTCACCCCCCTCAGCGAAGGCAACATACAAGATCATGCCAAAACGCTCAATCAAGACCTAATCAACGAACGGAATGAGAAATATCAAGCCGTCAGGCCGATCATCTTCTTCGCGCATAGCCTTGGAGGTCTGGTTGTGAAGAATGTAAGAGAGAATCCCCCTTCCGTTTCCCATCCATATAATATCCCGAACCCTATCCTATTAAAGTGAGTTCTTGATGAGATTCTGATGTTGAATGTAGGCCCTGTTCCTGTCTTATCTCCAAGGCGTTAAACAAAATCCCTCAAACAGCAATAACGTCCGTATCGCAACGATTAAGTGGTTTACCAAAGGTATCTTGTTCGCCGGAACACCCCATCATGGCTCCGTGAAAGCAAATTGGGCTGCTACTGCGAAATCGCTAGCGTGGTTCGTACAAAGCGATCAGTCGAATCATCTGGTGAATGCGCTCAAGCAAGGCTCCGATACGCTTGATACGCTACAGGAGCATTTCAAGAATATATTGGAAGACTTTCCTGTGTATACTCTTCTTGAAGAGGTTGGATACCCATCAATTGGGAAGGTGAGCATGAGCTTCAAAAGGGGTTTTTGGACTAGAGACTGATAGGAACTCAGATAGTAGAGAAGGACTCTGCTCGCATCGGCTGGCATGAAGTCGAGATCTCAATCCATGCCAATCACAGAGACATGGTGAAGTTTGCTCACCCCCAAGACCCCAACTATAAGAGAATCAAGGGCGCATTCAAAGCTATCGTCAGAGATTGGATCGAGTCTCCCGAGCAAGGTCAGGATAGCTGGGCTAGGATGGCAAATTGGAACCGCCCGTCTTTCATTGGAGCACTGGATACCTCTTTCAAGGGTGGCGAGACGTCGCGGCAAAATCTACTTACCATGGACCAACAAGAACCTTTCGGCTTTGGCCGAGTGCAGACTCTTGCTCCTGATGAGTCAGCCCAATGGATTGCTGCGCGGCGCTCGAGCGAGCGTTTAATGCTGAGTCCCGAGTCTTATGGAGGATCTGTTGAGCGTAATCGAGGGTCTCCTACCACTCTAGGAAATATCGGATCAGGGTCCAACCGCTCCTCGCAGTCAAGCGGCCGACTCCTTTGGGAGACTCAAAAGCCACTTCCCACCAGCGACGCTCATTTCTGTAAGCAGGTCCAATGAAAGCAGGGGTCTTCACATTACTAATATAAATCTCAATATTAGTACAACTAATGGAGCAAGGCAAACAATTCGCGCAAACAACAGACCAAAACTTCGCCAATAATTTAGCAATAGCCGGTCAATACTTCACAAAAGCCCAGAACTCCCTCTCACCAAGCTCAGAACCTGCAGCGTTTGTGTTGGTGCTGTATCAGCTGATGCATGTTGAATTCCAGAAAGCTTTCCAAAAGAGTATGCCGCCCGAGGAGAAATTATCACATCTTCAAAAGGCCGAACAGCATGGATGGGATGCGGCTGGGTATGCGCGACAGTCCTCTACCGCTGGAGACTCGGCCCAAGTGAAGCTGTATATGGCAATCATTAAGGGCAGGAAAGCAGAAATCCACGAAAGATTAGGGGTTAGCCCCCAGGAAATACGAAATCAAAAAGACGAAGCATTGACAGCAATATTCATGGCCATGGAAGAACTGCAGCAGGCTGGTCGTGGCTCGGAGAATGATGATTGGTCCAAGACATGGACCCAGCGCCTACAAGTAGCGCCTAACTCGACAGAGTTACACTCCACCAGCATCCCATCCCTTCCTGAGCTTGGACCATCATACTAATCGATTCAGAAATCATTGCTGGGGTCCCTTCGGTACAAAGGTGTACCCAGGATTCACGTCTGGTGCATGGTGAGGAGGCATTGACCCGAACTCGGTTCCCGGTGAAGCTGCAGGCCGCCCACCCTGTTGAGCCGAGAACTGCGGAAGGGTGCCAAGCGCAGAATGTGAAGTTGGATACGAGTGGACTTCGGACGAGACGTCTGGAGGTGGAGCCTGTGAGACCATGCTCTGAGGACCGCCAATATGTGAAGCCGAATCATCCGGACCCAGTTCGTCCATGGGTGGGGGAATAAGAGGAGCGTTCGAGGGAGCGTTCGAGGGCATAGTGAAGTTTGACGGCCGGTGACTAAGAGGAGGACTTCCCTGCTGGACAGTCGCCATACCGGTCGGTTGTGGAGTCGTTTCGTGGGTGAGCTGCGGTGGTGGTGCTGGTGACGGAGTTTTTCTTGTTTTGTAGCGATATAGTAGGATCATGCCAAGTACGATGACAATGAGTAATATCACCCCAACAACAATCCCAGCTATAGCCCCACCAGAAAGACCACTCTTTGTACTGGTCGCTGGTACTGCATTTGGCGTCGCTGCATTTGGCGTTGCTATGACCCCGCCGATAGGTGGCGTGCTTGTTGTAGTCGGGCCTAGCAACGCTGATGTGGATGTGCTCTCGCTGGAAGACGGACTGAGAGTAACAAACGATACCTCAAAGTTTGTAGCGATACTTCCGGCAGAGCTAGCGGACGCACTATCGCTGAGAGGTAGGCCCCCGTCAGAGAGAGCGGCGTTCAGGTTCCACTGGTCGAACACAGACATAGTCTCGGGCGCTGATGTGCAATCCCATTCGGTGACCAAGAGACCATCTAGGGTGGAATAGCTGAAGACCTTGGTCAGACAGTACTCGAAGCCCACTGAGGTGCTACAATAACGTCAGCAACAGCATCGAAGATGTCCTGCTTATGGCACACCATTTATTCACCCCTGTATTGACCAGGCAAGCTTCGGAACACGACGCTGCCACAGCGGTTGAGTCTAAACAGGTCGTCGCATGGGGACAGAATGTCGGGAAAGAAGCAGACTCGCAGCAGAATGCGGCTCCTTGCGCTGTGTTGTGGGCACAAACGTAGCCCAGAGAGCACTGTTGAGGCGAGGCTGTAGCAGAAGTGAGTCAGTAAAGCATTTGGATTGACCGTGAGTTTCAATATTTACCGGGATTCTCGTTAACCCAACCGCATGTTTCAGCTGTCAATTGTCTTTCAGAGAGTCGCCGAGCTAGAGCGCGCGGGTGCGGAGGAGCTGTGGGTTGCGGCGAGGCCAAAGGGATCTTGGCTAAGGCAATTTCGGCGTGCGCCATCTGAGGAGCAACACGATCTTCGGTAGGATTTGCGATTCGAAAGCAGTCAATTCAGAACGTGAAAAGGCAGGTTCGGCGGTGACGGTTCTCAATGAATTGGAAAGACCTCGATTCCCCAGCATTCCAACGACAGCTTATGAACTTAGCAATTTTCAGCCTCATTCTCGCCCGGGTCGCTCCCCCGGCCAATGTATCCCTCGGAGGAACCGTACATGGGCCTAGGCATGTTCCATTGGCGTTCAATAAGGCTGAGGAACGCTAGCAACTGTTTCCCTCGACGAACCCCGGCGTGAGTAAAGCGAGTGGCTTTGGCTTGCACCAATGAGAAAGCAAGATGTAATGGTGGTGTAAGCCAACGCTTAACAAGCCGAGTGTGCTGAGGACCATGTGGGAGATGCTGGTCAAAGGGATGGGACATTTTTCCCGTATGAACAACACAGATTCTTTGATCAAAATGTCGTTGAAACATGTCATTAGGCGATCAAGAGTTCATGGGATTCGTTTCTTGCAAGCATTGACCGCGGGTGCGCAGGAAAGCCAGAATAGCCCCCACTTAGGCCTCGTATCGAGTGGCAGCCCTGGTGGTAAATTCTTGCCTTATTGAGCAGACACCCCTAACAAATGCATGCGCACTCAGCCCGTGGCTTGCTGAAGCCGTGTATTCATTCGGTATAGGGATATGCAGTAAGATTTGTGCTGGCATCTCGTGCTGAAGCCCGCACTGGCGCCTTGGGTCGCGCAATTGCCCTCACGTCCAGGCGCGTTGGAAGGATCATGGTGGAGTCTTTGAACGGCCGGTGAGGTGGTCTCGACCCCGCCATGCGCAATAACGGCAAGCACTAAACACAATGTCCACCAGAGCACAATCGCGTCCCGCAAAAAGAAAAGCGATTTCGCGTGTGTGCCATTGAAAATCCTCATAGGGTTGCAATCGTGCAGATAATGACCAATGCAAACTTGCTCCAACAATGCATAAAGACAAAGCGCTAAAAATGCAGTACGGCTCACAGTGCGGCTGATCAACATGTACGGCGCTTCCCCTTTCATTCGACTGCGCTCACAGCTTCGGTTGTAAAACTGACTCAATGTTCACCTCTATGGTGCTCCATACATCACAAGCTCGGCCCTGTCAAGGCTATGCAATGTATTCACTCTCTACTACAGAGATTGACACCATTAATCTTGATTTGCGCTAAACCATTCGTGGCAAGCCCTAGCCCTAAGATGACACTAATGCCCTGGAACGTACCCGGGACCGGGGGCCCAAGTCGCCCCCATCTTAATATCTTAGCGGCTATTTGTAGGGCGGCCGGGCCCCCATTTCGGGAGTATTGCAGTTGTTTAGGCACCCGCGATAGGGGGATTTCTAAGGTACTGGGCAGAAGTCTTGGCGCGCCAAGACTCTTGGCATCAAATAAGATTAATAGTGTCAATCTCTGTACGGCCGTTAATTCCAAGGATACCCGCTAATTCCTAGATCACTCCCATTAGCCTAGCTTCAGATTTTCATAAAACCTTTCAGATGAGGAGAGTCGAGCCATCTATGTTTGCATTCTCAGGTACAATAATAATACCATCATCATATCCTCTATCCGTCAGCTTTCCAAGGTTGCTGTCACTAGCATTGGCTGCTCTTGCACCCTACAGAGGAGGGTTCCAAGAATATACTACTTGAGGTATTCCATCTGTTCATACTCATGATCTCGCCCTCCTCGGAATAAGGGCGCGGAGAAAGCATCGCGGTTCTGGGCTGTCGGTGTCGTCTTCTGGGATGCACGTGCTCATGCACATCGCACTTGGACAGATATGCCTAGCAGACTAAGAACGTGGGTGCAGTGCACTTGTATGAAGCAACTATGTGATCGGCCATGTTCATTCTGTGGCCCTAAGTGCTCAGATACTACTCATCGATAGGTATTTCTCAGTCTTCCCGGTACAGCGGACGACACAAATGAGCGGCGACGGCCATTAGACAGACCGCCAACCGTCAGCATTCCAACGCCAGCGGTATTCCTACATTCCGTCATGCTTGGATCAAATCGCCAACAAGAACAAAATCCTTCGGCGCCTTGAGCCCAATAGCCTCGTTGAAATCAATGGCTGCTTTATCTGGCGTAAGCAAATTGGTCGTGCGGAGAAAGCCTAGCCCAACGCTTGAGATTTTCACTTCAGGGAACTTTGTCCACAAACCCTCCATCCCTTTCTTCCAAGTATCATACTTGATCTGATTAGGTTCGCTCTGGTCCATGCGAAAGCTCTTAGGGTCAAGCTGCAAGTCGAGGTTGAAAGCCTCATCGCTGAGTTCGATTTTGCAATCGAGAGATCGAAATTCATGATGCTTGTTTTCCTCAGGGTTGCATAGAGTATATGTCAATCCCAGACTGCCGCAGTCCCACTTAGTGTCAAGCCCTAGAAATTTTCCTGTGGCTTTCCATTCAACCCTTTGTTGAATCTTCCAGTACGCGTAGGCTTTAGGACTTTTACTGGCATCTTCCTGTCGTAGCTCAAGCACCATGGGCCATTTGGAGAGATCAACGGTAAAGCCGTCGATGTGGAATTTTGACGTGATATCATAGTCGATGTTTTGTTCAGGCACTGTCCATGAGGTGGAATTTTTGGCTTCGATCTTATTGAGAGCTTTCTCAGACGGCGATATATTCGAGATATCCCAATCAGACTTCTTGAAACCAGGCGCAAGAAGAGCCTTGTGGACTAGAACCGACGACAGAATGAGGCTGGCCGTGAAACCTTTCGGGATCGGCGCCGCCTTGTTATTGCTCCATTGCGCCTGCCAGCGCGACTGAAGATCCTCTGAGGTGGCAGTGTTGCCTCCTCCCTTCACTGCGATTAAGATAGAGAGGACTCGCAGGTCGTCGTCCTCCCCAGCTACACCCGAGGCACAGGTGACAAATTGGAACTTGCTTGGTTGGAGATCAGTTGTTACGTCCTGTGCAGTATTGTTATTCACGCAGGCAATGGAATAGCTCAAAGACCGGTGACCGTCACCAGTAAAGAATTTCTTAAATTTTTCCTGAAAGTCGGTCTTCTGATATGGACCCGAGTCGGGATCGACGTTGGGCGGCGGAATCGCGGTGACTACGACCTTAGACTCGTCCATGTGAAAGCCGAGCACTACATGCTGCTGCTCGTTGTCGTAACGAAACTCGATGGCTTTGGAGCCAGGGACAATGTCTGGCGTACCGTCAACTTTTCCATCAACCATTTGGCCGCGCGCTGAAGCGAGAGGAATATTATTGAGGCGCAGCTTCCAGCCTGGATCTATGTTGGTGGGCTTGTCATCTCCGTACTGCTCTGTGCCCGAAAGAATGGCCATTTCGAGCGAGCACATCGGCTCTCCAATGGCTCTAGCATTGAACTGCAGTAGAGGTGGACCGAATTTGAGCTTGTAATTGCAAGGGTAGTTCTTTTTGGTTTTCGCATCCCAATATGCCGTAGGGACGTCGATATCTCGGAGCATCTGACCTTGATCGCTTGCATGGCGGGCCTCCAAGAGTTTGTTAATATGCCCCTCGGAGTAGGATGCCACAACATCCCAGCCCAATGTGAAAGACAGATCCACAGGTTTCACGATAGGATTGATCATTTTATTGATCATTGCGGCCACATCCTTTTGCTGTTCCTCAGTCGCCTGGGTAAGTTTCATAGACGCTGACATTTTGCTCGGGGTCTGCTTTGTGCTGGGATCTGCTTTGTGCTGACGGTTCCAGGATACTGTTCTGCGAAAAACTTTTGGTCTGTCTCCTTAAGAAGTACGGGATTCACGCCGTGCGTAAAGTGAAGAACGGAAACACGTTGGATACTTGTGGTTCTTTATAGGATGCAATAAGACAAGGGTCAGACCTTCGATGTGCTTCCGCCGTCCAGCTTGCCATGGTGACTGTGGCTTTTGGCCTTGACTTTCTAGGACTAGGATAAATTAGCGTGGACGAGGATCCGCATATGCAAAGCAAGCGATGACAATCTCGACCATGCTCTTGCGAAGGCTGGCTAGACGAGAGCTGAAAACGTTCTAGATGGACAAAGTCTCGACCATGCTCTTCTTGCGAAGGCTGGCAAAATGAGAGCTGAAAACAGGTCCAAAGCAATTGATGACCGCCTGACCATACTCTTCTTTGTGAAGGCTGGCAAGTTGAGAGCTGAGAACAGAGCAAAAGCAAGCGACGAGAGTCTCGACCATACTCTTTTTGCGAAGGCTGGATAGATGAGAGCTGAAAACATTCTAGATGGACAAAGTCTCGACCATGCTCTTCTTGCGAAGGCTGGCAAGATGAGAGCTGAAAACAGGTCCAAAGCAAGTGATGACCGCCTGAACCATACTCTTCTTTGTGAAGGCTGGCAAGTTGAGAGCTGAGAACAAAGCCAAAGCAAGCGACGAGAGTCTCGACTATACTCTTTTTGCGAAAGCTGGCAAGATGAGAGCTGAAGACAAACCACATGGACACGTATGTATATAGTGGCTCGAAGCGATGGCTACTGTGCTTCCTCTTCTGTGTTAGAGTGACCAGTCTCGGTCTCAGGCCAGGGCGACAGTCGGACGGTGAACCTCTGCATAAGACTATGCTGTTGCTGTAGTATCGAATAAGTGGGACGCCGGCCCCGGAACCCCTGGCGTAGGAATACGTTTTCAGGTGTCCAAGCGTCCCATTATCGAGTACTAACTCGATATGGGGCTGTCACATTCCCCGAACCGGGAGCATCCGTCTAAGGATAAACTAACCTACCAACCGATCTAGGCTCTCAATGGCAGATTTTCGTGATGTCTCGTGACTCGGTCATCTTGATCGTAAAGGAACATCACAGTCTGACCTTCTTCTTTTGGCGGGTTAGCTTTGGTGGGACACTTACAAAATCACCTGCACGTTACGTCGATCGTCTATCCTATCAAACCCTCCTAGCTATCCGTCCTCGGCATCCCTTCCATAAGCATCGTGCTGGCTTGTCACCCACAGCGGACCTACACCTCCATGCAAGCGCTGAAGCCTCCTCTCAGCCTTGGAACGTCATCAGCGTGCAGGAAACTACTGCACTGAGATGCATTCTGATGTGTTGATAAGTGGGTGAAGCGCCTGGTCAGGAGTATGCTTGCCGTCCTATTGCCTGTCCGAGTGAGAGGAACCTTGAAAGCTATATCGAGAGGAGGCCCGAGGTCGGTCGGTCTTAGAAGCAAGATTAATTCGACACCCAATCGGACTTTCTTATACTGTACGCCTTTCCTCTTCCCTTTGGGGCTGGAATGATTGACAGATATTTCCTAAATCCTGCATATGATCCTCATTAGCAGCGGCAATTTTCATGAGCAGCTGAGGAACTTATCTATTGCGGGTTTCAAGAAAACTAGTGTCCTGAGACAAGTAGTGTTAAATCCGCTTTTAGCAACAGTCGTGCACTAGTTGCTGAATGCGTGAAAGAATTGCCTTCCGCACCTCTTCCTTTCCGCTCAATGGCGTTATTCGCATGGCAGGGGCCTCAACGCTGAAATAAAGCAGGCTGCTCAAGCCTTCACAACTCGCGTTTTAGTCTGTCTCGTTAATGAATGACAGATAAAGCTAGAAATCAGAGATTAGATGCTTATAGTTCCTGGTGCGCTGATCAGGCTCGATCGTCAACGATGGATATCACATGCTGAAAGAGCATTCGAGCTCGATATCTTGAAGGATCTGCAAGGTTGGCAGACTAGCTTCGAGGCTGAACATCTCGACTCTAGGTCGCATGCAAAGCTTTTGGGGGTCAGGTGCTGGACGAGAGCTCTTAACGCCGCAACTCGCAGGGGCTACAGTCTGTCTGAGTAAGTAAGAGAAAGAAGATTGAGGCATTAGTAGAATCCCTGAGATGGATTGGTCAAGAGAATAAGAGCAGTTGCCATCGCAATCCATGTGTAGTACTTGCATTAATGTTGACATCTAAACATTACGCTGCTGGTTTTGTTTTCCAGGGCTTCTGAACCCCTTCAACGCAGCGGTGCGTGTGCTTTGGGAATCTTGTGTATGTGGTAGCCTGAGAACACGCTATGCATCCTGAAAATAAGTAGAGAAATCAAAGTCGTATGAGAATAACTCCTGAAAAGCCACAGCCGATCCACTGCTCTTCATGCATGGATCATCTGCTGCACCTTCGGGTAAACCCTGACCATCCTGTCATAGAAATCCGGATGATCCCTCATCAACACGTCCGGGTCCCATGCAGCAGCAACAAATATAGTGTCGACGCCGCTTCCAATTGGCGTCATGAATATCTGGCAGACTTGCAATCCGATTAAGAATGAGAAAGCCATAATGACGGGCGTGAAAGTCCCTCCGTCATTGTATCCTGGTTTGGTGAATTGAAGGTAGAGATAGGCCAAGAAAGCGCAGAGGTACGCTACGAAAGTACTGCCCATTGTGAGTACGGGCCCAATCAGGCAGTCATTGACAAGGGCGTCTATGCCCCGGTTTTTCATCATTGTCCACGTATCCTTGGCTGCTGGGATGTATGCTTTACCATACAATGCAATGTGGGAGAATGCGTAGCGGTTGATGAATCTGTGTCCAATAATTAGCGGCTAATCCATAACAATGTGGTTCCCTTTCGAGTCTTACTGAACAGCCCAATCAATAAGGCCAATTATGCAACCGAGAACACAGAAAGCGATAGAGGCCGCCATGTTGCCACCCTGGGCTTCCTGCTGTTGTGCAACACTGACTGCTTGGCGGACCATATTAATAAGTGCGACGACGAGTGATCCAAAACTGATACTGCCAAATGAGTACGTCAAAGCTCGTCTTGCCGCGCCGCGAGTAGCACCGGAAGGCATGCCTCCAGGTTTGCCGGCACAGAAGAACCAGGACCCATAGACGCCCGCGACAATAGAGTGCATGGTGTTCTTTAACCATTCCGTGATCCAGTAGCCAGCGAATGTAACAAAAACAATCAGGCCAATGACTTTAGCAGACGAACAACCACCAGCACCACTACTGCCACTTCCAGCAGTACAAGCAGGATTAGTCCCACCTCCACTAGGCTCATACTTGACATAGATGGCCACAAGCGTCAAAGAGAACCAAGCACCAAAAGCCACGGACGAAATGCCTCCGATAGCGCTGACTAGGAATACATGGCCAAACGACTTCGCCACATCCATGGTCTGCTGAAGCATGACCACACTGAATGGGATGCGCGGAATCCAGGTCACAAAACAGATTATAGCCCATATGCTAAACACCGCAAAGACCACCGCGGCCGAATAGTAATGCTCCACAAAGTAATAGATTGCAGTCCCAATGCCGAACACAATATGTAATATTCCCGTGATCCAGATGAATTGCTTCGTGAAAGCCCGGGCGAGGGTAAAATAGCCCCAGGAGAGAACCAAGGCGACGCAGAGGACGAAGACGAAGAGGACGATTGTGTTGGTGTTTAGAGAGAATGTATTGCCAGCACCATAGATGCCGCCTCCACTGAATGATTTGTTCGAAGAGTAGCCTTCGAGAGAAATGCCAGAAACAGCAGCGAAGCCGAGAAAGGTGAGTATGAGCTGTGCAATTGTCAGTCACAGCGCCCTAGAGATGATGCAAATTGAACACACGAGTATGCCAGCCCACAAATCATTGAACTTGGGTTTATCAAGTTTGAATGCCTGATCGAAGGTTTGCTTCCCTCCTGGCCCTATTGGAGGCGCGCCTGTATTCTGAAAGTCTTGGCCGTAATTGGGAGGAGGTTGCTCGTATTTTGGCTCGTAGTCATTGCCTGCCGCTTGAGGAGGATATTGCATCTGCTGTTGAGGAGGAGGCTGAGGAGGCGGCGCATATTGCATTTGGTTTGGGTTGCCGGCTCCTTCGTTATAGTAGCTGTCTGCGGCTCCACCATGGGTTGCCATCTTGGGATGGCGAAAGGAACACAAGATCCAAAAAGGCCGGGAGGTGAGTAGATGGTTAATTTTAAGGAAAATGTTCAATTGAAAAGCTGCGAATCGATAAAGCTGTCTACAACGATGGGTCAAAACTTGTCGGCGCTTCTGCGCTCGTGGTCGTCTGAAGCGCGTATAGTTTACATAGGGAATGAGGTCAGTTAAATTCGATGTTGAATTCAAGATATTTACAGTTTACTAGCGGGACTCGTTCTAGAACCTTATCGCCACCCTTGTACGTAGTAGGGATCTGGCCCCTAAAAGCGCCTCCCGCTCTAAGTCTAATGCTCCTTAATCCGCCCTCCTCGCCACCCTCGCCGGGATGAATGCACAAATCCAGGTACTCAAAAGACTGAAATTACACCTCTACTGGCTTTTGTTCTGTTCCAATCTACCATGTATTGTCATGGAGATATGCTCTGATATTTTCAATCATTAGCATTCCATTAATCTTGATGCTATCCACATTCATAGTGCCCGCTTTGCAACGCTCCTGTCGTTTGCAAGCTAGGTACAGCAAAACTTCCTTTAACTTGCCCAATCATCATGCATATCGCTATGCAAAATGCTAAGGTATCCTTCATTCCACCCTAATTCATGTCATCAATCAATCGTCACGCCATATTACCACCCCATGGCCATTACTACTCATCCGGCCTGTGTATCCCACTTAGCCATTCCGAGCATACCTTGTCCTTTTTCTTGCCCACAACTCCGCAAATGGCCACTATAGCCTGGCGCGTCCGTAAAGCAAGATAAACAGCGATTCGGCGGTAATCATACAGAAGGTTCAGCATGCAGACCATCAACGAATATCATAGTGATTATCAACGCCGTTGGAAAGCTGATCCGGCGGGTTAGGTACGTTCCACACGCGTCCTTGCGACGGTTCGTTCGCCCACGATTCGCGAGACTGTGGCTGGTCATGGTTGGTGTTATTTAATGGGATGTTGCCTTGTTTGTAGTTGTTGTAGCTGGGATAATGAACAGGACTGTGCCCATTCTGCAAGGACGTCTGGCCGTACGGGACGACTCGACTTTCGTTATTGTATGTATTACTAGTATTACCATTCGCCTGATGTTGATCTGAATAACCATTGGCATGTTCACGGGTTCGACTTTGCTTAGAGTAGTTGTCGAAGCTGTATCGTGGGATCTCCGGCCCCGCATTAGAATTGGGATCCCATATAGGCAAGCCACTGGGAGGCTGCGATTCACCAGTTGGTGTTCCCCGTGCATACTGTTCAAGGGAACCATTGATGCCGGTAAGAGACCATGCGAAAACAGCGACTTCTCGGATCGAGTTCATGAAGTCCTCCGTTGCAGGGCCCCTCATCGCAGCGGCATTGGCTTGCACGGCCATCGGATGGCCTGGACCGCCAAACGGTGGCTGAAGATACGGCATTGGATTCTGCTGCCACTGACCCCCCATACGTGGTAAGATAGGATCGCTAGCCCAGGGCGAAGCGAATATACCATTAGCGTAAGGATGCGTCGCGGTTGGGCCAGAGATTTGAGGAATGTAAGGCTTAGCCCGGCGGAGGATGACAACGAGGCCATCAGATGTGCACGAGACTACTGCCTCCAGCTCGATCTGCGAAGCACTAATTGACCAAGACCCACCAGAGACTTGAGAATCATCTGGCGTGGAAATGGACGACGTTCGTGACGGGCGACCCGCTGGTTGGTCGAAGATGACATCGTTGTGGTTTCGACCGTCAGCGCTGTTGCCGGATGATGATCGAGAGTTTGAATCGAGCTGTTCGTTCTGCGTGTAAGTCTGATCACGTTCGACAGAAGATCTCATGGAATTTGATGAGTCGCTAGCAATAGCGTTCTCCGTGCCGTCATGATCAATCATTTCGGAAAGGTGTACGCCACCAGCCTCATCCTCATCACCACTGCTATGAGCATCGCTCATGCGCTCATCCTGATTCGGCCTGTCGTTCTGCCGGGGGTCTCGAAACCAAAAGCGGAGGTAAGCAATGGAATCATTCGCTTTTGCGCTTTCCAAACATTTAACCGCCTCTCCTAGGCAATTCTCTTGAATGCAAAAGTAGAAACTCTTTCCAGTAAGTTCATTGGCAGGAATTCCAAGTATGTCGACAAGACTATTCGTAGCATACATTATGGTCAATGTCCGCGAAAAACGGTTAAGAAAGAGAGCCGCTCTAGGTTCGTGGACGAGACTGCGTGAAGGCTTCGAGAACTTCTGAGATATGTATGAAAGCATATGATATCGTGGATCTCGTGGCGAAGATGAAAACAATTGGCGAATGATGGGAGCTTCTTTGGCGCGTTCTGTCTGAGGTTAGACGCTGTACAGGAGTACGCTGGGGGACCGTAAGAGAGTCTCGCAGCACTCACTTTCGCTCCTCAGCCCTCGGCGATAAACGCTTGTACATCCAACAAGCACATCATGTACAATGGTGAATACACATTCACATCCTACCCATCGTCCATCTCTGTTCTTAATCTGGCAATAGTTGAGCACAGCGGCCTTGTCCAATTGAACACCTCGTCCATGTATAGCCCTAGCGAAGGGAATTTCATCCGGGTGGAAATATTCCCAGCATGATTTTCCGATAACCTCCTGCGGCGTATATCCTAAAATATCTTCCACAGACGATGAGACGTAGAGTATTCGGGCGTCAAGGGAGAGGTCTGGGGATCGCCAATCAGCAGACAGATTTACGAAATGATTGAAGTACTCACCATGTATTGTGATAAACGTAGTTTCCATGGTGCACTATTAAAGGTCGAGGCGACGGACTGACTTTGGGGATCCAACCTCCAGGCACTTTCGGGACTTGAAAGCTTTACATTTGAAAAAGGCGCCTGGTGGTAGATAATAGGTGAAAACAAGACCCAACAAAGCTCCGAGGATGACTTGGAGAGACGCGTGGTGGAACCCAAAGGCTCTGTTTCCACGGGAAAGGGTATCCGGGCGCAACAATAGGCTAGTCGTAAGCAAGGTATCCCAGCCAAAGCACTTTTGTATTTGCGTATGAGGCAATCTCGCGTGGCCGCTGCAAGAAGGCGAGGTGCATCCAATCTAAGACCTTCGGAATATTTCTCCCCGTCGCTCTAATCGTCCCAATTACCGTTCTCAGCTGATTTCTGACAAATAAGGATAGAGGTGTTTTTGTGTTCCACTCGCTGCTGCGTCGTTTGAACCGGGCAAAGGAAAGAGGCTGAGTGAATGCGAGGTGGGTAGGTTCTTTTTGGAAGTCTTGGAGGACTGAGGCCCAAGCAATCAGCAGGCGACTGAGACAGGATAATCCACACCGCACGTACGACAACTGTCTTTCCCCACAATCAACGTTCTGTCTCAATTCGACTACTTCCAGCGCTTTTCCCTGGACTATGCTTCGCCACTTTGTAGTATTGCCTTGTGTACCGCGTGGAGTAGGGAATCGAGGGCCCCAGAGCGGAATTGGCGGGTCAAGTGAAAGGAGAAACGAAGGAAAGTGTGAAATGAAGCAATCAATTCACGGAGTTTTTGACCAGTCACCCAGGGGGTAAGGTTGTGTGCTGGGTGGCGTTTTAGTCAGTATGGTATCGGGAGTTGCATATGCTAGACAGGGAAGAAGGACGGGCCTAGCGAGGCTGTGACTAGAAATCCATAGGCAGAGGGAATGCATATATAGCTTGACGAATGATGTCGTTGTAGAGGTGTGTCCAGAGAGTTTAGCTGGGGTGCGGAAGGGGGGAGGGCAGTGTGGGCGGTCTCAAAAGTACGGCAGATTTGTAGACGACAACGGCTTTTACGCTATGGGGGGGAGGTTGATTCGCAGATGATTTATGATTTGCAGATCAGGGCACGAGCCAAGCCCCAAAATTTCTTCTGCTATTATCATAGCCGCAAGGAAAAAGGAAAGTACCTACCTTAGGCAGTCTAGGTAGTCTACATCATTTGCGCCTACACTCCATTGTTTTCATGTGTAAGGTATACCCAAGTATGCGTATTTGGAATACATTACCTGCACGAACGTTGCCCTGCGTGTAATTGCTTAACAATGTAAGATACGACTATCAAGCCTACAGTGATTGACAGCCAAGCGGTGAGACAATTATGTGCAACTTGCGTGCTGCATCTGAGGTGTCATTAATAGTCCTGTGTAGTGATAATTTGTGATGATTCTACTGGTTGTCGAAGAGGCTGAGGCTATGAGCTTCCAGACTCTGTCGCAAACGAGTCCGAAAGACAAGGAAAAGGGAAATCGCAGCACGCTGACTGGCTCCCTATTTTCCTCTGACGTACTATGGCTGCAGCAGGGCTACAGTAGCATGACCCATGATCCGGGAAGATGATGCCGGCTCAGTGCCATCGACGATTCGCATTCTATCCTCTTGCGCTGAGAACATCTCCTCGTACATCTTCGGTCGACCAAAGCAATCGACCTCTGGATGTTGCCAACATTGCTCACTCCGCGACTTGTCTATATTCAGCAACTCCCTTGCGCGCATTGCCAGCTCCCTCACATGGTGAATGAGCCAGGAACAGGACCCTTGTACGTTTGAACACGAGGAGTGACAAGGGTACTGTCCTTGACGCAAGCCTAGTAGCCACAGGACATGGTCGTAGTTTGTAATTTACCCGCCACGGACCTGACCCCGGCAAAGCCACCAACAACGTCTCCGCCACGGCGACAGTCTGTAGACGGGCCACGTCAGGAATGCCTATTATTCCTCCAGTCCTTGGGGAGATTAGAAGTACTGGCGTAGCCAAAAAGTATCTTCACATCCCTTGGAGAAGGAATGCTGTCTTGTACCGACAAAGCTCTGGTTTACTGTGGCGTGCTGGGAACTACACCTGGACATCGTGTACTCTCCCTGCTGTTGCTTACCCAACTGTTACTCTGTTACCATGTTTCTACAGAGGTTTTAAGGGCCGTGATCTCGTTCCGAGCATTTCCTGAATCCGTGCAGTCCATTCAATACGTACGGTGGAATTCTGAAAAGCTATTGGTAGGATTTCCGTCCACTAGAATCTCATCTCTAGTTCCTGCAATTAGTATCCAATTTGGATCTCCGCTCCTATTGCCCAAGGCTCCCATTCTGACAACCTCTTCGACCGTAACTGGGATGCAACTATTCCTAGCGCACCCAAAAGTTTAGAGAAGAATCAGAGTTCACGAGGTAAGCAGAGCTGAACAATTGAAACGGTCACCGTCGGTCATTGCTCAGGCATCACTGCAGCGGTAAGGTAGCGTGATTGGAGGGCGCAATACGTCAAATGTCCTCCGGGAGAAGTCGATTGACATGATGTAGGATTTGCTGTTGAGACCGTCTCAACGCCAATGGAACCCAACTTGATTTAACACACCAATACTCGGGGTAGTAAGCCATGCTGAGGTCGTCCGATGCAACTTTTCTCATGCGACTCGTATCAGTTTCCGTTAGGCAAATTCTGCCGCCTTTTACACGGTCACGATGCATGAGGGTATGCGCAGTTTGATAGATGGGCTTCATCAATCAACAACCCCCTTTTTGTCCGCCCAACTAGGTACTACGGATTTGCAGACAGCCTCATACTCCAGAAAGGCGCCGTCACCTCTTTCCACGCCGTCCGTGGTCCAGAACATGGTCCAATTCGTCCCAGGCATTTTCCAGGTGCCCCTGGCTCTTTCGAAATACCATTTGTTAACTGGATTATCCATGCGGCTACGCCAACATACTCCATTCGGAAAGCAATCGCGTACCATAGCCTTGAAGAGAATGTCTGCAACGCCACCAGCGCCTTGAGATCTCTTGAGAACGGCAAATTTATCGAGATAGGGAACCATATGATTGGGGTCCTCGGGAGGGAGTCCTGGAGGGGTTTCCCAGGTCAAGATAGCACCACCTTCATATTCCCCTGCTATAATTACCCCAGCGATACGGTCTCTGATCCGTGAGAGGTAGTGAGCGACGTCAAGTTTGCGGTTGAAAGAGTCTTCGATAAGGTAGATCAAACGGGGAAGGTCGATGCGTGGATCCGACAGGTCAAGAGACGGGTGCGACAGTGATGGAGGAGTCCAAGCCTGTTCCAGTGGGTCGGGGACGATGCTGACGGGCATGCCACGCTTGAAGAACGTTGCTGGTGATAAAGGAACCACCGGAAACGAGGTTGGCGCTACTGGATTTGGCGAGCGGTGCGATGGGAGAGAAGAAGAGAATACCGGCTTGTCTGTTAGTAGATTGTGGATAAGAGGGTTTCGTTGTCTACGAGTCTGGACCCTGGGTCCCTCACTTGCGAGCGGTGGACGGTTTTGGGAGTTAGCCACAGCGTCAGGTGTCGTTAGAAAAGCAGAAGAGGACGGTGGCAAAAGCGCGAGCGTATCTCTAAGCAGCTCTAGATTCTTGACGTGGAAGTCCGAATGCGAACGATGAGTGTTAGACCACTCAGCTGTCCGCTCGACTACTGATGAATCCTGAGTCTTGATGGATTGCAAAGGCGTAGCCTCCAAATCTCTCTTGATGACCTCGAACTCTTGTTCAAGGTTGATGAATACATGACCTCCTTGCATCCTATCTGTCGCAGGTATGCCTCCAAGAGGATCTAGAATGATGATTCTATCAATGGATACCTGCTTCTGTAATGTGATCATGGTCTCGGCCACTTCTTGCGGGTCGCCCTTAGCTAATGCATCACTTTGAAGGCCAGCAAATTCTCGAGTCAGCGCCAAGACAACATCGTCAGCGACGATGGGTATCATTTTTTGAATATCAACATCAAAGCCGACAGGTACAATTACTGGGATCATGCCTCTCCGTAGTGGCGCCAGCAGCTGGTCTCGGTGTATAACCCGTATTCTATCAAGTATCTTCAAGGACTCGGAAACTTGATCACCGATGGACGAGATCCCTATAGCGCTATCAATCCTCCGCGCGCCTGGGCCAATATACGAGTTGATTGTGTCGACGATACGGTCTGCTTGCCCAATAGCTAAGTTAGACCCGTGCTTTCTTGCTTGTCCATCGTCAGGGTCGACAACAACAACGCAGCTTAATCCCAGCCGCGCCAACTGTGATAGCGTATGGCCAACCCCTTGCAGAATCCTGTCATCAACCGACTGGGGCGCTCTAATCTTGATGAGTGCGACATGGAGCGGTTCAGTCGTATCATCCGTAAATCGCGGCTGAGCCGGGGTATGAGAGAAGACGGGCTTTTCTTCAACGACTCTGATTGGAAGATATAGATTTCCTAGATTAACACCTACATCTCTTTTCGTCCTTGTCATCGGCGGCTGTAAGATATTCTTCCGAGGAGAGGCCTTTTGAAGTCCAAAGCGTGAGAGGTACGCTTTTGCCTCGCGCTTAGTGGCAGTAGACCCGAGTACATCGAGGAATAGGTCCTGTGAACGAGGTCAATCGGGTCGTGGGGTCCCATGACTGAATAAACTCAGTACCTGACTGATCGTGTCTCCATGCTTACGCTTACTTGCTTCTTCTGTCAAACCTGAAGTATAGTCGGCTTGAGCGGCTTCCAGGTGACTCGAACCTCGTTGCGGACCGGATCTCGTGGTCAGTTGACGGAGGGATGGGGGCGTTCGAATTGAAGATTCTCGCAGCGTAATCTGCGAGATGCAGTTAGATAATCGCATCCTGACTGCGGTTGTGGAGCTCAATTGTATCGTGAAGGGCAGGGAAGAGGCTGACTTTACGGCAGGATAATCTGCTGCCTTTTCGTAAGCACCTAGCACAAGCTTTCATGTCTCGTCCTCACTAGGAGGACCTGAAGCAAGGAAATAGCATAGAGTGTGCATGGAGTTGGAGGTAGAAAATCTCTGGTGTGAAAACAAGAGTGGGGTATGCTGATCTGTGCGTCAAAGTGAGTCTAAGCTTTTGACGTGTGGCAGAGGGGAAAAGAGGTACAAAGTACTTTAGTAAGGTACATACCTTACCTTATGATGTCTAGCCGGGCCGCTTAGGGCTTCAGCCCTTGGCCCTTACTAGGTCTCTATGAACCTACTGTCTACATTTGTCAACCTCTTCGTCGTCTATCGACGTAGGCATATCCATTGAAAGCTCCGGTCATCTGGAAAGGATTGAGACTCCATGAGTACCCTCTTAGCGACAGCATTCCAACTGCCGAATGCGTACCCAGCATGGATCCGGAGATAATTAAGGACTTTATTTTTTGAGTTTTGTAACGGTTCCTTTAATACGTCATGTTTAAGCATCTCAATCGTCCTGCAGCATGGAAAATATTTGTGTCTGGTTTTGTTTATTGTGAATTTCTACTGTTCTTCCTGAAACCCCATCCCTTTCTTCTACCGTCATACGTCTACCCTGTTATTAGCAGAGATGGCACCTCAATTAGTATGGATTGGCTTGGGCAACATGGGCCGCGTACTAGCATGCTTTTCCAAGAATCATCTTCTCTCACTAATCTCTAGGTAGGGTATGTGCAAAAACCTAGTTGAGAAGGGTGACCTTGATAAGCCCCTAATCATCTTTAATCGCACTCAAAAGCGAGCCACCGACCTCAATGCAAAGCTGCCCTCAGGCAAATCAGTCGTCGCCTCAAGCCTGGAGGAGGCTGTATCTAAAGGTGATATTATTTTTACATGCCTAGGAGACGATACGGCAATCAAGGATACGATAGCTACAGCTGTCAAGGGAGATGTCAAGGGCAAGCTGTTTGTTGACTGTTCTACTGTGCATCCGGACACTACAAACATGTTAGCCAAGAGCATCCAGGCTCAAGGAGCTGAGATGGTGGCATGTCCTGGTATGAGATAGAGCTGGTATGTCGAAATTGGATAACTCGTTGATGCAGTCTTACAGTCTTTGGTGCCCCCGCAATGGCTGAGAACGGCCAACTGGTTTGTGTTCTTGCAGGCCCTGCAAATGCTGTTAAGGACGTGATACCATACTGCAAGGGCGTAATGGGACGAGCAAATATCGATTACAGCGATCAACCACACGGAAAGGCTACTCTACTTAAGGTCATCGGCAATACTTTCATTTTAAATATGGTGGAGACATTATCTGAAGGTCACACGCTGGCGGAGAAAAGTGGTTTGGGGAACGAGAACTTGCATCAATTCATCGAGACTATGTTCCCAGGCCCATACACGGCCTATTCAGGGAGGCTAATGGGTGGAGACTACTACAAGCGTGATGAGGTGGGTTAAGGCTTCATGTTTGTCAGGAGAACGAGCAGTTGATACTGACAATTTCACCAGCCACTTTTCGCTGTGGATCTAGCCCGGAAAGATGCTAGACATGCTCTGAATCTTGCAGAAGCATCCGGCACCAAAATGAAAGACGTAGAGGTTGCGGATAGCCATCTCGCTGCAGTTCAAAAGCACATGGGTTCGAGGGGCGACATTGCTGGAATTTATGGGGCTGTACGGCAAGAAGCGGGACTCAAATTCGAGAACTAGAGCATTATAGCAATGTTAGAATTAATTTTACCACCAAGAGCATCACTGGAAGACCGTTGTTGAATTATGCAGCTGTCCTCCCGAATTTCCCTAATCCCTAAACTCTGCAAGTAAATTTATAGCCCATCATGAACGCCTTCTTTAAAATACTTTGTCATCAAATATTGAGTCAGAGGTTGAGCCTTGACATAAGGCCCAATGCAGTTAGCGTGTGAGTCGCCACACAAAATGATATCAAATGCGAAAATTCGCTGCTCTTCAGTTATACACAGAATCCTACAACGATATACAACGTCTTAGAGTCAAATCAGGACACCGTATCTCGAGAAGTCAGGAACAGTATTGACAAAGATCTACGGCATGTCAAAGCTAGCGAAGTATGCACCCCCAGCCCAGCCGGCACCCAAAACCTGCAAGACAGTCACAGCTAACCCACCATCCCAGCCGCCCCGACTGGGCCGACGACGACGAATTCGACGGTAAGCCACCATCCCCCTATCCACCCCCTCAAACTAACCCCAAACCCCACAGACCCCAGCACCCTCCCCCCCCAAACCATAACCACCAACAAAGACGGCACCAAAGCCATAACCACCTACCGCTTCGACGACACAACCTCCAAACGCATCAAAACCACCCGCCGCATAAAAACCACCACAACAACCACAACCGTCAACCCCCGCGTCGCCGCCCGCCGCACCTGGCCCAAATTCGGCTTGGAAAAAAACCACCCCCCAGGCCCAAGTTTCGACACCACCTCCGTCGGCGAAAACATAATCTTCAGACCCAGCGTGACGTGGAAGAAAGATGGGAAGGAGGGAGAGAAGAAAGATGCCGCGGGGGCGACGGATAAGGAGAAATTGAAGAATATGAAGGTCAAGTGTAGGATTTGTGATGGGGAGCATTTTACGGCGAGGTGCCCGTTCAAGGATACGATGGCGCCGATGGGGGAGGATGGTGCGGGGGGGGGAGGGGGCGCGCCGGGGGATGGGAGTGAGGATGGAGGGGGGGTGAAGGAGGGGGGGTTGGGGAGTGGAGGGGGGGGGTATGTGCCGCCGCATTTGAGGAAGGGGGCGGCGGGGAGTGGGGAGAGGATGGGGGGGAAGTATGAGAGGGATGATTTGGCTACTTTGAGGGTTACGAATGTGAGTTTTTTTTAATTCCTGCTTGGATGGGTCGTGGGTGTGTGTGTGCTAACGGATTGTGGATTAGGTCTCTGAGTTCGCGGAGGAGAACGATCTTAGAGAGATCTTCGAGCGGTTTGGACGTGTTACGAGGGTTTTCCTGGCTAAGGATAGGGAGACTGGGAGGGCGAAGGGGTTTGCATTTATTAGCTTTCAGGAGCGGGCGGATGCTGCGAAGGCGTGTGAGAAGATTGATGGATGTAAGTGCTTTCCAAAAGCTTCTTTTCTGGTTACTGTTCATATTGCTGATATCTGTAGATGGCTATGGTCACTTGATTCTGCGTGTCGAATTCGCAAAGCGCGCTACTTAGATAGATGTAACGGAAATGCATGCCCTCTCTCCCCAGTATGAACGTCTTGCGTCTCCATTGTACCCAATTCCAACCCCACAAAATGTACGTCCTGATTATCTCTGTATTTCACCTAATGTGCGTCATGCATCTCAACTAACTCCTCGTGTTTCCGCGTGCACAGCTACCAAATTGTAACTCTGCGTGTCTTAGAAAGTTTGAGCCCTTCCTCGCAAGCGTGCAGCGCGAGGCAGATCTCGACCCGAAGCGTGTAGGCCAGAGTCCGATACGGCTTGTTCGGTTGCAGCAGATGGTAGATGAAAATCATCCGTAAGGGTATTAATATGGGCGCGAAGCGACTCGCTATACCTGCAGGAAGGTTTGAGGATAATTAGAAGCGTGGTCGAAGAGGCATGAACTTCCGTCAATGGAAAAGGAGAGTCTGTTTCCGTCTGTCAATACATAAGAAGTGGCCTCATTGACTAATGATTATAGGCAAAAGCTCAATCTTAACAGTCAAGAGAGGATAAGGTGCTGAAGCTCACCTTTGAGTAGACCAAGAAGCGGACGCTGAGATGAATGTTTTTCAAATCATTGCCGGTTGTGAGCAATTGAGTGAAGCTGAAAAGTACTGCTCTCAGCTTAGCCATGAGCAAGCCTGCAGGCTATCCGTTTCAAGTCGTAGTAGATTAGCCATTGCGTCAAAGGAATTTGATCTTGTCGCTTCCTTTGTCCGGACGCATGCGAAGAAGTCTTTCCCTTTCAACATCACCGGCAAGCTATTCAGTATGTGATCAGACCAGACGCTCAGGGTATATTCATTTGAGCTTGGTCATCAATCGTGGATTCGAGCCAGAATCCTGACAAATAGAGTATTGCCATGAGCAACCATGCAGGCTATCCGGTTCAAGTGGTAGCAGCTCAGCCATTGTGTCTAAGGAATTCGATATAGTCGCTTTCTCTGGCCGGGCGCATGCGAAAGGGTCTTTTTCTTTCAAAGGAGCAAGCGGTTCGGTATATGATCCGGTCAGACAGTCAGGAAGGATTCATTTCACGTACCTAAGAACCCTAGATTCGAGCCAGCATCCTGAACACCTAAGTATCAGCAGCAATCCTGTCAGAAGTAGGAAGGCGATGCAGGACAGGTCGCAGGCCGTCCTTCTGGCCAATAGGTCGTATTCAAGTCATTTTCTTGGGTAACAAGCGGGCTTACAGGCCCGGTCATAGAGTGAAGAGCCGGAATTCAAGCCATGCTTTCGGACATGCAGGGGCTTCAATGCCTTTCCTTCGTACGAGTGTTTGGTCTCGACTAGCATTCCCCACTTGCAAGCGAGTGCTACACAGGGTCCCCTGGAGCCATGAATGCTCTTTCGAGCTAAATACTATAAGGCAGGGAATCGAGTGCAGCTTTTTGGATGAGACTAAAGGCTCAGTTTGAGGAAATTGTGAGGACAGGGAGCCGAAGACGCGGGCTGCATGGCAATTGAAGAGCCAGAAATCTAAGCTGAAATTAGATCACGATGAATAGTGTCTCTGAGTCAATATGGAGGACAAGATGGCGATGATGGTGATGTTCGCTGGCATTGAAAGGTTCTAGGCCCTGCGGTAATATTAATGTGAACATGATCTTATAGCAATGCAAATGGCGGCGTAAACATGTTATCGACGAGAAGGTGCGGGGCTATACCTGAGTGAAGTCGGAGGTACAAGACAAGCGATGAGAGGCGGAAATCGAGAAAGGATGGGGCCCCCGTCTGAACGACTGTTTTGAGGCTCTGCTTCAAGTCGGTCTCATCCACGCCGATTGCCTCCTTTATCTCACAAGAGCAGAGCTTAGGCGGTCAGTGGCGGCAAATTAATACCAGGGGGGCAAGAGAATTTGGGTTTGGAGAGTGCCTAGACAGAAGAGGGGTTGGGGGGAAGGGGGGATGACTATTTGCGTCCACATCCGCGCCCTGACAAGGTTTCAAGAGGGTGTCGATTTAATATATCGTGAGAATGCTATTGGTCATTACGAGGGAGATGCGAGGATGCTGAAGAGTGTACTAGCATACTCAATGCATGAATACGTCGTCGTCACTTCTCTGCAGGGTGGCGCAATGAAACGCAGTTCGCAGTTCGCATCTGACCAGGGAGCAGCCATTCGAACTTGGCTGCCAGAATGGAGTCCAAGGCCCAATAATTTGAGGCAGATTGCTCCCATCAACGAATGAGAGCAGCTCTCTTTGTAAGTGGAGCCATCAGTATGACGGAGGCAGCACAAGTTGGCAACCATCCTCCTCTCTCATCTACGCCCCGAGGAACATGACTCCTAGGTGCAGCGTCTGATCGCTTTAGCATGAGAGCGATTTCGCCCGGATTGTAATAAGGAACGTGGTCTACATCATATCTCCGCGACGAAATTTCACCCCCACGATAGAGATCATCGCTTCGTATCATGTGGTACTTGGGGCGTTGAGAAGCAGTGGGACCAGGAAGAGGAGGTACCAGCCTTTTCGTGCATCTCCAAGCACAGGACGTATGATCTACGGCCACCACGTGGACGACGAAGCGCGGACCGAATAGTAAATTGTACCCAAGTACTGCAGGATACGCACTGCCACCTACTTTCGGTGGGAGGCAAAGCCCTGCAATATGCACGAACAGTTACGGATGGAGGACCCGCGGTAAAATACGGTTCGTTTGAAAAGTGTCGGAAGGTAGATGAACACCTGGTCCTGTCCATGCGGGCGAAGGGTGGGCGTGAAAGCTCAACCATTGGTTGCAAATAAATCGCAATTCCGTGAAAGCTATAATTGGCTGTTGGCATCTCTACACCGCTGAAATGAGTGAAGAACATGGTGGAACATGGTGTTTACGCACGGAATGATGTCCAAAAACAGGGATGATCAGGTATGCATAACGCTGCCCTAAGGACCGAACTAACCCAAAGCGGGTGGCCAAAGTTGCATTAAACGGGTGGCGCTAACGACAAGGCTCAACCATCCGAAAGGTATAGCATTGCATTCACAACTCACCAACCCGAAACACTTTGGAAACATTGCGCCATCATGTTTCACTGGAGACAAGCCGACTTTGTCCTGTACAGGTTGATCGGCCCGAAAAGGATATGCGTAAGATAGCAAGAAGACACAAATGGATGGGAAACAATCCTGTGCACCCCACACGTTTCCCGATATCGACGGAAGAACATGACGTTTGCTGCAGAGCAGCCAGTCTGTTGGCCGCCAAGACGGATCTTAATAGAGCCCCAAATTTCGGCGCGAAATCGGCCAGCAAATGCTGTAATTCTCTTGGACCATTCCACCCTCACCGTCTCCCCACGCTGAACGCTCAAGCCTCGCCATTACACGTACCCCAAATATCATACTGCAAAGCATATGCAGGGCCCCGTCGGAAACAATAATGGCCCAATCATGTATCCTATAAGCCTTGCTGATCCTTCTCATAGCCCAGTCCCATGATAGCATCTCCGCGCTCTGGTAGGCTGGAGCCTAGGAATAGTCGAAACTTGTGCTGTCTGACATCCTATTCTCGTCATTTCCCAGGCCTACTGGGGCGTCCAGTAGGAAGAAATGATTAGAACATCTCGCAGCACAATCGGAGAAGCGCATAGCTGGGGAACTGCAAACTAATTCATTAGCACAATGCAGTGCCCCTCCTCAATCAGATAAAGAGCAGTCATCCTCCCCACGTTTTATCCTTCTTCATCATACATCTTTAGTCACAGACTATACCTTTAGCGATAAGCTTCAATCTTGATACAGTCGATCAAGCTCTCAAAACATCATTAATTCCAGAAAGCCTTAACTTAAGCCAAGAGATCTAGCTTCCTAATACACACCTCAACGCCCGCTTCGCTCTTCTCTTAGCGACGTGCCATGCCTGCATTAGGCGCTTGATATCGATACCTGCTAACAACCCTTCCATTTAGCTCCTCTGTTTCAACAATCTTCTTACCTTCGACCGGCTACCTAGCCAGCTCCACCAATCCTCCCTCCCTACCTACTTTGCGCAAACCTTCGGCAGCCTCCATCGCTACCTTGTATTGTCAAGGTAGACCAAGGAGCTGCCCTGTCTCTTGACCTAGGCATTGACCCTTGGTCTTAGATTGATAGTAAGACCCTCACTAGTACCTGTCTGAACCTGAAGTAGTAATCGAATTAGATCAACGCTTGTCAATCAGTTTCGATTACTACTTACAACGCTGTTCCTGTTCGGAGAAAGTTCTTGCCAAGCGACTGCACCTGCAAGCAAGATCAATCAATCCCTCTTACAGAACGATACTGGCAGGCTACTAGTCAGACACGATCAGCATTGAGAGTCATCTACTTGATTCTCTACAAAACATAGACATCTCCACAGTCAAGGACATCCACTGTCAGAATGACTGACTACAATGGTAAGCCTCGACGGTTGTGTATTGCGCTTTATGTTCGTCCTTTCGCTGGAGGGATCTCGCGCATTGGCGAGAAAGACTCCAGTTCTACGACACTATCGCATCGAAAATGCCCAATCCCATCGTCGAATAACATTGACCTTCTTACAAGTCCATCAGACAAACACCGCGCATGTTTGGACCTAGTTTGAAGGGTTGTCGCATGCAGAAACACTGCTTTGTTCGTATTCTCTAAGCATCGGCTGATAGTGTCTCTAGACAACCCCATCAAGCAGGAGCCCGTTTCAGAGGGGTCATACCCTAACGAGGAGCCCGCGCCTTGGTACAATGACTTCACCCTCTTCGGTGCTGAGAATCCTCAGACTGTGGAAGAGTTCATGTCCGTTTTTAACAACACCTCGCCTATGTATGCTCCAGTACCCGGAGGCCATGCTACTCAGCACACTACAGAATTCCCATAGTAAGTTATCACTAGCAGGCAGCTATTCTCTGGGTAATACCACTGCATTGGGTAGAGACCCGTTTCCCTGTAGTTGAAGGACTTCAAGGCCCGCGCTCCACTCTTTTTTTGACATGTGCTACGTCTTAAACCCAGGCTGACTTGCGACTCTAGTTTTAACTTCTCGGCCCAGGAATCGCTGAGTACGGAGGAAGCTTCCGGCCAATACCAACTAGGCCAAGTGCCCATACACAATGGAGACAGGTCGGTACCATGGGTGCCAGGCAACGCGTTGTAAGTCTCAGTCTGTTCCTACAGAGCCTCACTCTCATCATGCCCATATTTGCATTCCAAAGCCACAATTCTTCCAATATCGCAGTTCCTGTGGAAGTTGGGGACGAAAATTGGGACTAACGCGCACCCAGGCCGATGGCATCGCAGAACCAAAACGGCTTTCACAGCCAGCCACTGCAATACAACAATGATTATGCATACACTAGCAATGGCTACCCCGAACCGTCTAATTATCGTAACCTTCTCGCACACCAGAACGCCGAGGCGATGGGCTCTCTGCCAGAGTTATTTCATAACCAGCTTATGTTATCGCCGAACAGGAACATTGGCGCACTTGGGCAGAGGCCGACCCTGGATAATATATATACGGAGAGCCAGACTGGTACGGGGTTGCACTCTGAGGGCATGTTCGCGGTCTTTACCGGGAACATGCATCATGAGAATGATGTGGCCATGTCTGGCCAGCAACCGAAGCAGGAGTTGAAGCCGGAGATCGGAGTGTTGGAGAGCGTGAAAGAGGAGGATGAGCCGAGTTTGGATTATGGAGATAGCGATGACCAGGATGACGACGCTGATCCTTTCAGCACCACCAGCACCGGTCGTCTTCAGAGGCTGGAGTTTTCTTGGATTCCGTGGGACTCATACACGGAAGTGAACCAGTTGTTTGACGAGGATGGGAATCGGGTGAAGGTTGTTCTCCGAGCCACTACAGCCAAAGAATATGGCGAGGACACGGTGAATGGCCACCGCTACCACGTCATGTACCGCCGGAATTATTTCCGGGTTGAAGGGCACTACAGGCTGGAACCAACTGGCAAGAAGACCGGCCGGTTATTCGTGAATCTTGGAGGGGAAATGGCACCCATAGAAGGCATATGTGCCACCGTCCGAGGTGTAGTTGAGGGAGATTTGTCGGAAGAGATTGAGATCTGCACGTTCGATTCGGCGCGAAAGAAGCTGGACGAAAAGCCCTCAATACTTGCACTGACACCCTCGAATGAGGAGCCACTCTTCGCGGATTCAACGGCTGTAGATGACGGGGACGACCTTGGCACTTGGCGACGAATGCAGTGGAGGAGGGCCACAGCGAACAACGGGGCTAGGAGAGCTAAGAAGTCGACCTATAACATTGTCGTGCCCTTGATGGTCCAGGTACGCAGCAGAGAGTCAAGGCGACGACAGCAAGGAGCTGGAGTCTCGCCAGAAACCGAATTGGTCGAGATTGGGTACTCCATGTCGGGTCCTATTCAGGCGAGAGGTCGATGCCCGATAACTTTCGAGGCGTATGACCCGACGAATGTTTACCACAAGAGACGAAGGGAAAACAGAGTCCCAGTTGCCTCGAAATACGCCTCGAAGACAGGGGTTAGCAAGAACAAGAAGCAGGACGCCAAAATGACAAGGCAACTTAAGAAACGCACAATCGTGCCCAGGCCACTCACTCCGTCAACAGGCCGCACGTCTTGCAGCAGATCTCCGAGTCGCAGTGCCACTCAAACATCGCTGTACAGTTCGCCTCCCCGTCCTCAAGCGCCTACTGCTCCCATGGCGAACTATGGAGCAGCTCGCACCGAGGTCGAGAGCCTATCGGACGGCGACTTCCAGCGGCACGTCTTGGATGAATTTGGAATCGCGGGGGAGAACCGCTACGAATACCCAGCTCCGACCCCAATGTGGCCTCCTCGAAGTGAGGCTCCCCTCCTCAGTGGCATTTCAGCTTGGGCTTATCCCTCTGAAAGCGGGCATCCGGATGGGATCTTAGAAGGGGATCTCAATTTTGATTTGCTTTGAGCTAGCGAGCAATTGCCTTCGCGCTGTCCGTCGGATGTCCTTCACGGCCGATGGAAGCATCTCGATATTGTCTGCCTTTGGCCTGGATCTATTTCCCTCAGACCGTTACCAGAAACTCGATCACAATCCTACTCGACACGCACGGGAGTCTTCAACTGCTTCTTCTTACATCCTATTCCTTGATCACCCGACAATTGCGCTCCGCTTACGAATGGTCTTCCTTTACACTCCTCTTCGATCACGGTTCTCACACCCTTTACGATAACGAAATAACGACTCAACGACTCAGCGGCTGATGTTCAGAATTTCGCAACTGGTTTTCGATACATGATCTTCTGCATTGGATGTCTCTGCCGTCCGTCCGCCTCCTCATCTATAGTATTGTGAGGAAGCTTGACGTATGACGGTTTCCAAGATGCATCGAGTACTTACGCCCAATATTTGATATAGTCATGATTATCTCTACTTAGCGATATAGTTCTTATATAAGTGTATACACAATACACATACAGATAAACAAAATTCTGCTTCTAATGTAGATTTGCAAGTGACGTTGGATGGATAATAAGACCTAGTACGAGACCAGGTTAGGGGCAAAGCTAGACGGAATGGAACTGTACCGCCCCCTAGCACTTTTTAGTTCTAGGGCAGCAGCGGAAATGCCGTAATCCTGTAAAGGCTGCCTCATACCTTAGCTTTCCAAGCATTCTGAGCGACCATAACCCTAGCTAGGTGAAGATATCAAAGACTGCATTAGTGATATATTACTCATATGTGCATACCGAAAATATCATCAAATCATCTGCACTAGTAGCTTCAAATCAGGTGTGACGAAAGTGGCTGAACCCTGCCTCAGCCGTTAGCCCAACCACCACGACCAGCAAGCTGCAAAATTCGCTCGCACACGGTGCCCACCATCCTAGGAAGAGAATCGAGCTGAATCACCAACAAGATGTCTCGCTACGATGACTATGGAGGTGGTGGACGTGGAGCGCCTGAGCGCTGGGATCCCGAGCGCTTCAATCGTGAGCGTGGAGGACGCCAAGTAGTCGAAAAAGACCGATTCGAAGAACGTGAACGCTTTGCTCCATTTCCTCCCCGTCCCTCCCGCGAGAGAGCCTTCGATGATTTCGACTACCCTCCACCGCGAGGTGGGCGTGGTGAGCGGTTTGAAGAAAGAGATCGCTTCTTCGCTGAGGAACGTTATGGCCCTCCTGCCAGACGAGCGCCCAAACAAGAGCGGTACTACGAGGAGGAGGATTTTGAGTCTAGTCCTGTTAGAGAGGATCGACGCATCAATATACAGATTGACCGAGATGTAGCACCACCACGGCCAGGTATCATTCGACGCCAGAGCAGCTTGGACACGTTTGATCGAAAGCCATTGCCACGATTTCCTCGAGAGCCTGAGGTCATACAGATGAAGGGTCCTCGCAGCCGGAGAGTCAGTCCGCCGAGATATGAGCGCGATTTCGAGGATATTAGAGTCGCTGAGCCTGACTACTATGGTGATGAGGAGTTCAGAGGTTGGAAGGAAAGGGAAGTCGTTATAGATAGGAGAAGACGAGGAATGCCCGAATTCGAAGAGAGGGAGGAGATCAAGGAGGAGGTCATAGAGTACAAAGAAGAGGCACCGTTCCCAAGGCGAGGCAAAACGAAGATGCCCGCGCGACTAGTGAACAAGAGAGCGATCATAGAGCTAGGATACCCCTTTGAAGAAGAAGTGGGTAGCTGTCTCTTATTGGTTCAACAGTAATGCTGACACTTTTCAGGGAGAGCTGGTCATTATTTTGAAAGCGTTGGGCAAAGAACAGATTGACGAAGTTATCAGCGTCAGCAAAGAAATGAATCGCGGTGCAAGTGAGTCGGATTATGTGCCATGGAGTACAGAACCGTCCACATGCTAATGCGCCAGATAGATCGCACTACATACATGATCGAAGCTCCACCTCCTCCACCAGAGGAGATCATTGAGCGGCGCGAAATAATCATCCCAGCCCCACCCGCAGAAGTTCCACGATCGGTCCGTGAATGGGATGTTATGAGTGGTGCCATTGGTTCTGAGCATGGAGGTGGTCGCTCCGAACATGGCGCCAAATCTTCCCATGGCGGAAGTAGGTCGACCCATCTTGAAGTTAAGTCGAGCCACCATAGCAGGAGCAGATCCCATGGTGGCCATTCCAGCCATGGAGGCCATTCCAGACATGGGGGTCACTCTCATAAGAGCAGGCACTCAACGAAAAGGGGACATTCAGAATCCGAGAGCGAATCGAGCAGCTCAACCGAAATCGAGATTGAAAAGAAGTCCACTCGCAGCAAATCCCGTCATCGCTCCAAGTCGATCAGCGTTGATAAGGTTGAGGAGGTCGAACAATCGAACGCCATGCACACTGGCCCACTAGCTTTGGTCATTCCCCACAAGAAAGAAGAGCGTAGTGAGAGAGACATCAAGGCTGAGATCCGGGAGCTTGAAGCGGAGAAACGCAGATTGAAGAAGGAAAGGGAGCATGAACACCGAAGGTCTAGCAAATACGAGGAACGCGAAGAGGGTGAAATCATTATCGAACGCCGTGGTGGTGGGAAAGAAAAAGAAGTCAAAGTCGAGAAGGACCGTAGAGGTAACTTGGCTTTTGTACGATAATTGGTTACGATCCAGGGAAGCTGATGTGGAGCAGCTTCGGACTCAAAGATGATGAAAGCTATGCTAGCAACTCTAACCTAGGACCTCCTCGAGCTGCGCGCCAGTACTGCTGTCCCCGTGCCAGAAAATTTCGCCTACATATTCCACCACCTAGGCTGGGCCGATACCTCTTTGAACATCTACAACCATGGCTTAAGGCAAAGACAGACGAGTATGAGCCCCAAGACCCATTTCGTGTGTCTAGATATCAGAGGTATCTACGGGTGTCCATTTCCTATTCTATTTCACAATGGCGAAAGCCAATGCTCTCATGCAGTACCTTCTCGGGCGGTTTACGTCGGTTGATTTTTCATGAACATCTTATGATTCCCTGGCAATCTAATAGAAGCATGCTTGACCCCTTTTAAGTCCACATGTACATAGTAATGACTTGAAGATCACAAACAATACCATAACCATTTCAACTAGTCGATCCCTAGAGTCTACAACACCAAGTGCTCTAGTGTTTGCGAGGCGCTCGAGTCCATGGATTACGTAGCTATATGTATTAAAGCAGGGAGACGAGAGTAGAGACCAACCAGTCATAGACCTACCCTTTCACCAGCTGTCCATGGCCACTACATCAAGCCTTACCAATTCAAAAACCACTACATATCGCCATACACTAAGACTATTACTGCAACATCTCCTATGATCATGAGTAACATATCTACTTGATAGGGATATATCAACTTAACGCAGTTGTAAATCAATTCATCACTCTGACCTAGCGGTAAGAGCTCATTCATACCCGTATATGCAACCAGTTCGCTTCAGATCCCCCGAATATGAAACACCGAGTAGGAAGTCCATCCTGTTGTCGGATGCAACTCATAGAGGAACCATAGGTGACCGGAGGAATATTTAGAGACGGAAAATGATGATGTGTAGGTTCGTGATAAGACTTGTATTGTGGGAAGTAGCACTATCGTGGTTTTTTTTTCGGTCTGAGAGTTAGTTCGCGTCGGTGGGTAGCCTTGCTGAGTAGTATTCTCGATGCGTTAGCGGGTAAAGACCGTACCTACGGTTGCCGCTTTTAGGACGAATAGAGATGCTGCACTCCTGGCCTACACGCCAAATAGGGCTTAGCGCCCGCAAGGCGACTGTGTTACTGTTGCAAGACGGAGATGAGCATTCCATTTCCACCTACGTGACTTAGTAGTGATCCGCCAACATATTCCTCAGTTTCACATAGGCAGTATTGGCATACTGCGCATTCTACCCCTATTACTGCCATCTTAGCTGTCGAGCATTATGTATATTAGCACCTTCCTCCCATGGACTCTAGATCCCTAGGCTATGCAGTGTTTACCGTCAGATCTTTGTCTTCCAACATAGTGACAGTCACCTATGGCCGATGAGCGGAGCATATCTCCCAACTTTTGACACCACGCAACAGCAGTGTCTCCAAGATATCGAAATGAAGACGCACTACCCTGTACCAACTGGTCCCGAGTCTGAACAAAAGAGCTTCCTGCCGCTTACCCTTGTGAAAGTCAGTCATGCTAAGAAGTTGGAGTTACTTGAACGGAGTAGCAGCGCCTTCCAAGAAGCGCTACCCCAGACTCACGACATGCTTGCTCGCCTCCGAGAATACCAACCGTCCATGGCCCAAATGTTCCAAATTAAAGATATTGCCATATCGCAAGCGCCTCTAAGATTCCTATGCGAAAACTCAGGACAGCTTCAGCTAGATTCACCAAGGGTCAAATCTTACATCGCATTGAGCTACTGTTGGCACGGCCCGGACTGGAAAACTGCAGACTGCTTAGGTCCGCCGGAAATGGGCTGGCCAATATCGACTGCCATGGTTCATGGCCTGCTCAGTCAGCGCGAGTCCTCAGAAGAGGGTGTCTGGATCGATCAATGTTGTATCAATCAACGCGACCCATTAGATAAACAACTTATAATTGGCTCCATGGATCTAATTTATAGAAGCGCACGCAAGGTGGTTGTTCTTCTTGAAGACGTTAGTATTTCAGAAGCAGAAGAGGCCTTGCTTCAGGAGGTCCGTATCCAATGGAAACCTCAAAAGGAAGATCTTGATGTCCTTGCTCGTATACTGCTCCGCATATTATCCGCTCGCTGGTTTCAAAGAGCTTGGTGCTCCCATGAATTGCAGCTTAGTAGTGATGTTGTATTCTTGCTTCCAGCTGAAAATAGTCCTGTGGAGTTATCGACGGACGATGTGGAAGAATTATACTCGGTGACCTCGAATTATCTTGAACAAGATGAAGATCTTGGGTCTCTTATGGTGGAGGGTATATTCAGGAGCTATGATTTTTTCACTCGGACTTTAGAACGGAAAATTGGCGAAGTTCGCGGCAGGTCTCTGATTTCCGAATTCTCCGACATTTGTCAGCTTGCTTGTTCTGTACAGTCGGACATTTTGTGTATTGCAATAAACGTTTCCGGTCTTCAAGTATATTTCACAGGTCAAATTCGATCACCCAATGAATGTCGCTGGATCCTGGCGATGGTCGCATTGTCCGTTGGGGATGCTACCGTCCTTGGTGGCATTGGTGAAGTACTGAGGGTCGAAGATCGACCCGGCACGGCATCGTGGCTTAATTGGGTAGACGACTTGGAGGATACAATGACAAGGGTCGGTTACTCGAAGTTGCAAGAACCCACGTGCATTCAATCGATCGACCAATATCAGATTACTCTTGATCTCTTAGACTTCACTTACTCCGACTTCCGAGTTCCATCTAGGAAATTTTACCGTTGGGCACATCTGCTTGTGGGCTTGCTCTCCAAGGCATATGTTGATGACTTTGAAAATCAGCCGTACTGGATGAGTCCAGGTCTCGATCCTATTACAGCATCTGAAGAGCGACATCTTGTAGTGGAGATACTTGCATGTTCTTTTGAATGCGGTTTCGATTGGATGGTAAAACAAATGTCATGGGCTCCGAACTTGGCAGAACATGTTCAAAAATCCATGGGTAATTTCGAATCCACATTTTGGCCGATGCTAGAGGAGCATGTTCTTATTGAAAATTTCCACGAATCATCGTATTTAGATCAGCTTGACAACAACAACAAGAATCTTTTCTTGCTTTGTCTCTATTATATTGTTTTTGAAAGGTTGTTCGATTCTGGCAGCACCTCGTTCCTGCCTGCAACATCTCGGGCTATTCCTGGGGAGCACAATCAAGTCCCAGTCGAGGAAGACGATCGTAATTCAGTCCAATGTATGTGTCTTGATATAGGATCGGGGAACAAAGCTTTGGTAGCAGTACGCGCTGGAGTCGAGGAACAAGGCATACCTACCATGCCTGTTGCCTTGAGCAATGGTTCTTGTGCGGGAATAAGAAGGCTGTGGTTCATTGATAGCTCTCCTGATGGTGGAGGCAACGTGAAGTTGCTAAACGAGAAATATCACATGTTTACGCTAATGCCGATTGAAGAGAATGCTAATGTTATTAAGAGGCGTAATCAGACTGTTAGGCAGGGAATGTAAGTAAGGGGATTCGCGGGAAGTCCTTTGTTCACGGCTTTGACCTCTGGGCTTCTTTTAATTATGAATGAGCATGACCCGTGTTTGCCATCAAATCTTTTTGCTGGATTTTTGCCAGCCTGCTTCGACGTCCCGCTAGGGTTGATTAACTGCGTATTATTTGTGGCTTCGGCAGTGATCGAACTATCTATCATAGACTGGATACGTAGAACTTGCCTGCAATAACGGGCTGCGTGTGACGCAACACTAATGTACGCTATGGTTGCTGCTCCAGTCTACTATTCGAGTTGTAGGACTCGTATAGGATAGTACTCGGGTGTTTCCGCGGCAATTTGCAAGGCTTTAGCATATTCTAGTAGACTCTTTATAAAAGTCAAAGATAATTCTTCTCCGCAAAAAGGATTGGAGTAGCAGACTGCTAATCTGTGTCGTGCGAGAGTAAAGCGGCGCTTACACTAGACCCACTTGAGGGTAAGGCTGGGGCACCTTTTGGTGTTCTTGGCAAGCACGGCAACATACCGCAGAGATCTGCCACCAGCGATTTTCAGGACCACCAAACACTACATCATGTAACCCACAGTATCCGGGCAGTATGCCAATCTGCATTGAATGCTGCTATCCCGTCTCCCAACTTTACCACGTCCTTCACAGCGGAAACAACAAGAGCGCCGCACCCACCCCCAAACCCTCGGTGGCGAACCTGCTCAGCGCCTCGAAGGCCAATGTGAGCGCACAGAAGGCGCCGCCGGAAAATAGAAGCAAGGCTAGAATTACCGGGATCGGTTCGGATGTCAGATTGACCCAATGTCCGCGGTGTAAGCGGTTCGCAGACAAATATGTGGAGCATGATTTTGTGGTGCTGTTTATCGATTTGGTGCTCGTGAAGCCACAGGTAAGCGAGCATAGACATGTAGTGATACTTGAGTAAGAAATTTCCGGAGGTGGAGCGGTGTCTTTCCAGCAGTGGGGTCTTAATTGCCTTTACAATATGCGTACATGCTAATAACTTACTTCCAAACCAGGTATACCGCCATCTCCTCTTCAACCGTCTCTCCCGAGACGACGACGAGCTAGACGTGCGTTCTCCCTCCCTTTCCCCACTCACTCAGATCCATCACTAACCCCACTTCTCCAGCCCTCCATATTTCGCCTCGGCATCCTGCTCCTCCTCTTCGACGTTTACCTAACCTGGTCCCACATAGAATCCCTGCCCGCCTCCTTCACCGCCAACTCCCCCATCCCAGACCTACCGATCCTCCTCCAATACGTCTTCTACCTCGTCCTCTGCACCCTCACCACATTATCTCAACACCTGACTATCCGCTGGCTGGTCCAGTTGTGGAAGCTCGGTGGTCCAGTGAATGATGGAGATAGCAATCATGAATTCCCACCCAATGGCAACCCAAGCAACAGCAATACCGCTCCTACCGTAGCTCCGCCTAAAAAGCCGACGCCAAATGCAGTATCTACAGCTCTCTTCGTCTCCTCATGCATGTCCCTCTTCCCCATCCTCATGGTCGTCTGGAAATACGATGATGCCCCCGGCTCATCGAGTCTATCGCAATCACCCTTAAACAGCTCTAGCGTAGCATTTACGTCAGGCTTCTTGTCTACGAAGGGTCATGGCGTCGATTGGGTGCGGAGAGGGGTGTCGTGGGCAGTTGCTGTGCAGAATCTGGAAGCATTGAGGATATTGCTGGGGTGTGGGTATCTAGGGGCGGGGGGCCTGGTGGCTGCTGGAGGAGCGGTGAGTTGGATGGTTAGCACGGCGATTTTAAGGGGGGTGGGGTTGGAGGATGGGGGATGAGAGAAGCTTTTTGACAGTATCAAGGTCTGGTGAAGCCTGCCGGATTGAGCAGTGGGGAAAGTGGGTGGAACGAAGCACTGGTGGAGACGATAGCCTTGACTGCTTGATGCTGCGGATCTCGAGAGACTCGCTATGATGTTGCATGGCGGAACAAGAGTGCAGCTGAGTCTCAGAAGGTTTGGTGCAAGTGAACTAGTCGTTCGAATTGAGGAGTGGGCCGGACTATCAGAGAGACGGAAAATACCTGGGATGCCCTAAGCAGGATTCTGCTGGCTGGCAGAAGTTTTAATTACAAGGTGATATCAGCATCCGCATAGTCGTTGGTGGAAACGACAAGATATCGATCCTTCTGCCTAGGGAGACTTTGTGTGCCATACTCTATGATCAAAGGGCACTAGACAGACAATTGGGTTGACTGTGTCTTATGGCATGCCATGGGATAGTAATAAGCTTCAATTTTGGACCTAGATGTCAGAGATTCACATAGCGAATCCATGCTCTCGCTCCACAACCATAATATAAAGACTGCAACTATGACATTGAAATTATTGCCATTTGCCTATTTGGGTAGATGAAGACAAGTACCGACAGCCGTTCACCAAACCAGCTCTCTAAGGAGGAGCATCCTAGGAAAATTGTACCTCTCCACAAGAAAGAAAAGAACGCCGAACTGCTACAGCACTCCGCTGCTCCTACCTAAGCCTCCCATTGCCTAAGAGCCATCACGGCTCTTCCTGTAGCTAGCCTCCTGCTCGACTTGCAAGCCATCAACTACAGGCGCCAACTCGCTCAAGATCTCATAAGCTTTCTTGTGGTATTCGAGCTGAGCGGCAATGAGGTCTGCGAGGTTGCGTAGGGGCTCGGGGGTATCGAGGACCTACAACATATAATCCGAATTAGCCATTTCTCGCAGTACGGAATATACAATAAGAACCGAAAACACTCACGTTCTTCATAACCCCCACCGCCTCCTCGGTAACATTCACAAAATCATCCTCCTTCCTCTCAATCTCCGCCCTCAACTCATCACTAATCGGCATCTCCTCCTCCCCAACCTTCCCCCCCTTCTGCTTACTCTTCGTCGCATCCAACCCCAACCTCGCATTCTCCACGCCCCTCCTCGCCCTCGTCGCAAACATCAAATTCGTATTCAGCGTCGTACTCCATCCCGCCAAAAACCTCTGCTGAATAGCCTGATCCTGCGCCAATCGCGCCTCTCCCACTTTCTCGCTGGCTAGAGCGTACTTTTCGAGAGCGGTGGCGAGAGGGTCTTCGGTGCCGGAGGGGTGGCTTTGGTTGAGGAGTTGGGAGCCGGTGAGGGAGGCGCGGGCGATGGCGTGGGGGAAGGTTTTGGGTTGGGGTTTTGCGCTGGGAGGGGCGGTGAGGGCGGCTTGGGCTTCGGCGGGGGAGGTGGCGTGGGAGAGGAGGTTGACTTTGTCGGTGATGGTGCGGCCGAGGTCGTTGAAGGATTCGCGAATGTTGGGAGGGTAATCGTAGGCTTCGTTTGTGTATTGAGAGCTGTGGACTTTTGTTAGGCGTTGTTGGGGGAGGGTATTCGAGGTCATGGTGGCTTACGTGACTTGGAGAAGCTTCTGATGGACCTGCTTCAAGGCATCGACACGCTTCTCAAGTTCAATGTAGTCTGGTGGAAGCTCGGTCTGTGAGGATATTGGATTCAGTCTAAGCTCGAATGGAGTGTTCCCGTCAGAATGGATTGCCACCGTACCTTATCATCTGCATTACCGAGCTGTTCCTTAACATATTGCTGGGTCCGAGCCGCAAAGGGTGAGATGGAAGACCTGCTCTCGAGGTTAGTCAGGCAGATAGATGGTTTCATGGGATGTTCCAGCAATGGGTGACCCACGTTATGTTCTTCCCGAAAGCCTGAATTTTGTCCATCCTGATAACTTCAGCGTCTTTAAATCAGTGAGAGCATGTGGGTGAAAAGATCAAGATTGATGCTCTGATTCTGCGCAGCTATCTCTTGTTCGTGGTTGGCGGAAGGAGCTCCAACATGCAGGAAAGCTTGGCGCCTGAAGGGGATAAAGATCTGCTCCTCGCTCACTTGACACTCGTCTCGGCTGTCACGTGCTTTCTCGCATAGTCTTGTCAGGATTTATTCTTTATATCAAGTAGGATACAATTCGCTATTGCAATTTTCGTCGAGCATTTATATGATGTATTCTTACGGACACACTTATTATTGCTCTTAGAAGGGACTCCTGCGGCTACACTACATGTCAAGATCACCACAAAAATTTCAAAGAAAAGAGCGTAGCCAGCCAGTAGACTCTCAGAATCAACACTCAAAACCCTCAGGCTGAAGAACTGGTACAATAGAAGGGTTAGCGTCGCTCTGACCTTTGTCCCATACAAATTGAGGATTGCCTGGAAACCCAGAATCCTTATAATGAAAATTCATCAACCAGCCGATACAAATGGTTTCCGGAACACTCGAAGGATCCACTTGGAATTCGCCACTCAGCTTTGCTGTGAACTGTGCCGTATTTTGCCCGTTCATTGTGACAGTGAAGTCCGCCGACCCTGTTATCTCGATGAATTGGCCGGATCCTGCTGCTCCTGTTGGCGGGTTATTGAATATTTTGACCGCTGTATAAATTTCGTCGGAGAGGGCACCGGGCATCAAAGTTATAGATGGTGCCCATCCAGGTTTTGCTACCCACTTCACGGCTGTCACGTTGGCGGTTTGCGTGTAGGTGAAATCAGCCTCTGAATTGGTGGGGAAGGTCGCAGGCCCGCCCGTAAGCTTGAGGTGGAATGTCGTTGGTGGAGGCGGAGGAGCTTCAGCGAGAGGAATATCGTAAGAGGCTGCGTAATTGATGTCCGTTTCGGCAATGCTGACTTTGATACTTGATCGAGGATAGTCTTTGCCTATGGAAAGAGAATGAAGACATGAGCCACAATAGCAAGAGCCCGGAATACCCTCAATCGTGACTGCTCCCCAAGTATTCTCATGATCAATGTAGCCAGTCCCTTCATCTTTGCAATGTATTACAAAGGCAGTGGTTGCTCCCTTGACAAGGGGGGTTGGAGGATCCACGCTGAGGTCAATCGTAGCTTTGTCGACAAAAGCGCCAGGGAGATTGACAGAACTTGAGTTTGAAACATCGCACAGGGTCTGCACTACAGATACAGAGGATTTCCACTGCAAAAGAAGCTGCAGATCTATATTCTGTTTTTCGTAAATGACGGGCTGCTCGGTCGACCAAAGGCTTCCGGTCTGATCATAGATACTTCCATCCACCAATGCATAGGCACTTGCACCGGGTACAAGATTTTCTGCATATATGTACTTATCTGATGGTCTAGGAGGAATTGGAAACGTCGGATCAGGCAGCACAACCTTCGGATAGGTCTCAACTTGAACCGTATTGGAAGCTTGCACCGCTGTACAGCCGCGTTGTGAAGCATGTATACCATTACCTTTCTGTAAAAGAGTTAATCGTTCGGACAATGTGACCACCATTGAAGTGCCAACCACTGGGACCCAGTCCGGCAACAAAGCCGAGCCATCGGTCTCAAAGACCTGAAGCTCAGCGCCGATAGTGAGCCCCTTCACGAAGAGAAAAGTGGAGCAAACAAATGCTGGATCCGGAGAAAGATTAAGCGTCGATAGCTGTGTGCCATTTGTGTCTGTGGAAGCAACGACAAAGAGAGGGTCGCTAGGGTCACTCTCTAATCTGCAATCAGAAACATCAGCCTGAGAAATCTGAAAAGAGACCTCCCCATTAGGGTCATCGAGGCTCCAGTTATCGGGTATATCAACAGAAGTAGCTGTGGCGAATAGTGACTGGATTCTTGTTTGGGAGGGATCACCAGCGTTGGTAGGCGTCCCGCTCTTGGCGCCTACCAAGCGCACAATCGTGAGAAGAGCACCTGGGACCAAGCTTTCCAGATTGATCCTCTCCTGGTCTTCACAAATCGGCGTGACAAGCTTTGGGGTTGGAAGGGTGGTGGTCTCAAAGAGCAGAGCCGACTCGGCTTTTCCTGACGACAGGCCGCATCGAGGGAGCGACTGATCGGCTAAGAGATAACCAGGAGGACCAGACCCGATTGGCTGCGGAAACCACCCTTGGAAGTCATACTTCTCATTGTCGAAAACATTTGCTTCAAAGGACTGATCGTTGTTGGGTGCTACAACATGAAGGATTGATCCAGCTATCATATTGGAAATGCTGACCTCGTTGTAACAAGTCCTCGGTTCTTGAGGGTAGTAAGACACGGGCTTCAAAGGTTGGGTCAACCCCAGGTCGGCAATGGGACCGGACTTGGTCTTGTGACTGTCGAGATTTGTCTTCGTATCATTTCCAATGACGCTTTGCCAGACATTGAGCATAGCCCCTTTCGGCAGAGGAACGCTTTCATCAAGGTCGAAAGAGTCTTGTACCCCGTGGCGAGCTTGTTGGTGCACCAGCGACGGCCCGTTCTCGATCTCGACATCCACCCATGCTCCTGGAATAATCCCATCGAGGCCGATGAAGCTACTGCAAGTGTGGACAGGGGAGATGACAATAGGGGCTGCTAAAAACCCGAAAGGGTCAATCGGAAGAGGAAGCACGGAAACTGCAACGGCATCAAGCCCCCGGGCACTGCTGATGACCTGGCCTGCATCGACTGTGTATTGCTCGACCTGAAGGATCTCAGATTCTTTCGGAAGAGCTGAGAGGGTGATCCACTGGTCGAACGGAGGTGTCTCGGGATGAACATATGGAAAATCTGCGAGCTGACCCGAGACGGTTCCCGTAACTTTTACGTTCCAATTGAGGTTCACACCTGTAAGGTGTACGACAGGGGTGACCGGAAAGATAGGTCCATGAAGGATTGGGGGAAATGAATTGGGAGACATGCTGTAAGATGTGATAGAGGGTTTGATGACGGATCTGGATGAAGAGGTAGGATGAGAATCACACACTTGTATATAGACAATGAATGCCTAGCCTGGAGCCTAGGAAGACGGCAAAAGACTCATACTCAGCCTGATCTAGAAGGAAGTTTTCAGAGAAAAGAAAGATAGAAAGCGTGCTGATAGGTCAGCAGAACAATCGTGTTCAGTGGCTAAGACTGAATTATTGGTGCTCACCAATAGTACTTCTCGTCTTTCCAAAGGCGTAGCTCATGCTAAGCCTCAGCCCAATTGCTTTGATTCTACTTTGGCAATTCACGCAAGTATAGTAACCATCTCGTGAATTAGCAGTCACAGCATCATTGATACTGCGACAAGCTCAGTGCTCATGGCTGACGATCTATGTTGCCACAGAAGTTAAGCAGAGTATCAGAGTATGACTCGACATCTCAACAAATTTCGATTTTCTTCATTAGAATCTTGCTTGCAAATCATCAAATTCAGCACAAAGTACAGATAGACGAGTGGAGAGGTAGCAGGTGCGTTATTATTGCACTCGTGCTCAGCCTTCAAGCTCAGTGTCTAATAACCCTTCGCAGACTTTGATTGGCCATTGAATACGGGTAAGGCTTGGTCTCGTGCCCTTTAGATATAAAAATTATCGTGGCCAAAATATTGGCAAGCCTTTTGCCAAGAGGAATAAAGGTGACTTTGTCAAAGCCAAGGTACTAGGCAACGAGTCATACCGCTCTTTGGACCGCACTCTCGAATGGCTTTTCAAGGCTGATTGGGAAGGAACCCAAGGCAGATTTTGCGAGCACCCTTTGTTGATCGGCGATGGAATCCGAAATGGATCAGATGAACAAAGTCGTGGAAGGGAGCTTGGAAAGATGACGTCTCTTGGGAAAGGACAGATTCTTTAGCCCAGTACACAATTCCAATACCGAGTTGTACTGAGTACCTAATGCGAATTTGATTCAACGACAATAACAAGGTGAATTTTGCCAACTTTCCCAGAGCTTGGTAGCTTGAGCTGGCCGTGATTGATATTAATGAAGACCGTTCTAGTACCAGTCACAGCTCGCAGTAACGCGCACAAGATATGGATGTTGATGTGGCTCAAGGCCTGAACCAGACCAGAGACAACGCACCTAATCATAACGAGCAAAGAGGTCTTGAATGTATTGATGGAAGGTGTCGTGAGTACTCATAGCTCCTAGGAGGCCCGGATTTGAGATCTCCTGGGAAACGTCTCCCAGGAGCATAACCAACAGAAGCTTAACCTAATAGCGTTCTGTTGTGTACGCCATTCTTGGTGTATACCAAGAATTTATGGTGTGCACCAAAAACCACTTTTGTTGGTGTACACCAAAGAAAATACAATTTGTACACGAAGAAGAATGCCCAGCTCCGCCCAGCCTAAAGAGCGAATTCCAGGTATCCAGGTGCGTGTAGAATGATACCAAGGATAATAAAAGTATAGGGACTTCCTACACAGCGTACGTAAAAGTACAAGGACTTTGTGAGTGGGGTAACCAAAAGTGTAGGGACTCTCAAGGAATGAAAGTGTAGGGGAAATGAAGGTAGACCTGGAACGGCGCTGCGCGCCTGGATCGTAACCACCATGTAAGCCATCAGCTTGTGCAGCAGTTCTCCCCACGGGGGCGCAATCACCCTGGATCGCCCAGGCATCACCCAGGAGCACCCAGACGATCACCCAGGAGCACCCAGACGATCACCCAGGTCGCGCGAGCACAAAGCGGCGGGCACCCTTAATCCGGCGGGGGGTGAGGCCGGGGCAGATTTTTGACTCCTTGGCGGGGCTGATCGATTTTATGAAAACCTCACGGCATTGAGCAATGAAGTAGTCTGGAGCGAAACTCACAAAGGTGTACATTTATCGGTACTCATGATAGTATGGCATGAGAGGAGTATTGTTCGTTCGATCTACCAATGACCTATGTAATTACAAGAAGCGCTCCGACCATGCTATGAGATCCAGTCCTTTAATGTCCATTATTTTATGAAAACAATAAGTGAAGAATTTAGCGCCCCTGGAGATTAACGCCGATATAGACGGTATATGGATACACTGGACGCTGGACGGGAGACTCTAATTGAAGAAGGGCGAACCAAGGAAAATGCTTTTGAACATCATCCCTTACGGTTTCTTCTCGCCCTCCCCTTGGTTCTCTCCGCCCTGTTGTCCCTCAGGTGGTGTCTCTCCTGCTGGTGGCGTCTGTTGCTCTTCGGTCCTAGCCTTATGCATTTTGTCGAAGAGGTTCAAGCTGGCCATTTGTAGCTCGTCCGTCTTCTCCTTGAGCTCAGCCGCAGTGGCAGTACCTTCGCCGGTCTGGTTCTTTGCAACAAATTCCCTTAGCGACGCGATCTTCTCTCTGAGCTGGTCAGCTTCAGTCTTGTCAATCTTGTCAGCGAAGTCCTTCAGAGCTTTCTCGGTGTCGTTCAAAACACCATCAGCCCTGTTAGCGGCTTCGATGGCAGCCTTGCGCTCTTTATCCTGCTCTCCGAATTTCTCCGCGTCTTCCACCATACCCTGAATCTCTGCATCGGAGAGACCAGAGCCAGAAGCAATGGTGATTGACTGATCCTTGTTGGTGGACTTATCTTTCGCGTGGACGTGTACAATCGAATCGGCGTCGATGTCGAAAGTAACCTCGATTTGAGGTACACCTCGGTGTGCCGGAGGGATTCCAACAAGTTGGAAGTTACCAAGGAGCTTATTATCCCTGACTAGCTCACGCTCGCCCTGGTATACTTTGATTTCCACAGCAGTCTGGAAGTCCGCTGCAGTAGAAAATATTTGCGATTTCTTAGTGGGAATGGTGGTGTTACGGTTAATTAAGCGCGTAAAAACACCACCAAGAGTCTCAATGCCCAGAGAAAGCGGTGTGACATCGAGCAGCAGGACATCCATGACCTCGCCAGCCAGGACAGCACCCTGGATAGCGGCACCAATAGCAACAGCCTCGTCGGGATTGACGGCCTTGGCTGGATCTCGGCCGAAAATACTCTTTACTGACTCCGTAACCTTAGGCATACGTGTCATACCTCCCACAAGGATGACTTCCTGGATATCCTTGGCTTGTAGGTTGGCGTCCTTGAGCGCTTTCCTCACTGGCTCAATAGTGCGGTTGATCAAGGGTTCCACTAGATTCTCAAGCTGTGACCTTGACATCTTCATGTTGATATGCTTGGGTCCAGAGGCGTCTGCGGTAATGTAGGGAAGATTTATGTCGGTCTGCAAGCTTGATGAAAGTTCAATCTTGGCCTTCTCAGCAGCCTCACGAATACGCTGGATAGCCATTCGGTCATTTGATAGATCGATACCGGAGTCCTTCTTAAAATGTTGGACTAGGTGACGAACAAGGTTGATATCGAAGTCTTCACCACCTAGATGAGTATCACCGTTGGTCGACTTGACTTCGAAAACGCCTTTCTGAATTTCAAGGATGGAGATATCGAAAGTTCCTCCACCCAGATCATAGACCGCAATTACGCGGTCCTCCTCCTTTTCCAAGCCATATGCGAGGGCCGCAGCTGTTGGCTCGTTCACAACCCGCAGAACGTTGAGACCAGCAATTTGACCAGCGTCTTTTGTAGCCTGGCGCTGCGAATCGTTAAAATAGGCCGGGACTGTGACGACGCCGTTCTTAACGGTCTTGTTCAAGTAGGCTTCGGCGGTTTCTTTCATCTTTTGGAGAACGAAGCCACCGATTTGGGAAGGCGAGTATTTCTGGCCTCGGGCTTCCACCCACGCATCTCCATTAGTGTGTTGAACGATCTTATAAGGCACTTCCTTGATGTCTCGTTGACATTCAGGATCCGTATATTTACGGCCGATCAGGCGCTTAGTAGCGAATAAAGTGTTCTCAGGATTGACGACGGCCTGACGCTTGGCTGATATACCGACTAATCGCTCTCCATCCTGGGCGAAAGCTACTACCGAGGGAGTGGTTCGGGTACCTTGGTCAGAGCATTAATATTATGGCAAGGGCATTGAGTTGGGGCTGTTGCGGATCACCTTCAGCATTTTCTATTATTTTCGGAGTTTTGCCTTCTAGAACTGCAACGGCCGAATTGGTAGTACCTGTTTCGCTATTAGTAGGTCGGTCATACCAGTGGTCGGAACAAAGACTTTACGAACCAAGATCAATACCAATAACTTGGCCCTTGACCTTCTCCTCACCGCCTGTTGACTGATATCGGGCAAAGGACGACGCTAGGGGTGAGCGGGTAAAGGAAGAGCGTGAGAAGGAGGATGCGGTCCGAGGAAGCTATAGACTCATATCAGCATGTATTTACTGGCAAACTTTTCGAAAGTCTTTACCGATCTTGCGAGCCTCGACGAAAGCATCTTCAGTAGAACTATGACCAGAACCGAATGCTTAAAGCGCAATACACAGAATGAGACTGGATTAGAGAAGTATTGGGGACGATGGCGAGGATGGAAGACTTGAATGATGAAAGTCGACTAGGGAAAAATATTGCACTCTCTCTTAGCGTGATCTGTTAGGGCTGGAACATCATCGAAAAGTCTTGGCACGCGGGACGTCACAAAGGTCTAGCTTGCCTTGGTCGCCCGTTATTGACTGTGGCATGCAATTAACGCCCGCAATGTTTTGGGAGTTCCCTAACCCTCATTCGCCTCTACAACATGCCCAATGATTTCTCAAGGTTAGCACCTGAACTTCTTGCACCTCGGTTGCACAGGCTAACGCGCAGCAACCCGGACAGACCCTGGGAAACGAAGTCGCTGATCAACTACTCTCAAGGAACCTTCTACCCCGTCAGGATACCTCAACGGTGAGTCGCGTCTCCGTGCACTGCCGATTGCCCGTCTATAGATGCAATCACTAACAGCTACTAGGCATCACCAGCTAAAGAATTTTATAAGCACTAGAGATCCTAGCGTCATATATTACGCCTCCGAATTTGACGTATTCGCGCTTGATATAACTGCACAGAAGCAAACACTGGTCAAAAGCTTGCCTTTCAAACCAGTTTGTCTTGATGCTGGCTACGGTTGGATCTGCATTGGAGGAGTTAATAATGGCCAATGTGCCTTCATAAGCATCGACGAGCATGAAATTGGCGAAACCGCTTTAGGAAGGCATGTGGAGGTTGACGACTTATTACCTCTAGGTCTTGATCCGGGGTCTCGACGTTCACTTCACGACTTGCGCCGGACCACTCCACGATGGGCTCTTTATCCCGGTGAAAATGTTGCAAAATACGAGCTGCAAGCTCACGAGCTCGGGAGTGATATAGTCAATTCTGTGACCATATGCCTTATGCGCAGGATGCGCAGTGATCAAAAAGGTTTCAAAGAGGAGGTTGTGGTTGTAATGACGTGAGTTTAAGGAGTGTCCCTGTAGCCCCGGTGGTTGACACGCTTAGAAACAATGACCAAACGGTTCGAATATTCTCCTTAACACAATCACGGCTACTCCAGACTCTTGACTTTCCTACACCGATGAACCATGCCTCGATATCTCCAGATGGGAACCTTCTCTTAGCTGTCGGTGACGAAGGACGTGCATTCTTTTGCAAGAGGGTGCGATTGCCTGGTGCCACGATTGACGGTGATTCGTCGTATGCAAGGTATGAATGGCATCAGATTGCAGAGCCGGAACTCCGACTTTCGGGTCACCATCAGGAAGCTTGCTTCGCCACTGCCTTTTCACCGTCCGGTCATATCTGTGCAGTAGCTTCCCAGTCCGGCATCGTCACTATATTCGACACTGCTTTGATTCATGATGACATGGATGTTGACGAGGCAGTAATCGATGTGCTAAAGTCATCGAGACAAGCTGTGGCGTCAACATGGTACGGAGCCGTTCGGTCAATGAGTTTCTCTCCCGCTCCCTGGGACTTGTTAGCTTGGGCTGAGGATCGTGGTCGCGTCTGTGTGGTGGATCTACGCAATGGATTGTGTTTTAAGCAGGTCATTACACTAGAAACTGACTCGCCAGACCTCAATAGAATGGAAATCGAGGATTACAATACTACCTCAGAGCAGCGGCAACTTGAAATCGAACGCAGATTCCTGGAGAGACATAGGGAGGCGTTAGAGGCGCAGGACCATCTCGCTGCTGTAAGCCATACGGCAGACTACTTGGAGCTTGCCGCTGAAAGAAGACGACTCGAACGTGAAGCCCTTGCCGCTACCTCACGAGATCTTCATGCGTTTACGGAAAGCGAACGTCAGCTGGTTGACTCGATTGGCCTAAGACGTCCGCAAGGAAGCAATAACGATTCTTCTAGCACCTCCCCTACTGGCCCAACTAGTGTCAACTACACGCCCAGTCGAAACACGGAAGCGCAGAGTTGGACTGGACTTCCTTCGCCAACGCCTTCATCAAATATTCAAAGTCGCTCAACAGCCAGTATCAACGAATTCATGCGACTACGTAACTGGGAGCGAGCTCGTCAAAGCGACCGCGCCTACCAACCCCGTCGCCGTAGCTCCGTGGTCATCACATCATCATCTAATGCTTCCTCGCCGCAACCCTCTTCTAGCCTAGCACCCATAGGTACCGCAACCCCGACACTTTCCGCATCACCTTCGCGCCTGCCCTCTAGTAGCGCAGATCTAACAGTACCTCATCTCCTTGACTCAGACCCATGGCAAACGATAACAGATGCCATGGGCGGCTCTAATATGACCCCTGACAACATGGCCCGTCTTCGTAGCTTACAGGCCAGGAACCTCGAACGTAACAATCAAACCAGACCAGCACCTCAGTCCAACATGTATCGCCCATCACAAGCTATGCAAGCCATGCAAGGGGCCAGGGAGCAAACAATGGTCGGAATTGCGGATGCTGTTGAAGCGAGGGTTAATCGTGCAAGAGAGGCCAATTTGCGAAATCTGAGACAGACGAGGGCTAGTAGAGGCGCCGATGTTATGTATGATGAAATTGACCGAGAAGTTCTGTTCAGGAGACGGGAGCGAGGTGATGTGGATGTGACTACTATGGGCATTGGGTGGAGTGTAGAGGGAAGATATCTGTAAGTCGCTCAGAACTTTATCCTGATCTTGCCAAGGAACACACCTATTGACTGTATGCAGATACGTTGCAACTGAAGATGGCATTTTGGAGTATCCGGTGAACATGGAGAACAGAAAAGCTATTCCTAGTATTTCATTCTTATGACGAAACAAGGCTCATCGCTTTGTGGCACGATATCGATACAGGCGGCTATCTCTAGCACAGCTTAATGGAGTAAAATTTCTTGGCGTCTCATCGTAATGGCTACCTTAGGAGCGATGGAGTCTAAATGTATGATTTTAATCAGGGACCATTGGGGGCATCTTCAAGCATTGTTTGTGTAATGATAATTAAAATCCTTAGCATGGCAAACGGCCACTTTCCAGGGGCTTTCGCCCGTATCAGAAAGCATGATCTAGTTGAAGCATCCTCCAGGCTCAAGCCATGCCATGCATGAGCAACCCCCCATATTCCAAACCAGCATGCCCCGCCTTTCCCTCGCCATGACGCCAGTATTGCCTCCCCATGAACCCCTAAGGAAGACATCATAGATACATCATACATATATACAGTCATACTAAATTTCAGTTGCTTAGAAGTCTATCTCAAGCTTTCTGTATCCAACCCGAATGCAGAAAGAAATCGAAAAGCTTCGAACTCTTTGACGAATCGATCTATTCCACCGCGAATTAGCAAATTATTCTCCATAATTTACGGGTTTCATGTGCGACATACCTTGCATATCTCCCTAACGACCTTCCTTTTCAGCGCGCCGCCATTCTTCATCGACTCGCGTAGAACAGCTTCCTTCATCACCATATAAGGTTTCGGCTGCACGCGGATAACAGAGCATAATTCCGCTTCCTCTTTCGTTAGGAGGTGCAAGTCAGGTGCATTTTCACTACTCATCTTGAGAGGTGCTGTGCCCGTGATGCCTGAGACTACGTAGTGGGATTTCTTCTCCTGCGGGCCGGGAGGCGGGAGTGTTGTATTTGTGGTGCCGTTCGTGAGAGGTCCTTTGGGATGTGTGCCGTTTGTCATGGTACCTGTGTTTGATGGAGGGGGAACAGGTGTTGGAGGTGTTGGCTTCAAACGCTCGGGGAGTTCAGGCGCAGTAAGTTCAACTGTCAGTGTCGCTTTTTGATGGGCTTCCTTTTCACTCTTTTTCTCTGGTCGGACACCTGCTTGACGGTCGAAGGCGCCGGTGGGGGCTGGTCGTGCTGCACGGGTTAGTTTCTCCTGTTCATATCTCTCGCCAGCTTTTAGATCACCGATACGCATGTTGCGCCAGTCCTGTAATTGGGCGATGGCTTGCCGGAGATTGTGTTCGTATTCTAAATTAGATGTGAAAGCCTCGTAGTCGGCATGATTCATTATCCGTGCGAAAGGCTTTGCCTTATTCGCTAATGCTAATTCGTCTTTTGTCTTCTTCCTTTCTATTCCCGTGTTCTTCTTATAGTCAAGTAGATTGTGCTCGAAAATCACCTTCTTGCGGTCTGCACGCGCGGTCAAGCGCGAGTTGTAAATATCCATGACCACCATCTTGAGTTCCATCTCTGGTTCGATCTCGCCTGTGCGTGGATTCAGGCCGTCACCAGGGTCGAACTGCAGATGTTGGACTGCCTCTTCAGCATCATTGACGAATTCCGTCTCAAATTCCAGGCGACCAGGCATGTACCCTTGGATCTCATGGCAGGCGGGACCGCTAGCAGTAGGCTTCTGCTTAGGTGTTGCCGGTGGCGCGGATTTGGCTTCCTCTCTTCGCTTTTCAATACGCTGTTTCTTACGGGTTTGAAATACTTCTCTGGGCACATCCTCCGCCAGACGTTTGTTGCTAGGGTCTGCATTGGCAGGTAGAGGGAAGTTGGGGCTCTCAATGTAGGTATCGATATAATGATTCCTGACTTCGTCTTTGTCCCGGTAACCTCCGATATGATCTGCTATATCTGCCCACGATCCAAGACCATATACCTCGGCGCCTTCCAAAAGGCATAGCTCTTCGTCTGCCCCCCAGTCAGGGTCATAGATGGGGATGGAATGTTGTTCGATCACGAGGAATTCATGTGTTGCAGGGTCATGTTCACGCGATTTTGCTGCGTTCTTGAAGCACGGTACGCATAAATCATAGTCGGTGCAAACATGACATCGTATACGGACCTGTCAGTAAGTTAGCCGTACTCTAGGAGACCAAATGCCAAGACTCTTCTCAGTGCAAGGCTAGACCATACAGTAGCTGTGATATCCGCCGAGCAGACGTCGCAAATGTACTTGAGTCCACCCTCGGTACCACGCGATATAGTCTTTTTCCTTATTACGCCCATCGTGCGTACTTGTTCGCACCAGGTCGTCTTCTGCGATCGCGGACCAGACGTAAGCAAAAGAACCGCGTAATGCCTGCTAGTCTCAAAGACCCATCAACGCCAGCTCCAAGCAGTCCAGAATCGCGCAGGATGAGCAGCAAATATGTGAGATTCTTCCTAGGAAAGTGGTGGGGGCCAGTGTTGTGCAATTCACTTCGTACAGAGGGAGATAGGTACAAACCACGAACGCCCAGTAGTGAATCTCGCCCGGGTCTTTGCATGAAGTTACTAGTGGCGGACCAGCCCGAGCGCCAAGCCACACTTTGGTAAGCAGAGTGGCTAGGTAATCTTACACCATACTGTGTAAGGTAGAGAAAGGACCCTTATTCGCTCCCTACCCCCCCAGCGATTCCAGACAGTTCACTTGTGAGTGGCACTTTGTTACATGCTCAGCCTCCAGCCTCGACTCTTTCTTGGTCAGCTTCTCGAACTGTGTTCAGGATGCTATGACCTTACAAATCATTGTCTTCCACTCTTACCTCTTGACAATCATCTAAATCGGCGAGCTTGACTTGCACCGTGTTGTGACGCAGCGTTTTCTCCGCATTTGGCATACAGGACGCCATCCACTCCTTATCACCTATAACCTTCCGGTCCTCCACTCGCCATGTCCTGGAATTTGACTAAAAGTGAGACACTGGTGACTACGTTATCGCAGAAGGAGACTGACCCTCATTACAGAATTCAAGGAGACCCATTTGGGTCCCCTCAAGAATTCCCTGGGGGGCAGGTCGACCTCTACATCCACCATCAAGGCTGATACACCTGAGCCTATGGATGACAAGCTTAGTACTACTACCAGCACAAGCAGCAATGGCATTGGTTAGTGATATAATCAGTAAGCTCCTACTCGAACTAATTCTATATAGCTGCGTCCGAGAGCATGGTGTCTCCACCTCAGGAACCCTCGAAGCCTGGTATTCTGATCGTTACTCTCCATGAGGGCAAGGACTTCTCTCTCCCACCTCATTATCAGCAGCAATATGCATCACTATACCAAACTTCAGCTTCTGGTGGCTTCTCTGTAGCCGGGTCAATGCGGGGCGACCCATCAATGTCCCGCACTCCGGGTGCAATTTCTGGCTCCTATTCACAAAATGCGCGACCTCAATCTGGTGGAGGGATCAACGCTGCTCCGACTATCCATGGTCGTTACTCCTCACGGCATCTGCCCTATGCACTGCTTGACTTCGACAAGCTTCAGGTGTTTGTCGATTCTGTTTCTGGCACCCCTTCAAACCCATACTGGGCAGGAGACAATACATCCTACAAATTCGATGTTTCACGTGCCACGGAGCTGTCCGTGCAGATCTACCTACGGAACCCCAACGCACGACCTGGCGCAGGTAGGAGTGAGGACATCTTCCTTGGTGTAGTGCGGGTCAATCCGCGCTTTGAAGAAGCGAGGTCGTTTGTAGAGGATCCTAAAGCAAGCAAAAAGGATCGGGAGCGAAACGTGGCAGCATTCGCTGAGCAAGAAAGGACGCTGGGCCAGAGCGGCACCGAGTGGTTGGATGTCGCTTTCGGTACCGGCGCTCTCAAAATTGGGGTTACTTTTGTCGAGAATAAACAAAGAACACTGAAGATCGAAGATTTCGAGCTTTTGAAAGTGGTGGGCAAAGGCAGCTTTGGTAAGGTCATGCAGGTCATGTAAGTACTAGTAAGGTGGATAACGTGTTCAAAGCAGCGGCTAATTCAGAGTCAGGAAACGTGACACCCACCGAATCTATGCGCTCAAAACGATCCGTAAAGCACACATCATCTCCAGGTCCGAAGTCGCTCACACGCTGGCCGAGCGATCAGTCTTGGCTCAGATCAACAATCCCTTTATAGTACCCCTCAAGTTTTCCTTCCAATCTCCTGAGAAGCTCTACCTCGTTCTAGCCTTTGTCAATGGTGGGGAGCTTTTCCACCATCTCCAGCGAGAGCAGCGATTCGATGTTAACCGAGCAAGATTTTATACGGCTGAATTGCTTTGCGCTTTAGAGTGTCTCCACGGCTTCAACGTGGTATATCGAGATCTCAAGCCAGAGAACATCCTATTAGATTACTCAGGTCATATCGCTCTGTGTGACTTTGGACTTTGCAAGATGGACATGAAAGATGAAGATCGGACAAATAGTAAGCATTTGCATTAGAATTCGTCCTTAGTCGTACTGACAAATATACCAGCATTCTGTGGCACTCCCGAATACCTTGCTCCTGAACTTCTACTTGGTCAAGGCTATGACAAATCTGTCGATTGGTGGACTCTAGGTGTTCTTCTCTACGAGATGTTGACAGGTCTGCCACCATACTATGATGAGAACACGAACGAGATGTACCGCAAGATTCTGTCAGAGCCGCTGCACTTCCCAGGACCAGAAATCGTTCCTATGCCTGCGAAAGATCTTCTGATACAGCTACTTGACAGACGACCCGAACACAGACTTGGTGCTAAGGGACCTTCTGAGATCAAAGCACATCCATTCTTTAATGCTATTGACTGGAGAAAGTTACTGCAAAGAAGATATGACCCTACATTCAAGCCAAATGTTGTATGTATCTTCATTTCTACGTAAGCATGAAGGAAGTATGCTAATTCATTCAGACTGACGCACTTGACACTGCCAACTTTGATCGCGAATTCACCCAGGAAGCACCTACCGACTCATACGTCGAGGGTCCTGTGCTATCACAAACTATGCAACAGCAGTTCACAGGCTGGTCCTACAATCGTCCTGTTGCCGGTCTTGGTGATGCCGGTGGTAGTGTGAAAGATCCATCGTTTGGAAGTGTTACTGGTTAAGGAGTAGAGCACTGGAGGAGGCGACATGAGAGACGATTATGAATGCATCTGAGCACGCGTGACAGGTGGTATGATCACTGCCCATAGACATTTTTGCCACTTGATGCGAGGTTCTGTAGTAGAAGGGGCTCTGTTGCATACATACACATCCATGCTCAGCTATTTTTCGACGAGCCAAACCAGTCGAAATCGAACCAAGCATTTCCCTCACAGGTGTAAAACACGTTGTATCCCTTTTACTTACTTGAGCATTAGTAAACTGTGTGGTGCTGACTGAGCAATAACAGAGGAATCGAGGCGACCGTTCGGGCTTTAGTGTTTGGGCGGGGCACTCTGTCACAGTGCGGAAAGCCAGTGCGGAAAGCTCGGCGGGGCAATTAACCGTTGTTCGACGTAACTGAATCCGTCACACAAATTTATGAACGCAGCCCCCTTTCTCTTTTTTCTTTTCAGTAACTGAACAATCCAAGAATAATATTCCCGGACAACCCACAAAATGCCTTTCTCTCAAGCCAGTGAGCTAGAAGCATGGCAAGAGCTCCAATCGCATCATACCGAATTGGGCCGCAACATTGTGTTGAAGGAAGCTTTCCAGAAAGATCCTCAACGCTTCGAAAAGTTCTCCCGTACCTTTCACAATACCGCTGACAACTCCGACATCCTCTTCGACTTCTCCAAGAACTTCATAACCGAAGATACTCTGGCTCTGCTCGTCAAATTGGCGAAAGAGGCTGGGATAGAACAGCTGCGGGATGCTATGTTCGCTGGGGAGAAGATCAACTTCACCGAGAAAAGAGCCGTATACCATGTTGCGTTGAGGAACGTCACCAATCAGCCCATGCAGGTGGACGGGAAAAGTGTGGTTGAGGATGTCAACGAAGTGCTAGAGCACATGAAGGTTTTCTCCAACCAGGTAAGGAGTGGGGAATGGAAAGGATACACCGGAAAGAAAATCAACACCATCGTCAATGTCGGTATTGGAGGTTCAGACTTGTGAGTGGATCAGATAAAGTCGCAATGGAAGAGGAGGCTGACCCTAGACATAGGGGACCAGTTATGGTTACGGAAGCACTGAAGCCATACGGTGACCGCAGCCTCAAATTACATTTCGTCTCCAATATCGACGGTACTCACATGGCAGAGGCTCTGCGTGACTCGCATCCGGAAACTACCTTGTTCCTGATTGCCTCCAAGACTTTCACCACGGCTGAGACAACGACAAACGCGAACACAGCTAAGCATTGGTTCCTTGAAACAGCAAAGGACCAAGAACACGTTGCCAAGCACTTCGTTGCCCTTTCCACTAATGTTGAAGAAGTGACCAAGTTTGGAATTGCCAAGGAGAATATGTTCGGTTTCGAGAGCTGGGTTGGCGGCCGTTACAGTGTTTGGAGTGCCATTGGCCTCAGCGTGGCCTTGTACATTGGCTTCGACAACTTCCACGAATTCCTTGCTGGCGCTCATGCAATGGACAAGCACTTCAAAGAGACTCCTCTGGAGCAAAACATTCCTGTCATCGGAGGTCTTCTCAGTGTCTGGTACTCGGACTTCTTCGGTGCACAGACCCATCTTGTGTCGCCTTTCGATCAGTATATGCACCGTTTCCCGGCCTATCTGCAGCAATTGTCGATGGAGTCGAACGGTAAAGCCATCACGAGGTCAGGTGATTACGTGAAGTACACCACAGGAGCAATCCTTTTTGGCGAGCCTGCCACGAACGCACAGCATTCGTTCTATCAGTTGCTACATCAAGGCACAAAGCTTATCCCAACTGACTTCATCCTTGCAGCGGAAAGCCACAATCCAATTGAACACAACAAGCACCAGAAGTAGGTCTTCAAAGCCCCAACAACATGAGCGTTTGGCTAATACCTCACAGGATGTTGGCCTCTAATTTTTTCGCCCAAGCTGAGGCCCTGATGGTGGGCAAACCACCAGAGGAGGTCAAGGCCGAGGGAGCATCTGAGGACCTTGTCCCTCACAAGACTTTCTTGGGCAACCGGCCCACCACTTCAATCCTTGCTCAAAAGATCACCCCAGGCACCTTGGGTGCCCTGATTGCCTACTACGAGCACTTCACCTTCACTGAAGGAGCAGTATGGAACATTAACAGCTTTGACCAGTGGGGTGTAGAGCTGGGCAAGTCTCTCGCTAAGAAGATTCAAGCCGAGCTCGACCAACCCGGTGAGAGTAAAGGGCATGATTCTAGCACGAGTGGATTGATCAACGCATTCAAGAAGAAGTCAGCCATTTCATACGAAATGTCTGCTGAGAAGTGAGATTAGCGATCATGGGTAGAGCGATGATTTATGAATATAGAAACGAGAATAAGCCTTAAGCACATAACAGAGCACAAAAATTTACTAAAGTAGCTCGAACAAAAGTCATTCCACCAGTGACTTAGAGATCTATCACGGACAATCGTATATGTTGACACCCAGAATCGTTCATTGTTCGTTGTTCTTGGTTCACCCCTGACATCTCGCCCTGACTAGGAGGCGATCACCCGTCCAAAAAAGCAACCGAGAGGCAAGGCTCAGAAACCGCATCTGCCAGCATGTCCAGCATTCTAAACAGACTTCCAATGCTCCGATAAAGAATCTTTCTGGCTATGGCTGTCTCGGGCTTTCGAGGACTTTCGCTACTGTTCCGCGTATTCATTATTTTCTTCTTAGCTCTTGCCGAATCCGCCAGCGCTGGAGACGCGGCCAGGTCGGAGCAAAAGGCCAGCTATGCGCCTGGAGATGCTATACCTGTCAGTTGTTTGAATAGGACTGTGTAAGCCTTCCGGATCCATGTTGGTCGTCTGATCTATCTGTCAAGATGCTCAGTATAGCATTGGCGAGCTCGTGGCTAACAATTGTGCCTTCGAATATAGTGACACTGGAGAACATGTAAGTCACAAGCGTTCCGGACGGAGAAACAGTCAATTGCGTCTACCCCTTCTTCGGATCTAATATGCCTTTCACAGATCACAGATGATCAGGGCCAGCTGCAATACATTCCTTTTATGACGTGCAACGAGACCGGCCGCCCACTCGAACTCTACTTCGGCATTGAAAAAGGTTTGCTGTTACGCCCTGCTCATACACCTACACAAAACACATACTAACTACAACAGACATCAATTGCACTCTCGAATCTATAGACGACCCTCTCTTCCACCTCCTCGAATTCTACATCCACAACGACGCCCCCCTAACCTGCCGCATACCCACACACCCCCTAACCTCCCCCTCCACCACAACCACCACCTCCGCCACAAACGACGACTACATCCCCCTCATATTCGCTCTCTCCGGCGCCCTCCAGCTCTCCCACCTGCACATCTCCTCCAAACTAAACGTCCTCCTCCACACCAGTCCCTCCCTCCTCACCCAAGACGCCGACATCCTCGCCGCAACCGCCTACTCCAGTCCCTCCCTCAGCTCCGCCTCCTCTCGAATCGTCATCGGCGACCCATTAGCGCTGCAATTGAGCGTACATTGGTACAGCACGCCTACATTACCGCCGAGCACGACGGGGAAACATTATGGGTTGGGCGGACATGTGCATTTGAGTACTGTTGTGTATTGTTTTTTGAGCGCGGGGGTGGGCGTGGCGGCGAGTTTGGCGTATTTTAGGGGCGTGGAGCTGCCGAAGAGGATAAAGAGGTATGGGAAGGATAGGATGGGGGGGGAGAGGGGGGGGTATGCGTTTCCAGGGCAGGGGATGAATGGGTATGGGCCGGGGAAGAGGGATTGAAAAGGGTTATAATATTTCATATTGGGGAGGGGAATGTGTGAATATGTAATGGCGTGTATATACCCCTTTTTTGCAAGTATGTTTTATCCTATCTGCATAATGTCTTTCCGCGGTTCGCTCGGACTTGCCTGTTTGTTGACGTGTCATGTTCCAGTTGTGTACTCTGCTTCCCCTGGGGCTTTGAAGATCTCATGAGATCCAGATCCGGAGTCATGAAGGCCACAATTTGAATTGTAGTCTAGACTTCAGGCGTCTGGCACATGATACAGTACTCGAGAGTTGCAGCATTTGAACGTGTTATTGCTCATAATTGCAGAAAAACCTACCCTTCTGCCTTTCTAAAGAACTTTAGAGGGCCCCACTGCTCTCGCGCCTATGACAATCAATACAATTTACGATGGCTATTGTGATATTAATTGTGGGCTGAAGAATGGAATATATGCTATTAGACCATGAATAGGAACCCTAACTGGATTCGACGTCTCCGAGTGAAGAGAACGTGATGTTATGGGCATCAGCCATGAAGAGTCAGCCTCTGTTTGTTCCCCTGTATGTGATGAAGGCGCTAGTATTCATCTCGCTACACACATTCACGAGGCCCCTTTCCGACATGGGTCTGTATTTTAGCGACTAAATATCAACGTACTTGTCAGTACTACTATTTGTCGTCTGGGACCAGACCATATTGATCACACAATATTGAGACCAAGGCAGATACTTGACGCTTTGCTGAAGGCCATATACAGATTAGAGAGTGAATGAGAGACGCATTAGGAAGTAAGTATATATCACGGCTAATGTCTCCGATGGCTCATGCGGAGAGAACACACAGTTCTAAAGCATAAGATTTCCAATCCTCTCAACCTCAAGCCCAACAAACATCTCATTAAAAAACACTTGGTCTGGATTCGTGAAGAGTGAAGAAGAGCTCCGCAATGTGCTCGGGATGGTAGAGAGAAGCTCACTTACAAGTCGCTTCCTATTAAGACCTACAGTCAACTCTCTGTATACATGCGACACTCCTAAAGCTCATACAGTACTTAATCTCTCGGCAAGATTGCAATTGGGATCTGCCGCTTGTCAACCTGGTTTGAACAGGCACAGAGGCAGTTTGAAGATCCCAGGTGTGTTGGAAAATATGTAAATCTCGCTTTAGCAGGAGAAGGTATCATGAGGTTAACCAAGAGAGCTAATAGTTCTTAGCACTCATCCTAAGATTGATCAACCTGCTTTTATGAGCTCTGTTGAGCTCTCCAGGCGGTGTTATTGGTAAAGTCTTACTTAAGGCACGAAGCATCACAGAAAGTCTGTATTCAGACGAGCTTCCTCTAACATACTGATACGTTGCTGAGTCGGCCTATTTCACGTACTGCCATGGAGGCAATCCTCAGTCGTCTTCGACAGCTTGAAGACATTGAAACAACTCTCTATATCCACCGACAAGCCGTAATCCGGCGTCGTCAACACGAAGATGGAGAACAAGAAACCAGGCGACAAAATGAAGACCAGGCCTACCTTACAGCCTTATTAGACCGAGACCACGAGGAAGATGTAAGTAAAATTTTCTTAAAGCTAGAAAGTGATAGACTAATTGCCAATGATCAGGAGCTACGTCGTCAACGACGAGAGTTCTGCCGCTCTTCTCTTAGAGGTGATCTAGTAAACCGCGATCCACGAGAGACGCTTGCTCCCCTCAACGTGAATAATGGCCCTACCACGAGGAGCAAAGCCAAAGGTCGGCGTACAGCCAGCAAATCTAAGGCTCAGTCAAAGATCGATCACAAAGGGCTTCCGACAGCCCATGATAGTCAAGGAAGTGCACTGTGGACGCGGCCTTCCGATGGCAAATTGGTATACTTGAATTGCCCCATGGAAGGTTGCGACAGGACCAGCTTCCTCCACATTCTAGCCTTTCGTAACCACATGTCCCATCCGGACGGTCTGCATAAACTCAGGCAATTCTCTAAGAGCAACGATCACGCTATTGAGACGTATGGAATCGTTGCGCCTGGTCAGGAAGGTCCAATGGGAAACGCCAGTGTGCCGCCCGTCAGCGTTGCACCTCTAGCGAACATGCTAAGTGTGGGTGTCTTGACCCCAACAGCTTCCGGCTCCGATGACGAGACTGCGTCTGGCCTGCCATTAGGCTCGCACATTTCTGTTGGCTCGATAGGGCGATCGAGCACTTCCTCTGAGGCTCATAGGGTGAAGCCGCTCGGAAGAGCATACCAAGAGACTGGCGTACAAACGAGATCACGAGCCCAGCAAGCTGCGCAAGAGTTCAATGGATATCTTAGCGAAGAATCTGATGGTAGTGATGAGGAAGAATCCCCAATCAATCGTATCCCTGGGAATCGGATTGACCAACATCGTGCAGCTAGACCGAAATCACCCTTTTCAACCCTTACACTGAATCAAAGTGAAGTCGTTGAGACCCACACAGAGGCTTCCAACCACGGGACGGATATGGTCCCCCAGCAGTCTGTTGAACCGGCCCTCAAAGAGGAACGGGATGGGAGTCCTCTCTCTGGAGAACAGCAGCTTGTTGGTTCGCCTGGGCTAGAGAATGCCCTTGCTGTTGCTGTTGACTCCGGCGAAGGAGCGGCAGACAGACCTCTCATGCTTGCAACCGACGCTCTCCAAACTCGGAAAAGGGCTGCTTCAGAACTCCCCACCACCCCTCCGCCTTCAACCAAGCGCTCTCGTATTGAAGACGAGTCTCGGACCATCTAAGCCGATTGGCGCAGTTCAGTGATAACATGTGCAAGCCAATAAACGAGATGCTCCTCGTTAATTATGAACCAGCTTTGCTTTTCCAGTATTTGTTCTTCGTCTTCGATCCTACCATCGGCCCATTCATGGTGTACTCTCTTAGTTCTTTGACCATGATATTTGTTATTATTCAACTTCAACTTCGTTCGCGATCTACCTCCTGCGTCATTTGCTTCCCATCCGGGTCATCCTATCTCAGAACGCTGAGTGACGTCTACCACTCCTCCTGGTCCCGGTCAATCGCTTGGCCGATAAATTGGTGGAAAAGAGCTGGGTATTTGAATGGAAAGACGGAGATCTATATTGAACGAAGATCGGCTTCCGACTCCAGTATCCCATAAGAAGCGTTGTATAGTAAATGTTGACTCATGCGGGGATATCTCGCTGTCATACCAGGCAGAAGCGTCCATCATTCTGCTCTGATCCGTGAGAGGAGAAGCACTTAGTATGGCAGAGGGTGGTGAGAAACGTCGTTGGAACCAATGAAATTAGCATTGAGAAACTGCATATAATATGATGCTTCTACAATGTGATGACTTGATGTATGCACGATGAAGTTCAAGTTTGCTGTTCCCGCAGTATGCCAACATGGATGACAAAACCAGACCCCTCTCTTAAGCCTTCAATCGCAAGATCATCTGGTACTCTCCAGACTCTGAAGCTCTTATGGAAGGCGACTAACCAGGCTCCAAAGACTATATCAGAGCGAAGTTGCTGAGCTATGATACATACTGTTGCTTTTCCTAGGGGTGAGGCATTTGGTAATTGGCATATTTCAGCACAGGTACGCACCATTGGTTCGATGAGCGCTTCATTATAGATGCAATCGCAAGCTATAACGGCGTTGATGCCATGGTCATTGTCTCCTGAATTGAATCCAATCATTTTTGGGAGGTCTGATGTTGAGCTTAACTCCCAGTCCAGGGCCATGATCAGGATGTTGTCACTGATCAGACTAGATTCTGGTATCTTGCCGCGGTGCTTGACCTTGTCAAAACTCTTGGGTTTTGGGGCATTGTTTTGAATATTCGGCTTCAGCCATTTGAAAACGTATTCTTGATCAGTTGCAATGTATTTTCCAACTCGAGGGGATGAAGCAATGGCAACAATACCAGAAATACCGCAACCCAGCTCCAGCACCGTCGATTGCCGATCGAGGACCGAGGATTGAAAGAGCACGTTCTCCTCCAAGGCAATCCACTCAGCAAACAGTGGTGTAATTTTCCACACCACTGCACCAGTCGTGCCTTCTATCCGGTTGGATGAGAGGAGCCCTGGGCTTTGAATAATGTTCAAGTCTCTCCCAGATATTGTAATGTCAAGGCTTGTAGCTTTTGCATCCACAAACCCCAGGTTCTGTGAGGGTAGATCTTGCGAGAAGAGGAGAAAGGTCTCTTCTTCTGGATCGTTGATCTCTTCTCCTAGTGCTGAGATTAGAGTCTGGAGTGCCATCATAGTCATTATCTCAGTGCACTCAAAGCACACTTAGCCAATGTGATCCTGCATCTGCAAGGAAAGAACATGTGGTCCAGTGAGCACGGGTTACCGCAATGATGGATAACAGCAGCGACAGGGACCTGTAACACGACGGGCTGCAACAAAAAGCGGGTCTGCAGCGCAACGGTCTAAAAATGGTAATTTATGCAGGCATCAATGACGACTCAGGTACAACAGCCCGATGAGTCTGGTGGCCTTAATGTGGGAGGCCTTAAGGGACAGCATTGTACAAGACGGCACGGTCAGATCCAATCTATTACTTCTTCTGGATTTATATAGCAGGTATTGCCCATATACTGTATGAATTGTGTTGATGAAAGAATAGTTGGTGTTTTTACAAAGATCTGTTACTTGAAGATCGACACAAAGCGTGCATAAGCTGGCGGGAAGACTAACCCTTGCACAGCATAATTGCATCATCGAGATCTGACCAATAACGTCAAACCAAGGGAGCTGTACTGGACCCCCAGGGCGAAGCACCTTACGCCTCACGAGACTCCGGAGTTACAGGCTCCAGCATATCTCAAAGGTAAAAGACCTACAAGGCCTACCACCTCGTTATCCTTATTCTAATTCCTGTTTCTTCATCTATCATCCTCCTGTCTACTTCTACATCTATCACCCTACTGTCTATCTCATCATGTCTGCAAAGGATCGCAACTTCAGGCCACAGCCCAGGGTATATTCGAGTCCTCCATTCACCGTTGAAGCGTCCGGCTACGAGCCTGTTAAGGGCGAAACGATACCTAGAAGACATCCTGCTGCCAAGGACAAGCTTATAGACACACCCTCAGAAGACGTCAGAACCATCTTTGATATCCTCAAGCGCAGCGCCGACAAGTTTGGCAATGCCAAAGCATTAGGTACGAGGAAGGTGATCAAAGTACATAATGAGACCAAAAAGGTCAAGAAGGTGGTGGATGGGAAGACCCAGGAGGTTGACAAGAAGTGGTCCTATTTCGAGCTGAGCGGATACAGCTATATGAGTTTTGTCGAGTATGAGAAGCTGACTGGGTATATTGGGTCTGGGCTTCGAAAGCTTGGTATGACCAAGGGCGACCGCTTAGAATTGTTCGGAGCTACAAGGTGAGAGCACATACTCTTCGTTAGGTTTCCAATATTGATAGCAACACATAGTGCCCACTGGCTTGCAATGTCTCACGGAGCAGTCTCCCAGTCAATGCCTATGGCAACAGCCTACGACACGTTAGGAGAAGAGGGTCTCAGGCACTCTCTGGTCCAAACTGAGGCGAAAGCTATCTTTTGTGAACCCAATCTCCTACCAACTCTCATGAACCCTTTGAAGGAAGCAAAAGAAATCAAATTCGTTATCTACAACAGTGACAGTGAGGTCAAGCAGGCGAACATCGACAAGCTCAAAAGCGCCTATGACTATCTTACAATTATGAGCTTCGAGGAGCTGAAGCAGCTTGGCGAGAAGAATCCAGTAGAGCCTGTCATACCAGATCCGGAGGATCTGTGCTGTATCATGTACACCTCTGGGTCAACTGGTACCCCAAAGGGTGTGCCTATCAAACACAAAGCAGTTGTTGCAGCTATTGCTGGCGTGACCACCATCATTGGTCAATATATTGGGCCCGGCGACAAACTGCTCACCTACCTGCCGCAGGCGCATATACTCGAGTTTGTGTTCGAGAATGCTTGTCTGTATTGGGGTGGTACCATGGGTTATGGTAGCCCTAAGACTCTATCAGATGCCTCGGTCCGTAACTGCAAAGGTGACATTCGCGAATTCAAGCCAACGATTCTGGTCGGTGTGCCTGCTGTATGGGAATCAGTGAAAAAGGGGATCATTGCCAAGGTTAATGCAGGCAGCGTCGTAGTCAGGAATCTTTTCTGGAGCGCACTTGCAGCAAAGAGCTTCCTTCTGTCTTCAGGATTGCCCGGGACTGGAATCCTTGACGCGGTGGTATTCAAGAAGATCAAAGATGCAACTGGTGGCAATCTACGTGTCTGCATGAATGGCGGTGGCCCAATCGCGAAAGACACCCAGCGGTTCATCTCCATGGCCATTACACCTATGTTAGGAGGATACGGCCTTACAGAGACTACTGCCATGGGTGCCCTGAATGATCCTATGCACTGGACGGATAGTGCGCTTGGAGACATTCCTTCGTGTATCGAAGTCAAGCTTGTCGATTTCGAAGAGGCTGGCTATTTTACCTCAAACAAGCCACCCCAGGGAGAGATCTGGATTCGAGGAACTCCCGTGTTCGACGGCTACTTCAAGAATGACGAAGAGACCAAGGCAACTCTTACGGCTGACCACTGGTTTATGACTGGCGACATCGGCGAATTTGAGAAGAACGGACATCTTAGAATCATCGACCGCAAAAAAAACCTTGTCAAGACTCTGAATGGTGAATACATTGCCCTCGAGAAGGTAAGTGCCGCTTGTACCAGGCTGTGTCACACTTTCACTGACATCACGTAGCTTGAGTCGATCTACCGCTCCGCAACGGTAGTAGCTAACATCTGCGTCCATGCTGCCACTGATCGTAACAAGCCTATTGCTATCATTGTGCCAGCTGAACCTGCTCTTATGAAGCTTGCTAAAGAGAATGGCATTGAAGGTAATGGTCTTGAAGACCTGGTCCACAATGAGCAGCTCAACGGTATTGTCCTAAGGGCGATGCAACAGGCTGGCAAAGACGGCGGATTGTCTGGCATCGAAATTATCGACGGAGTCGTCATGGCAGACGAAGAATGGACAGCAGCGAATGTAAGGCCTTTTTTCTCGTGGACGTATTGTCACTCGCTTACATGTCCTTTAGGGCCTTACGACGGCAGCTCAAAAGATCAACCGAAGAGCCATCCTGGCAAAATACCAAAAAGAAGTCGACAAGGTCTACGCCAAAACAGGTTGACAAGCCTGGTATTCCTTGTAGATAATGCATTGACGTTCGATGCAACGAGGGAAACGATTTACAGCGGGCCGGTGTTTAATTGGATTCGATTCTGTGCCAGTCATTTCCTCAGCGTTCGTGCATGGTCAAAGCATGTACAAATAGCACTATCACTGGTAGCGGTAATGAATAGCATATTCTTCTCATGGGCATTAAATTCCTTGCAGCGGTGATGATGATGCTCCTAATCTGGCTGTATGCATTTCGCCATGCTATTGCCCGTGGTGGTGTAGAAGTTATAGCACCTTCTCGCCCTGAAAGATATCAGAGCGTTCGCTCCATTCAAATATCCCTATATCTCCAGCGTCCGCCGTAGATTCCATTGCCTTTTACCATCCCTAACCGTATAGTCCGCTCGCCTCACAGTCCTCCTCCCCTTCCCCTCCCCCACACCCCAACCTTATTCAACCCTCCTAATCCTCGGCACCATCACCTCCAACTCCTTCCTATCCTCCTCCGTAGGCTTCAATCCAAAAGTTTCCTCCGCTTTATCCGTGAGCAGGAGACCTATACCTGACCAGGCGATGGCGCCGAGACCGAAGTAGAGCCGTGTCCGGGGGTTGAGGTTGCGGAAGGATCTGTGAGGAGGGGTTGGGGGTTTAGTGCGTGCGAGAATTGGGGAGGAGAGGGTATGGGAATGGGGATGGGGATTGGGGGGGGCTCACTGCCAAAGAGACATTCCGAGTATTAGTGTGACATTGTGGTATGGCTGGGGGGATTTGTGGGAAGAGGGTTAGGAGCGAGATGTGTAGCCGAGAATTGTGACCGGGGATTGGAGTAGTTTAGATGTGGATTGTAAAGCGTGGTCTTGGGACGGTCAAAGGAGAGGATTGGCTAGGGAGCAAATGTTGTCAACGTAAATATTGATCATTAACTTAAAACCTTAGCCCATTGGCTAGTATCTATGTAATATGCTCTCTATGCAAGTTTCCCCCAAACACATTGCGCCAGCCAGATCAATCGTACACGGCTCCATTTCCCTCAATGTAAATCAAAAATAATAATAGGTGACACCTCCAAGAGCCGTCATTCCCACACCAAGCCACCACCATTTATCAGCTTGAACTGGCTCTTTCCGCTTCTTCAGTACATTCTTGTTCATCGATTCCGTGAAACCTGTCAGATCCCCAAGGCTTCGCTTGACTTTCCCCGTTGCACTTGGAGCTGCAGACGCCGAAGTCGTTGGGTTCAGCGTTTGTGTTGGTAACATCATTGGTGGTTTATAGGCTAAGTACATGGGATTGAGGGGCGAGCCGTCGAAAGCGTAGAGACTGAGTTGTTGGGCGCCGCTGTAGGCGTCTACTCCGACTGCGTAGTCCTATGGATGAATTAGTTGGTAATGTGTTGAGGGCTTAACATGGTTAAGAGTACCTTGAAAAGTTCGCTTTGATTATAACGCGTGTAGATGGCGTTATCATTATTGCAAGGGTCTGATAGGAGCTGACGTCCATCAACGCCGAAGGGTGTGAGACTGAGGGAGCCATTCGCATTCTTCACGTATGTACCATGCTGCCATTGTATGATTCCTTGCGGGCACGATGGGTCCGTAGCTGTAAAGGTCAGACAACGGACATAGAAGCAGGAGTAAAGTTAAGAGACTCACGATTCGAAATCGCTCTATAGTATGCCTCCTCATAATGGCCATCGTCTGTAAAGGAGTATGAGAACCCTGTAAGGGTAGGCTCAAACATTTTCTCATTGACCGGATCATAGAAACCCTACAGAGGTCAGGCTCCTCTTTACTATGCATTTAGGCTTCACAGAGCAGCAAGAGCTGTCACCGTCCAGGGAGGAGTACGTACTGGTCCTGTTATCACCTGTCTTGATTTGGTAGTCCACGTCCCTGTCAACTGAGGGTCAGTACTCTGAGCGTACGTCAAGGGCGCCAGCGCGGCGCCCAGCGCCAGTAATAATTGTAATGACACGATCATAAGGAGTATGAGTGGGGAGTTTGGTTGAGCGTCGAAAGTTATCTGAACTCTGAATGGCCTTACCAGGGATGGCATGAGGCGTCATGCGCTAGCGAGGGAGCCGCAAGTGCCAACTCCAGAGATAGAATCAAAGTCCACGTTTTTGAGTATGCCCGTTTAAACTATCTCATGTTTGGAAGATTCTCGTTCGAGTGCGTAGAGCCAATGGAAAGATTACAGACTCGTGCAATAAGTGGATGAGTGATGGCCATGATTCAAGAAATGGATCCGTTGCGAAGCCTTGAGTAGATGCTTAGAGAGATGTCTCATACAACAAACGAAATGGCCGGTCTACGAGCAGCCAAGAAGCAGTTAAGGTCCTTAGTAAAACAAAGGCTCTCAAAATTACCTGAAGATTTGATAAATCAGCAATGTTGGTGTTATCTCATTTCACTTGACGAGCCTACGGTGCTGATCTAAAAGCATTACAGCTGCCGTCGCTACGGAGGCTCTATTGTCCTTGCCCGAGTATAAAAGGGCGAATCGCATTGGTATATACCTGTCAATGCCAAAAAGCGAGTTGTCAACCAGAGATATTGTAACACAGGCGTTTTCACATGACAAACAAGTATTCGTGCCATATCTTTACACTCTTAATTCTCAGGATCGAAGCAAGCCAGTGTCAGTGATGGACATGGTGTCGTTGCATTCCAAGAGCGACTTCGAAAGTTTACACCGTGACTCTTGGGGGATTCCCAGCGTTGCGGAGGACTCGATAGGGAAAAGGGAACGAACTTTAGACATCACGGACACGGCGGACGGCGACCACGAACGGGAATCGCATTACGAGAACAGCTCAACAAAGACCGAGAAAGGGAGACTTGATATGATCATCATGCCAGGAGTTGCTTTTGACAAAGGCCTAGCAAGGCTTGGGCACGGTAAAGGCTTTTATGATATTTTCTTGGAGCGATATCATTCTGCCAAAGTCGCTCCAATGCCCTTTCTTGGTACGTACAACTTTTTTGTTCTATCTTGCATTTCCTCCCTGACGTAGTTTCAGTCGGGCTCGCTCTTGATGTGCAAGTCCTCCCAGAACACCAGAATATCCCTAGTGACGCCTCGGACTGGCAGCTGGACGCGCTCGTGGTTGGTAACGGTATTACCATCAGGCGTAGGAAGTCGGTCGGTCAAGGAATTAATTGAGTAGCGGATGTCGAAGAGCTCTGTGGACCACGAAGACCACAGCTTCTCATACAGGATGCCCTTGACACTAACATTATTGTAATGCTTGAATGAGGGATACATTGTCTCCCTTCAACAGTATCTGGCCTACAACTTCTGTCAGCATAATCCCAATGACGGCCCAACAATACGAGCCCTTACCTAGCTCCCTTCGCTTTTCTTCATCTGTCTTCGTAGCTTGCTTCACCTCCACCGCATCATCAATCACTAAGTTCATAAACTCATCGAAACCCTATGCCAATAAATCAGCAATTTTCGCCTGAGATCGGATCTTAGATGGACTGACCCTGATCTTTCCCTCTATTCGGATCGCCAGCTGCTCATATAGCCATATTGACACAGTGGAGCGCTGCTGAAGGAGCTTGAATATGAAGTTAATCGGGGGTAGAAGGACCTTTCCTCTCCCACCACCACCGCCGCCGCGCCCAGTCATGATGTTCGCTAATTCTGTCTAACTTCGTAAAGCTGCAACGTCAAGTTGGACAAGATGGGCTTTTCTATGGCGGGAGGGGTCGATCACGCTGAGATAGACGATGTATTCCTCCTAGGATCTCTACATAAATGCATTGGTTCATGGGCTGCGCGCCGAGAAATGCGGAACGCGGTTCGGAAAAACAATGTTCCAAGGCATCCTCACACATGTCTGCGCCTCCGGAGAAAAGTGCTTTGTTCTAGGCTGATCAGCACCTCTGCCCCTTCGATCAGACTCATCTATGGGTCATCCTCATTACCGCTCTTCTACCTTCTCAGGATTGTACTCTCGCTCTGGCTGCTCAAAATACCGTGCTTGAGATGAGCTTTAGCAGCTTGGCGGGCGTGGAACACATTAATCGCATTGGAAGACATTGATCAATTCGATCAAGATGACCTCAGCGGCCTCAGAGAGCTACGCGCCAGTGCTAGTAGCTCTGTCTACTATGCAAAGCAATGTTGATCGCGCTCAGAAGACGCAAGCCCATGAATTCTTAGAAAAGTTTCAGAAATCTGTAGGTCCTGCTACAGTTGCGTTCATTGATTGGGCTCTGCTGATCCTACTATGTTCTAGCCAGAAGCGTGGAAGACCACTCACTCTATTTTGATAGCCTCCGATACACCACCAGAGCCAAAATTATTTGCGGCGACAACACTTAAGGGCAAAGTACGCTCTAGTCGGATCTCTAGACTTAGACAAGCCAACGCTCACTATTCTAGATAACCTATGACCTTGATCAACTTCCGCGGCAATCGCTCCCAGCTCTCCGAGATTCTATCCTCCAGCTTCTGGCGACCTATAACGATGGTCCTAGACCTATAAGAACACAGTTATGCGTATGTCTTGCGAATTTGGCAATCCAGATGACGGAATGGAAGGATGTACTTCAAGTCGTAGGATCGACCCTTGGCAACAGCGGCGGTGACTGCGTCTTGGAATTCTTGAGGGTCCTGCCTGAGGAGGTCACCGAAGGACGAAGAATCAACTTGACAGTATGTAGGGACGAGACACCGTCAGCTTGCAGGCAAACACCGTCGAATTTGCGAGCGAGAGACATCAGAATCTAACCATCATATCATCCATAGGAAGAGGACCTCCAGAATCGAACGAAAGAGTTGCTAGAGGACAACGCCACCCAGGTCCTTAGGCTACTGACGCAGTACTCTCAGTCTTCTGGTAAACATCTTTCATGGTGTATAGGCAAGCTTCGATACAGTGCTAACTTCTAAATAGCGAGTGCGGCGTCAAATCCGCATCTACTGGAGTGTACTTCCTCATGGCTTCGGGAGATCCCAGTCGCGGACGTTGTTAATTCACCCCTCTTCGATGCCGTTATTAATGCCCTCTCAATAGATGCATCATTCGAGGCCGCTGTGGACTGTATGTGTACGATTCTGCGAGATACGCGAGAAGTTGATGAATCCATTGAGATCATTTCAATCATATATCCACGTTTAATGTCGCTGCGGCCCAACATTGCCCAAGCAGCAAAGTCAGAAGATCAAGACACCTTCAAAGGTTTCACCAGAATCTTCGCTGAGGCAGGTGAGCATTGGGTGGTTATGATTGCCCGACTACCAAGTGATTTCAGAGGGCTGGTGGAAGCCATCCTTGAATGCTGTGCTAGAGATACGGACCGAGAGGCGATTGCTTTGACCTTCTTGTTCTGGTACGAACTCAAACAGATTATTGTTCTGGACAGATATAAGGAAGCTCGGACCAAGTTCGCCGATATCTTTGCCAAATTGGTAGACATCATGATAAAACACTTGGAATATCCGACTCCGGAAGGCCCAGACGAGAATGATTTGTTTGATGGAGATAGGGAGCAAGAGGAGAAGTTCCGAGAATTTCGGCACCAAATGGGGGATGTTCTGAAAGACTGCTGTGATGTTATTACAGTCACAGAGTGTCTGGGCAAAGCCTTCAATCTCATCCAGCGGTGGATATCAACATTCGCCTCCCAAGCAACTGATACCAAAGTACCTCACTGGCAAGAACTAGAAGCTCCTTTGTTCAGTATGCGAGCTATGGGCCGTATGGTTTCTCCAGAGGAGAACGTCGTATTACGGCAAGTGATACCACTTATTGTTCAGATACCCAACCACGAGAAATTACGTTTCCAAGCTATCATGGCTCTTGGCAGATACACCGACTGGACAGCTCAGCATCCAGAATTCTTACAACCACAATTGAACTTTGTCATGGCTGGATTTAAACATCAATCCCAGGAAGTCGTGAAAGCTGCTGCGCTTGCCTTTAAATTCTTCGGCGCCGACTGCAAGAAGCTTCTCGCAGAGCATATAATTCAACTCCATGGCTTCTATGAATCTGTACTTGACGGTTTATCACCTGCAAGCCAGGAAGAAATTACGGACGGCGTGGCGTGCGTCATCTCAGCTCAACCGACAGATAACATCTATCCCATGTTCAAGTTATATTGTGATCCTGTCATTAAGAGGATGATGTCCCGCGCCAACGAGGCGAAAACTGCAGAGGATGATGCTGCACGATTAGCTGTGGCAGGTAAGCGAAAGTTGTATTTGTTGACTTGATGGCAAACACTAACAATTATTTTGACAGACTACATCCAGCTCATTACCATATTTATTCAACAAATACAGCCGTACGTCTCGCCGCGAGACGAGAACCCAGCTGTCAAGTACTGCCAGGAGATCCTACCTGTCTTGTCAACGATTGCGGACAACTTTACCAGCTCTACGCCAATCCTCGAACGCGTGTGCCGGTGTTGGCGGTACATGGTTCTCTCTTACCGGACAGCTATCCTTCCACTCCTGCCTTCGCTAGCCCAGCAACTAGCCTCTGGCTTCCAAAACTCCCGCCAAGGCTGCTTTTTATGGGCAACCGATTCCGTTCTGCGCGAATTCGCGGACGGTGCTGAATTCGTCGACCCCTCCACATCTCAAGCCATCTACAACTTCTTCGAGCAACAAGCTCTCGCCTTTTTACGAATCATGAACGACCTCCCTCCCAGCGACCTCCCCGATGTCATCGAAGACTTCTTCCGCCTGCTTATAGACGCCCTCATCTACTACCACACCTCCTTCATTCCTGCCCAAATCTGCTCACCCATCCTCCAAGCAGCCACAAGCGCTCTAACTCTCCAACAAGGGCCCCCCCTAACAGCAACCCTCCATTTCCTATGCGACTTCCTCAGCTACGGCACCGACCATCCCAACTCCTCAAACTTCGACGAGACCTCAACCACATCCGCCCGCGTCATCAACCCCCCAGAAATCCAACAATGCGTCAAGCGCCTAGTCGTCGAGCACGGCGAAGTCCTCACCCAACGCATCCTCACAGGCATGATGTTCTCCTTCCCTCGCGACTGCTTCCCAGACGCAAGCAGTGTGCTTCTCGCCTTGTTCGAGATCCTACCCCAAGCAGTCGTAACATGGGTCCGCCACACCATCCAAATGCTACCCGCAGGCACCGTCAAGGCTGGAGATGGCGAACGCCTCATGAACGCCGTAGTTGCTAAGCTACAGCAAGGCGAGGTCAGGAAAGTTAGGGTACTACTGCAGGATTTCACGAACAGCTATCGCAGACGGAATGTCGCTCCTAGGGAAGGGTTGGGCAGGTTGGAGGCTACGAGGTTTAGGTTTAGTGGGTAGGTAGTTACATCAAGTACCTAAGGTAGTTAGGACATATCATGAGGAAGGCGTTTTTCCGAGCGCGAGAATTATTCTAGGTAGCCTTTTGCATTTGCAACTTAACGGACAGATTATAGCATACCTTTTCTCTCTCTCGGTATTATGTAGGCATGTCAGCAGGGCACTTCCGATAGTTACCTAGGTTCGTCCGGACTTTGTGGTCTAGCTTAGAAGTAGATATATTAAGAAATGATTCTTGAGTACCATTGTCGAGCGCAAATATGTCTATCTAGGAAGTACTTGTTTTTGTTATTTTGCGGGACAACTTAGCATTCCTTTCTCTCAGTTGTTATGTGAGCACCATTTGCCGAAAACGTGGGTGAGGTCTCTGAATGGTACATAATTTAGGAGATAGAAGCACCTGCCTGGCGGCCTCAACCCAGGGAAACGTGCTACTTGCGGTGTCAGAAGAGGCTAGTAAGGGGGTAAGGTACGAGAGAAGGCACCAGAAGGTACAATGGACTTGGAGATGTTTTTACCTGATTTGATTCATGCTAAGATATCACAGCTCAAAATCGCTCAAGCGCTCTCCGACAGAGCCTGTAGGCTCAGCTCTCTGTGCTTGTTCCAGAAGGCGTAGTATGCGGAGTAGAGGGGGGTGTTGGGCTCTTGGTTCGGAGGTTGGAGCCAATTTTGTTTCACTCTGGTAATGAAGCATCCGAATGCTCTCGTGACTTCTTCTGACATTTTCCCCTGCGTGACAGAAGTTGCGTATGCATCTAAAGCCCGAAAAAGGCCGCCGTCCTCCACTCCAGATTCTATATATTTGGTTAGCCCTTTACGCAATAAAATAATATTATACGTACCGTTCCATTCAAGCACTTTCGTATGCTGTAGTCCATACAATTCTTCATAGACTGTCTTGTCCAAAGATCCATCCTCGTCAAATACCATGGCATCAGCCACAGCATCCCCCCCATGAGCCTTGAAATTGCCACCCTGAACAGCATCCGAGCCTTTCAGGTCTTTTCTGCCTTTAAAGTCTCTCTCGTACACGGAAATAAACCGCCTTCTGATCTTTAGGTAGATCTTTAGAGCTCTGAGAGAGCTGGGTGACTTTTCCCTTTAGAGCCTGAACTTCTTGGGCACTTTCCTTGTTTGCTTCTTCCCTCTTTAAGTCTTTCATTGTGAGTGTTTCCACTATTGACATCAATGCTCTCACATCTCTTCTGAGTTCGACTACTTCTTCAAGTAATCCCAGTCCATGACAGTTCCCGTACACAAGACTTACTTCGTGATCCCAATCCAAACTCGAATTAACAGGATTCATCATTGGTGCCTAAGGCTGATCAGGAATATTACAGGTATTCTGGTGAATATAGGTTTGTGGTAAGTAAAGAGTTGGTTTGTAATGGATAATAAGTAGGTAAAGTAGTGATAAATAATAAGTAAGGTAGCGAGGTAGGAACGATCATGGAAGTAATAAGAATTTAGCCAAGAGTTAAGACCCACGTATTGAACCTTATATAAGAGGAACCAAAGGTACAATAGACTTATAAATACTCTTTTGACTGGTTTGAATTCTTATGCTAAGATACCCCAGCTCACCATACGCGAAAGTGCTCTCTGACAGAGCCACCTCATGATAGCTCGATGAAGAACTACCTAAGCTGCTGCCCCGCGCGGCACAAGCATGTCCTCAATCATATCGCTGGAAACCGGGAATTTTACAAGCACAATATCGACCTCGTACAATACGTAAACAAAGAAAAAAGGGTACAACGCCTCGCTAGCATAAAGTCGTAAGGAGCTTTGCATTACTCCACAATGCCATCAAAGTTTTGGATCCTTGCTTTCCGCTACCGCCAGAGGATCACTTTCCTCATGTTTTGGCGTGTCCACGATTGCACTACCTTGCATTGCGACATCTTTTGTTTCCCCCGCTGCTTTGAATGCTGCTTGCTGCAATTGTGGACTGACGGTTGTTATCTCCGTTGTGGGTTGGGATCCCTTGCGCTGGTTGAAATATTCACCTAAGCTGATTTTCTTCTTGATCGGACTGGGTTGTACAAGGCTGGACGCGGGGTGAGGGAAGGATGGTGGGAAGGCAGTGGGATGTTGTGCGAAGGGTGATTGAGGCATAGCGGAGGTTGGAGTTTCGACGAGAGGGCTATTGGCGGTGATATCCGAGGGTAGGTTCGGCTTAGTAGGCATTTGTACATGGAGATTGTTCTGACGAAACCCATTTCGCGGCCGAGATTGCTCGGCTGCAGGCCAAGGCGGAGGTGGTTTGATGTCCGCAGGAATGGTATCATCCTCTGGCGGCCGAGGGTTGTGGGCAGAGGGATCTGAGAATGATGTGTGCATTGAAGCTGGCGACGGTACAGCTCTTACTTCTGGTATTTCCGTATCCAAATGCGCCTGCGATGGATCGGCATTTTCTGTGCCAGGCAGATGTTGGCCATCCGCCTGTGTCACGTCTGCATTACTCATGGAGAGCTTCCGCCGTTCTTCCTGCCTCGCACGGTCCTGTTGAGAGCGCAGTAGTAGCTGTTTGCTTAATGACATGTAATGTCTTTTTGGTGGCAGAGGGCCTGTAGGGGGCTTGTACCAGTCATCATCCTCATCAGGTTCCGTCTGCATGGCAGAACTGACATAGTTATGGCGGACAAGGGGAGAGGGCACAGATGGCGTATTGGGTTGTGACTGACGCTTCTTCGAACTGGTAGCAGTGTTGCTGCGCGGTCTGCCAACAGGATTGGAAGTCTTTGCGGTTGGGGAGCCAGACTTCCGACGAGAAGTGCTGGCGTCTACGTATTGAGGCTTAGGGAACAATCCAGGAGTATTTGGCTGGAAGAAGGACGGTGTGGCATGACCAAACTGCTTCTACGCCGAGCCATCAGTATTTGGCCGCGTAATGATATTCTAGTGAACACGTACCGAGGTGCCAGCAGCTGGCGTATTGACAGCAGTCCCACCACTACTCCGTTTCTTCTTCTTCTGAGCAGGTTGGTGCTTGTCGTTTTCCAGCTGTTCAAAGTTCTTCTCCAACGCCGCAATCTTTCTCTTTTCCCGATCGGAAATCTCCAAGCCAGCACCAAATCTCGCGTCACCTGAGGCTTCACGGGTAGGTGTCATGTCTCGACTTCGAGATTTAGATCCAGAAGAAGATCGTCTATCTCCGTGCTCGCTACTAGCTCTGCTGTTCGTTGCATACCCGTTCTCCGTGGGCGAATGCTTATCAGAGTATCCGTTCCTGCCTTTGTTGAATGCTGTACTGCGCCGGTCATGTTTCGCGAGCGCGCAGGTTTGGGGCGAGTTGCATGCACAGCCACCGAATTCTGCAAGGACTTTTCCGACCCAGTCTGCGACGTAGTCCTCATCGAAATCACCTTCCATCTTTACATCCTCATTGTTGCGATTAATGAAGTAGTTGCGGATGTGTTCGTCGAGAACCCAGCCTATGGTTAATTCTGACCCAGGATCAATATCACACTTGGCCACAAAGCAAAAATGGTATTCCGAAGAGTTCTCTAGAAACGTTTTCATGCTCAAATTTGGATCACAGCTTCTCCTCAGATAACGACATGTAGTACCTTCAGACCGCGTGTCAATGTAGATAGGCAGTTTAGGATGGAAAAAGACGAAAGGCGCAGGATGTCGGAGGTAGTCCCATCGATTTGCTGGATCTTGAATGTAATTTTGCATGTGGCCAATCTTTCCTTTCAGCTCGCCGACGATAGAGTCTTTGGGTGTGTAGGAGTCAATAGTTAGATAGGTCCATTTAGGGTGCAAGCCATGAGTCACGCAATTTTCGTCCTCTCTGTATTCTTTCTTCAGTTGTGGAAGAGGCATCGAATCTATTGGCTGATCGCATCGATTAAAGACATCCTGAGGTGACAAGCCATTCGTTGCTTGACTCAATTCTTCCACGTCGCTGGACCAAGCAGACAGGTGCTGCGTAATGCTTATGTCGTTAAGAAGGTTTGTCTGCATTGGGCCATCACCGGGGTCATTGTCGTAGAGATGAAGGAATTCGGCGCTGTAAGAGTCTTTTGCGTATCCATTCGGCAACTGCTTCTTGGACGGGCTGTGCATGACCGACCCGGAACGTTTGTGAGGGTGTGATGTGGGATTTTGCGGTAAAACGGGAAAATGCATGGAGTTTGACGGTCGATGGGTTGTTTTGGGTCTCTTCGTTGGCGGGTGTGGATCTCGCGGACTTCGACTGGTGCGATCGTCAAACAAATCGGGATCGTTGCCATTGGCCCATCCATTGGTGAGTTGAGTATTGGATTCAGGTGCTCTAATCTTCTTCTTGTGACTTTTCGATGTGCTTTTCTTGACCTTTCGATCGCCCGGGTCGATTTCTGCTCTCCGATTCCTTTGTCGCTCGATAGCACCCTTAGCATCGAGTGGTCGGGGTTTGCAGTCTGCGCAGAAGTGATCAATGCTGCTGAGAACGTCCTTAGTTGGAACGACGCCATTTTCGTCGAGATAATAACACTCGGTATGTTGCCAGGTGTCGCATCGTTCACAGTACACAGTGTTTCCATCGTCGTCTTCAAAGCCACAGATGCACTTGATCGTGTAATCTTCTACCTCTTCACCAAGTGTATCTGGAGGATCTTGAACAGGCGCAGACTTGACTGGGGTCGGTACGAAGCCAGGAAGCGACCGCGAAGGAGGCGCAGTGTGCGTGGTGAGAGGAAAGGAATCGGTCATACTATGGCAGAGAATGGCCCCTTGCTTTGTGACTATGAGGATAGGGTCGTTGGTATTCGTGCCCTGAATCGCATGACTTGCACCTGCGAATGCGACAGAGATTGTGTCTTGTGTTTCACTTCAATATGTTCAGGTTTAATAGATCATCAGGTGATAGGGGTGTTTTGCTCGCGACCCGGGTGACAAATGTAGTCGAAATCCAGCATGAAAGGTAGGTGAGAAGGACGTTGATCTCGACAGGAATCGGTCATTAGGCGACTAGGTACGGATTGAAAGCGAAGACTGTAAAGTCCTCCACTCTTTGTCGACGGTGAACAGGGTAAGAAGCCGTTAGGAGGGTAGACTCTGCTGAAGGCTGTAAGCAAGAGGCGGTGTTCTTGGCGCGTTTCGCTGTTATCGGTTACAAAACCAAGGGGAAGATTGGAGTATGGGCATTAGAGAATGCTAGACGTTGTTGAACGGCGAGGAAGGGATGGTTGCGTGAGAAGGAGACGATTGAGAAATGGGTAGGGAAGGGACAGAGGATTCAGAGGGCGAGTCCGAAATCGAGGGAGAGGGAGAAATTCGATCGGCAGCCCCTCTGGCACCCTAGCCCAAGCCGGCAAAGTGCAGCCCCTCTACAATTTTAGCGCAGTCGGCATCTTCACTCAGTTGCTGACTGATGCTGGGCAAGGTAGAATAGAGGTAAGGTAAGAACAGTAAGAACAGCCCCTCACGGCTGTGGCATTGGGTGAAAAGAGGTTATCAATGATTGTAGACTGATGAAGGGGCTGTCATCCTGTGAACCTGGACCATTGTGTATCGTGAGAGGAAAGCACTGCGATTAAGTGCGCCGAGAAAATGTCTCTGCCGCGCCTTTGGTCTTCGTAAATGGGCCATTTCCCCAACTGAGAGCCTTTCTCATAGAATAAATAGAATGAACAAGCGGGGCCTGGGAGCACTGCAGCTTTACCAGGTTGGAACATCTTTTCAGATTTAAAAGTGGTAGTGGGAATATTTGGTAGTAATATTGGAGGTACGTTCGAGTAGAAAACAGAAAACGAGGGGAGGGAGGGGAGGGTAGGACTAGGTGTGGAAAGGTTTGGAGAACGGGGAGGAAGCCTGTGGCGAGATTATGTGGCACTGGCTGTTAAGACGGCAAAACGAGTCATAAGTTGTCCGGCATTCTACACTTCCGATATGGACATTGGTAGCACATGGCAATACAGTAATATGGAATCATTAGCATGCACATATAAAGTCCGTTTTGACGCAATCTTTTGGCAATCATTCTGATAGACACCTAGGCTGCGTCTTGGATGGCAAGTGGCAGCAGGAATGGCGGTACTATATCGTATATCGTATTGCTAGAAGTAGAGTACTATAGTATTATCTCTTGGCTCCCGGCTCTTGCGCTTACAAATCAACAATCAGAAGATAGCTAGAAAGTAGGTGTACTTAAGGTAGGTAGTAGAGTGTAGAGTGATCAGATATCAGATGTTGATAAGAAGGCACATGAAAGATTGCTTCGCGTGATGAAACTCCCAGACAAGTGTGGCTTGGAGGCTTGGCAGGCTAAGAGATTAGGCCCACTCGTCATGGCTGGGTCAGCTGCCTAGCTATCTCCATTGATACTCTATCCATCGCCACTCTCTATTGGCACAACTTATACTCTTCAGATCCAAATACCCTTACAAGTTACTTGAAACCAGCTATGAGACTCACTCCCTTTCTCCTCACCCTCTGTTTCTCATGTGTTGCTGTATCGAACACTCTCTCCCTTTTCGACGGTGACCAGCAAGTGCTCGACGATGAATCAGCTGTACCTGGAGACAATCCACTCTTCTATTGTCAATCAACAGAGGAGAAGTCTATACTTCAGATAGACTATGTCGACCTCACACCAAACCCACCTGAGGCGTAAGAGTTTCACCAGTCCTTGCTGGATATTATGTTTATGGCCGCTAAACTCCCTCACAGCGGCAAAACACTCACCATCAAGGCCCATGGCAATTTCACCGAGACTGTCGAGGAGGGCGCCTATATGTTGCTCCAGGTCAAATACGGATTAATCACATTGATTAAACAAAACGCCGATCTCTGCGAGCAAATGAGTAATGTGGATGAAGACTGTCCGCTGAGCGGAGAGAAGACCATCACGAAGGATGTAGAACTACCGAAAACAATCCCACCGGTAATCCAAGGCCTGTTATCAAATGTTCAAACCATCCAGCTGACAAGTGACTCTGCAGGGAAAATACTCAGTATCTGCGGACGTTTACACAAAAGATGACGAAAAAATCATCTGTCTAACGGCAACGGTTCACTTCGGTAGCAAATGAGTCTAATATTGACGTTGTTTTTAATATGCAAAATATTAGTATCCGGTGATGGCTCTAAGTGTTGTTTGATATACGGCGGGTGGGCCTACGAAAGCTTCAGAGACGCTGAATGACCTTGATGTTCGTGCTGGGCATTGGGCAGGAACAAAATCTATACTACAAACACTCGATATTTGTCTATCACTATGATATCAAGTTGCTGAAATAGCCCCGCTCACATTCCATATACTGGCATGGGTTTTGTGGTGAATGCCTCAAAAGCCTGCGACTTATCTCCTACGAGTGACCTAGAGCTAGCCTATTATGCTACGTATAGGTCGTAGAATATACCTTGGAACTTGTGCATGCTATTATTCTCCGAACAGCCTCCTAACCCTCCGTAGAACACTATCCTTCTCTGGATCGTAGGGGTGGTCCTTGCTTGGTATCTCCAAAACGGCGGGGAAAGCTTCGGTATAGGTATCAACTCGGTTCCTTATCCTCTCAGCTATCTAAGCAACAATATATCAGCGTTACCCCAGCTTTGCAGCATCATGCAACATCAACTCTAGGGCATACGTGTTGATTAATGAGCACTATAGCAATGTCCTTCCTCTCCTGCGTAAAGTCGTCGAAGGCATGCTCAATTGTAGAGTCCTCAGTTTTGTCATCGACTACAAGAAAATTCTTCTTGGCTTCTGGAGGTTGAGTGACATGCTGCGCATAAGCTATCAGTTCTGTGTCACTTCGACATCAAGAGGTCTCATGCTATACCCCAATGCCAGCTAGTAGGAGGCCAGTCACAGAGTCCTGAGTATTGCATAAGCTAGGATTCGTAAATCTCATAACAAGCGAGAACCGTGACCTACCTCATCACCTATGACAGCCAGGAAGTGTCTATCCTGGTAAGCGGAAGGTGGAGCAGCCATGTTGTAAAACGTTGTATGATGGCTACTGTGTAGAGCTCCCCTGCAACGGTGACGATGATCCTAACCCAATCGCGCTGAGGCTTAAATTTAGGCGACCGTTCCCGGCCAGACCACCCTAAAAGCTGTCTCCCAAAAGCTTCCTAAGCTTCCCCAAACGCGTTCAGGACAACACCTTTCACTGCGCGTCCTTTTTTCACAGTCACCACATCTAAAAATATGTGCAAGCGACAACATCCGTAGGAGCTTATTCTTTCACGGGTACCTACCGTAACAATGGCGCCACGACTTGTCCGTCGTCGTCCACTGGCCGAACGCATCAAAGCGTATCTCAATCCGCTTGACATCCTACTTTGGCTCTCTGAGGAGCTGGACTCGAGTGATTTAGATCAATGGAAGAAAGAATGGGCTACCCCAATTGGCATACTTCTCAGCTTTGTGTTCTTGATAGCAAGAGCGAACAGTGGATCTAGTACGAGGAGAAGTGGAGATGATGTGTTTGGTGAAGACATAGGGTACACTGGCTGGCTGGCTTGGTTTGTGAGTATTGTCGTATCAACGACGCACCGTATTATCGTGGCTAATTAGGTCACATAGGCAGCTTTCGTTGTGCACCTTCTCTCTCTGCTCTCGTGCTTGAACGCCGCGTACACTTTCTACCGCCGACGACACTACAGGCTCTTTGAAAGCTCGGTGGATGCTGTTCCAAGCACTCCTTCAGCCCACCGTGTCCGTGTTGACTCTTCCCCACTTTCTTCCTCGCCTCTCCGCTTCCTCTCAAACATGCTTGCAGGCGAAACTGTGGAGAGTAGAGCACATCCAGATGCCACGAGAGATGTGTGGGAGATCGGCGTCTGGGACCCGACTCCGTTCTCTCTTCGAATCTTCTGCTTGTTCAGCCCTGGACACATCCTGGTATATTTGCTTTTCCTACCGACGGCGATCTCAAATCCGAGACCAAGCACTACTGTCATCACAACTATAATACTCGAAGCTCTGTTGTCTGCGCAATTGTTACTCCTTCAAACAAGCTTCTCACAGCAATCAAAAGATGCCTCTGTGATACACAAAGAAGTAATGAACGAATACGACACCAAATATGTCCATCCCCGTACTCAACCCCTCATGAGGGACGTTGGGACTCAATTCTCCCAGCCTAGAAGTTCAAGGCATGGTTTACCACGGCACGAAGATGAAGATGAGTCTGTAGACGTCTATCCTCCGGCATTCATCATAAATAGAGGTTTCCATACCAGGCCAAATCCAAATTATGTCAAGCATGTGGATCCTGAAGGCGCCACCTGGGCAGCAACTCCATCGAGGGCCTTTTCTACTGGAATGGCAGCTCCAGTCCAGACCCCTGCTCATCTTAGAGACATGTCATCACCAATACGTCCACAGACTGCTCTCCGGCAACCACAATTTAGAGCAGCTGGGGCTGGTGATGGCGGCAACTTGGGTGTCTACTCTCATGCGAATTCACCACTTCGCAAGTCAGCATCTACCAATTTCGTGGGCCCACATGGCCAGCGAGAAGCAAGCTTCAGTCCACAAAAAAGAGAAGGAAGTCCTTTGAAAAGGAGTAGCCTCGCACCAATGCCAAATGGACAGCCATTGAATCATCTGCAGGGGAGACCTGGGCGGAGGGAGAGTGGAAGATTCTGAGAAGCAGGCTAAGAACCTGATTGGCCCTCACCATCACCGCTTCGTGGATGAGACTAGCTCTTGGGCAAGAGCCACAACACCCACAATTCTCAATATTGCCAAGCAAACTCTTAGACCAAGATTGACATGGTAAATCCGACTATGTACGAGAATTGTGATGGCTACTGTAGGTTCCCTATCACCGCCTATACCATTTTGTTACATCGATCACGTTAGCTGATCAATATCAGCCTCCACTACGCTTCGCTCAAACTAATCTTCGCCGTCTGCCAGAAGAGCTACGTTCTGGAATTTACGACATGGTGCTCGCAAAGAGTCTTGCAAACTGACACACCCGGATGGATCGGTATCCTGGGTGTCAATTTTGCCTCACTTTGCTTGTAACTCGCAATATCATTTACAGGGAAGCCGAGCATCTGTATCGTACCGAGACCCTATCGACTCTCAAGTCCGAGCGCAAGCTCCTGGTACGTGCATCTCTCCCGATTTTCTACGTAATCCCAAAGATGAGTTCTAACGCGCGTCTCGGGCCTTTGTCAGAGAAGCAAACCCAAGCAGGATCAAGAGGGATGTATGGGTATAGATTACCGGCACCAATAATGAACTAGTATGATCATTTTGGTCAAGGGTAATGTGATGGCACGTTGCCGCCTTGAGGCACAGACCTTCTTGGGCGTATTTTAGAGGGGAGAGACGCGCAGGAAAGAGAGCAGTAGTCACACCCTCAGTTCAATCCCCCGAAACTGCGTGACGTTCCTAGTTGAATGGTAAAGGCATGGTGAATGGAAGGAAAGTGAGTCTCTCGGAGCTTTCTCAAGCGCTCCTGCCCCTTTCGAAATTATGCAGGTGAATGTCATTTCCTGCTCCGGCGAACATACATAAACGACTCCCTACAAACTACCTTCTGTATGGAATTCACGTATTTTCTATTCCCATCGCAATGCAGTATCGTTAAACACGGTTCCTGAGCAACAAGGAATGCCCCAACATTCCGCTCTATACCATGTCCTCACCACCTACGCCCACCACCTCTACGAGAAACGTAATTCTGTCAAACCCTAAGGGACGGCGCAACTCATTCGCATTCGCGTCCATAGCGGCACTCAATCCGTTCCGCAAGAAGTCCATGCCCGATTCCTCTATCCCAGCCCCAGTCAAACCCTATGAAGTAGCTCCTGGCATTTGGAACACCGACGCTACTGCAAAGGCATTTGGATACATCGATACCGATGATGAATACAAGACATCCAAATCAAAGACTCAGAGCGTAAAGAGAACAAAGGGTAACGGGCGGGAGTGGAGTGAGGTACCCCAGAGAAAACCAGTACCTGCATCAGCGCGCACAGCACAAGTCCAGGTGGCTTATACCCATGATAGCACTGGTGACTCCAACATCAGTACGTCTGCAAACAACGAGGAAGACCAAGTCCAGTCTAGACAAGAGCAGAAGGACAAAGCTAGGAAGCACGGAAGAAAGAGCCAACACCGGAATAGAAGGAGCAGAATGAGAACCGTTGACAGTGATGACCGCTTGACAGTGCGAGGCGCCAATCCACGTACGGGGCTTGTGAGTCCAGCCATCTTCAGCGATAATAGCGACTCGAGCCCCATCGAAGATTACGTCAACATTCGCAAACCACCAATATCAAGGAATCGTAGCGGCAAATGGAAGGCAGAAGGTCAAGGATGGAGTTTGGTCGAAAGCCCGCGACTGAGCCCCATCCCCCAAAGCACACATGGCCAGCCAAGTCGGCAGGTGTCGATGAAGAATTTGCGAGACAAGTTACTGCTGGAGATCCCTGGCGTTAGCAGTACTGAACCGGAAAATGTGACGGAGCAGAGGATGAGAGAGTACCAAGAGAGATTGGCGAGGATACATAAGAAAGAGGGCAGTGATGCCATGGTCGATCCCGATACATTACCGAGCCCAAGAGCCTGGACGCCTGAGGGGCCTAGCACTCCGCCGAATCGATTACAGAAGCTTTTACGGCGGAAGCCCGTTGCGAGTGGAATGAGACCTAGGGATGAATCAGCTGATACAGTAGTAAGAGACGAACAGAAACGGGCTTCATCTGTTCCCACACCGAGGCAAGAGAGTAGGGAACGACATTACAACAGGGTCAGGATAGCGACACCGAGCAACACACCGAGAGATTCTTCATTGGAAACACATGTTGAGAAAAAAGCCACGAGTAGCCCAGAAAATCCTTTTTTAGGATTACGGCAGCCAATTTCAAGCCAGACAGCGAACGCTATCCAATCCCAATACACTCGGGTCGCGCAACGAGAGGAAGTCCCGTGCCTGGCCCCTCGGAATATGCAACAGCAGTCCCACAACCGACCATCCCCTCAAACGAAGCCACAAGAGGGAGTACACCTCCGCACCCACCGCGAAAACCAAAACCCGTCCAACGAAGACCTCGAAGATCCTCCAGCTACTCTGACCTTGAGCCAGTACCTCCCCCGCCTACAATTCATGCACCCAAGCCACTTCGCCAATCTGGAAAAGCCCCCATCTTGCCGGCCAGCCCAGACCCTACCGGCACGCCTACGCCCACTGGACCAACAAAGGAGGGTTGTAGAAGATGCGTGCATCAGCACCAGCACTTTCACTACCACTTTGAGCGGAAGTCCAGCGAGGGAAAGGAGGCCGAGGATGCAAAGAGATGGCGGAAGCAGCGGCATGCCGAAAGCGAGCCACCACCCTCCAGAAGCCGGGGAGCTAGAGGAGAACTACCGGTTGGCAGGATCACCAACGAGCAAGCAACCATCATGTACCAGGCCCACGGAGGAGACCCAAGACCTGAGACATGGAAAAAAATCCCGTATCGGTCTCGCACAACGGGTAATGCCTCACAGAGACGAAGTGGAAGTCATACGCCCAATTGGAGTGCCCCTGGACAGCGCAGACTATCAGACGAAGGTCGCCAGCCGAGATTCAGAACGCGCGGCGAGGTTGGCGGTGCTCGGAGAAACTCACAACCGACCCCTACAAGAACCTCAGCCAAGAAAGAGATCAAGCCCAACGTCGGAGTGCGGAAGACTTCGCCGCCTCGGGAGCACAAACGTTATGCGAGAGAACGCTCAAAAGAGATCGTATGGCGATGGATGCACCCCTACGTACGGCCGCCGTGGTGAGAACAGAGACGAGACATACGCGGAATGGGGCTTTGTGGGTGATACTGAGGACGATGTTGGGTCTCATGCAGTACATCCGATTGATCCAACAGAGTACGCTGTCCGAAGTGACGGCTCTGCGTGGTTTGCTGGGCAGTGGGCTGAGGGTGACCAAGCTGAAGGACACCTGGGCAGCGTTGTAGGGAAGGATGTCAAGGCTTTGGAGCGGAGACAACCAATCTCAGAGACAGCCTCGAGTGCCAAGCTCTTCTTGCATGCGTTCGAAGACTGGCTTCAGTTATCAGCCAAGCTGAGTTGGGTCCAACATCGGCTGTATAAAATGGCTCGCCATGTCCTGCGAACATTCCATCACAATTCGCCTGCGCTTACGGTTCTCCGGTCGCCTAATGCGAAGCCTCATGACTATCTGGTTGCAATGAAAGACGTTTCGCTAGCTGTGGCGTACCTCCTAGTATTGCTAAATCTTTACATGGCGCTGCGTAAGTTGTTTATGATGGCTACGAGGGTTGTGTATTGGGTATGTCATCCTGTAGACCTGGTGGCCTTGGCTTTTGAATGGTGCGTGATGACGTAGAGTAGTAAAGTCAGTACCAATACGTGGAATCAAGCTGGCTCGGTTTCTGCGAATTCGATCCACTCGCCGCTAAGGCTTTCTCTCCATAGATGCACTTTTCCGTTGTCACCGGTTGATGCCAGAGCACTACCTGCATCGCGGTTCAGCGATTGAATCCTAGAATAAAGTAGACACGAAAGGAACACAGACCATCATGCAGCCACCTGACCTTCCAAACAGGCGCAGGCTCGTCAGGTGCTAGTACAGCTACTTGCCGTGACTCATGCTTTACTTCATGTGCCATGCCACGTCTAGCTGCAGTATCACGAGACATACCAGCCAAGCCAGCCCCAATTCCAGAAGGAGCATTCCTTGAAGTAAAAGAAGTTCCTCTTGGTGGGCCAAGCGTTTGCAGGGGCTTTGGCGCAGCTGGGGTTTTCGAAGAGCTATCAGATTCATGAGGAGTGTCTACTTCAAAAATCCGAACCGTCCCATCATCACACGCTGCCGCAATTACATCAAAAGCGCGTAGGCATCCTGGTGCCCATGCTATTTCATTGATTAAGGCGGTGTCAGTGTGCATATCGTGCATTTCGTAGAATTGATAGTTTCCTTCAGACGAAGAAGTATCGTCGGAGGGTTTTAGTGCTCGGAAGACTTTGATGTTGTTCATAGCCGAGACGGCGAGGGAGAGCGTTTTGAGTCCTATGCCTGCTAATAAGGCGTTTGAGCTTGGACCTTCGGATTGCTGGAATGATAATCTGAAGCGGGCTTCTGTGCCGCGGGGGTGGTGGCCGAAGGGGTAGATGGTATCGATCTGCGTCCAGGATGTTAGGGATTCGGCGTCTACGGGTTCTAATAGGCTGAGGAGCCCGTCGTGGGTTATCATGGCGAGGTAGATGTCGTGTTTGATTGCTTTGGAGCCGAAGGAGACATAGGAGACGTGGTTGGGGGGGCTTTGAGAGAAGATGCAGCGGAAGCGGCGGCCGCTTTTGGATAGGGCGGAGTGGTCTTCGCGCCAGAGTTTGAATTTGTTGTCGCCGCCTATGGTGGCGAAGAATTGACCGAGGAGGGAGGGGAGCCATTGGATCTTGGGGAAGGGTTAGTATGGGGTTTTTGCTCACTAAGGGGGTTAGGTATGAGACGTGCATCTAGTATTTCGGCATCGTGACCGCGCCATACGTCTGTTAAGATCCAAGAGTCCTCGCCGTCCATGTCGTAGACTCTGATTTTGTGGTCTGCGGAGCAGAGAGCTATTCTGGTGCCGGAGGAGTTGAAGCTCGCAGCTAGTACAATGTCGGCAGCCGCATGCTCAAAGCTCTGGAACCCATTCTTCACAGACTCCAGACTGTCTATATTATCGATTTCGTCCATACTTGCTTACTTTAGTGCATACTTTGTATATATTGCTTTTGCACTGATCAATGTCCAGGGTGTGACGCGGGATATGGAGTCCCTGGAACGACCCTAAACCCTAAACCCAAAGCGCCTAGCTTTCTATCTGAGTACCGACTCCTACCTTAACCTTCTACTTTCTTTTCACCTCTCCTTCAATGAAGAGGCGGGCGACAACCACGAATGACCGACCCTTTGAATCCTCGAATAGCTATTGCTACCCGTCGTTTGCCTGCTGATAGAGCTTTAATGAGGAATGCCTACCTGCTTGAATACGCTGCAATTGGTCAAAATCTAAGTCTGCATACCAACATTCTCGCATTGACCGCCAAGTCCGAGGACCGAGAGCGTCGCAAGACAATTGTCCAGGGAGTTACAATTGATCGGCCCGCTAGGTCTCTTCCCGCAAAATAGGTAGTGGGATCTAGAGGTAGTATCAATGAGGAAACGCCAAACCGATCGCAATGCCAGATCCCGCTCTGAAACTGCCGCTTATCTGTTCGCTTCGCCTGATCGTTTTCAAAATCTCTGACTACTTCAGATTCAACTAGAGCAGATGATCTGGACCAGCATACCAGCTACGCGATACCCCAACGCTCGTTCTGCCCCACTTGAGCAGATTCCCGCTCAGAAATTGTAGCTCTATCTGCCATGCCGGCCATCTTTTTCTTCGTTAATCTGCATATACACTTTGTCCATGGAGCGTTCATTGTCTGAAGAACTGGTACAGATTGGCAAAGCTTACATTATTGAGTGCAAATACTATGCCGATTGACGTTCCAGATTTCACGATAGGTCAAGAGTCCACCTTATATGGTGACTTTGGTCCACAGCACAGAAATACAAAGGCCTTGGTATGCTTCATTGGCCCTGGCTGTTACTTGTTGGCTTCTATGTAATTTGATACAGCAATCTCAAGACGGTTCCAATAGCCCTTCGTAAAGTTGCACGTTCGAAATAACCGGTACCCTTTCAGCAATTCAATCTGAGATAGTGTGAATGAAATAGAAGTGCTGGAAAAGACAACTCTCATATCAAATTGTGGGCTTGGCACGGCCGCAGAAGCTGCTTAATCATGCTCGAAGCGGAGTTCACAGCAAATTGATGGTTTCACGAAAAGCTTGATCTAAGAGCATTGTGTTGAGCTTTGTCTGAGACTGATCTGGCTAGATGAATATGGAAAATCTTTCAAACATTGCCGCTGCCTTGTTGAAGGTCTCCGCTATGCTGGTACAACTGTGATTTGTCGTCGTTTGAGAATAGCACGGCTGACTGTAGAAAACAAATCCAGAATTCGAATCCCATACGAATATGTACCATTTCAGCCAGAAATCTTGACAGAGCATCTGAGCTCCATACCCTTGAGCATGTCAACAATTGTTGTGGTACCCCCTTTTAGTTGTCGCTATCTCCAGTCCTAGCGACGAGCGGTCAAAAAGTAACTTCAACATCAAACAGGTACTGCGGTCGAGCAGTTACTGCGAGACAGACATTGAATGTAAAGGCACCAATAGCAATTGAAGAGGGTACATAATTGGGCACTAGTGTATCATCTTAGGGCCGATAATCACCATGATCGTCCTCATAATACGTTTAATATGATCCGGTGGCCTTCAAATCCTGTTGCTAAAGGAGTAAGCGTGCCGTTGAGATTAAGCGGAACTTCCTTTTGAGTACAAGGATCAACCATGGCGTTGCCTGATCTCAAGTTCTGGTCGCTTTTCGCAACCTTGAAGACTAGCACCCAAAGCCACCACTCGAGTACCATGGCACGGACTAGTATCCTAGTATGGTGTCGAAGTTGCAGTTACCCGCTCGGGGAGTGCTTGGTTAGCTCATGCGTATTGTCAACGTCTCGTGTCACGTCCGAGAAGGGTCGAGTCCTCATGAGCGTTCGAAGATCCTTCATGAAGAGCTCAGGTGAATTTCCCAATTGGTTTGAGGGTGTGTTATCTGATATAGTGGCGTTCTGTATCTGGCACTAGATTGCCGTTACAGTGTGGGTGAGAGCTGTTGTTTACGATACTTTCCATGACTTGAGCTAATCAAAAATGCGCGCCGTCGATCCGCATATATCGCCAGAACGACGACCGATAGTGTCCGTGGATGACAGCTACAGCGGCAGTGACGTAGAATGGCATCTATGTAAGTTCCTTCCCGACGTTCCCCGTAGGATCATTCAAAGCAAAATTTGGAGATAAGACGGATGATAGGTTAACAACGGCTACGGAAGACTGGGTTGGAGCATTCTCCTGGTGTAGCTGGCGGAGCATTTAGAACGAGAGGACACCTCTCGCCAGATATAGAGCAAGCGTGAATGGTTCAAAGCGAGAAGACATCTTATTAATGGCTAAATTTGGCGTGCACCAAATATCCAGTACAAGGCTGATTGACACCTGGAAGTTATTGTGCGAGGCCAGGTAGAGCTTTGGAGATGGTAGGAGGTCCTTTCCATGACGGTCTGTTTTACAAGGATTTTGGTAATGGTGGAGGCACAATCTAGATTAGCAGGTGGCTTCCCGTCCGTACATATAGATGCAGGGTCAGTTCGTTGAACGTTTCCCGTGCAGAAGACGCGTGGAGAAGCGTAAAGCTTCCTTCTATGATCATCAAAAGCAAGACTAGGTGAGTTTATATTGGAAACGAAGGCAACACTGCATCCGAAATGCCGAGGCTTCAACGAAATGCAATATGTTGTTACGAGCTGCAAGAGATCAAGGAATAGGAGTTAAGCCCGTGGTAGAAACGGAAACTGGAGGCTATCACACGGAATCTAGGATCGACGAAGCAGGAACCAGCAGCAGCAAAAATGCATATTGCTGATCTTTTCGAATAGAGTGTGATATGGAAGGCATCAATGCCTCTGCGTCTGCAAAATACAACGTGGCTGATGTAGCAATCTCGGGGTAGCTGGGGCCCCTGGGACCGAAATTCATCATTCTACGTCTCGGGCTCCTGAACTGACTTTCCAGGTCGCCGTTCAGTCCGTATTGTGAAGGTAGCTCTATGCGAATTGGGCGAGGAATTGGCTCAACAGCATTCGAGGTGTGACAACCATGGCATTCCCAACAGCAAATATGTGCGAATTCATTGGCCCCGCTGGTTCCCAATCTCACCCATCTGCCAGCACCCACCACTCAATACCTTCTGCAATTGGCCATTATCATCCACCAAGAGCACTGGGTAATCGACTAGGAGAATTGCCCCCAAGCCGAAACCGTGGAGTGGCTGATATCTATTTGCATCTCGTACCCAAAGCAGGAGGCAGGGGCTTGGCTGGGCAAGCCTTTATCACCGCTGCAAGTTGGAACATACCCACATATAGCCATAGGCAACAACAACGCAGCGACGGATAGCAAAAGGGTCCAGAACACAAAGTTTAGACTTGATTCATGCTCGGATTTTGCAGGCAGAGGTGCATGCATGAAGGTCAGTGCCCTCTCGGGTGACTGACTAACAGGAGGAATTTCATTGAGTCATTGGTCATTGCTGGGTATAAAAATACCTCCGGCTGGGTGTGTGGAAGGAGTGGAAGGGGAAAAAGAGAAACAGGAGAAACAAGCAGGGAGGGGAGGCAAGAGCAGGGAGCAGGGAGCAGGGAGGGTAAGGGTAGGGTTATGAGGTGGAAATGCAGTGTAGTAGTTGGTAGTGTTTTGCCAGGAGTTGCAGCAGCTGACGCAGGTATTGGGGTGGAAGAGTCCAGGGTTAGCACTGGGTTCGCCAGGGTTCCGTGCGCTGCATATTCGAAGGCTTTAGGAGGCCTAGGGAGGCATTAGAGGCTTTATGGTGGGCTCCGGTTAGGCTGGGTTAGGCTTCAAGAGGCCTAGCATTACCCCACACTGTCAATTTGCCGACACCGATGGCGGCGAAGAGACCGCCAGCGACCAACGGGCTTGCTTCGCGATCCCTCCACTATCCCTCGCTATCTTCGCTACTGGTCAACCTAACTCGCCCACGACACTAAGACACTAATCATTAAGCTGCCTCTCCCTCCAATAGCCCCAATAGCCCCAATAGCCCCAGAATAGTGCGTGGATAGACGCGCTCGAGTGAGATGGCCCTCGTGAGGCATTTGCGACGACCGAGTCTACCTCGTAGACGAGGCTTTGACAGTTGTGTCGCTTCCAGCACTGATTGTTCCTATCTGCACTCAGATCTATCATCCTTAGCCTGCCTTACCACTCCGCATCAGATCCAGATCCGGTGCGCCATACCTCCAAATCGCATGCATTGCTAACGCCTGTTTCCTCATTCGCAGGCCTCCAACGGTCATCGTACCTACGAGCAGAAAGCACTGACGTTTCGCTGCAAATTGTCCTTACGGTCCATGCTCGTCCTACATACTCCGCCTCGTGTTTCCTGCTGGTCTACAAGCTAGTCTCTTCAGTGCAACATCCCGTTCTCTCCTCTTATTCGTCTGTATGCAAGTGTCAGGTACCCTCGACCGACGCACCTTTTCTGTACATCCAGCCTCATGAGTGTGCGCCATCAGTTGTCAATCTTCCACCAGGGGTTATATCCGCAGATCCAGCAAATTGCTCGAGCGGCCTGATCGTCCTTTAGTTGCCGGCCCAAAAACAAATACAAAAGGGTCTGCTCAGCAGAGATCTGTGATGATTTCGTCATAGGATCACATCCTTCACAAACAGTCGCAGGAGATTGGACCCCCAACGGCTCAGATATACAACATCCAAACCCTATGGGTCTAGGCTTAGTCGATATGAGCCCTCCATTAGCTGCTAGAACTGCTGTCGTGACAGTGAAAAGCGAAACTTCCTACCATAGCCCTCCTTCTTCGCTTTCGGAAACCTCCCAGCCTGATAATGAGTTATCACGAGGTCGAAGGCAAGACCGAGATCGAAGCACTACAGCAAAGGCAGAGGGCGATAGCGGTGATGAGAAGGCGAGTAGAGATGCTCCCGGGGGCAAGCAAAGGAAAAGAAAGAGAAGCCGGAAGGGTCTAGAGAAAAATTTTCCGTGTCCGCATCATGGCTGTGGCAAAAGCTATTCCAGAGCAGAACACCTATATCGGCATCAGCTGAATCGTGAGTCCTTTTGATAGCTTCTGGGAGTTGGCCGTAAGATTGACCATTTTCATAGATACGCCTAAAAAGATATATTACTGTGACTTCCCTGGATGTGAGCGGAATTTCGTCCGCCAAGACTTGTGCACTCGACATCGCGAGAGACATACTGCCCGCGGCTCCCATCTCCAAAGGAAGGACAATAATTCACATGATCATGATGATCGACCACCGTTAGCTGCCGCTGTCGATGCCTACCAAGATCAGAAAGACGCGAGTTATCGGCCCTCCACAGGTGGACATACATCAAATACGAGTGTATCTACAATTCCCCCCGCCCCCTTCATGAAGGGTCACGATTCTCATCACATGGCTTCACAATCGCCTGTCGCTGCAAGGATGCACGAGCCTTACCAGACAAGTTCATCTAGCGCCACTCCCTCTGGAAGCCATATAAAATCGCCACAATCTATAACTACTGTAGGCGGTTCTGATCACGGTACAAATATGACGACCATGAAAAGATCAAATAGTGATGAACAGTACTACGGCGACAGTACTGGAGCGTATGACCCACGCAACGTTCGCAATGTGCCTGCCTCAACCTACAATCCAAGCCAGAGACACTCAGGTTTTGGACCCTACAAATCTGCGACGCCTCAAAAAAGTTACCCAGATACACGGCTACCGCCCCGTTCGAACAATCAGCTCCCAACAAATCCCGTAAATTACAGGCCTTCGCCCACGTCGACCTATAATGGCCATTCCGCTCAAAACAGCACTAGTCAGCAGCAGATGCAACCCAACCTCGGAAGTGGGAGTGCATATGCGCCCACGCAGAACTTTCCCCCGATTTCGCAACTGCCGCCGCCTTTAATTTCGCCAATGCCTCAGATGTCAACACCGGCATCGCATATGGGAGCCTACTCCAATTCATCAACCCCACTCACGCCAGTGGAGTCCGCCGGTTTTGACGCATACGGTGCCAACGGTCTGGACCCAAACTATATAGACCAGAATGGAAACCCATTTCCTATATTTGGTGGGGACGGTTACGCCCGCTCTCCCTTTGCAATGGCTGACGACTTCACTGCATGGCTTTTCAACGAGCCGCATTTGACTAATTCGCCTGGAGGCCTCAGGCATGGCTCAATGTCCGTTGGAGCTACCGCATTCATGGACGAGTCAGGATCTATGCCCCGAGGAATCTATGGCGCCGGCAATGACCCCTTCAATGGCCTGGCCCCTCAGCCTATCCCGCAACAAAATCTCATGGCTGTGAACAGTATTCTAGACCCAGTCTTGCCCCAGATAGACTTGTCCGAAGACGAGAGGCAGGATATTCTTCATCTTATTGAAACACGCTTCACCGACAGTGGTCCCGTCAAGAAGCGGAAGGATCATTTCCTGGGTCCAGATGCCAACCGTGACTTGGATGAGCATGTGCTGAGCCTTCGGTCTATGCAAACTTATATTGGATCTTATTGGTATCACTTCCATCCCCAGATGCCGATCTTGCACAAGCCAACCTTTTCCGCTGATAAGACTCAAAACCTACTGCTGTTGGCCGTCATTACTATTGGAGCATCTTGTCTTGATAAAATCCACGGCGTCGACGTGACGGGTGCAGGCTCAGACCTTTCTAACTTCTTGGCTTGGCACTTACGTGGCGAGATCTTTAAACATGTAGATTTCCTACCACCGGCCAAGTTGTGGGTCTTCCAAACTTTGTTACTCCTAGAGGTGTTCGAGAAGATGTACAGTACGCGGGTGCTCCATGAGCGTGCTCATATCCATCACGGTACTACGCTTACCCTCATGCGAAGAGGGAGCTCTCTTATAGGCCGTTCAGCTCTAGACTCGCCGCCAACTGCTAAGGATGATGCACCATCTGGATCCACTCCTAATGGCACTCAAGCTTCTGCCGCACATACACCGGAGCAATGGTGGAATCACTGGATTACCAATGAGGCAACTCGAAGAGTGGCTTTCGCCGCTTTCATCATTGACTCTATTCATGCTACTATGTTTGGCCACTCGGCCACGATGGTAGCCCATGAGATGAAGCTGCAGCTTCCTTGCGATGAGACCCTTTGGTCCGCCACCAGTAGCGCCGAAGTTGGGCGTATTGAAACCAGTCTACAGCAACAAGGCATCAAACCTATGACCTTCTTCGATGGGCTGAAAAACACTTTGAAAGGCAAAGCCGTTCGAACAAATTCTTTTGGTCGAACAGCTATAATGGCTGGACTGTTAAGTGTCAGCTGGCATATGAATCAGAGAGATGTGCAAGTTCATCACCTCGGAGCCTTGAAAGCATTAGGTGGTAAGGACATCTGGCGTGGGCCGTTAACAAAGGCATTCAATTCATGGAAGGACGATTTCGACAAAAGCGTTGGAAAGGATTCCATACCGCCGTCTATGCCTTACCCATCAGGCAAACTTGACGAGGAAAACATATTTGAAAGTCGGACGGTTCTGCACCACCTTGCCCATATGGCAATGCACGTTGATGTGGTAAGCTGCCAAATCTTTGCTAAAGCCGGGAGGCTCCTCGGTCGAACAACTCTACCATCGGATTATGCAATAGCGCAGAAGCGGATACGTGAGAACTGGGCTCCAAAAGCCAGTGCCCGACATGCCACGTTCTATGCTCTGAAATTCTTGGCCCAGGTGCTTTTGCCGGAGAATACTCACTACTATCGCAATGGTTCTGGAGGGTCAATGGTAGATCTCTCGCCTTATTCCGCCCGCGATGATTTTCTGCTAAACAGGCCATGGGTGCTGTACTTTGCGGCGCTCATTGTCTGGTGTTACGGATACGCCTTGGATGGGCCTGTTAGAAATATCCCCAGACTCGATTCTCTTGAGCAACAGACAGCGGACATGCGAGCATTCTTGACTCGAGTCGGAGGCATTTCAGCTCCACTGGATCTCGAGAACATTAAAGACCGGAATGCGTGTTTGGGAATGCTGTACGTGCTAAAAGCAATGTTTGAGAAATGTCGATGGGAGCTGCTGCATGAAGCGGCGCGACTGCTTGGCAACTGTATTGGTATGTTGAAAGGATCTGGCTAAGACTCTTTGAGATTTCAACAGCAATTTGAAGAGCGGATTTTGTGATACCCAGGAGCGGCTACCTCGTTTTTGTAGCGATGTAAAAAGCGTTTCTCTTCTTCGCCATGTCCATATGGTACTCACGAGATTGACAATATCGGCAAGCGTTGTGTACTTCTTCAAACTAGTTGATGACGAGCTTAGACGAATTTAATGCAAGAAAATATGCAGGATTTGCACCAAGTGAAGTTGTGTTTAGCTTTGAAAGCGTTGTCGCGTGGCATAAGTATGCATTGTCGTGACCTGGTAAATATGTCCCCTACTGCGTATCACGCATCCAAATCCATGGCCCTGGCACTAGGCCGGATCTGCACGGTACTCATTAGTAAGGTACATGTAAGGTAAGGTAAGGTAAGGTAAGGCCGGCACCTATCTAGCTACCTTAACTTCAGCCTCCCCCTTCTAGCGTGGATCAGCCCTATCGTCTCAGAAGCATTTCAGCCATCGCTACCTTGTACTTTAAGCTTGACTTTTAAGTAAAGCTGTCGCACAATGCCTCTGCCATTACAATGAACAAGAAAGATGCCGCCGCCACGAATACGCAGCACATTCGATGACTCTCGATCAGAGGCTTCAAGCACTAAAGAGAAGCAACCGGGCTATGGCCCCATTGGCAGCACCAAACGGCGCAACGGGCCATCTCTGGGGGGAAGCATGTTGAAGGACGTTACGAACGCACCTCAATCTTCAAATGGGCCGTTTGGGATGCAGGATGCTACAGCACATGTGAGATCCATGCGATAGGGGTCCCTTCACTACTCGCATGCTCATCAATGCTCGTCCAGATCAACTGGTCCACCATCGATGCCTCCGTACTCCACGCCTACAGGCATGCGCACCGTCTCGATTGCCCACCAGCCTTCATGAGTCCATATAACCAGCGCATGCTTACCAGGCCGGGCATTGGACAGCTTTCACCTACAATGGCGCGCCACAGAGACCGCAGACGTGTAGGGAAGGATCAGTTGGCGTTGGCCGTGAGGAAGGACTTTAATGCTGCTTCTATAAGTGAAGTGGAGGTTATCACGAATTTCCTGTATACGGTGCATAATCAGGGTAGGTTTGGACGTCTATTCGAGGATCTGACGTGAGGAAGGCTGATATCTCCTTTAGACAAGAATTTTAGAATGCGATTCGAGCCTACGCAGTCGAGGTGATGCTGTTGAAGGTAGGACATGTATCATGGGGGTGTTCATTTCATACAGGATCACAATTGGGACAGGAGTACATACGGTGTGGCCGTTAAAGATATCCCAAACTTAAGGTAATGGTTTTTGGAAGCCGTTCTACTTCTAGAAGCATCGATATACTATGCCATACAGGAACACAAACAATGTCCTACACCGTAGTAACATACACAGTACGTCGTATGTACGGGTGCAAAATGTTTTGCATAGCATATCTCATCAAATTTCCAATCTCAAATCAATACTTTCATCATTCTCGAGGATAATATGTGAATTGCTCAATCGTTAAAGAGGGATCCATCGGAAAAATTACGTGCCGATCCTCCGAGCGAAAGATTTTCGGAAGCAAAGCCGTCATCCAAACATCTAACAGCGACATTTCTTTTGCGGCACGAAGTAAAGCTGTAGACAGATCTGTGGAGGCTTCAGAAGCCCTTTGAGGCTTTGCTTGATAACATGAGTTACGTTGCCCAGAGCCTGGGCCCCAGGACAGCAATACCCATACGTTCGATATACAAATCAACATCGATACCAAGCCAGAGACGATGCACCATACGCAAAGCACAAACGAGGACATTTTCTTGTGCACAGTATGATCCGGTTGCTCGTTCTACACATCTGCGCCCCGCGAGACGAAAGCAAGGGACGACTCCCTCTTGCCCAAGGGTAAGCCCCCATAAACCGGGTTGAAGAACCCTCGCATACACTAATACATGCTTCCAATAGTCCTTACATACCAGCGCTGTCAGATATGCTACTAAAGATCCGTACACTGTCTTAGGCATTAGTAAAAACGCCTCTGCATCAGAGATCAAGAAAGCATATTACTCCTTAGCTAAGAAATATCATCCCGATACCAATAAAGATCCCGGCGCGAAAGATCGTTTTTCAGAAGCTCAAGCATCTTATGAGATGCTATCTGACCCCAAGAAAAAGGAGGCTTGGGACCAATATGGGGCGGCAGCGTTTGATCAGGGTGCAGGCTTTGACCCAAGTGGCGGTGCTGGTGGAGGTGGAGGACCCTTTGGGGGTGGTTTCCAAGGCGGTTTCTCTTCTGGAGGGTTTTCTGGGGGCTTTGGAGGAGCAGATATAAATTTCGAAGATCTTTTCGGCGCATTCACTGGTGGAGCGAGAAGAGGCAGAGGAGGCCAAGGACCATTCCAGCAGGAGACTTTGGTTGGTCAAAATATTGAGGTGCAAACTAACATATCGTTTATGGACGCAGCCAAAGGGACAAGCAAGGACATCCTCATCACTCCGCTTGTACAATGTCGAACGTGTAATGGTGCAGGTCTGAAGAAAGGGCAATCGCGGTCTACTTGCAAGAAGTGTGGTGGAACCGGGACTCGGGTACATTTCATGCAAGCTGGATTCCAGATGGCGAGTACTTGTGATGCCTGCGGTGGACAGGGAGTGGTTGTACCAAGAGGCTCAGAGTGTGGCACTTGTCGTGGAAATGGGGTTATGAGAGAACGGAAAACGATCAATATCGATATTCCACCAGGGGTCGAGGACGGCATGCGATTACGAGTACACGGAGAAGGGGATGCGCCGCCTACTGGCACAGCGGTGAATGAGAAAGCTCGGGCACAGAAGGGAGACCTCTACGTTTTTATACGGGTAGCTGCAGACCCTAAATTCAGCCGATCGGGAGCCGACGTGCTATACACAGCTTCTATTCCGCTTACCACTGCAGTCCTTGGTGGCGAGATCAAGATCCCTACGTTGGAAGGCGAAGTGAAGCTCAAGGTTGCAACGGGGACGGGGACGGGTGACAAGGTCACACTCAGTGGGATGGGCATGCCGAAAATAGGGGGTCGGCGAAGTGCTTTGGGCGATCTGCGTGTTGAATTCAAGGTGCAGATGCCGAAATACCTGACCTCCAACCAGCGGACCATCTTGGAAATGCTTGCAGATGAGATTGGAGATCAAAGTGCCAAACGTGTGATGAATCTTGGGAGCATGAGGTAAAACCTGATTGATTTCGTTGCTCGTCGAGCGATCAATGCTCATATGTTCACAGGGATTCTCCAAAAAGCACGGACAGATCGACAGCAACTTCCAGCTCCGCTGAGTCTCATAAGAATGAGGGATTCCTCAAGGCTGCGTGGCATAAGCTGACGCACCAACACGACAATTTACCTCCGGATGAGCCTAAGGCTGAAGAGAAATCACAGGATGAAGAGCCGAAGAAAGCATCAGGCTCTGGATAAATATGCATAGATAAGCTGCAACGGCAGTTCAGTTCCATTGTTTTCAGCAAATCTGCATATAGCGACGGGAAGGAGTAGGCACGGACTTGACGTTCTGTTCGAGCATTCTAATTGGGTTAGAGATGTAAGATACATTAAGACTAGACACCCTCCACCTCATTGATGGTTCAATTGTTGAAAATCAAAAATCCATGGCATTTATGAAGGTGGCTGTCCCAACGGCGCTTAATAGGAAGATGGATAGCGAGTCAAGGAAGGAAGCCATTTCGCGGGCGTTAGCTAGCGGCGGGACTGTCATCATTGGGCCACCTGCAGGCCCTCGAGGCCACACTACTAAAATGCTAAGTGACCTCCTCCATTGCTATCACATCAATATTGGTACGAGACTCCTTGTACAGGCGCTTCTAGAAGATATCCCTACAAAGTACATAATACTACCCCTTGTCAGACTTTGTGGGCCGAGCATTTCCCCCCCTGTCCCTGGTAGTGTCACCGGAAAGTGCATACCCTACGAACACGAGAACCGCCCTACCCTCCCACTTCAATTCACCCGCTCACGACATTTACATATGTGACGGTTGCGCAGTACATGATCAACCCTGATCTCACATCTAACACCTCCTAAGCATGTCGTAGCCTTGGATCATCCCAGTAAAGCTTAATGCTCCGTGGAACCAGCGCTTCATGACTTCCCAGTCAGACACCTCCTGTGCCGGCCCACCACACATCTTGACCGCTTTCGACCCTTGACTCGTCAATCATCAAGATGTTGCAGCCTCCGATGATCTCGAGTCCGCTCAAGCAGACGAGTGAGATAGACTGGGTCACTCCACTGAAGAACTACATTAGGCAAACGTATGGAGATGACCCGGAGCGATATGCTGAGGAGTGTAATACCCTCCACAGGCTTCGGCAAGATATGAGAGGAGCAGGGAAGGATAGCACAGCTGGAAGGGACCTGCTCTATCGGTATTATGGCCAGTTGGAACTACTGGACCTTAGATTCCCAGTGGATGAGAACCACATCAAAATTTCCTTTACATGGTGCGTGACCTACTCTTCCGGGGCATCTATAGTTTATGAAAGACTGACAGATTGCGATTCTCAGGTTTGACGCCTTCACCCATAAGCCTACTTCTCAGTATTCGCTTGCCTACGAAAAAGCTTCCATCATCTTCAACATCTCCGCCGTCCTGTCATGCCACGCCGCATACCAAAACCGGTTCGAGGAAAAGGGGCAAAAACAAGCGTTTCATTCGTTCCAGGCCTCTGCAGGCATGTTCACCTACATTAATGAGAATTTCCTGCACGCGCCATCTACGGATCTTAGTCGGGAGACTGTCAAGACTTTGATCGCTATAATGCTTGCGCAGGGGCAGGAAGTATTTTTGGAGAAACAGATGACGGATGGGAAAAAGGTTGGCCTACTCGCCAAACTTGCGAGCCAGGCTGCGTCTCTCTATGCCCAGGCCACCGAAGGAGTCCAGGACAATGTGAGTCGGAGCGTATTCGACAGATCTTGGTTACACCTAGTACAAGTCAAGACAAATTACATGTCCTCGCTCGCCCAATACTATCAAGCACTCGCAGACGACGATGCAAATTCGCACGGCACGGCGATTGCTCGTCTACAGATTGCTGAAATGGAGGGCAAGGATGCAGTTCGAATTGCGAATGCCTTCCCCTCCACAGTGCCCGCAGCCTCAAACCTTGGTTCGGATACTGGGGCAAGTCTGATCGAGATGACTAAAAAGCATGTTGCGAGAGTCCAGGAAAGCCTTTCCGCTTTTAACAAGGACAATGATTTTATCTACCATCAGACCGTACCCGCAGAAGCCTCTTTGAACCCAGTAGCAAAAATGCAAGCAGCAAAGGCCATCCCAGTAAGCGAGTTGTATCAGGGCCAAGATATTCAGCGAATCATTGGTCCGGATATCTTCCAGAAAATTGTACCAATGTCTGTTACCGAATCTGCGAGTCTTTATGACGAAGAGAAGGCAAAGCTTGTGAGGGCTGAGGCCGAGAATGTGGAGACTGCCAACGGCGAGATGGCTGCTAGTCTTGATTACTTGAAGCTTCCTGGAAGCTTGAATGTTCTGAAGGGCGGCATGGATCAGGAAACGACCGTGGATGATGAATTTCGAAGATGGTGCGAGGATCTAGCTGGACACGAATCGTTCAATCGAGCATTCGACCAGCTTCAGACGGACAAGGCCAGCATATTGGGTATCCTAGACAGGTGTACAAAGCAATTGGACATGGAAGAGAGCATTTGTGAGAAGATGAGATCGAAGTATGGTGGTGATTGGACCCAACAACCAAGTTCACGACTCACCTCGACACTTCGGAGTGATATCAAAAGTTACAGAGGTGCGGTAGAGGAAGCAAGTGGCAGCGACACACAGCTTATGCATACTGCGCGCCAATACGAATCCGATTTCGATGAGATGCGTTCGGCTGGCGAGACGGACGAAGCGGATGTGCTCTATCAAAGGGCAATGCTCAGCGCGGGCTCAAACCGTGGCAAAAGCAGGAACGGTATTGGCAGTCCTATGTCATCGAATGGAGAAGGAAACCTTCTCGATGATGACTTCGAAGAGGGCGGTATGAGTGTCATGGACCAGATAGCCAAGGTTGAAGATCTCTTACGAAAGCTGGACTTGATTAAGAGAGACAGGATACAAGTGCTAAAAGATCTCAAAGAGAAGGTTAGACAGCCCTATCCTACTGCCTAATCATAACATCGCTAACTATGTGCTTAGGTTCACAATGATGATATATCTAATGTGCTGATATTGAACAAAAAATCCATTTCAAATCAGGAGAAACAACTCTTCCAAGCTGAGCTTGAGAAGTTTAGGCCGCATCAGAATCGCCTACTGCAAGCAACCCACAAGCAGAATGCGCTGATGAAGGAATTAACAAAGACCTATGGCATGCTTCTCCAAGACAAGAGGGTCAAATCAGAACAGGCGAAATACGAAAGCTTCAATCGCCAAAGGAATGCGGTGTTGACAAAATATAAGAAAGTTTTTCAAGCTTTCAATGACCTCATCAATGGGCTGATGAGAGCTCAAAGCTTCTATTCTGAGATGAAAGACACGGTAGATAGCCTCGAGAAGAACGTCGAAACATTTGTCAACAACCGGCGATCAGAAGGTGCACAATTGCTGCACAGGATCGAACAAGATAAGGCGGCCAACGCAGGGAGCCAAGCCGATAGAGAACGGGACCGATTGCAACAGCTCATGGAGCGAATGGCTGTTGATCCGGCTGGATCTCCAACAAAATCTGGAAGTGTGCGCCCTGCACCTGCGTCAAGAACATCACAATCCAACGAAGCGTATTCTACCAAGTCCCCCCCAACATCACCTCCATACTACTCAAAGCCACCATCAACCTACAGTAACGGCCCTGCCACGGCCAAGTCACCCATCTCTACACTTTCCTACCAGACCTTTCCACAGCAAACCCCAGCCGAGATGGCTTCTCCAATACCCAGAGACGCATACCAATCTTCCAGTGCTCCGGGCGGCACCGAAGCTTACAACCCAATGGCCTATCCCTTTCAATCGCCAACTTCCCCACCTCGGCCCCCATCTACGCAGCAAAATCGCCACTACCTGCAGCAGCAGCAGCATCAGCAGCAGCATCAGCAGCAGCAACAGCAGCAGCAACAGCAAAGTCAGCAGCAACAGAATCAATTCCTCCCACATAATTATGTGCCGCCTCCACCCCCGCCTGGACCCCCGCCCACTGCGCAAGGTAATTTCGGGAACCCTGGGTATCCTTATCCTTCCGGTCCTGGTGGTTACGCGTATAATCAGCTTCCTCCAAGGAAGAGCAGCGCAGGTCAGGGTCAAAGTGATCCATGGGCCGGGCTCAACGCTTGGAAATGAAGAGGCTCATCCTTGTTGAAAAGATTCCGGAAGATATGAAAATATGCATGGTAATATTCTCCGATAACGGATTGTGCATGCCTTCACCAGCTATTCATCACATCATGCCTGGTGTATGCGAGCGATCCCCAGCCTGCGGGATCATCGACAACCCCAGCGCGAATCAGCCCAGCGATAATCCCAACACATGGCCAGATCCAGATGGCCAGCTCTAAGAGTCTCTTTAGGCTTCGACGGCCAAGCAGCGTCCAAGCGATTAGACATCAGGCCTATAATATATTATCAGATATGAAAGCATTGGTCGCGAGTTACAGTATGATCGCCAGTTACAGTAGAAGCGAAGCGATAGCCGTTGCCGGTATGCGATGTTTCATACTTTAGTAAGGCAATTGCTCGTTTTGGCCTTGCCAAGATCTGGGGAGCCGGTGACCGGGCCCTTTTTTATCTACGCGACATGTCATGCCATTTAAGATTTAAGCGCCGCTCAGACCGAGATTGAAGAATATTGTGTGGAAGGATCTAGAAGGATCTAGAAGTAGCCTGTGCCACTTGATCTAGCCATGTCATGTTTCAACATTTGGGCGCTTGTTGTTACAGTATGATATCTTATCAAAAGGTAGCAATTCAAACTTAGGCTGACATGCAGCCTGACTGCTCTGCTTGTAGAGCGAGTCCTGTTGTGCACCATGAGTGTAGCATTTGTAGCCAATCTTCTTTCACCCAAAATGAATGGAGAAAAATGCAATTAACACATTCACATTGCTTAGCTACGTGATACCAAAATCCCAAAAACGCCTTTTTGAACCGCAGCCAGCATGTGGTATCACCATGAAGTTGCATCTCCCACCCTTTTCCCCTCCCCAACCCCCCCCCCCCCCCCCCCCCCAACCTACGCCGAAAACCTCTCCTTCTGCTTCACCCTCTCACTCCCCGCCACAATCAAATGACTAATATCCCCCACCGGCAACTGAAACGGGAAATCCACACTCGCCAGCATTTGCGCCAAAAAAATCCACCACCCGGCCATCACAGCCATGAACCCAAAAGCTCCAGCCGCTACTTGCAATTTCTGCGCCATGACGGTGTGGCCCGCGGCGAGGTGCCAGTAGGAAGCTGTCAGCACGACGAAGACGAGGAGGAGACCGAGGAAGATGGCGACGAAGATTAGGTTGGTGCGGAGGGCGCAGATTAGGTAGATGAGGGAGAGGAGGCCCATGAAGAGGAGGAAGAAGCCTGTGTGACAGTGATATTAGTGAGTGCGGATGGGAGTATTATTTTTGGTTTTTGGGGAAGGGGGGGATATATTTACCGAAACTAGCATGGAATTGTGGAGAAGTGAGCCCCGTAGCTATGTTATTCGGATCACTGGCATACGCGCCATAAGCGTTAAAACTCGGTGTGAGCGTCGCTCCCAGCGTGAACCAGAACCCGCCAAAGCTGCAAAACACGACAAAGGAGAAGGTGTTGCCGAGGAAGAATTCGAGAATCCCGCCTAAACTCATGAGAAAGCCGCCGATGAAGTAGTATGCGCCGACAGTGGCGATGCCGTCACCGCCTGCGCCCCGCCAGCCCATGAGTTCGCATGATAAGGGGGAGAGGGAGAGGAGGAAGCCGAGGAGGGCTAAGGGGGTGGGGTTTCCGAAGGTGTTGCGGAGTTCGCCTTTGACTTCTTTTTGGGGGTTGAGGTAGATTTTCTCGAAGAGTTCGGGGGAGATGGTGACGGAGTTTGCGGTTTTGATTTTGTTGAGGGCTTCGTCTGAGGGGACGTCGCGGCCGAGGGGGTAAGGGGAGGTGGGAGAGTTGTTGAGGTAGTTTGGGCGGGAGGATTCTTCGGAGAGGTTTGGGTTGGAGGGAAAGGTGGGGTTGAAGGCTAGGTGGGGGGCTTTTTCGCCGAAGATTCGGTCTTCTTTGTTGTTGTGGGAGGAGTGGGCGTGCCGTTGCGAGGGGTGGTTGGGGGTGTCGCTGTCGCGGTGGAAGGCGAGGTAGGTATCCATTTGACCAACTATGGAGTGGTTTTTAGAACAGATGTAGAAAGAGGACATGAAAGGCAGCTCAGAGGCTGGGACTTGGCATGCAGAGTGAGGTTGATTGGGTTGGTAGATTGGTCAGTGGACAAGCAAATGTACAAATCTAGTGGGGGAAGCAGGAAGGCAACACGAATATATAATCTGGAAAGCCTTGTCAATGCTTGCTAATTGGACAAGGAAGACATGACATGCAAGGAGAATATTTTTCATCCGCGCGAGTTTCAGATTTTTTGAGCTATTTGGAGCTTCTCATGCGTTATACCATCACTTTCGCCACATGGGAGTGATGGTTGGGGGCCAAAGGGGGTCATAGCTTGGTCAGATCTCTGGGGTATGGGGTAACGGGTATAGAGGATTCTTGCGATAAAATGGAGAGGATCTGGGGTGGTGAAGCGTAACCGTGCGTTGTTCACCTGGATCAACAGTCATGAGGACGCAGAGGACCAGTGAGGATACAGAACGCCATAAGCGGCGGAATTCGCCAAAAGGCTGGTCCTGAAGTAAATGCCATGTACCTCGGTTTGGTGGTTTAAACGGGGAGCTTGATGCATGGTAATTACCCTATTCGCAAGGAAAATGTTAGCTATATGTCTTTGACGATTCGATAAAGCTTAGCGGCTATGACAAGGCTGTTTGTTTCGATGCTGCACGTTGTTCCCAGAAGCGCTTAACTGCGCACCATAGGATAGCTTAGCGCATGGATGATACATACCCTTGGCGCAGGGCCGTTGCGATCTGGATTAATGAAACACTAGCATCAAGAGCCAAACTGTCGAAGACCAACCTGGAGATTCCGCCGTTGATCCGAACGATGCACCTGCGCATGTCGACTTTGCCTGGAAGCGTCTGGACACACGTCACTGGCTGAGGACCACGTCAGTTCATTCGAAGTCTTGTAAGTGGAAAATGCCATCAATGCTACGACCATCAATGGTACGCCTTTGGCGACTTGCATACTTCACCTTTGGCAAAGTCGGTACCACTCTGTTTCTTGCCGATGGAGACGAAGTGTAACAGATTTAAGCATCGTGCGAGGACGTGCTGCCGTCATAGGCACAAGCTCTGCAAGGGTAAGGGCCAGATGTTCGCTGGATCAAGCCGTGAACTCGTGAAAGATGTATATAAAGTTGATAGGTTGGATACCGAGCTCAAGGCACCATCATAGCAAGAGCCGAAGGTATGTGCTATATCGGACAGGACTGGAAAAATTAAGCCAGACACTGATTAAAAATTGTGCATAATCAATTAAGAGACATACTGCCTGAATTCGATTTCAGGCAGGCTTATTGTAGCACCAAACACGAGAATAGTTTGCAAACAGGCTGTCTCCTCACGTGAACAAGTCTTTCGTGGACTGGGAGAAGGAGCCTCATATATGTATCCAAAAGGTCGAAATCTTTTACGTACTCTGAGGCGCGTGCGCCTCGCACAAGGTTTTTCTCGTGTCACAAGAACGCACATTAAGCAACGTGCCGAAACGCCCAAAAGTTGGCTATAGAAGAAGGCGAATGCTACTAAACGTAACTCGATACAGTAACATGAATCCAAGTTGTTTACGTAAATTTACTATGACTTACGATGAAATCGTCATTGAACGTGTGACCATGTGCCTCGTTGAAAGCGTTTAGTGGAAAAACCTATCTGCATGGCTGGCCGCTGATCCAAGATCTTCATAGGCGACATAGTAGACATACCGTGGCCTAGAAACGGCTCACCAATCCAGTGGTTCGTCGATTTGTTCGCCGCGGTTGGTTTTAGGAACGGGCATAGCCTCCACCTTCACAGGACCACCTCGATTGCCTCTCTTCAGATAGCCGCTGCCATCCAACCAAGGCGTATCCATGGTCCTTCGATCTTCGAATTTGCGGATCTTATCTTCCATCTGCATAGTCAGGCCAATGTCGTCGAGTCCATTGACCAAACAATGCTTTCTGAATTCTTCAACATCAAAATGAGCTAGCGTTTTACCTGAAGCATCTTTGACTTCTTGATTAACAAGATCAACTTCAATCTCACGCCCTGCTCTTGCCTCGTCGGCAATTTTCTCGAGGGTTGGTTGATCCGTGATAGCAAGAGGCAACATCCCGTTCTTAAATGTGTTGTTGAAAAATATGTCAGCGTAGGAAGGCGCGATAATGCAAGTGATACCGAAATCAAGTAATGCCCACGGCGCATGTTCCCGTGAGCTACCGCAGCCAAAATTAGGACCAGTAACTACGAGGATCTTTGCATGTCGATATGGCTCTTTGTTTAAAACGAAATCTGGTTTTTCAGAACCATCCTCGTTGAATCGCAGAGCGTAGAAGAGTGCCGAGCCCAGACCGGTTCTCTTAATAGTCTTCAAAAATTGCTTAGGAATGATGGCGTCCGTGTCAACGTTTGAGCGTTCCATTGGTGCTGCTATGCCTTTTAATGTAGTGAATTTGGGTTGACCTCCTGATGCACTCGCGGTGCTGCTGTTGGCATGAGGCTGATTGTCCTCCGGTAGATCTAAGAGACGCTCTAAATCGTCATCCGTATCAATATCGGAAATTTCGGGATTCAATTCTGTCTTCGGAGCAGCCTTTGAGGGGGTGGCATTATGTTCGGTCAGCTTTCGAACATCGGCTAATTTGCCCACAATTGCGGCTGCGGCAGCCATGACTGGTGACATTAAATGAGTTCTGCCACCAGCGCCCTGACGACCCTCGAAATTGCGGTTTGATGTACTTGCACATCGTTCCTTGGGGGAGAGGATATCTGGGTTCATACCCAAACACATCGAGCATCCTGCTTCACGCCACTCAAATCCGGCGTCCAGGAAAATCCTGTCGAGACCTTCGGACTCTGCTTGCTTCTTGACGAGGCCAGAGCCTGGCACGACCATTGCCCTCTTCAGATTAGGGGCTATCTTTTTACCTTCAACTATCTTAGCAGCTGCTCGAAGATCTTCTATTCTTGCGTTGGTGCAGGAACCGATGAAGATCTTATCTAGCTCAACGTCTTCCATCTTTGTGCCGGGCGTCAAGCCCATGTACCCCAGGGCTCGCCTTGCACTCTCCTTTGTTGGTTCAGTTGGGAAATCTTCAGGGTTTGGTACAACGCCGGTGATAGGTACAACGTCTTGTGGAGAGGTGCCCCAGGAAACAGTTGGGATGATGTCCTTGGCGTTGATGAAGACATCTTCGTCAAACTTCGCTCCTGGGTCAGTCTTTAGGCTTGACCAGTACTTGACGGCTTTCTTCCATTCTGGGCTGTCCACCTTCGGCGCCAATGGTCGGCCTTTAAGATAATTGAATGTCGTCTCGTCGGGCGCTATCATCCCTGCTCTTGCTCCGGCTTCGATTGACATATTGCAAATTGACATCCTAGCCTCCATGCTCAAAGCACGGATTGCGGATCCGCAGTATTCGATTACTGCACCGGTCCCGCCAGCCGTACCAATCATTCCAATTGCATGGAGAATGACGTCCTTGCTGCTGACGCCGGGTGCCAGAGCACCATCCACTTGTATCCTCATATTTTTGCTTCGTTTCGTGATCAAAGTTTGTGTCGCAAGGACATGTTCGACTTCGCTCGTACCAATACCAAATGCTAGAGCCCCAAAAGCGCCATGCGTAGACGTATGACTATCTCCACAGACGACAGTGGTACCCGGAAGGGTGAAACCTTGCTCAGGGCCGATGATATGCACGATACCCTGCCGCTTGTCTCCAAGCCCGAAGTAGGTCAGACCAAAAGCTTTTACATTGTCTTCGAGTGTGAGGCATTGTATGCGAGAATCGGCTTCTTCGACGAATTGTCCGACGCTTTTGAAATTTTTTCGGGGCGCCGTAGGCACATTCTGTCCTGCTTTAGGGATGGGTCTGACGTATCCAAGATCTTAGGAGGCACATACATGATCTGTGGTGGCAAGAGTGCAGTCAGGCCTTCGAACCTTGCGCTTTGCGTTCCTTAGGCCTTCGAATGCTTGCTGGTCACACGATCAGTCGCTGAGCACCATACCGCAGTCTTAGGAGCTTACTGGAGACGTGACCTCATGAACAAGATGTCTGTCTACCTAGATCATCAATTTGTATGCTCAGGAAAGCTGTTCGTCTAGAGGCCCACCAATGTAAAGCAAAATAGTTCCATCCTCGCGCTCGTCAACAATGTGATCTTGGAAGACTTTGTCATAGAGAGTTCTGGGTTTTTGGTCGGCAGAAGGCATGATGACTGTGAATCTGCGCTGAGTTGAGAAGTCGTCCCCAGCAGGTACCACTCTTCGAACCCTGGAATAAGTTGTTCTCAATTGGAGGTCTGGGCATCATTCTACATATGCAGACAAGCTGCGACCGATATCGGAGTCGGTTGTTCGGCTTGTAAATCAAGGTTTACCTCCCCGCTTATTGTTTTAGAATCTGCAAGCATGCTGCATCAGGCTGAATACTTTCTTGTGCATGGGGAGTATTGCACACATTTATAGCTTGAAATTGTATCTATGTACACGCCTTAAGGATCTATGCTCTATTATCTTCTCTAAATACCAACAATGCCAACTTGTGCCGCACAAAGAGCCCAATGATGCCACAAGTTGCCTGCATTGCGAGAAGCTCGATTGCGAGGCGATCTTCTCTTCTTGGGCCGAACCAAACAAGCCAGAGATTGAGTATCGTAAAATTGGTGGATTCTATAATCTCACCCTTGCTATTCTTTTCCAATTTGAGCAATGGCAGCGGGAGGTTGGCAAGAAGGTCCAACACCCATGCCACTGGCCTTGACGGAGGTCGAGGCCATTGGGTCACTGATGGCTCTAGAAGCCCGCTTCGTGTGTTGAACCGTGGTAGTCGATGTCTAGGGCATGGTACTATCCGAAAGAGCTGCGGTGCCGAGTAGATGAAGTTAACGATTTGGGGAATAAGCAGAAGCAGGAGCGTCTTGCTGAAATGTCCGAGAATGCCCACAATCGCAAAGACCATGCCTGCGAAATAGCAATAAGTGTCACCAACAAAGACTTTCGCTGGGTACCAATTATGCCACCAAAGAGCCATGGACACCCCGAGGAATGGCAAGAGGAGATAAATCGAAAACAGATGTGGATCTGTTGCAGGATGAGGGATGGGACTGCTCGGAGCAGCCCAGAGTGACAGAAAATCGTTTGCCAGAAGGAGAAAGCCAACGACGATAGACTGCGAAACTTCAATGCCATTGATTCCGGCTAGGATGTTGATGCTGTTCGGACAGAAAATGGCAACTGCAGCCATGTAGGCGTAATAAAGCCAGCCCAGATCCACCATATTGCCGAGATACGGCTCAAGCTGAACAGGTACGACTACATTGGTGACACCATAGTCGACGATATAGACCACGAGCATCGGAATGGCAGCAAAAGCCGGGATGAAAAGTTTGTGTCGCCACCGAATGTCGAATAGATCGTCTCCAATACCCAAGAGGACGACTGATTGTAAAGAAAGTATTGCCGATAAGTACGATGCCAACTTAAAAGTGTTAGGTCCTGTGATTCAAATTCGTTTTGCATAGACGTGCCTACCTTGTTGTGTGGGAATTTATGCAAGATCCGACCAGTATCAACCTGCTGGCGTTCCACCACAAATTCTCTATTACCTCCTCCCGATGTAGCCGCGACAATGTCTTTGTAAAATGGAAATGGAATAAATATAATAATCACAAGAAGATAGACAACAGCGCAAACGGCGCCCATATTTTCCGGGCTGTGTGCGAAAATTAGTATGAGAACTAGGGCATGTATTTGCAGAACTTCGTACATTTCGACTTTCTTCAGCTTTGACATATCCCGTCCCTTGAGGTTTGCTTTCATGAAGGTGTCTCCAAGCCATCTGATCAGGCTGAATGTAAATGAGAATGCTATGCCACTAAATGCTAAGGAAGCGATTAGGGGCTCGCCGTCGCCCTGGAACGTGTTCACTATGATGCCAACACAAGCAGCAGAGAGCGTCAGAAGGCTCCATGCCTCCGCCCTACTAAGGCTCGAATTCATGATATCTTACACTGTGATCATGGTTAATGGTCATAAAGGAATTGGAGGCGCAAAAGATGTTGATGCCAGATCATTAATTTCTGACAGCGGAAACAAGCGCGCCCTCATATCAACAGAAAAGGTATGGGGTGGGCAGCCCGTAGCCGAGCCCTTAGCAGCCACTTCCCGGGGGCTGTTAGGGCTGACTTTAGGGACGATTCTCGGGTCAGCTGAAGGGGAACCACCCTACCCTTCTCTGTGGCGTTTGACTCGATTGGAGCTCGACTTACAAAATACCAGACCTGCAATATTTGCGCAGTGTTATGAAAGTCACAGATAGCCTTAGGCATAGCCTTTTACTGGTCCTTTGGGCTTACAGGGACTCTTTCTGTCGGAGAAGGTGAAATACGCTGGCCATACCGCATCTTAGCGATATCTAAACCGCCAGGCAACAGCAGTCATTCCGGTAGCACACTCGAATCTCGTAAGAGGCCTTTAAGCCTTTCTGCCTTCGTTCGATGCTTGGGAAGCTACAGAAGAATCTAATGGTTTTCTACCCTATCTGTCTGTACCCTCATGATAGGGTAGCCCAAATCACCTTCTCACGGACGCGAGTACTTACATGACTTCGACCGCCTCTCTACGACTTGGCACCCCGATTGAGAATAGATGGCTTGGACAAGGAATAGATTAGCAATGTGAGAAATTCCCAGGGCAATCTCTCTCTAGAAGACACAACCAAGACGTTTACCAACGCAGTAAGATCACCAAGTTTTACGAATAATATCTTTCAACTTTATTATTCAGATCATGTATCAAGCAGCGAGTTGGTGGATGATCAAATTAGGCTCCGTGAAAAAGGACATCCAAAACGTCCTGTGCCGCCGTTGTTGGCTTACTAGTAGTCGGTAGAGGGCGATGAAGTGAAGTTCTTGCCAACCTATACTTCTCAAAGTTATCACTTAGAGAGTGTCGTCAAGTAGAGACCGCTTAGTTCTTTAGGCAAACACCCTATGGATGTTGGTTTCAACTGAGCAGATAGTCCACTTTCCCTACATATATTTTCCTGCATTGCCCTGGAGCCGCGACTTGACAGATCCTGGGCTCGGACTCACTCTATGCGTAATTAGTTTGTAGTAATCTGATTTAACACAAAGACGAGGATCAATTGGCTGTACAGGAAAGTACTAGCTATTCACATAACAGGTATGAAGAGTTGTGGAAATAGGATGTGACCAAAAACTTCATATATTCGTTAAGAAATGAAATCTAAGCATAATAATGAGTGGATACCGGCCCATTCGCTGCTTTAGAACCTCCTGGATCAAAAACTTTTGGCGGAATTGAAATGCCCAGACGTGAAATAGCCTGTACTAGATCAATGCCTGAAAGGACAGTCCTAGATAGCACCCCACCTTATAACGACAAGTCTGCTGCTCAGAGAGTTCTGCTATCTTTCGATCCCTGAGTCCTGGTGTAATTTCCCTTCATATATCTTTCGAGCTATCTTCAAGCCAAATTCATGCGATGCGGACTAAATAATCACCTAGGTGGAACGGACTGGCTTCGTACGTGCGATCTCGAGCTCACTTTTCCCTATCAACAACATTTGACAGCACCCGCAAACAGTACTCACGGCTATCCGAATTGATTGAGCTCTTCCGCTGGCTCCGGCGAGCTAGCCTTTGAAGGGCCAGTTTTTGCATCTCGAAAGCTCATTGTCGATGATGCATTTGAAGTATTCCGAGATCGGTTTGCAGTATGCGGTGAGAGCGCATCGGTTGCAGAGGCATCTCTGCTGTGTAGGCCCCGTCCACTACTATACATATCAAGGGGAGAGGCGTAGACGAATGAGGCGTAAGCAGGACTCACGCTTCGACTCTGTAGCGTATTTGCGCGCGGCGCATTCTCCAGTGCCCTCAGAGATAAACGAGGTATGGCTGGATCATTATCTGTGGCGGCTGAATCGGGGTGTTCAAACTCATTTTGGGTGCTTAAGCAGATCAATTCAAGTGTATCCTTGACGTTGAGAGCTATGATTCTTCTTTCTCTGTCGATGTCCAACATAATCTTTATAAGATCAAGAATAGCCTTAAAAGACTTCAGTCTCTGGTGACTTTGGATTCTGTCTTCGAGACGCGATATGCATTCGAGAACAGCTTTACGCAGGACAATGCCATCGGTCGCGGTCCTTTGCCAGAACGCGTCATCTTCCCTGCTACTAGCCGAGCTCAGATCTCGTCTACCAAACCTTTCCTTCTTGAGCTTCTTTACTGCTTCGTAGTCAACGAGCGCCCAAACCAGAAGCTCAAGAAAGACACATCCCATGGACCAAACATCATATGGCCGTGATATTCTTCCTTCAATGACTTCCGGGGGTTCGTAGGTAGGCGTACCGGTGGGCGAAGACGTGTTGATACTTCCAGAACGATATGTGTTGACTTTGCCTGAGCCCCAATCAGATATTCGAAAATGTCCACACGGAGGATCCGTTTGCCAAAAGAAAAGAATATTTTCTGGTTTAAGGTCGTGATGCCAGCCTGCCCTCCGCTCTCCTGGAAGAACTGGCGAAGGGGGCTGTAGCAACGGGCTTGAAGGCTCAGCCAAATCATCCTCAATGGTCAGGTCGTGGATTCTTTTGAGTGCAGACGCCAGGCCTTGAAGTTGCTCTAGAAACCACAGGATGTCCTCTTTCTGATTGCGAAATTTGTTTTCGCGCATGTACTTCCGAAGATTGCATTGTGCGTATGGAAATAGCATACAGTATGTCTCGTCTTGGGTCCATGTGGCTAAGTGTGTCACTATGTGAGGGTGACCGTATTTTCGCAGTTCATTCAAGATTTTTAGCTCTTTGTTGAAATCGGAAGAGACCTTGTCAGGACGATTTCTAAATTCTTTGAGAGCAAAATATGCATCCCTGTCCTACTCAATATTCAGCATGGGAAGGCTATTCCACCCCGGAACACTTACCCTAGCCAACGTGTGATGATTAGGATCAAGCCGAACCCGGTAGACTTTGGAATATGCACCCTCGCCGCAGAATGCTCGTTGCTTAGCATCATTGTGCCTCCCATGGGTCATTTGTTCTATATTTCTCCCCACATGCGTAAGCTCGAAGTCTGAACCATCGCTATCTTCATCCATGGGACAGAAATGAATTGGGACCGCTATATGATGACGAAAGACTTGGTGCTCCCCAGGCTTGTTGAACTGCGCCGCGATGTAAATACCCTGCTGTTGGAGTAACGTGTCAAAAGCCTTCCTACATTTATTGTGACAAAGATGGCCTTTGGTGAGAGGCTGGTGAGCCAGTTTTGCATCACAGTAATCTTTGGCCAGCAGCTTCCTGAGACAGTCTAAGGGATTAGAGACGTTGATGTTTACAAACATCGCTAGCAGAATCATACATTTCGATTGCAGATCTTGTATGAGAGCGTTTTTTTCACTTGCATCTAGATTCTGTTTGAGACCTTCCTTGATAATCTCAGGTAGCATGTCGGGCAGTATAAATTGCTTCAGATCCGTGTGTGGTATATAAGGCTTCCCAGGACTCCGGTCCCAGTCGCCTCTCCTGAGATCAAGGATCTCTAGACTTTTCGCTTCTATTAGAGGCGAGTCCTCGGTGGCACGATATTGGCATAGAGCGTATTCCCGTAATATGATGAGATGAAGACTTTCGGAAGCATTTGCCGCTTGATATTTGAGGATGGCTTTGCAAATTTCTACCCATTCTTCGGGTGATCTTAGTGGAAGTCGACTGCGAAATCCATTCTCACCAGAAAGTGTGCAATTTCCATAACGGAGTAACAGGCCTTTCTGTCCAATCTCCTGCCTATGAACATCCCTGACGCAGTCTTGCGCTGTCTCCTCGATCTCCTGATAGCTATTCGGATCGTGGATTGAGACTTTCAGGTCTTTAGGGTGGGTGGACTTGGATGGACCAAGATATGTGACCAGAGTATATTTGATGCTCGAAGGAACGACAAAACTTGCACCTGCACTTTCAAATGGGCGTGGTAGATAGTCAGAATCATGACTCTCCTGGGACGACGGCAAAGAGTTGGGCGAGTCTCCTCTTATGGTCCGACGGGTTTTGGTTGGACCTGAAGTCTCTAGAGCAAGCTCCTTAGGCCCATCAGTGCTCTCATGTTGGCGTATTATTATTTGTGGGACAGCCGAAGACGCTGCTTCCGGTCGTGTTGCATGTGAATCGTTGCTTCTTTCTATTTGGAATTCAGATCAGCAGAGACAGAGACTTTTTTTTGGCGTACTTCTCTTCTTGGTGTCTTCCATCGCGCTTTGGGTGTCCCTGCTCGTAGCCCAAAAATGGATAAACCAGACGAAAGTATAAAGACGCAGCTTCACTGGATGAAAATTGTCATCAAGAGCTTTCTCAATAGGCTTCTTTTCGAATATTGGACCAAATCAGCATGTTTATAAGTCTAAGGGCTGTCAAGGTGAGCGGTCAGGTATGACATACGGAGAGGACGATTAGAGCCTCATTGCACGCGTGGGTGCCGGGGAATACGAAGGTCAAGGGACTGCAAGCTGGGTCGCACGAATGACTAATCGTGCTGGAGCCTATTATTGGTCAATCTGCGTAGATGGTGTCCGGTTTTGGTAGTGCATAGCCCCCACGGGAGGGTCAATTTAACAGTCGATTGGGTCGTTTTCAATTCAGGCAAAAGATCCGCAAACGCCCTGTTTGCCTGCTCGCTTGATACCACATTCTTCTTTCGGTGTAGGCGAAATCTGAGAATCCTATCGTAAGGTTTTGCCGCACAGCAAATCATGAAATACATTTGGTACGACAGATCGCATGACTTAAGACCGAACCATGTGAGAGCTACCCAAAAGAACTAACGGTATGGATCTCAAGATTGTCGTTTCCATTTCGACTGGAGTTTTGAAACCAGTGGCGACCGCGTTTGCCGCGCTATCACCCTCTGAAGAGTCGCGGGCTTTTCAGCTCTAGAAAGTAATTGACGGCTCTGTATGTACACCCAAGCCCACCATATCATGATTGTCAGAAGCGTCAAGGGGACAGATATCGCAGCAAACAACCATGCATTCGAGAGGACAACGAGCCGCGAAGCACCTTCTCCCTTCGGCTCCTGAGCCACAAACTGCGTGGAGAAGAAATTCTGCTGCTATGTGAGCTTTAATATCGACAAACAGAGCGTGCAAAAGCATACCGATACAACAGTAGCAGGCAAATATATCAGTGTGATTATCGTGAGAACCTTTACAGCGGCGGCATCACGAGTGCCTTTCTCTGTGAGCCGTCGGATGTTGATGTTCTCTCTCCGTGCTTCCTCAGCAAGCAATTCTAGAGAATGTCCATTACGCAGGTTTAGAAGGCCCGATAGCTGTCAGTGGCCTTCGTTAGACGACTTTGACTATGATTACACAAATTATCTTCTACTTACCAATTCTATTGTGCTTTTGACCTTGATGTGTAAGGTCTGTACCTTCTTGTGGTTAGAATCGACGTCTCTCCGCTTCTCCCGGAGCGCGAAATCAATAGGATCAAACCCAGCATCGTCAGACATGTCAACCCCTCTCCCAAAGTCACGCTGACATTGGTTGTACTTCTCTAAAAGGGACACGATAGTGTCCTTTGTTGACTCGAGCACGGTCATTGTGTCAATGATTTGATCTTCGAGGTCTTTCAAGCTCCGGCGCTCATCTACATCAACAGGCTGCATCGAGTCGTCCACTTCAATGGATGCTACCAGCACTTTCTCAGACTAGTTACATAGTAAGTAGATATATTCGCCAACTCGCGCGGCAACTTGACTTTACCTGTTGCATAACTCTCTCAGTAAGATCAATGATATAAGGGCGCCAATTAGCCAGAGCATTCTCGAGGACAATAACATGAATTTCGAAGGCATTCAACGAGGCTAGGTCTGTACAACTCCTGACGTAACGATCTAAGGCTACTTCCGTCCGTTCTGATGCTGATATCATGATCCAGGTTGATGATCCATGATCCGTTCTATACTTGTGATAAATTGCAGTTTGCCGGAGTGACCACGGCCTCTTTTGGTCTCGCCCGTTCTTTTCCACGTATCTGAGGCCATAGGCAACGTCTATACCTCGTCAGCAATGCCAAGCAATGTACCATGAGGCACAGTACCAAAGCCGGGGCAATACTGATCATCATGTGAGCCGGTCGCCCTTGGTTGAAGCCTCCTGAAGCGCAGCTGAGGAGGTTCTAGCTCCTTCTCGCCAAATTTCGCTCCAAACAGAAGTACAAACTCTTTGAACCGTGGAAGCACGTGGAATTCTGACATCAACGTCTCAAAGAGCTCCCTCGTCACGAGTAGACGGCTATGTGAATGACGCTGACGGATAAAACTATGTCCATGGTTAGCAAGCTCTTGATAACAATTATATTGCCAAGGTATAGTGAAAACGCCACCATATACGGAAGTTGCCTTGTGTTTCCTTTCATGTAAGGACGATGTTAGCCATATAAAGGGGACAGCCTTAGAGGATGCAAACCCTTCCTATCTTCTTCAGGTCCTCGCATTTCCGTGCCTCCTGACGTCGCAATCCAGGACCTTGAACGTAGCGGGGAGGCTCTTGATTCAGATAAAGAACCTGATCCAATGGCGATGGAGGTCTGGAGGAGTACTCCTCTTCCAAGCTCGGGTCAGTCTTTTCCTTACTATCCAAGAAGCTTGATCCATTCGGGGCTTCTTGAAGGTATGATGACTGGTCCTGTATGTCGATATAGGACTCCTTGCCATCAATTTGAAATAATAATTTGGAACTTTCTTCAAAAAACTGGTCGGTCGCAGGAGTTTGTGTGTAGAACAGCACTTGTTCAAAATATGCGGATGTTTTCATCGTTTGGCTGTTACTATTAGTATTACAATGCTGCCATATTGAAAGCAGAGCTGGATCGTCGCAGGACAGAGTCAACAACGAATTTGTCAGACCGGGGTACAGCGGCAAGGATAAAAAATGGGACGACAAACCCTATGACGTTGTCTCAGCCCAATCATATCAGAACAAGCTGCTAGCATGCATTAATCGGGCGTCAACGCACGATTTCGGCCATTCGTGTGCGTTGCCCGAGGTGCGTTGCCCGAGGTGCGTTGAATATGGGGGCTGTGCATGCATGCTGCCGCAATGCGCCAATTTTAAAGGCGACTTTGCGCCTTCTCCTAAGCACCCCACTTTCCTCTTTTCAACATTAGCGGCCAAAACGCTTTCTCAATTTTGTAATAACTTTCTAACAACTGACTATCAAGAAAAATTCAATATCAAAAAGTTGTATATAATCTATAAGTTTGATTATATAAAGTCACCGCTCGGAGCTTTTGCTGTAAAGCTATATTGAGCTTCTATTGATCACGAGTCCCATTGATACCTATAAATAAGCAGCATGAACTTTTCTCAGGTGCCCGTACAACGTAGCGATACGCCTGTACAGCAAATCATAGGGGATAGATACATCGATCCGAGTAAATTGGAAACACTTTTGTCGCAGAAGTTCCGCCCTGGCACCTATTCAATAAAGGTAAGTTGGCTTCACACTTGCTACATCGCATAGTAGGGACCCTCAGTTTGACATTCAGACCAGTACACGTCGGAAAGATGGATTATCATAGCCCCTGAACGTCTTAGTGAGGTAATGCCAGCTTAACGCCCATTATCCTACATCTCAATCTTACCAGTTGTGTACCTGTAGGCGGAGCTCGATCACATTACCATCTGAATAAGCTCCCTGGCGGAGGTCGGTACTGGAATTCTCGGACTGTGTCAGCATCCAGAAAATGCCTCTGCAGTACGGTCGAGGTTCGCTTCGTATCCTAGAGATGGCCGCGCCAGACCAATGCAACTAGATGAGAGTCCACGCTGACGAGCGTGATACATGCCACCATTTACTCACGATCTGCACGACCAGTGGCGGCGAAATGTTATGATTTGGCCGGTATTATATACTCTGCTGCACAAGCGCTTCGAGCTTTAAGCTTTGCGCAGCCTTTATAGTCCTTATAGTCCCTGCTCAGCCCCACAACATACCTATTAGTCTATGATGCATACGAAAATTTCTCATTCCGAGGACTGTAGAGCCACGCGTCATGACCGCCTAGTTGAGCATATCTGGCTAATTGGTTGACTCCTCATCAGTAGTCACCTCCGACGGCTCAGAGTCCGTCACTTCTGGCGTTGGCTGTTGCTTTGATGACTTCTGAGAGACCTGTATACCGCCTGCAGAGCCGAAGAAGTCCGCACTTCTCAATCCTCGGATCTCAGAAGGATTCATCGTGTCCATTTGAGTCCCAGTGGCTTTCTTTTGCCTTATGTATTCTTTAACGGGTACCATAGCAGCATCTCGGCATGCTTCTTTGATATCGCTTCCCGACATGCCCGCTGTAACTCGCACCAAGTATTCAAGGTCAAATTTGTCTTTATCGATACGTGTATCTTTCAGAATGAGACCTAGGATACGCAACCGCTGAGGCGCTGAAGGTAGGGAGACGGAGAACTTTTTGGGCATCCGCCTCAAGATGGCCTCGTCAATGTCTTGTATTCGATTCGTTGCGCCTAGAACAAGTATTCTTTGAGGATCACCAGCGGTATTGGCTGAAGTCAGTCCATCCCAATGTGTCATGAACTCCGCCTTGACCATACCACTAGCCTCATGCTCACCACTCCTCCTCGTCCCTAACACCGCATCTATCTCATCGATGAAGACAATACTGGGCTCTAATTTCCTCGCAAGCGAAAATACCGCGTTGACTAGCTTATTCGAGTCGCCGTACCATTTCTCAGTTAGCGTAGAAATATGTAAGTTGATGAATGTCGCGCCGCTTTCATGAGCCAAAGCTTTAGCGAGCATAGTCTTTCCACAGCCCGGAGGTCCATAGAGGAGCACTCCAGATGGTGCTGATAAGAGTGAGGATGTATTGGAATAAAGCTGTGGCATCGTCAGAGGGTAGATAACTGATTCTCTGAGTTCCTCTATGATATCGCCTAGGCCCCCGATATCTGTAGACTATTAGGTTCGACCATTGAAGTGAAACGTGGTGGGAAAATACCGTCAAAAGCCACGGGAATATCCTCGGGTGCAACGACATCCATAGCGATCATCTGCTCATATTGATTGAGTACCAGATCCTCCTTCCTTGATCTCCGTTTGCGTCGACCATCGTCATTGCCCTTCTCATCTTGGTCTTGGGGATCTAGTCTTCGAAGTATGGCAGCAGCTGCATTTCTACGTGTCACTTGCTCTTTATCATTCTCAAGGTCGAGTCGATTGAGAGCATATCTGACCAGGTAATAGAAGGATCCTGTCTGGAATCTCATCAACAGGTGTTCAGCTGTGCAATAGGGTAAGGATATCTGGCAAATTTACGTACAGCTAGTGCGAGAAGCACGATGTCCGGCATGAGGCTTGCCCATTTTCGCTCGGACATAGCTCTAGGTACAATGGTGGCTCTCTAATTATATAACAATATAACGATCGAAGGCAGGAACACATGGACAAAGCTGCAAGAAGCCGATGATGCATGGTCTTGGCATCGCGCTAAGATTGTCGCGAACCTTATCTCACCTGGATTGTCATTGTTTACTTCTTCTCACACAGCAAAGTCCGAGTGAGCACATTCTCCCAGTAACAGATCATCGCATTCATCAAGTTATCATGCCAAAAGCGAAAGCCATTGCGTACCTTTCGGGGCTTATCGATACTGATATGGAGGATGATACAGTGAACATGGAAGCCGACGCGATCCCCACCCCGGATTCGAACCAAGAGAATGCAGGACCCGCAAAGAAAAGAGGCGTGCGAGGAAAGGCAACTGCCAAAAAGTTCACCAAAGTAAAGCCTGCAGCGAGGCGCGTGAGTCGCGAGTCTGCAGCACCCAAGAGAGTGGCGCCTAAAAAGGCTGCTACTGACAGGGCACCTTTAAAAGAACAATCGAATATCCAACAGGCCGAGGATACTGAGGAGGTGGACGAATTTGACGCCCTAGATCATGAAGATACGAATATGGATGAATTGGTCGAGCCAAAGCAGGCTGCAAAACGAAAGCCGCTTGGGAAGAAAGCCGGCAGACCCGCGAAAAGTAAGCCTTTACCGCAAGCGAATACAATGGAGAAGGACGGAGAGTTCGAGTACACTCCGACAGCGATCCGGCAAGGCAAGAGAGTTACGAAGTCGTCCGCTTCAGATTCCACCAAGCCCAATGCCACCAAAAGACAACCATCCGTGGAGCCTCGACGGCAAGAGAGAGTCATATCAGAGACTCAGGTTCCAATGGACACCGATCCATCAGAATACCCTCATGAAGATGAAGAGGATGAGGATGCTGTACCACAATCAGTTTTCCGCCGTACTACCAATGCTCGGAACATTGCCAACCAGCGCCAACCTCTTGTTGCAAGAAGACAAGCTGGCAGCGCTTCAGATACAGAACGAGGAGGTGGTGATCCTGCAACCAGGCGAAAGCTGGGGGACATGACGAAGAAATTTGGGAGCCTAGAGTTCAAGTACAAGAATTTACGAGAAACAGCCATCAAAGAGGCTGACGCCAATTTTGCAAAATACAAAGCACAGTCACAAGCCAAAGCTAAAGGTGAGAGTTTCTCTCCTTAATGGTGGTTATGTAAGCTAATCCAACATAGCTGCGGACGACTTGATCGCCTCTCTCCAGAAGGAAATCTCGACCCAAAAATCCCTCTCTCAAGACTCACGCTCCCTCCAGAAACAAATTGCCGCTCGAGACGCCGATCTAGCGAAAACTCAAGCTCTAGCAGATCAGCTCTCCACATCGCTCTCAGAAGTACAGAACGAGAATAAGGCTCTTCAAGCCAAGCTCGCGAATTCGAGAAGCGCATCTGTAGCTATAGAAAGCGTCAATACCAGGACGCCAGGTAGTGCTATAAGAGGCAAAACTCCTGCAGCAAGGAATATACTGGTGGGTAGTGCGGAGGCAGCCCACGCGGCCCAAGTGGCTCAATTAAAGGAGGATCTTTACAGTGACCTGACGGGTCTGATACTGCGGAGTGTGGAGATGGGAAGTGAAGGGGATGTTTACGATTGTATTCAGACAGGTCGGAATGGCAGTAAGTATTTCCTATCCAAACTGAATGGTTTCTTCTGACGCGGGGGGTAGCACTTCATTTCAAACTCGGCATAGCGAAAGACACCGACGGTAATTACGAGAATACTGAATTCCAATACACACCACGATTGGACAGCAACCGGGACCGCGATCTTATAGCTCTGCTGCCCGAGTACCTGACGGATGAAATCACTTTCTCGAGGACTAATGCTGCAATGTTTTATGGTAGGGTTGTCGAAACGCTGACGAAGAGGAGGGTTGTGGAGGAGTAGAGAGAAGGTACTTGCACAATGCTTGTGGCGTTTGTTGTCGGTTGCTTAAGAGCAAGGGGTTTCTGGCAGGCAAAGGAGTGTGCTTTGTACTATTACTCCATATTCTATGCATGAATCAATGCAGATGCTATGATTAGTTGTCTACTAAAGTACAATTATATGACAGCAGATGCCCAGCATCCATTTAATATGTCATCAATGCTTCTCTGATACCGGCCCATTGCTCTCAGGAATGCTATGCCCGTTGACTTTTGCTCCCTCTTTCCCTTCGACCACGCCCCCATTCTCCTGCCTCTGACCATAATCCATCTCCCCACCAACCTCCACCCCACTAACAAATATCTCACTCACGAATTCCAGCCCCGATACAAATACACAAAGCAAACTCGCAATGAAGAAGTGACTTATACTCGTCCCAATATCCAGCCAGCTCCCCTCATCCCTAACCAGCCAGAAGAAATTCATAGTCAAGACATCACTAATAGCGATGACAACCATGAACAAGCTGCTAGGTGCAACTCCCAGTCTTCGATTGAGGATGCCGAGATTGGCGCTGATGACGACGAACGGGATGATGAGTTTGAAGATGAGTAGCAGGCCTTGGGAGAAAGGGTCGAAGACTGGGATTAGGCGGTAGACGGAGTCGAGGGAGAAGGAGGAGACGGAAGCGATGTTGCCGACTGAGAAGAAGGCGGATTGGATCAGGTAGAGGAAGAAGAGGGAGATGCGGACGTCGTGGAGGGTGAGTGAGCGGTAGGGTGAGGGTTTGGATGCGGTTACATCATTTGGATTTTCGGTTGGCGATTGTAGTTGGGATGATATATCCGGGAGGGCCGTGGAGAGTGGTTTCGCAATTATGGTTGGGGAGGGTGGATGGTTAGGGCTGGCGGTCTTTGTGAAGTTGTAGATGCGGTGTTCTAAACGCACCCAGGTGACAAGGAGAGCGCAGAAAGCGAGGTAGAAGAGGCCTTCGTAGGAGATTGTGAGGATGATGAAGACTGGGGAAAAGGTGAGGAAGATTATGACGAGACGGTGGAGATAGTGGCTTTTCGGTTGTAGGCTGTGAAGGAAAGGCACGGTGAGTGAAGCAACTGTTGAAACAAAGTAAGCAATAAGACGCCGATGGATAATTCATGGATCACGTACTCAATACTAGCCATCCAACAACCTGATTTCCTATTGGGAGGCCACGTTTGGCTTGTATTGAGCCAACGCTCGAGCTTGTCACGATCATGGCCAGGGCGATCAGGCCTACTTGGACGCCGAGAATGGTTCTTGGGAGACTGTCAAGAGCAGGTGGCGATTGCGTGTTACTGGTCGGGTCCGATAAAATGCTTTTTTCGAATAGAAGATATAGTACACCTACTAGGCCCATCAAGAAGCCTCCAAGTAGTCTATAATCCTTTGGTTAGCACATCAATACTCAGTCTAAGACATGAAACATAGATTGCTTTCGCCCGCGTACAAGGACATGGATGCACCCTATATATGCACTTACATTATATTAACATTTTCGACCTTAATTGCAGGCAATAGAGTGAAGACACTCATCGAAGAACAGGCAACAGCCCATGTTGCAACCAATGTCCTGTTATGCTTTACGAAATCTAGGCCATGAACTACAGGCCAAAATGCTGCCGCTACAAAACAAACAGTGTAGACCGTCCTGTGAAAGTACGACAGTACCTGAGGCTCAATTCAGTCAAAGCATCCGATGTGCTGAAGGAGGGGGACTTACAAGAATTTCTAGAAAAGCTATGAATGCAATTGCCTTTAACCCTAATAGCAAGGTGTCGGCTTTGGAAGAAATATTCTTCAGAAGAACAATTGCACCAAGGCGTAAAGCTTCTCTCCGCGCCACAACCTCTTCCCAGAATATTGGTGGAAATATGGCATAGAGATAGTATGTGTAAGGCGCCTTACGGACAAGCAAAAGCGAGAATAGAGCTACAGACAGTGCTCCAAAGGACGAAGTAGTAGCAATGGTTCTCGATGCGTGAGTCTCGCCATGTAAGACATGCATATCAATAACGGTGGTCATGGCAAATACGATCCATCCCAGGTACCCAGACGTGACGAGTGCTCGTAGAAATAGCCAGTCATAGGTTTGAAGGTAACGAAGTCCATCAAGCCCTAGATGGAGAAGGTCCTGGCTCATCGTAATGGCTTGGTAGAACCGCCCCTGATCAATGGCTTTCCTGATGCCTGCTAGGCGATGTTCAACAGAGTGTTGCTCGTCTCCAAGTGGTTTATACGCTTTGTATCTAATCTCGTTTGCCTTCTTATGTTGCTCCTTCACTCGATACATTTCGAGCACGCCCCTAGCATTTGCCATTGCTGCCTCGGCCTTCTCTTTTGCGTCTCCTCCAACGTAAGCAAGTGGAAGTTCCCCAACGGAATTCACAGGAAAGTCAAGACCTGCAAGGTAAGCCATCAATGCGGCGACATCTGCTTGGTCAACATCGTTCCGTTGCACCCGGTTGAGGCCCCAGTCCGCCGAGAAGCCATCTTCATGTCCTTTGGCGGTGCCCGATATACTAATTATGGGTTTTGCAACACCAGAACCCCACGCAACCAGCGGTGTGCGAGTATTGTCTGGGTGACCGTCACCATGGCTGCCCCAATCGCTCATTCCATGGTCCGCAGTGAAGACAAAAGCTGTCTTGCCATCCCCGTAGAAGTCCTCTATCAGCTTCGTCATTTCCTTCACTCCTTGGTCGACGACTTTGATATTGTGCAGGTACTCTCTTGAATACGGACGATAGGAATGGCCAGTAGTATCTAGACCAAGAAGATGAAGGAAGAAAACATTCTTGTCCTGCTTGAGTTCATGGTCAAGCGTTGCGTTCTTGGAGGCAGAGGCAAAAAGTTCCTTGGCCTTGTCGAAGACCCAGGTGTCCAGTTGGACAGCATCTGCTACTCATCAGCCAATTCTGAGGAGAATGGGATTGTGGAGAGTGTACCCTTCGTGAAATCTTCGAACTCCTCCGCATAGGTATCAGTCTCCACTCTCCCTGGAACAGCACCCTCTTTAAACATGGGCAATATATCGGGGCTGCCCCAACTCCAAGTATGCCGGCTCTGATTGAAAACACTGTCGAAGTTGACAGGGTTGAGCTTCCAGCCAGTCATGACTGCAGACACATCTTCGTACAGGCCTGCAATCAAAGCAACGTGCCCGGGCCTAGACTCCGTAGGTACTCTGGTATGGGAGACCCCAAACGTGCCACTTTTGAGGACGCGAGATCGTATAAAGGGAGCGAGTGGCCGGGGCTCGAGAGCGCCAGGGGTTTCGGGATCCGGTGGAGACGGGTCAGGGAAGGATTGGAAGGCCTTGTCGGCTCGAAGTCCATCTCCAACAAAGAGGACAAGTCTTTTGGCTGGTGCTTCGGCTCCATTGTTCCTCTCGACTCCAAAAGAGTGCATGCCATGAACAATTGGACTGACGAAGTAAATGTCAAAGATTGAAGCGATGTATATTACGTGAAATACAACTGCCAAGCCCAGAAACCCGAACCTCCCAAGCCGCGCCATGTCAAAGAGTGGACGACCGTCAGCTCCTCAGAGAAGGATGGCCCCAAGGCCTGCTTAAGCTGTTGATATGCTCATGGGTTTGATGGAAGTGCAAGGTCAGTAAGCTTTGTACTGGCAACTCCAGCCGAGGAATTTCGCCTCTTCTTGCCCCTCTTGCACCGGGCAGATCTACGAGGCAAACCAGAGGCATCAACCCTTCACATCGCGCTTTATGATATGCACAGAGTTTATCATTCATTTGTGGATAAGCAGAAGCTAGGGGGTTTCATATTTCAAAGAATCCGGCACAGACAGCACACATAATGCACGCAATTCGTGACCCAAATACGTTGTCGAATTATAATCATTTCCTTACCACTCACACTGTCGTCAGACTCGCCGTAGACTTTGATGGCAGGAAAATCAGCGGCGATGTAGTCTTGAAACTCAAGTCTATCAATGACGCTGCATCCAAAGAGATCGTGCTCGATACTAGCTATCTCGCTGTGGGAGATGTCGCTGTAGAGGGACGAAATTCTAAGTGGAGGCTATCGTCCAGATCCGAGCCTTACGGGTCTGCACTGAGAATAACCCTAGAAGAAGGTGTGGACAATGGAGCTACTCTAAATGTCAAGATTAGCATAGCAACAACGGAGGAATGTACGGCTCTCGGATGGATGACTCCAGCGCAGGCAAGAAGTGAACACCCTTACATGTACACACAATGTCAGGCAATACACGCTCGGTCAATATTCCCTTGTCAAGATACTCCTGATGTCAAATCTACATTTGAATTCTATATCACGTCGCCACTGCCAGTTATTGCCAGTGGACTCCCTACAGGCACCCAAGAGGTTCAGCCAGAGCATGGAGCTCTACCTGGTGAAAAGCTATATAAATTTGTACAAAACATTCCAATCCCAAGTTACCTATTTGCATTCGCCAGTGGAGATATTGAGAAGGCTAGAATTGGCCCGAGGAGTCTAGTAGCCACGGGTCCCAAGGAGCTTAGTGCAGCGAGATGGGAATTGGAAGAATCTACCGAGAAATTCATGCAGACAATTGAGGATATTGTGTTTCCATACGCATGGGAACAGTACAATGTATTGATCCTACCACCAAGCTTTCCCTACGGTGGGATGGAAAACCCAGTCTATACTTATGCCACACCAACCATTATGTCCGGCGACCGCGAGAATGTCGATGTGATTGCCCATGAACTTTCGCATTCCTACAGCGGCAACTTAGTTTCATGCTGCTCATGGGAACATTTCTGGCTTAATGAAGGGTGGACAACGTATCTTGAGCGGAGAATTCAAGCTGCGGTGCACGGCGAACCACACAGAGATTTCTCTGCGATCATCGGATGGAAGGCTCTCCAGGACTCTGTGACACAATTTGGAGAGACTCATGAGTTCACTAAGCTAATCATAGATTTGACGGGGAAAGACCCTGATGACGCCTTCTCGAGCATTCCCTATGAGAAGGGCTACACTTTTCTTTCTTATCTTGAGGGCCAGTTAGGTACGGACAAATGGAACAGATTCATCCCTCACTACTTTACCACTTTTGCCCGCCGCTCACTCGATTCATACGAATTCAAAGCAAACCTCCTCTCCTTCTTTAGATCAGACCCCACCGCTTCTGGCGCGCTCAACAAAGTAGACTGGGACGCCTGGTTCTATAATCCGGGACTACCACCGAAGCCCAAGTTCGATACCTCTCTAGTGGACGTGTGCTACGAATTGTCTTCCAAGTGGGAGAACATAGGATCCGAGAAGTTCAAGCCTAAAGCCCAGGATATCAGAGGGTGGGCCGCAGATCAAATTGTCGTCTTCCTCGACAACGTTCAGGATTTTGCTCAGAAATTGGATAAGAGCGAGACTCAACTTATGGGCTCTGTTTACGGTCTAACAAACAGTGGTAATGCGGAAGTGTTGGCTCGGTACTTTATGGTTGCGTTGAAGGCAAATGATGATTCAGTATACACGCCCACCGCAAAGCTTTTAGGTAACGTCGGACGGATGAAATTCGTACGGCCTCTATACAGACTTCTTAGCGCGGCCGATCGGTCATTGGCAGTTGAGACTTTTGAAAAGAACCGGGATTTCTATCATCCAATTTGTAGAGGACTGGTTGAAAAGGATCTGTTCGACGTGGGGAAAAAGACATGAGAAGATGAACGGTCTTCACCCGTTACCTCTCCAATGTTTAGCATCTCGACATGAGATAAACCTTGATTAGGTTTGGCAAGCCCAAGTCAAATGAAAAGTCATCATTCTTCGTCAGGAATTAGCATAGCCTAGGCAAAAAATTCTGTATAAGGTGGGAAAACGAAGGATGAGGCATTGGGGTCTTGATCGGGCCATGTCCGACAAACCAGTTCCATCATAGAATCGTACAGCACCTTGTACGCCGCTGGCAGAAAATGCAAGCCTGAATTGCGATGAGTATGATTAACATGCAACGTGCTTCAGTTGATGGCTCACCATCTATAAGCAAGCCTTCAAGTACTTCATTCCTTGCGACTTTCTTGGAGCCCACCAAGGGCTCTCCTTCCCTCCATCCAGCTTTCGCCATCATGATTGACCAAATATCAAGGACCGCAACGCCAAGTTCTTTGCCAACTTCACGGCATGCATCTGCATACTTCTTTGTATGCTCAGCAGTCCTTCGAGGATCTGTCAAACCTTGCACAAGATCACTTTCCTCGAGTTTGTACTCGTTAACAGGTGGAGGCGTGATGAGAATCAGCCGAGGTTTTTGTGCAGTAACACTTGGGTGCTGTACAATTGCCTTTAGAAACTGCTTATAGTCATTGAGCGGCACGTGTTGGCCGGTGGAGCTTCCAGGCAAGCAAGCATCATTAGCACCGAAGAAGATAGCCTGCAGGGAAACTAAGTATCAGAAGGCTTGAGGACTACGGGAAAACCTACCATAAATCGAAGGTGTGCTTGCTCGGGCCTAGGCATGAAGCTCGGTAACACTGCCAGAGCTTGCTTTGTATTGTACCCCTACACCTCTTAGCTTCACCCAGTAGACTTGCACAGTAACGAGGCACCCACAGAGAAACCTCTATTGATAACATCGAGCCGTCTAATGAACGCTAGGATCATTCTCAGTAAAAGTAAATAACAGAGTAAAACAGAGGTGATCCTGATGTTTCGATGACCAAGAAGGTTGCAAATTGACCATACCATCCTGTAATGCTGGACTGAAAGCAAAGCCATTAGCCTGGCTACATGATTGTTGGGTTATGCTATCGCCGAAAAGTAGGAATTGGTCGTATGGACCTTGTGAGAGAATCTGCCGTAAGTACTCAGCAGCAAAGAAAGTTCAGTTTAGGTACGCTTCTATCATACCAACATCGTTGTCAATCGGAGGAAATATTACGAAAACTGCTGGGACTGGGCTAAGTACGAGAGTGCTAATGATTGCTTTAAGAAGTGGCAAGTTAAAAGCTGGTCCCGGTCAAGGTTACCGTCTGTGTGTATTTTATGCTACTCTAGGTTAGACCGAAGTAGAAATACCCAGAGCAAGTCGCAACTTTGACGCGTCGAGTTCGTCAACGTTACGATAGGAAATCACCACGAAAGTACCATTGGCGATAATATCCAGCTTACAGGTGTGCATACCTCCACGAATGAAATTATAATATTATGCCTCGTCCAAAGCGCTCCAAAGTGACTCCCTCGGTACCTGTCCAACACGTCCCTCGATCAGCACGCATAACTTCGCCAGCGCAAAAAGATGATATATTCTCTCCACATTCCTCAGGACGCGTCACGCATAGGAGCAATGATAGTGATGGTCTAGTGATATCTAAAACAAGGAATACAGGCAAAAGCACTCCTGTGGCGCAGCAGTATACAATGAGCGGCGCATTGGCTCCTGAAGACATAGGATCTACACGATCAAGGCCTCCGTCAGCCCAAACGCAGTCCACACTTTTAAAGGTTGTGATAAACGTCGACCAGGCAAAACCAGGGAAAGAGAAGAAGCCGAGAAAAATCTCGCGCGCAGCTTCAATCGAAGAAACCGATGAAATTCCATCCTCAATACCAACGAGGGCCGTAGAATCAAGGAGACCATCTTCCAGTCGCTTAGGTCCATCATCTGTGCAGCAAAGCATCCAAGCTAGCTCAGGGATGGGGGTTCAGGAAACACCGCGCCTACACTCGTCTTCGATGCTCGGAGGTGCCACATTCAAGAAAAGACCAAGGCAGCCGAGTCTACTTCGAATGGCCCAATCCCAGAAGAATACTTCAGATGGGTGGGATGACAACGATATGTATGATTTTATGCCAGACGATGAGTCCACTCCCATCATCAAAGCCTTGTCCCACACAGATGTCCAATCGACGTCCTCATCATCACATCAAGCACCTGGCTCACGGAAGCGTAAGTTGAGGTCGCCAGAGGTTCAAGTTCCCGCATCACAGTCTATCGACATCAGATCCTCACCCTCCGCTGCCCCGTCGCCATCAGACCGTCACGAAGAATCTTCGGAAGACAGCCAACCCCCACTGAGACTCCCTCCTCCTCGCTCCACTCAAACGCCTCCTCCGGAGATATTCGACGATACTCTAGCACCGCCTCAGAGCAGCAGCAGCCCTTTACCGGAGCCTAAAGAAAAAAATTCTCGCAAGAAACCTACTAGAGCCCCTTCCAAGGCGAAGCCTCGCTCTACTAAACCGCCGCACCAGAAATTCTCTTCAGCGCCATCGCCTCTCTCCTCTACATCCACTCAGACGTCGCCTGTCCGCCCGGCAGCACTCAAGCCGCTCACAACAGCAACTCTGCAGAATCTCCTCCCTCGGCGGCGTGTGCGAAGGAGGCCTAAGGGCGCCTACGACCTCCCAAGCAGCAGCGATGTTGAGCTTGATAACATAGCCCTAGGCGAAGACGAAGATGAGCTAAGTTTCAACGCCACTACCAAGATGCGGAGGAAGAGACCAAGTATGGTCTCGCAGAGGGGAAAAGCAAAGGCGAAAGAGACGGTAACAGGGGGCAAAGGAAAGAGGATCTCCAATACGTACACTCGAAAGAGCATGGTAGTGTCTGACGACGAGAACGAGAGCCATGGTGAAAGTGAAGCTGGGAATGTAGGCCGGTATGGATCGCGAGCGAGGTCGACTACACCGGCTTTAGATAGCAAAACGATGGAGGAGATGAGGCGCTTGGCAGAAAAGTTTCGGGAGGTGGATGAGTATACACTGGATTTCGAGGATATGACGGCGAGTAGTGATAAGATGAAAGATGCGAGATGAGCAGGTCAGGGTTGGGAATTCTATTGCAGAGATGCAGGTGTTTGGCATCGTTGCTATCTTGCGAGAGCTGTTGCATACATGCAATACTGGTTGGATGAGCAGAAATTCCAGGGGAAACCATATCGCTGACGAGCTTTATTTGTATGTGCAAGCAAAGTATGCAAGATAGCTTCTTGATGTATTATTGCTTGAAAGCGCTATCCTCCCAGATTCTCTAATTGTCAAAGTTGACCCTTGCGGTGCCTATGCGATCTCCTTTTTCGAAACCAACATGCCTAAAGATTGCCTAACCCCAAAAATGCGGCAACTCTTCCATCACGTAACAACCCCGGGACTCGGTGTAACAGGCCTACTACTCTTCTCCCGCCTCGTTAAACTAATATTCTCCCTAAACGCCACATACTCCGAATCCGCATACCCCAATACAGCCCCAATCTCCGTACTCTGCAACCCCTTAATCCTCGCAATCTCCGCAGCCGAATAATTCACCAACGCTCTGCCCACCTCCCCAACTGTAGCCTCAATAAGAGCGCCCCCACCATTTGCATTCGATCCGCTTTCATAAGCAGCTGAAGACCAGTCTGTGACCGGATTGCGTTTGTTGACCACCACGAGCCGCACGGCTTCTTGTTGCGCGAATTGTCCTTCTACGTGGACGATGCCGGCGGGGAGGAGCCCAGCTTTTGAGGCGAGGGCGCGGTGGGCACCGACATCTATGTAGAGGGTTCCGTGGGCGGCGAGACCGTGGAGGAGCCAGAAGGAGCGGTCGCGGATGGGGAAGGGGTCTGGGAGGAAGCGGGTGTGGAGGGGTGGGGCGGGGAGAGTATCGATGGCGAGAGAAGACATGGAGTTTGAGAGAGGGGTGTCTTCGCCTGGGGTTGTAGGAAGGGAGCAGGTCTTGGTGGCTTGCTTTTGGGCTTGGACGTAGTTGACTATGTTGATAATGTTGCCTGGACTGGAGGAGCGGGTTATGACTGTTGTTACGCCTGCAGAAGTTGCAAGACGTGCTGCGACTATTTTAGTGGACATACCGCCCGTGCCTAGGGAGGAGCCTGCTGAGGAGACATCAGCTTCCAGTGATGACACATCTTCGACGACTTCGATGGCTTGGGCGTCAGGGTTGGTCCGGGGGTTCTTGTCGTAGAGGCAGTCCACGTCTGTCATGAGGAAGAGGTAGTCGGCGTGTACCATTGCGGCAGTAATTGCAGAAAGTGTGTCATTGTCCCCAAATTTCTCAAGTTGACGGATTTCCTAGGCGCATTCAGTCGAGTGATTTTGATTTTGGCCAGACATGACGTACAGAAACAGCCAGAGTATCGTTCTCGTTGACAATTGGTATCACCCCCATGCCCAGGAGCTCAGTAAATGTATTCTGCGCATTGAGATATTGCGTGCGCTAACAATCTGTCAGTTGATCGTCAAACCAACCTGTCCGCGTGTGTAGTAACTCACATCGGCAATGTCGTTCCTGGTAAGAAGTATCTGAGCTACGGGCTGTTGGAGATAGCTGAACTGATTTGCCCAAAGACTCATAAGTTGACACTGCCCAACTGCTGCCAGTGCCTGTTCTGTTAGTCACTCTCTTTTTCGCAGCTAGCGCTAGATCATGTGGTCCTCTACCTGAGTTCTGGGCAACGATTTGGGCCTTTTTTCAACGTTCATCCTTCGTAATCCAACGGCAATGGCTCCGGAGGAGACAATAACCACCCGGTGCCCATCTTTAGTGAGCTTGACCGCAGTCTCGACAATAAGAGAAAGTATGGATAATAAAGGCTCGTGTGTCCTCTCATGGACTATCGAGCTTGATCCTGTAGAGCATGTATGTCAGTCATAAGGCCAGAAAATAACCCATACCTGGCGTACCCAATTTGATCACAATGGTGAGATGTCTTTGGCCCTTCATGCTTACCTCTTCTTTAGTAGCAGATCCCTGGACATGTTTGGACATGAATAACGCTTGACAATGAGCATCGGCCTGGATAGACCTGGATCAGCCTGGTTTAGGCCTGTGTAAGCTGATCTTTGACAAAGCCAAAATTTTAACTGCCACTTAAAGCTGCTCGTCACAGAAGTTTATAGGGCTGCGTGACGGGATAACCCTACCTACTGTAACCAAGTCTTCTTGGCGAAATCCACGCAACAATTTGATGTCCGACTCCACTCAGTCAATGCAGTTTCAGGGCAAAGTTCAAACAGTCTCTAATGAACTTCGTACTCTCTCATAGTGGCTAGGCCTTAATGCTTTCAGCTTGTGGTACTTGTTACAGTGAATTTATCGCCCTCTTTCTAAACGTTAGGAATTGTAAACCCAGTGTATTCACGAAGAGATAATAGAAGTTCTCGAGGAGTGGAATAGGGGCAGGTGTGGACTTGATTCTCAGCGCTACTGGAGGTTCTAACAAAAACATGTCACGGGCCAGGGAAGCGTCGTATCGGGCCACCTCTTCCCATGTATGTTTCTAAGGCCTTGCTCGTGTTGAACGATTTTTCTATTGCATAGTCCATATCCCTACAAGCCCATCTTTGGAATACAATACTGTACAATAATAATGATATATGCCATCACCGCGGTGGGCTTAAAGGACTCGGAGGCCAGCATTCACGCTTCACGTCTTTAAGACCATCCCATTGCTCCACCTTCCTTATTCTCTCCTCCATTTCACTACGGGTCTCCTCCACTGACTCTCCTACCGAAGAGGTCAACCCGATATTCCCCTCATCAAAAGCATCAACCAAGGCGGTCGAATGTCTGGTATCCGGCTCCTTGGGCGGGAGGAAGATTTCTGGATCATCAAACTGCAAAAAGGACTCAGCGTGGAACATCTCTTGATGACGAGACTCCCACCGTTCACGATAATGCCTCCAAATGTCTCTCTCTTCGGTTTGAAATGTTTGGATAATCTTGACCTGCTCTGCTAGCATATTTGTCTCGCGGTCGCGCTGGGAGCTCGTTGTACTGGTGCTGCTTGCAGATGCGGTGCGAAATGTTAAGCCTTGGACGATGCGGACTGACGTCCTACTTCTGACTAAGAGATCTAGGAATTTGGCGTTGATTGCCGCTTGTGCGCTGAAGTATTGGCCGTAGTGGCATGCTCGACAGGGGTGAGAAACATGGATAGTACTTAAGTCGGTGGTGTCGTAGGAGACCTTCTTCGTGAAATGGCAGCCACAGGTGTGGATGTATGTCCTAACGGGGAGGCGGATGGCGTACATCGCAGTGTTTGTCTTTGGACCTGAACATTGTAAAAGATAGTAGTCTTGAAGACTAATTTTATAAAGATCAAGGTCATAAGACTGACAATACGTGAGCCCGAGCAGTCATCCATGGCATCATGGGTGTGTGTGCGACAAGAATATAGAAGGGCTGGTGGATGTGACCAAATAGGAATAACGCCAACGCATAGGGCATCGAAACGAGGCGCAAGGCTGAAGCTTCATTATAATGTTAGCGTTCTGCACACAATTGTACCACCCGTCTTTCATGATGCCCAACACACGTGTCGTCTTCTCGGCGCACGCAGAGACATACTTGGACTGAAATGAAATGCGATTTTGTTCATGTGACAGACAAAGGCTTGCAAAGGGTAACAGATCATGTAGGAACAGGCATATTGCCTTGATAATTTTGCACACACTTTAACAAAAACTTGGCATAAGGGGATCATGGATATTGCAAAATTGCCCCTTCCGGGCCCAATTAAAGTTATATTGAAATGCGCAAAGGAGCGCGGAAGCGAAACCGAGGCTCCTGGTGTGTGTGGTACAAGTATAAAATTCCATCAGAATTTTCAGACCATGCCCCACAAAGGCCGAGGCAGAATAGGCAAGACAGCTCTGTCGCTGGGATGTGTTGGCGGAACACCGACATAAGCCTCTCGTCTTGCTGGATCGCCAACTGTGATAGACCAGGTGTGAAGACCATAGTAGGACGCAATGGAGTGAACCAGCCAGCGCCTCGGTTAATGTCAGCTATTTAGACCATGGCAATGTATATCAGGGGAAACCATACCCAAAGCTGGCTCCCCGATCATTGGCCAAGCTGTCGAAGATAAGTCTGTCTCTTTCCATACTGGTCTTCGGTTTCGGTGGCCAATCACTCATTTGACCATTTCGCCCGACAAAAACGATCTCTTCATCGTCAGAATCGAGCTCGGCTTGCCGCTTCCTTTCTTCCTTGGCTTGATTTTCCCACTTTACCACGAAGAACCTCACCTGCTCTTCGATGTCTTTTAGCAAGCCTTTCGCCGCTTTTGCCTTCTTCAGCTTTTCCCTTAATTCGCGTGGAATCTTCCCAGAACTTTCGTCTGATGCCTGGGCACGCTGACGGGCTGTATCACGACGCTTTTTCTCTGCAGCAGCATGTGCGGCCATATCTAGGTCCCAGAGAGGCGCAAGATAGTAGGGCACGGCATGCTTTGGGTAGGTGGGATGGACTTCCCAGTCACTAGGCAGGGGAGGTTGTGCCCATGGGTTGTTCAAGAGATGGTCTGTTAAATGAAGAGATCGTCAATACGGATATTCGGATCGTAATCCGTGCTTTTGATACGAACCGTTCTCCCATCTAGTGCGCCGGCGACTCCCCTCTTTGCCTTTAAGAAGGGCTTCGCGTCGCTTCAGGCTATCGCGCCGCATTGGCTCACGGCGAGGACGATAGATGGAAGGATGCTCGCCACCTTCATTTTGGGCGACCTTCTCGTCAAGGTCAATAGCCAGAGATATCGACGCTCCGCGGACAGCGTTCGGAGAGAGAGACACGTCATTCAGGGCCTGAGTGGCTTGCTCAGTCCATGCTTCTATACTGATTGGCTGCGGGGCCACGATATTGGGACCGACGTAGTCGCCGTACGCGCTGGTTGAAGGGAATATTGCCATCCCAGTACAGCAGGGATGGCAGGAGGCTACCAGGCCAATATCACGAAATAGCGTTCGCTCCAGGCAAGGGAGGAGGGTTTTATGTACAGCAGATTGAAGACTTATACAAACATCAAGTTAAATACTCTGATGTCGTTTGAGTCAACGCTAAGTCATGGTGTCACAAGCCGCAGTCATCGACGCCTTGGGCATACGCGCTAAAGCCTTCACGCTTGCTACCCAGCGCCAGCTTATCAGGCAGCCACCCGACCGCTTAGCTTGCGATATCATCAACGAGTGTATCCGATCATTGATCATTTACCCACCCTATTCATACCGTTAACATGAAGCTCATACTATTCATCGCTGCCTGTTGCTCGACTTCTGCTCTTGCATTGTCGATTCCGTGGTTCAACCAGGTTCGCCTTGGTAATGATGCTGTAGCGGAACGCTATCTCGTTGAACTGGGGCCGGGAGAAACAAGATGGATCAGAGAGGACGAGAAATGGGAATTGAGAAGGGTGCATCTATCCCTGCTGCATAGTCTTTCAAAGTTCACTTAGATGAACGGTGAGCTAACATGATGTAGAAAGGCATTAATTTCATGGACATCACCGATACTCCTCATCTTGAGAGCATAAAGGCCAAATTATCCAATGAAAAGGCCCAAGTCGTATACCCAAAGAAGACCGCATACAATGACAGTCTTGCCCCGTTGTTCAAAGAGCTGAAGAAGGAGAATATGCACAAGAACCTAGAAAAATTCACCTCCTTCTACACCCGGTATTATAAGTCCTCTTACGGTGCAGAATCTTCAGCCTGGCTTCTGGGTAAAGTCAACGAAACAATTCAAGCGTCTGGAGCCAGCAGATACGGTGTCCACGTCAAGCCATTCGAGCACCCTTGGGGACAGAGTAGCGTTATCGCTACAATACCTGGGAAGAGCGCAAAGACCGTAGTCATCGGCGCACATCAAGACAGTATCAATCTATTGCTGCCCTCGCTATTCCAAGCGCCAGGGGCAGACGACGATGGCAGTGGAACAGTGACCATTCTCGAGGCTCTGAGGGTGCTACTGAAGTCTGAAGCCATCATTAAGGGCAATGCATCCAATACAATCGAATTCCATTGGTACTCAGCAGAGGAAGGCGGTCTCCTCGGGAGCCAAGCTATTTTTCAAGCTTATGCGAACCAGAAAAGAGACATCAAAGCTATGCTGCAGCAAGACATGACGGGCTATACCCATGAAACAATTGCAGCGGGTGAACCTGAAAGTGTAGGTGTCATTACGGACTTCGTCGACCCAGGTCTTACAGAATTCATCAAGGAGGTCATTACACAGGTGAGTTATCACACAAGTATGGATCCTAAAGCATGCTTACTCGGTGTTAGTATTGCACAATCCCATACGTTCTCACGAAATGGTATGTCAACTTTGACTGTATGGTACCCTGTATAAACTGACAGACAACGTAGCGGATATGCTTGTAGCGATCATGCATCGGCATCCAAAGCTGGCTATCCCTCTTCCTTTGTCATCGAGTCGGACTTCAAATACAGCGATCACAAGATTCACACTACGGAAGACAAGATCGACTATCTTGACTTCGATCACATGCTGCAGCACGCGAGGATGACGCTCGGCCTGGTTTACGAACTTGCATTTGCCGACTTCAGCTAGATTTATAGCGTTCGCAAGCCTATGTACGAGTAATCCATGCATTTCAATTCTTGAAATTCGTGACTGTTGTGCATGCGCAGGGGATGCCGTTTCGTCCTTACCAACAACCTCCAAGCATTGCTCTTTCCCTATAAAGACTGCCTCAACGGCAGGCGCTTTGGGTACAAGTACTTCTCCCACTTAGTTTTTCTCCTTTGGTTCCAATACAACAACAATCTTCAGATCCTAACCAACACTTTCGGTTGCTTGATCCAGACCCCAAAACTAGCAGCAGCAGTACTGGTAGTACTTGGGGGAGCAACTATCACAGCCTCCTGCCCTACGTATTCGGAACAGCCAATCAGCTTTGAACATTTACCAGTCCAACGTCCTCGCAACTTCAGTTGCGATTCAACGCAACCATGATGGAGCGAGTGCAGACTTGTAAGAAAAGCCGTCTTCCATCTGGCTTACATGCTCTGGTCAGTAGCTAATATCTCGTGTCCCAGTCAATCCATTCGTGCAGCATAAAAGCCATAGCAAGGGTTCCCTCATTACCTACCGCATCCTAGCTGTCCTCTCGTTGCTTCTTGTCGTCGCTATCAGCATCGGATTCAGCGTCAAGGCTCCACCGAATGGCTTGACTATCTGGCAGCAGAACGAGGCACATCCTACGCCATTCTCTCTCAATCTCCAAATCGTCTGGGTATACTGGTAGGCTTCGCACTTAGCTGTATCTTCAGATGGTCATTGACTGCTATACTGACTAATGCTTAGGGTGTTGCTCTTCGCTCTTCAATTCGGCTATGTCTACATTCTCTACGTGTTCAATACCGAGCATGTCAATCGCGCTGCTAATGTGGGTTCTCACTTCATCCTAAACAATCTTCTACAGTCTGCCTTCATCATCCTATGGGTCTACTCACACTTCTGGATCGGCGAGTTCATGCTCGTCCTCAACTATGTCAACCTCAAGACACTCTACTTCCGCCATCTCAGGACCCCACGTTACGTGCACGTTCCGGTTGTCACAGCGCCGCTAGCTTGGACTTTCGTTGCCCTTTTCTCGAATGGAGCTGTTGCAGTAAACTCTCATACCTTCGCTGCCAGAGTTGCGGCAAATGTGGCAATTTGGTTGATCTTGCTTTACGGGCTCTTCTTCCTGCTTGCCTTCAAGGATTACGCCATTGGCTTCGAGCTTTCAATCCTCTTGCTAGGTATGCATCATTCTATCGACTAGCTGAAGGCGACTAACCAGGACGATCAATAGCTCTTGCAGTACAACAGATTCGTATTCATACGGTCGCTCTCCAATGGATCTTCGCCTTGGTCATCATGGGGCTTCTTCTCCTGGTGACCCTTGTTTTTGCGATCCCGCCAATGTTCGGAAAAGAGTTGATCCTCTTCGCCGGAGACGACGATGATGATGAAGATCGCGAGAGGGAGCCGTTATTGGCTTGAGATATGGGAGGGGTGCACTAAATGGCCGCAGTGGACGTTCCAAATTGTATTCCTTCTCTTTTAAGGCCCGCACTGGTCTAGGTATGCACTTAGCCCCGTTGTTTCCCTAAGTATACTTCTCTTCTTACTGAATAGCGTTGTTTGTTGTGGGGTGCACTTTTCATTGACTGGAAAGGGAGATTATGCTCCGGCAGCATTGATTTGTGGAATGAGGAGCAGAAGCATAGTATCAGTCTTTAGAAAGAGCAAGATATCAATAGCAGCATGTTGATCATGCTTTCAATGACTAGATGTGATTTGTGACATTCCTGCCGCTTTAAAGCTTCTGCTGCCCAATCTACCACTTAACTTCTTCCTGGAACACAACCGTCTCAGACTTATTGTTACTATTTTCCTGCACTACCACCGCTTATCCTCTCTCTATGGCTCCCAATTTTCGCGTAATACCCTGCAACTTCCCAACTTTGATACACCCACGCTCTATATGTTTTGAAGCGTGAACGCTGTAATACCCACGATGTTATAACGAAATGAGTTTTATTCTAGAATAGGGGGTTGAAAGCTCAAGCATTCTTAAGCCTTACTTAATTTTTTAGATTCGTTACCTTGTTGAAGATGTAATTTGGGGGTTGGAAATAAGTCTAGCTTTTAGGTATACATATATTTTTTCTTGTCTTTGGTCGATTTCACATGGTGTCGTTTGAGGTAGGTCAACAACACTCACAAGGCGAGAGTATTTGACGGTATTGGAGCCCGGTTAGCAGCTTATACCCAAGTTATTAAATGAGGAAATTTGTGTGATATAAGTTTGTTGGAGAGTCTTAGGTGAGTCGGCTATCCGTTTCTAGAGGAGATATTACAAGGCCTGTAAGTAATATGAATACAATACGAATGCGTACTCTCTCTTCTACATCGATTTTGGGAAATTGGAAGGCGCAGCTTGTATTGATATAGAAATGACAACAGTAAAGGGTTCTCCATCAATTCTACTGTTTAAAACTATATGATAAATACAATGAGACTTTACCGCACAGGAATGTTTAGGCTATTCATCGTCATCTCGTCTTTCGAGAGTGAAGAAGAGGTGATCAAGGGCAAATGATACCACCTATTGCTTGGTATCCTTCTCACGCGTCAATGATCACGCTACAAGCTCATCACTTCTGCGAGTTTTCAACTCAACGGCCGTCGTATCGCACCAGCAGAATGCTTGCCTGTCTTCCTATTCACCAGATGTTAGGCTCAACGAAGGCGATTCATGGCGGACATTGCGCTTCTGTTTTAAGGCATTTGCCCATTATCTGTTCTGTCTCAATGCCTCTTAGAACTTGAGTATAGTGAAAATGCTGGAACGCCATGTCCTCCTACCTGAGGCTGCCAAAAGGGTATACAATCGATCAGTGTTGCCGATGTGCTTGCTTAACTGGTCTCGTTCGCCTCATAGATTGGATTTGAATCCAGCTCGCGTCCAGAGTCATGGCCAAGCTCGTGTGGCATGCGGTCCATCGCACCCGCCTGTGATACCTTGTAATGCTTTCCGCGCGGCAGATTGTCCCGTACCAGACTCTCCAGCTTGAGTCGTTGCTTGCGTTCGCGGTAGAAGAGAAAGCTTAGACCCAGGACCAAAGCAACACCAAGTGGTGCGCCGACGCCGGCTCCGATTGTTGCGGAGTGTGAGGATGATGAGGATGAGGACTGCTTGATTGGTGGGGGGGTTGTAGGGCTAGCTGAGGGTGGAGATGTCGTAGGTGCGTTGCTAATGGTAGTCGACGCCGAGCTCGAGGAAGTTGTAGAGCTCGAAAAGATTGCAGAGCTCGAAGAAGTCGTAGGGCTTGAAGCCAGTGCATGAGCCTCAGCATATGAGAGTGGCACGAAGGGATTTCCAAACTTGAGGCCTGTAATGCTCTCGTTGCAACAAACTGCTGAGCTGACTAATGTATCCGGCGATATGATACCGCAGCAAAAGGACTCGGAGTCGCGGCCCCCTGTTCCGCAGGGAAAGATTGTACTGAATAAGGATGTGGAGACTATTCAAGGGCCTCGATATTAGCCCCACTGGGGGATAGATGGTTCTGGGACCTCTACTCACCGTCCAGGCAGTATTGTGCGCATGGGACTGGGAAGCTTGGATCTGTACAAGCTCCTCGGTAGGGAAACCCATCGGTTCCAAAGCAGTAGCCTTCTGTCGTACATGCTGAACTGTTCAGCTGGCAGCAAGAACTGGCTTGGCCTCCTGTTGTCGAGTTGCAAGGATAGTAATTGTCCTGCACGTCCCCAGTGGGACTGCCATCAGGCCAAAAGCATTGCGAAGATACAAAACCGCCCCATAAGTACATAGATATCAGGGTGTACATAGGAGCGTTACAAGGAACCATCGTAACGGATTACAACTTGTCGCAGATGTTGAACTGCAAGATGGGTTGAATGAGGAGGCGTTGTCTAAGGATCCAAAGCGAGCATGGTTGAATAACGCCGTTGATGAAGACCTCCTACTGATAAGGCAAGGCTAGCATGCTGATAGGTCAACATTCCAATACAAATATACATTGGGCAGCAGGATTGCATCCTTCAAGGCATTTTCAGCTCTTCCTGCGAGTCCACGATGGCTTGCAGCCATGGGATCAGCGTTCGACCAACTAAGCCATCATTTGTCCCGCGTCATGCACGGACTGCGCCCATGAAGCTCGAGGCAAACAAAGATGTGTGCGCGAAGAATTAAGATGGGCTCGGTTAGTACACGCTCGTGTAAGAAGGCTGCACAGAATCCTACCACAGCCGAAGTGCATGCATTGCTTGGCGCCATAGCCTCCTGCACGCAAGTATCCTTCAATTCGAGATACTAACCCACGCGTTCCATCCGCCATTGACTAGATCTCAGCTTGTTGTTCTCAAAATAATAAGGTATAGTTGTAATGATGAGAGCAAGAAGATTTTTGACATTCCTGAAGTATTTTTGCAAAGAGGGGAGCGAATAGCAAGCCGTGTCTCGACTTCTTTGAATATTGGGAAAATCTTGGCTTTTTACAAGTGATCACAGGCATACTGGCTTTGCAAGGTGTTCTCGACAGTGACTCAACGTGCTGTCCAACCCGATGGATTTCAGCCTGACCACGTAGGACCAGTTTTCACTATAGTATGTCCTAGGCGGATGGACACACCGTGTCTTGCTTGACCCTGACTCGAGATTCGGTGTGGATGTCCGCGCTAGTATCGGGATTTCGATCACAGCAAGGAGAAGCAGGAATGCCGGATTCTTAGATGATTGCCACCGCGCCTTGCGAGCTTATGGTCTTGCTTATCGCAAGTGATGGAAAACCAACACAAGAAGCCACCACGGATGCGTGTACTACCCAGGGACCCTAATGTCAATCATGTTTCGAGTCGACGATAAGACCAACTTCGAATCTCAGGTCTTGTTTAAGGAATCGACCAGGACAAAAAGATCAGGCTGGCGATTTTGACATGTGAGGAATTGCGATCCTGCCATAGTGGATCGGAGTATCCCCAACGCAACATAGGAAACTCCCCCCTTACCATCCCCTTCATTCCTCTCCGCTGCCGACATCCGATGCCATCGACGATTGCAAATCGTTTCAGACAGCCATGCAATTGCCTGCCTGGCTCCAGACCAGCCTTCCACTTCTAAAACAAGCTCCTTATCAAATCTCTCACAAATCAGGCATAGCCCCTAACTCAAGTGCCCAGCCCCATGCATCGATCGGGCAAATTATTGCTCGGTACCTGGCTACTGCGGAAAGGAGGTAACTAAGGTAGCTAAGAGATTATTGCAGATTGACTGAAGTGCAGTAAGAGCTAGAGCAATGATACTGTTGCAGTAGTGCAATTGCCTCAGGAATAGCAAGTGGTATGTTAGTTGCCTTCATGGCATGAATGGAAGTATTGCCGGATAAAGATAGGCTTGCCTGGCATATACGAGTCGTAGTTAAGGCACGGTAAGTGATAGGCTTGCGTTGGAGCGAAGTGATAGCGGATTCAAAAAGAGGCCTGCAATTATCTCTCCTAGACTTACCTTTTTTTGTTAGGTAGCTTGATGTAAGACAGATAATTGCCGTATGAGGTGCGTCTCTAGTTAGCTTGTGAGCCCGCTCTTCTCAGAAGGGAGAGATCTCAGATTCTAGAAGATGCCCGGTATGATCTCTCCTAGAGTTACCATTTTTGTAAGGTAGCTCCTGATGTATGAGAGAAAAACGTGATGTTGTGTGCGCCTCTGGTTAGCTTGTGGGCCCGCTCTCCTCACCGCTGTCAACGTCCCTTAGGGGCCCGTGCAAGGCTAGTTGCGATAGGCCTACTTGAGCTGGTTTATTGTGATGGCGTGATTCCATTTGCAGGTCCCTTTTTTGGCCAGAAGGGCACGACGGCGGGGCGTGATGATCTTGCATTCATTTGGCGAATTCTCGAAGTCGTGTACCTGGCTAAGATGGGAGAGGTTGACTTGTGGTACCTTTTGCTTTTCGTCCTTCTTGATTTTTGGGCTCTCGGGCCTGGAATGTTTATCTGGAGGGTTCCTTTTTGGGACGTTTCGTAAGAGCCGTTTGGTCGTCGTGAGGGGCGCTGGGCGTGGTCGAGATAGGCGTGCTTGGCTTCGGGGGCGGTCTCAGGGTAGTCCTCGCCACCAAATTGAATTTCTCCTGGTCAGCCAGAAAGGTGGCCCTTAGGTTCTGCGAACAGACCAGGTGCTTGTTGATAGTGCTTGGATGTGAAATTGTTTCTGTCTCGTAGTCCTTGACCCGTTGCAACGTTAGCTCCCAAGTCCGCCAGGGTAGCATTGTAGGATTGCGCTCCGGTTTCGGGTCGTGACTCGGATGTTGTTAACCCCTCTATGGGACTGGATTGGGAACTGTTGTTGTTCCCACTTGTTCCCACTGAGGCATCGGCTGCCCAGTCGGACCCCGGCATCCTCAGTCAAAGCGCCTGGCCAACACACCAACGCGATACCTCCACTCCACACACCAACTACCAGCGCAAGACATTGGAAGGAATGATGGTTGCTGATGCCTCGTTTGACTTTTATGAATTCTATATACAGCAAGTCATAGATAGAGACAGACTCTGAACCTCCCATGGTATCGCCTTTATTAAATATCAAGTACTGTAGCCTTCCGTAATCCGCTTAACGACCGAACTTCTTCAACTCTAAATACCTCAATGGAGGGTATGTAACGATCGCAAACCCTGAACCAAGCCAGATCCCAATATCTGCTCCAGTGTTGTCCCCAATCATAGTCGCAACCGGACCAACAAACCAAACCTGGTCCATACCAATAATCGCACCGGCCCAACCGATAAGGAATGCGCTTAGCGCAGCAATGCCGAGGGGCAAGTACTTCGGGTTCTCCCATTGAGTCCAGTCAAAGCCCGGGGCCATTCTCCCCTTGAAGATAAGGTGTTCTTCCAACACTATTGCAACGAAGATCATGAGCCAATAGCCCATCAAAGCCAAGAAGTTTTCAAAGATATTGAACAAGTTGTTGCGACCGGCGATGGCGCAGACGAAGTAGACGGTCACAACAGCGCAGACCCAGAGATAACGGGGAACAGCTTTGCCGTAGCGACCAAGGACCTGGCAACCTAGGGCAGCAGCGTAGGTTCCTGGAATGTTGTTTGAAATGACACCGAGTGCAACGATAACACCGCAGAATTTGCCGAAGCCACCGAGACCGTCGTAACCAGCAAGAAGGAGCGCACCCGATGAAGTCTCATAGGCGGTTGCCCAGGCTGGGGTTGAGGCAACACCGCAACCCAGACCAACTCCCATGAGGGTAACCCAGACGAAAGAGAGGGTCAGGCCAAGGAAGGTCATTAGGAAAGTCAATTTCTTGTTGGTGTTCTCGGGGTAATAGACGTAGAAATCCGAACCAGCACCAGCCCACGAAAGAGGTACAGACAGACACAGCGAAAAAAAGGAGAGACGGTGAGCCGTAATTGCAGATGCCGGTCCTGTAGATTGAAGGGTGGGGTTGAAGTTAGGTCCTGCTGAACCGACCAGAACCATGAGCGCAATTAATTGGGGCAGCCATGACCATCTGATTGAGGTTAGCGACTTGGATCAACGAGATCATAGGATAAGCTTCAACATACCTCTCGTAGGTGTGGAAGATGGCCATTCCGAAGACAGCAACGAGCCAACTGATAAGAGCGACAATGATAATACCAACCACGATGGACATGGACCCGCCACTGACAGCTGACAAGAGCTGACCGCTAATAATGCAGCTGATTGTTCCATATCCAACCATGATAATCATATTGAGAAAGCAGGTAAGCTTAGCCGGCCAGTATCCCATGAAGTAACGTGCAACAATCTAATTGGTGTCATTCAGAGACATCTTCGTACATTGGAGCAGGGGGGTTTCCTACCATTGTTCGGTTGCCGCTCTGAGCGCCCCAGATACTCATATACGCTGTAGGAATGGAGCCAAGGAGAGAACCAAAAGTAGCCATCATAGCAGAATCAAGGAAACCCAATTCGAACACCAAAGGACCCAGCAGGCCGACGGCAAGGTTGTTTGCTGTTACGTTGGCGCTGAACCACAGAATGGCCATCTGAGCATAACCCATTACCGATGAGCCATGGCTTTCTTCCGGCAAAACACGAACGATACCACGAGCCTCAAGACCAGCCAGCGACTCGATCCTGTGGTTTATCCTCTGGAATCTTGTTGGTACATGAATCAAGACTGGCGTTGGCGACGAAGAAGTGCTGAGGGTGCCTTTCTCAATCGAATTTCTGCTGGAGACACTGGTAGTGGCACCATTGGCCTTCTCCAGGTCGGCAGGTACCTCGCTCGCAGGGTGGTGAAGGGGATTCATGGTGACTGCGAGGTGTGGAACGAAGCAATACCTCCCACAATTATGAGTTGAGTGATAGACGCTTAATTAATATTGGCAAAATGTGGGGAGAAACGACAGGGTAAATACTCTGTGAGGGAAAGCAGAAAAGCTTGGGGAGGCAGCTACATGAATGATGGATGTACCCTGCGCCAAGGTGGCTAGAAAAAGAGCTGGGTGGATGTTCGGTTGATCTGGTTCCTGGCGTGAGCTTGCCGGGCTGGCGATGCCCACGCGCTTTGAGGCTTAACAATGGTGTGTTTAGTTGATGACCTAGCGCATACTAAGTCGAACAAGGGAGAGGGTTTGAGGTGATCGATAAGTCGAGACTGCCTCGAGGGCTCGAACCTGACCCCAAGCGTTCGACTGACAGATAATCCCGGTAAATTCAATTGGCAATCTTTGGTGATCTACATATACGGCACACATCATTGGCTGATGCGGAGAAAATTTCCCATGCTTTTGGGGGCTTTGCTCGACAGGCATGCTAGTATAACGTACAGTTAGTAGAAAGACATACCAAGGTAAAGGCGCAACCAGATCTACCGGTAAAGTAAAAGGGTAATTGTTGGGGGGGGGAACACGATTACGTAGAAGGCCATGTCGTTCGAGCATCGGACGCTGATTTGGCAGCAGGTGGTGGCAAGCCTCTGATGGACGAGGCTGGTACTGGCCTGTTTCACTGCGACCTACAGCCATGGTACAGCAGAGGGGAGGACGAAGCCTAGAGGGAGGGTCGACATGGCACACCATCGAGGTCGGCCGGGTGGGGACGCTAAGGGACATTGCATGTTCACGCATGTCACTCACGTGGGCCAGACTATTGTGATTTGCTGTCGTTCGTTATGGGTCGTTATGGCTTCATGCAAGGAAGAGTTTTCGCAAGACACACAGGACCGGTGTGCTACTCTAGGCCGGCTTATCCCACAGGTCTGTCTTATCCGATACGGTATCCCCAGATTCTTAGGTATAATGCGTGTCAAATCCTACAGATCCATCGCTTCCGTCTTCTGCATTTACTACGTTATGATTTGCTCGTGGTACCTTAGTGCCTGTCTCTTTTTTCTGCACCTGCCCATTAGGATTCTCTACCTGCAGCCGGTCGAGGCCCGCCGTCATTGGGGGCTATCGCACACGTGGGTGTATCTCTGATAGCGCTGGTAGATAATTGGTCTCTTAGAGCTAAAGAGTGGACGGGATGGCCATACTCGGCAGCAAGGTTAAGGGCCGTTGGCCGCGAAGCGATTATGAATTATTGTGGAGTTCTTTGAGTCAGTGGAATGACTGAACCTGGACTGGTGGACTGGTGAGATGAGGTCAAAACAGCCAAGCCCAATGATACCCCACGCTAGAGACTCTACGGCGTCGCATTATGTAGCACTATCAATCATAGTCACCGCTATATCATTACTAAAGTACCACCCGATTCCGACATCGCTGCTAGCATCACATAGCACCCACATAGCACCCACATAGCACACCATGGCTCCCCCTTAGCACAGTCCCTACCACTTCTTAGCTGCCTCGCTTGATACCACGGGAATCAAAGCTTAACTTATCTCTCACCTCCGAGCCCCTGAGGCTGAAATCCCGCGAAGAGCCTCGATACACCAAAGTACTTGAAGTAGCCAGCTCTCGTTGTAGTCTTCACCTCATAAATCTTCAAGCTCATAATAGCCGTGTGTTGTCGTCGTCACCAACACACCGCTGTCTCGGAAGGCCCCCGCTGGTTGCCAGACATTTTCCCCCACCACGAGTTAATCCCAACAAGGACATCAGCTAGCACTCCGACGGCTGCGTCCTCGGGTCTCCGGTCCGCCATACTAACGTACTAGATCCCCGAGATGGCTCAAACGTTGTCGCTTTATCCCCGTAAAAGCTAAAGGTAACTGCCAGGGAATGGGGAAGGCCAGTTGGTTGCCAGGCCTCCCACTGCGGTCTCAGCTTTGTCGCGGACCAGGCTGCCCGTCCTGCAGATACAATAATAAAGGTGCACAACAGGGTAATCGATTGACCAATCAATGCCTTATACGCCTGTGATTCCTGATTTCTTTGACGGAGGTTATCTTGTGGAACGAGGGCCAATCGTCCGTCCCCTTTTTACTAATTGGTCACATTCGTTGAGAGACCATGAGCAACCATCAACAAGACCAACAGGGACCAGATCCAAGTTTCAGTCGATCCAAGCTCCTTTTAAGGTTCGTGGAAGGGATGCCGCACGTCCCTTATGGCCCATGCCTCCCGTGATTGCTATGGTGTATGGTTCGTCTAATATACTAAATAGATATGTACTTCTAATGATTATGGATGATGCTGGGGTCTTACGACGTTGTGAATTTTTGAGTTTGGGACCGTCGCCGCACCGCTCTCGGAGAAAAAGAGCATATTGTCCTTTAGTATCAACCCAACGCAGAAAGTTAAAACCACGCGTCTAGACAGTTTAACAGGTTTACTTTTTTGCCTTTGGACCCCCAAGAAAGGAAATCATCAGCAGGGGCCGGGCCAGGCTTGCAGAATAGTCTTTCTCGGGGAAGGTAGAATGGCTTCCGATGCTTCCATTCGTCCCTCCCTTCCAGCCCCCTCCGTCTTCCTCGGTATCCATGCACCATGCCTGGCCACGGTACTGCAGCCACCATCACAACCAGTGTGATGAGGCTTACAAGTAGTGCAAGGTACCAGATTTAGACGAGATTGAAGCGATAGCACAATTCAGATAAGGAGAACCTTCGATCTAGCTTAGGCATCTTCTGGGGCAACAACAACGTTGAAAAGGACTTTGTTCCGTTGATTGACATTTTTAAAATTCAAGCCTTATTGTTTTTGGTTTCACAGATCCCATGATTACTGCATCACTCCACATTCTTTGAATCTCTTTTCAATCATTACGACCTTTTGCAGTACTTCAGTGCTTCAGTCTCAGTGACGGGTAAACATGTCAAATGAAGCTCATGATCTGGCTATCGAGTCATGGACTCTTTATGCCATTACGATTATTGTCATCGGCGCGAGAATGTAAGTCCTCCCAAAAGAAACAGATATGATCTTGGCCGTCAACCAGGACTAACATGCATTTCCAGAGCCTCTCGACGCATTCTGCTGGGCTCTTTGAAGAAACTGCAGATCGATGATTATATTATGCTTTTTATAATAGTAAGTAGACTTGTTCCTCCTGAAGATTCGTTCACTCCGTTCCCGGTAGTCTTGGTCTCTCAGCTTCACGCGATGTGTCTTTTATTGCGTCAACCTTTGTACGCATCTTGATCCGCTCCTATTGCTGACTGAAGCCTATTGATATAGATTACATATACCGTTGTTATAGTATCTATCAATCAAACGGCGAACAATCTCAGTAGTTACCTGCCCCCCGGGGTTGTCCAGACTCTTACGCCAGATGAAATACAAAATGCCATTTACGGGAGCAAGTTCGTTTTCATCACCGAGAATTTCAAGCTAGCAACGATTTGGATGTGTAAAGCTTGCTTGCTCATCTTGTACTCTCATATGACGTGAGTTGTCCCTAGACTCGTCACTTGTGGTGATTGATCGATGCATCCCGGTCATGTATAGAAGAAGACTCTTAGCTAATCAATGCATGGAACAGATTGGGCTTGCCAAAGCAGCATCGCTTGGTCAAGATCGTCGGAGGCTATTGTGTGCTGGGATATGTTGTGGTCATGGTATGCTTCTTGGCTGTCTGGTGTCGACCAATTCAACAATACTGGGCCGTTCCTCCGCAAAATTGTACGTGCTACTATACCTTTCCCTTATCTTCTCCGATATCACCTGTCTCAAGTATGGTGAGCAAACAATGGACTGACATCTTGCCCTCCACCTGAACAGCGCAATGTGCATCTTACTACCATCATTTGATCACGGACGCCGTCTTCAACATTTCGTCAGATCTGATGATGTTGTTCCTTCCTCTGCCTCTCCTCATCAAAGCGAAGCTTCCACTCAAAAGGTACGTTATAATAATTGAAATGATAAACCATTGACTAGAAAGAGCTCGACTAACAATTTTACCTTAGAAAACTTGTTCTCTCGGGCGTCTTCAGTCTCGGTGTTTTTGTTGTAAGTGTCATCCGGTCCAACTGCTGATCACACATCTGACTTATGTTTTCTCCACATAGATTCTGTGTGCCGTCCTGAACCGCTACTACAACTTCACCGCTGGGTATGGTAGTCTAATCTATCTCAACTGGTATGCTGGGGAGACATCTACTGCAATCATCGTCGCCAATATTCCCCACTGCTGGCCACTCCTGAGCCGTGTCTTCCGCCTAGGATCATTCAAAAGCTCCGCCGTTGACCCAAACTCCGCCAGCCGCTTGAAATTCGCCAGCGTGACCAGCCAAAACCGACGACGACCGAACGGCCTTGATACTGAGGGATACCTTAGGAGCGAAAGCGAAGAAAGAATTGCAGGCAAAGGAGCAGGAGCCTGGACGATGCAGTCTCAGACTCATGACGTTGAACTTGGCAATGTCGATGGGAACCCCTACAGTGCCACTGCCACGGGAGGTGATGACAAGAGCGAGGATATCTGGTCGCCAAAGCGCGACGAGAAATCCGACGGTATTGTCAGGACTGTACATATTCGCCAATACTCAAACTAGAGGATTGTACTGCCAATTATCGCGACTGGGCATGCTTTGGACCGGAGGAAGAAGTAGAATACCATGTACGGGCAAGGTTTGGTACTTTGGACTGGACGACTTGTATGAGTAGCAGATGATGGAGGTTTCCTCGGGTGACGTTCAATGGTCAAGCAGTCAGAAGTTCAGGCGTTCTTTTTGGTGACTCCATTTGGAGAGATTCATGACGGCCTACTTGGGAATACGCCGAGATCTAGGGTGGCATTTGTTATTGTGTTAATAGGCTTCCTATGTATTCGTTCTAGATGAGCTAGCGGCGCTTGGTATGGAATAAATAAAAGTCGCGTGCTTCATGGCCGACAAGCAGTCAAAATAAAGTATTCCACATGATGTTACATGCAGATCTACAATTGCCCTTATCGCATGGTCAATGCCGCAGGCCGGCATGTATGCACGTGGAGATCCTACGCAACCTACCCCGTACACGCTAGTAATAAATATTTAATACACAACGCGAATAGCGCGTAACTCAAAGATCGTGAGTCCATTCTGATGGAGGTCCGTCCAAACTCGCTACCTTCCACCTGCAGGTGTTCTCTTCACAATGACTGAGACTGATCCATTGTCCTCGTCAAAATCCCCTCACGAGGAGCATCAGTACCTGAACCTAATCCGGCACATTCTCGAAACTGGCGAGCATCGGCCAGACAGGTACATTTCGCCTTCCCCAAATTTACATTATAACCCGTCCTCACCACCCGCAAAGAACAGGAACAGGCACCCTCTCCCTCTTCGCCCCTCCACCCCTCCGCTTCTCCCTCACCCGCCCGTCCCCAAACCCTCACGAACCCCCAACACCCATCCTCCCCCTCCTAACAACCAAACGCGTCTTCCTCCGCGCCGTCATCGCTGAACTCCTCTGGTTCATCTCTAGCTCCACCTCCTCCCTCCCGCTCTCCGCCTCCGGCATAAAAATCTGGGACGGAAATGGCTCCCGCGAATACCTTGACAGCGTGGGCCTTTCCCACCGCGAAGAGGGGGATCTGGGGCCAGTGTATGGTTTCCAGTGGAGGCACTTTGGTGCCGAGTATGTAGATGCGAAGACGGATTATACAGGGCAGGGTGTTGATCAATTGGCGGAGGTTATAGATAAATTGAAAAACAAACCGTATGATAGGAGGATTATTCTGAGTGCGTGGAACCCGGCGGATTTGAAAAAGATGGCATTGCCGCCTTGTCATATGTTCTGTCAGTTTTATGTTAGTTTTCCGAAGGAGACGGAGGTCGAGGTGTACAAGAATGGGCATAATGGCGATGCTACGAGTACTCCTAACGGCAACACCGAAGAGTCGACAGGGCAAACCAATGGCACTACCACTACGAAAAAACCTCGTGGCGTTCTCTTCTGCCAGCTCTATCAACGCTCATGCGATATGGGCCTCGGTGTCCCCTTCAATATCGCGTCCTACGCCCTCTTAACGCACATGCTGGCGTTTGTGTGCGATCTGACACCGGGAACATTTATACATACGATGGGAGATGCACATGTGTATATGGATCATGTGGATGCGTTGAAGGTACAATTAGAAAGGGAGCCAAGGGAATTTCCGGAATTGAGGATACTCAGGGAGCATGGGAATAGTATTGATGGCTGGAAGGCGGACGATTTTGAGGTGGTGGGGTATAAACCGCACGCAAGTATTGCTATGAAGATGAGTGTATGATATGTATTGACGGTATCTGAAATCAACACGGAATCTGTTCGGAAATCAATGCTTCCCTGCTATTGGATGGATACTAATGTGGCTGCTGCAGCTACTTTGTCATCTAGCCGGGCACCGATGTGGGCAAGGCTGTTGGCTTTTTCGTGTGTCGGAAGATGCCTGTCTTGACTGCACTGAGTCAAATGCCAGATTGAACAATCTCAGGGGATGATATGGACAGCTATTCAGGGTCAGGAAGAAGACGCTACAAAGATGGTGGTTTCGTTTGGGACAAGAGGTTCTCTGAGCGGCAAGAGACAGCTCACACCGCTGAGAGGATGATATTGGTCCCCAGCAATGATGGATCTATGATATCAGCATGCATCAACAAATTTACTTCAAGGCTTGATCCGCCTCAGTATAATTACAGCGCCTTGCGTAACTTCCTAGATCAGGCTTCGGAAAATGATTTGAGGACTGCACCAACCCCAAATCAATATGCCCGGAACATCATTGTGCTGGATGATCGGCGCGATAATTCCGGCTGGCAGGATGTTGGCGGTCACCGGCATCTCGCTCGAGAATGGAACAGCTACTCTAATGGATATCCTCCACCTGGCGAGAACATCCAGTGCATGATGCTCAACCCCGGTGACTTGTACAGAAAGTTACTTACAAAGGTGGGTCAATCCTTGTACTGTTATCGGCGTCTGACTACCTCCAGAAACTTGACTGCGGAGCTGAGAGACGCATACTGTGAGCAAGGCAGATCATCAACCAGCGCTCAATACTAATAGGTTAAGATTTATCTGCGATATGTCCTCTATGTGTGGACTTGCACTTGTTTCGACCTTACCTCAATATCAAGCTCCTGTCCTACGAGATTTCATGCAGCGTTACATTTCATATCGCCCATTCTTCGGAGTATCTATGGTTGGTGTAGCAAATGGAATTACGAAAATCAAATTAACGGCGAGAATAGTCTTTTGGATTTAGTCTGGAATTTCACCTTCCTTACTATGCACTACGGCAACACCTCCAAGTACGAAAGGACTCTCGGCTCTTACGCCGGTGCGGCAGATTTATCAAGGATCCCAAGCGACCAGGTGTTCTAGAGTATCTCTATGAGGCTCAGATATCTATGGCAGTCGTTGGTATAGACGAGTGGGTTTGGACGGCTTATGTCTGTACGGAGACGTATTTTGGAAGCGAAGAAACAATCCAACACTATCATGAAAATGACCTGGACGCGCCATCAGGAGGAGTAAGGCATAGGTATTTTCCAGTTTGGAATCCTAGGGAGTATTTCCTGTTCATCCTTTCACTCCGCATTAAACAGGTAACGCAAGAATGGGGTAATATTATAGACGCTCTAGAAAATCGGCTGAAACACCACGTGAGGCTCTTGTGTCAGACGTACGGGGAGCGTCACTGACGTCCCCTAAGGAAAAGAGTATCTTCAACGAAGGTGACGAGGAGCCTTCTCTTACCGACAATGCCTCCTTCGACCGTACAAGAGAATATACGAGAACCATTGATCTGCTACGCCTACTTCACAACGCTCTAGCTAGATTCATCGAATCATGGCAGAACTTTGAGGGTGGCGAACTCGAGTATTTTGAGGGAGCAGAACACGAAGCATTACGAAGAATATGGGACGCCTACCTTGCTCAGATCAAAAAGAATATGGCAGAGCTTCGTTTCATGAGGACGACACTACGGCAGCGGACTGAGTTGTTTGACAACAAAAGGAGCGGGGTCGGTTTCCTGCCATGGTACTGGAGTTTTTATGTCCTCGCTGATTGGTACAGCTTGTCAATGCTTCACAATTGGTCGAAAGTCGAGCGGCTACCCTTCAAGGGAAGGACATTGGGAGGCTTACGAGAGTGACTGTGGTAAGCACAATGAACCTCGTTGGGTAGCTGATTGTATGTACACTGATCAGATCTGATAGGTCTATTTACCACTCAGCCTAGGCACGGTAGGTCATGCCAACTAAGCGTATCGTGCTGGACCACTGATGTCCTAGTAGGCGATATTCGGCATGGCAATCATGCCCAAAGAGGCCTCTTGGCTTATATATTCTCTCCTCATCTTGTTTCTTACGTCATTCACCTTGTCGATGGCATTCAGAGAATACATAGCCAAAGGCGCAAGGTCTGTTTGGAAGTCCTGGAGTCATCACCATGATACCACAGACTCCTGGACCTTCGGCTTGTAGAAAACATACTGTCGACGACGCTTGAGACGGAAGACATCCTCTACTGATAGAGAACCCCACTCATTTGTACTCGATTATACAATTTGCACACTTGTTGCGACAACAGTTGACGCACTGGGGTATTGTCGTGTCCATTGGGCCATGCCCGCACGAACACTACAAAATCTTAGAGAACAATCACAGCATCTGGCCGTTTCCACTTACGCAGTACCATGTATACGGCATCTGCACCAATATCCCGGATGTAGTATCCATGCCTAGCAGTAGGCAGTGTCCATCATTTTTCAGATTCGTGCAATTAGCGCACTTGCGGTGGTCGCATCCATAACCGCTACATAATGGCGTCTGTTCCTCTATCTTCGACGTGTTGGTGGTGCCACACTTTTCTTTATGCTGCTCTCGCCGGCGCTTGTCAGTACGCTTTGGGGCCAGAAGTTCAACGAGAGGTGCTTACACATCGCCATTTGTACGTTTCTCCGGGCTCTAACATCCAGTCGCCACACTCTGGTGACCTATAGATGACGGCACTATAGGCTTCTAGGTCAAGGATACTGTTGGAAATGTTAGGCCAGAACATAGCTGAATGAGGATCGCATCGTGGGAACGACTTCAGTTTACGTGAGACAAAAACGGGTTGGCGCGTGAGTGGCGGGGGATGAGGCTGAAAGTGGCGGCCAATAAGTGGGGTGTACGGAAAATACAGATGCTCTGCTCAATCAGATACTAATAATCCTAAAATAATCCAAATTTCGCTAGCTATCAGCTTGTTAGGACTACGGGTCTGTCCAAGCCCTTACAAATAGGCCGAGGTTGGGTTCGAAGGTTGGACAGGTGTAGATATTTGTGCTTTGGAATATTGCCGGGGTATTCGCTTGCTTGTACGGTCTCCAGCTTCTCACACTCATCAGCTATCATAGTCGGAGTTCTTCCTGTCATCCTTGCAGTCACCTTTCAGCTCCAGAGATATGACGATGGCTATATCTTCAACGCTTTGCTAACGATGACCGCCAGCAACTAAACCAATATTGGAATGAATATTGTATTCTAGCTCTTTATTTCGATTCCGTTAGCGAATTCCACTATATTGAATAACATGTTTGAAGTGTGCAGTAGCATATCCATACCTATATCCAGTGCCCGGCTCCATGCTGTAATCAAATGGGTATATACAAGCTCGTATCGTCGCCATAACCGGTCATTAATTCCCTTATCCATACAAACACCTACGACATTCATGCCGCAGGGCCAACTCCCCTCAACAACACAATCGTATTCCCACTAACACAGATATCCCCTGCTTTCTCCGAAAATTCCAACAATCTGCCCGCCTCCACATGAAAAATCCTCAACCTCTCCTCCTCCCCACCCCCTCTATTATTCACATTCTCCACTTGTAGATTCTTCGCCGCCGCATCCAACATCCGCCCCACGCTCCACTCCTTATTAAACCAATACTCCCCCTTCGGCAATTTACTACTCGTCGTATTCTTCTCCGCCTCCACATACAAATACACCCTCTTCTCCACCGGCACCTTCGCATCCCCCTTTGCATTCTTCTTCAACGCATTAACAGCAAGCACCCGCGTAGCTGCCGTAGAAGGTTTTGGTTTCGGCAGCACGGCTGCTTGCTTCTCTTTGCCCCACATCCGTAGTCTGCCCAGCGCCGCTTTCGCTTTTTCGGCTTGCGTAGGACCGAAGGAGGATCGCCGTGCTCCAATGGGGATGAGTGTGGAACAGGCGTGATCTTCTTGAAAGCGGTGTTTTAGGCAGTATTGCCTGTTGCACGTCTCGCACCCCACACCCACGGAATTTAAGGTGTTGATATACGTCTTGCAGCTCGGGTGGGAGCATTGCGTTGCGGTCAGTAGTGTCGGTTTGCCCCCGGAAGATTGGTTTGTGCTTGGAGAGAGGGAGTCGGCTTTTCTTCTTGCGGCAGCCCATTCGCCTGCGCGGGGACATTTGTGGCCGGTTTCGGTGCGGTGGTCGAGGCAGAATGTTTCTTTGCAGGATTCGCAGCGGAAGGGGAGGAAGTCGAGGACGTTGCAGTAGGGGTGTTGGCAGTGGGAGCCTATGGCGTCGAGGTCTTTGTCCATGGTTGTGAAGGCTTGGGGGTCGGAGGGTGGGGTGGAGGAACCGGCCATGCTGGGCTATTTGTATAGGCTCGTGAGGTGTGAATGGTTGCCACCTCTGTAGGCAGCGCGGACTCGTCAGCTCGAGGCCATGGGGTGGGCGCTGGTGGGTTTGGTAAGCGTAGCCTCGAAGGTACGAGAAGGCTGGTGGTAGGGCTGCGCTAGTGTTTTTGTCATGGTTTTAAAGTACACAGAATTCAACATTCTTTCTTATACGCTTTCTAACACTAGGATCTCTGTTCAAGTGCAAGTGGCAACTCCGAATACTTATGCATATCTGCCACTCGGGATTCTTATGTCCAATTTGTAATTGAAATAAATTGTAGACCTGTTATACACGCCTTTCTGCGTGTTTACCTTCGATCGATCTTTGGCTTTGTACTTATGAAGTCTGTATGCATAGCTTTGCGTTCTGAATCAGCTGCGACTTTCTCTTCCGGCAGGATCATAAGGCGTTTTGTATCACCAAATCTATGATACCCAAACCGTTTCCGTTCCCAATAGAGATTGGAGTGGACATTTGTCGGACTGCACGTATTGCATCCCTCCTACGGCAGGAGCGTACCCGCAATCGCTGGGCTCAGAGAGTCTTCACCCGCTTAGAGTGGCCAGCATTGGTGAGACGGTTCCAACGCCTCGACCGAGCAGATGGAGAAACCTACAGTCAAGCGCAGAGCAGACAGCAGCAATTAAAACATGCGCGTGAAGGATCTGGAGAGGGTATAGGGTATCCGGAGCAGGATATGTGGATGCTTCCAAAGCTGTCTACTTTAACATCGATACTTGAACATCAAGAAGCGTACTGGTCAGCCGTCGGCGACGATAGGTCACGACTAGGAATTTTAACGCGTCATCTTGCTGGAAGGTTAGAAAGTCCTTGCGATATGACTAGTATAATAGCTCTCGTCTAATCCTCGTTCCACAGATGGGCAGCCAAGGAAGCCGTAATCAAAGCACACCGCCATCGTCAATTGTACATGCAAGATATTTCCATCATCCACCAACGATCCCCTCAGGCAACTAATACAATAAGCCAGTTGGTTGCACTTATTGACCCGGTGTGTGACACGATCGAAATGGACGAGCGTGTTGCGTCTGAGAGGAGATTGCGGGGATTCGGGCCCCAAAGCCAGGAGCTCTACAAAGGTGCCTTGATAGGCAACGCTGATGAATGTGAGAACGCCCACAGTCGAGATGAAAAAGTGGTCAAGAATGCACCACGCTTCCACAGGCGTGCTAAAGTCAGAAGCTCTGATCGCCAGGTCGCCAAAATCAACATCAGCCATGACGGTGACTACGCCGTGGGTGTCTGCATGGCTTTTGATCCCCCAGGGATGAAACCCGAAGAAAAGCGGATCGTCGATGACGGCAGGGGACCCCCAAAGCATGAACCGCAGTGGGGCGATGAGGGATGGTTCGATGTTGTGACCGAAGCAATTTCGCCAGCCGAGGAAAACAACATTGAAGATATTGGGTTGAAGGATCTTTTGGAGAAGCAGAATTCTGTCCACAGCCCGGAAGATTTGAAAAAAATCCTGCAAGAGGCTTTGGAGGGCAGCGAAGAAGATAGTATTCGGAGACTTCCGCCATTACCGTGAGGGTACGACCACCTGTACGATTCTTTCCTGGAAGCGTGTGTTTGAAGACTTAGTGTAGAAGATCTCGCTAGTGGCTACGACAGCGGGTCCTGAACCATCTCCACTACCCAATCTTGCTTAATCTTGAGATAAAAACCTGTTCCGATATGGCAAGACTCGCCGCTCTTCATTGCCTCTTCCATGCCAAAAACTATGTCAGTGGGATTATCACAAATCCAAATGAAAAACGACTATCGAGAATCCATTGCAAATTAGGGCTTTATCTCGCCATCTTCAATGGCCACAATCTACTCGTACAGGCACACTTCGAAGAGGCATGGAAGAAATTGTAGAGACCAACCTCTCGCAGAGGGACCGTTATACACGCGAATTGTGATAAGAGAAGTTGCATTCTTTATAGCCTTTCTTCGGCCCATTTGTATTCGAAAGGCTGTTTTTCGAAAGCAAGGAGGTTCAGAATTGTATTTCTAGAGAATATCTTACAGATTCAAGAGGCTTTTCTGAAATAACCAACAATACAAAGGGTTTGCTTTCATGAAGGATAAGTTAGGGCCCTTTATCTACAGCCAAGCTTAGGACCTTTTATTAGCTACTAGAGCCTCTGAGATTTTACGTCTACCAGAATAGAACCTTAAATCCAATATTGGTGGATAGATCATGCTCAGAGCTTTGCTATCAATTCCTTAATCGAACAGAGTGAAAAAAATGATTCCACCTCAGGCATTTATGGTCTGTCCATACCCGGAGAGATCTTATTTCAGTAAAAACACGTGGAAAATGTCTCTAGCCGTTCGATATAACCAGACTATTGTAGCCCGTGTACCGGCACTCTTCGAGATGCAAGTACCTTGTAGACCGTTGACCTCAAGGACAGCTTTATGATAGCTGTAACACTAGCTGCTAACGCTGAAAAGAGCTTACCTCCGGAACGAGAAAAGTTGAGACATGAGCATTTTATAATAGATCTACAGGCTTTTCCTAACATTTGCATGGCCAGTCGTTGAAAAAGTGACTTAAGTGGAAAATTCATGTGTAGGGCGAAGAGGACGTGATGTTCCTTGCTTTGAATATCCAGCATTACCTCCATAGTGATACACCGAGTGGTTTGGAGGAAATTGTTGTTATTTACTTATGTTATCAGACATATTAGGGAGGAAATGCGGTAGATGACTGTTTCTACGTAGTCGGTTATTTTCGTTCTAGGTAATCAGGTGTATTACATAAGCCTTATGGTATTGTCGTTTGATTAATGTGACTTTTTTAGTATTAGTATATAATAAAATAACGATCACAATGTTTGAATTCTGGCCAAATGCGCAGATCGTAAACTGGGTGGTTGGCGCAATGGTAGCGCGTGTCTCTCCTATCACTTTTATACTTAAATGATATCAAGACAAGGTTGAGGGTTCGAGTCCCTTGCTACTCGCTTTTTTGCTTCTTGCTCTCTTTATTGTGATCTAATTAAATGCTGTGGGAAGTTTCACAAGGCACAGAGTGGTGCTACGCGCAAACTTTGGCGAGGCGAATCTGTCCATTGAAACTTTGATTCGATCTTTTAATATTATATCTATCACACACTTCGAATTGTCAAGCTACTTGGAGCCTCCAAAACCACTTTTGGGGTGAATAATGCCCTTCTCCCATCACGCGCACTCTGGCCAATTTTGTGGGCATGGCGAGAATACTTTGGAAGAGGTTGTCCAGACGGCTATTGGCAAGAAAATGCAAGTCTTCGCTTTGACGGAGCATATGCCTCGAGAAGAGCGAGACCTCTACCCTGAAGAAGTGCCACCGTCCTTGCCTCGTTATGAATCCCTACTCATAGTATCTATAGGTCAAATCATCACATACTACAGCCACACTTTCTCAGCAGTTCCATCATTATTACCATGAAGCTCTACGGCTGCAGAGGAAATACGCTTCAGAGATCAAACTTCTTGTCGGCATGGAGATTGATTGGATAAGACCGTCGTCCAAAGAAGCTGTCGAAGGTCTTTTGAGCAAGTACCAATTAGATGTTTTCATTGGTTCAGTACATCACGTACATACGATCCCTATCGATTACGATCGAAAGTTGTATGTCGATGCCCGGGAGAAGGCTGGCAGCATGGATGAAAAGCTGTTTGAAGACTACTTTGATCTGCAGTATGAGATGCTGAAAGCTTTGAAGCCGCCTATTGTAGGCCATTTCGACTTGATCAGGCTCATGAGTGACCATCCAGATGCAGTCTTTTCGCAATCGGGAGTGGTCTGGCAGAAGATCCTGAGGAACCTGGAACTCATTGCTGAATACGGGGGTGTCATTGAGCTGAATTCAGCTGCGTTGAGAAAGGGTATGAAGGAACCGTACCCTAAAGCGGAGATCTGCAAGGTACTTTGAGTATTGATAGGTGAGTGTTACGAATCGCTTATCAGATTACAGGAATTCGTTGCTATGGGAGGTAATTTCACGCTATCCGATGATAGCCATGGTACAAGCCATGTCGGCACAAATTATGGGAAACTTCGTGATTTCGTTGAGAAGATCGACCTCTACAGGATTACCATTTTTGAAAAAAATTTAAGCACTGACGATCATCGTTTTCCCGGTGTTTCTAAAAAGTCGGTCCCGATGGCAACTATCAAAGATCACCCAATTTTTGATTGATCACGATCTAAGCATACCGGCTTCTCAGGGACGTCCCGCTTGTCTGGCCGACTTTTCCAGCAAGAGCAGACACCTGAGCTCCTCCAGTTGATAACGAATCCGGATTTACGCATTAATCACCGATGTGGGGGCTTCTTAAGAGAACAGAAAGAGGAAAGTCTAGCCTTGGCTGTAGATTGTGCTCTAATCTGCTTTTGCAGGATTAGGTACCCGCCACTACTCCCCAATTCAGTTATCAGGTCTGTACTCACCCCACACTGGTGACTGCTTCTGGAGGGCTCGCTTGACACGTCGCTGGTGGAAAATGTTACCAACAACAGACCAGCGTCTGATAAGACACCAGAGTTTTAATCAGTCCGCAGTAGCGTGGGGAATAGAGCATGGAGGATGTCGAAATGCAGTTGGTGGGAGCGAATCAAGTCGTGGGATGAGCACGACATCCGAGGGTCGTTACTCCACTATGAAGCGATACTTGAATTGTTTGAATATTATAATATCCGTACAATATGTACTTCTGTAGAAGACCTGCCGTATTCAAGCGGCTCACCCGGATCTAATCAGGGATTCTGATCCTGCGGCAGTGGCAGCGGGAACAAAAGACCACATGCATAACAAAGAGCACACACACTTTGCGAAAGTCCGAAGCTTATATGTATCAACGTCACATTGGCTGCAGTGCAGATGCCCCAACAAAGTATGTAAACACCTCTAACGTTATCGGAAGAGGACATGCCATGCACCGTCCACGCTGTACAGGAACGCCAAGCGAGCGGACATGTCAATTGAATACCTTTTAAACGACTGCTGCTGTTACGTGTTGTGGCCGCCAAAAGCTAAAGTGGAGAGTGGAGGAGTTAGAGGAGTTACCAGAGCCCAGACCAATCGATCGGAGGCAGGGGCACTCAGGCCTCCATCGCCTCCTTCGTGCCTGTCAAGCCTGTCGATCGCTGGCGATCAATAAAAAAATTCCAACCAAGGCGCGGAAAATCAACGCCCGAACTATTTGAATCCTTCGGACGCTCGTTACGGCTGTTCTTCAGCATTGACAAGCCGCCACATCTCTGTATATTGCTTATTGTTTGCGCGATGCCCAACACCAGGCCCTGGCCCTGGCCCTGCCACGAGATCCACGCTCAAGCTACCATACTAACATACTAATCGGCAACGGTCCCGTGGGAAAGACTCTGTAGCTGAGTATTTGTAAAAGACTAAAAGTCCAAAGAGCATCTAAACCTTCTTCAGCATGACCTTCTCCTCTAGCTGCACAACGAAGTGAACGAAGTGGGATGTTGCCCTTGCTCAATCAATTTTCACGGCAGGAACTTATCGTCTATCCAATCGACCTGCCCTCTGAGCCTTTCGACCGTCTCGCGTCCCGGCTACACCTTTCTACTTCCCCGAAGTGAGACCCCGAATCCATTGCCCTGGGCTCATGACAGACCGTGTTGGCTTGCAGTAATGGCTTGTAATGCATGTGAAGATCTCTTGTGGAAGCCATAGAGCGTTTGACGTGGCCATCAAGCGGGCAAGGCTTGCCCTTGTCATGTTGCTTAATGGCTAGAAATGGTGTGAATTACTCTACAGAGCGAGTCCGTCACTCTTCATCTTCCTATCAGCCGTGAATGGAAATTGCCTCAGGCTCGCCTTCCGAGGCTGTAAAATTGTAAAATATTTCCCCACTCTTGTCTTTCATTTGCCTCGAACGAGCCTCTCACAGCCATCACAGGGATCTGTGCATTCCAGACCCTAGCCCCAATTAATCTTCTCTTCCAAGCCCTAAGCCATCACTTGAAAACACATATACCCAAATCCGGCCGCTCTGCGGATCAAGAATTCTCCTGGTACCAGCTGTACCTTAATTCTATGAAACAACTGACGGGACCTGCACACTACAAGCACACCGTTTCTACGATCCGCTCTTAGCAGTCACGCCAGTTGGTCTAGAATCATGGGTGTCAAAAAGGAAGTCCTCAAGGATGGCAACGGCAAAGACTATCCCAGCAAGGGAGATAAGGTTACGATTGAGTATACAGGCAATCTGTACGACCAGGAAGCTGGAAAAGACAACCACTACAGAGGCAAGCAGTATGTTTATTCGAGGCTTCATTCATGACGACTCCCCTGGAAAAGAGACTCTGCTTATCAATGCCTTCCTACGTCTTAGGTTCGACTCATCTAAAGGCCGTGGGGACTTCGAAACACCCATTGGTGTTGGCAAAGTGATTAAAGGTATAGTGGATCTGTAACCACCCGAAGCTTCGGCCATTGGTTGACATAGTTGAGGCTGGGACGAGGGTGTTCCATCGATGTCCCTCGGGGAGAAGAGTATCTTGACTATTACTGGGTAAGTACAATCACACTCCTACTCGACTCTTTAGGTCTACCACTTCCGCTTCAACTTTGCTGACGCCTTCCATCAATTAGTGACTTTGCTTACGGCGATCGGTGAGCCTGAAGAACCTTCCAAGACCCCCTCTTACAACGCTCCTCGAAGACCATGACACTCCATGATATACCAGCTGTTCCCACATGTCGAGGCATTTAGCTGACGAGCATCTGTATCACACAATAGTGGCTTCCCAGGCCTTATCCCACCCAACGCTACCTTGATCTTGTGAGTTAACGTCTTTCTCTAAATGCACCGATGTAACCTTGAGGCTCTGCGTTGCTTTCCCCTCATCCACGTCATTGCCCCACCAGGTCAATTAAGCGTCTCATACATCTAGAGCAAGTCGCGGCACACGCACTATCATCCTTATATCGTTCAGTCAGAGGCTAATCGAATGCTATCAATTAGTGAAGTCGAGCTCAAAGGAATCAACGGCAAAAGGGTCTAGGCCATGCAACTGCCCCGAGCCTTCCAAACCATGACCCAAATTCGAACGATAGTGAAAGACACTTAATATGGTGCGATAAAGAGATGACACGGCATGCTTAACGACTTTCCTTGACGCTCAGAAAGTTTTATGTTTCCTATTTCAAAAGTCGACTAGCCAAACAAAGGCTACGATAGATCACCATTCTTGTGGCTCATCAAAGAGCATCGGGTTGTTAGGAGCTTTATGGACATTTGAAATTTTTCCATGACGACTCTCTACATTGCTCCCTGCGATTTGGCGCACCATGTCCGGCAGCAATGCACAGCACACAGTTCTCGCACATCAAGGACCATACCTATCCATAACGACCTACAAAAGTCTATCATATCTAGCTTATGCCTACTCAGACCGCTATTGACATGCCTCACTCACCCATGTCGCCCTTTTGTTCATTGGAGAGCCGATTCCAAGGCTCAGATCTCCAATCCTCGAGATTCGATACACTTCTTCCAACACAACCATTTCCAACATTCCATAATTTTTTCAAGCCCCAGCTCCAATGATGGACACATGATCTACGTTCCAATTAGAGCAACCACGATGCTTTACGCCAATTTCCCAAAAACCTTACAAATTCACAGGATATCAGCCAGGCGAATCTGCAACCCCCTCCCCCCCCCAACCCCAGCAGTCCAGCAATAACATACCTCTAGCCCTCCACTGATCAATATCAAATACCTATATCAAAGCTAGCTAGCTGCCCGTTAGAACCTACGCACTCAATTCGCCAGAACCATAGCAAAAAAGGATCTCATACAAGCTTTCTCTTCGCCTGCACACACCATCCCGGGACTCTGACTCATATACTTAGCTACATCTCTGTCTTATTTCCACTCTCAAATCAACATCAGAAATGAAATTTGGTAGACTACAGGGGTCGAGATCAACATCAGGAATAAAATCTGGTAGATTATATGGGCCGAGATCAACATCTGAAATAAAAGTTGGTAGACTATATGGGTCGAGAACAACATCAGAAATATAAGTCGGTAGATTATATCGGCCGTGTCTACATACATAATTTGCAGAAGCGCAGCCATGCATTGGTTTCCCTTTTTCTGGCTTCTACAGTGCATTCTGGAAGAAGAACTACAAGCAAAGACATTCCCCTGAGCGAGCTCACCAGTAAAATCAGACATTGCGTGCTATGCCCTTGGTTTCACAATCACCAGTGGCATCATTGTGCGCGAGATAAGCATTGATTGGTATTCGCTATGCATTAGCATGGGTCATCATCCTACACGTATGCGGATAATCGCAAAATCCCAAGAATGCAAAGCACTTTCATAGACAAGAACCGAAAAATTTGGTGTCCAAACGTGAAACATATCCACAAAAGTTGTCATGATAAATATCCCAACCCACACGCCCCCACCGTCTGTCCTAATCCCGAGTTTTTGACATGTATACAACAATTCATTCCTCTCTCTTCCTCTGCTTTTCCTTTCATTCATCTATCATCAGCTTCTCACTAACCCGCCTCCGCCTCCGCCTCCTCCGCCCCCTCCTCCCCTCTCACTAACCCTCCTCTCCACCTTCTCTCTGTGAATTCTATTTTTTAAATGCACCTCGAAGTTATTAACACCCGTCTCCGGGCCCGGCGTGTACAGTTTCCCAGGACAGTCCAAACATTTTATCCGGGGATAATACATGTATTTCATATCCGGTGGCGACGGCTCATTGGGGCGGAGGGTGATGGGTAAGTCGGTAGCGGTGGAGACGGCGGTGTAGCGCATTGTGCCTTCGAAGAGGTCGTTGGGGTAGGCTTGTTGGAGTTTGGAGAGAGCGTGGGAGAGCCAGACTGGGGGGGAGGGCTGTGAGGAGAGGGATTGTTTAGTGTGTGTGTGCTTTTATGAGGGGGGGTAGATGATGTGGTTTGGAGGTGGTGGGAATGGTATGGAGAGTTGGTGATTAGAGATAATGGAAAGGTGGGATTACCATAGGGCGCTCTACGCTGGGTGGACCGAGGGCGTCCACCCTACCTATCTGCGCAGCGTGTGGGTGAAGAGGGTTCACGCCTTCTTTATGCTCTGCGGGGCTGCCGTGCTGGCGAGGAGGATGCTGAGCTTGCGAACCGGGTGTTGTGGGAGGGCCCATAGAGCCAGGTGCTGGCGTACCGCGTCCTGGGGTTGCGCTTAGGGATCTTTGGTGGGAGCTGTTCTCTAGGGGTGTAGGTTTACTTCTGGTGTTTTGGTCTCGAAGAAACTGCCTATAGCGGTCTCGATTCAACTTAAGCTTAACAATGAGTGAGGTTGGTAGGGAGTCATCGACACTTTCTTCTCGGTAATCTCTACCGCCAAATCTGCGTCCTGATGTTCGAGTCTCGTGATGGTGTAATGTAGATGCTTCTGGAGTGGCAGAACGTGCAAGATTGCCCCGCATAGCAGCCTGTGCCACCGTTGCTGCACCTCTCATACCTCTTGTTCGCGCAGTACCAGAAAGTAGGTGAGCTGGGATCGCAGGAGAGTCAGGCGCAGACTCTTCACTCTCTGATTCCTCAGAGTCATCAAGCCCATCTTTATGCCCATATCCTGGACGTCTTTTACCGGACGCAGTGGCCGTCCGCTTGAAAATCCTGCTATCCTCCATACTCTCTGCGGCACCCGGTAGGATGCGGGAGACGAGCAGTGTTCTTATTGTCCGTCGTCGATCCTTCAGGTCTGGTAGAGCCGGTCCGCCTCGGCGATTCACTGAGCGTTTCTGCCTGCGTTCTTCTCTCGATAGGGACAGCTCCGTCTTTTCCAACTCGGTTTCATTGAGCTCGTAAAGATATGGTGTAAATTCCTTTGCAGCTTGGTAAGGTCTTAACGAGGATGGCATTGGCGAAGCTAAGAAACCAGATTTGAGCTCCTGGTCTTCAATGGGTCTACCATCGAATGGATGACCTGTCACATAAAGACTGCGGGTAAATAGCTGACTTTGTTCTCGTATCGAATGTGCTATTGCAGTGGTGAATTCTCCTGCTAAAGAGAGATCTCGTGTCATCGACTTTGCGAATTCCTCGGGAGAGTTCCATGAATTATTGATCTCCCACTCGAACTGATCCACGAGTGTATGTTGACCGATGGTGATGTTAAGTTTTATGTTGATCCGCATTTCATCGTCCTTGTAGGAGTTGTATGGCAGATGTGGATCCAAGGCTTCTTCATCAATGAAAACATGGGGGTGAAAATCTTGTATTTGTTCTTTGATGCTTGCACTGACTTGTTGAATAAGCGGACCGCATTGTTCCAGTGGCAGCTTAAAATCCTCCACAAGCTGCTGAGCAAACAAATCTGGAGAGACAACCCTGTCATGTAAGTTCCATGTGAAGGTGTCCCGAAGTCTGATCTTGTCCCATTCAATGTCCAGTCTTATTGGCACAAGTTCATCGAGCTGTTCTGACTGCGTTCCAATATCTTTCCTAGATACGCGTAGCTCCTTGGTTATCATTCCACTAGGCCGCTTTTTCTGAAAAGGGTATCGAACAGGTGGACCGTCGTGCCGCGGATCATAAGGCCTGTCAATGTGTTTACCATTACCAAAGTTACCATACTGGCCGTACCCACGACCGAAGATTGCTGCAGGATCGCGTAAAGGTCCAGCTTCCGGTGTCATCCACTTGGGTCGGTCCTGCCTTTGTGTGTCTGGTACGCCAATTTGGCTGGCCACATAATTCTGAGACGCCTCTCGGTCGGCATCGGAGTCGATCCCTCGCAGAGACATCCAAAGATCCTTTTCGTCCACTTTCGAGGCGTGAAGGTTGTCCATTTCTATACCCTCCTTCGCTATGGCATGAGTATGGACAAGCGCACGGTGGACGTATTGTTCCAGCTCCACTTTCTCCAGACCTTCGCAGTTCGGGTCATTGGGGCCTCTCGGTTTCAGTGTTCTATCGTGGTTGGATGACCGGATGATACGTGTACCTGAGCGAGAGCGCTTCCTTGTCTGAACAGTGCCGTTGGGTAATTGAACCGGTCTGTTCGATGTCTCTGAAATCTCAGAATTCGCTCCATCATGCGATACTGGAACGCCTGACGCAGCCATTACCGCTTTCGCTTTCTGCTTCCTCTCTTGCAACGGTTCGCCAGCCTGAGCATCTGCTGTATCTCCATTGTGTGTAGCGCCATTGCGCATGTCATCCTTCGGCGTCTCCTTGATTCCATTCTGGAGAGTGATATTTGAGGATATTTCTTGGGTGGGAGGGGTGGTATTTGTTGACTGGGGCGAGGTAGGGGACGGCATCATGTACGGCGGGAAAGATAGGGGATCGAAGCGGGCGAGGAGGCCTCAGTCATCGGTAGAAGCTTGCGACCATCTCTCTAGAGCCACCAAGTAGATTAGCTATATCCCGAAAGGCCAATATAAAGCTCTGTAGACCGTGAACGCGCGCAACATCCCCGCCTCTTGATGGCAGGAAAGGCTGTGCACCAAGCCAGCCAAAGCAGGGTGAGGCACAGGCTATCGGAAAGCCACTAAGGCGACAACAATGGCATCGCCAAACAAAGTAAAGGAGATATAAAGGAACAAGTACATACCCTTTGAATACAATTTAGACCCGCGATAATCGCGTTCAGATCTTGATTAGGAATTATTGGCCTCGGCGTATGTCGCAAAAGCATGGGCAAATAGAGGTCACTTGGTTTCCGGGCCGGGTCTGTGCCTTGTAAGGCTGACTATTTTGATGTACCTCATTGGTCAGCTCCTGGATAAAACACCCAATTGCCTCCCACTACCAATTAGCCCTTCGTTCCTCCAATAGTCAAGACCATGCTGTGACATAAGCAGGTGCCCCAGTGCCAACCCATGGCTTCCTGTTTCATCTATCCAAAGGATTCTAAACTCATCCATGTCCATCCTATCTGTGGCCCTTTCCCCTCGACGCAGAAATCACAGCAATCTTTGCTAGCTTTTTAGGATTGTGACCGCACCCCACAATGCCAGGCTCTACGCCCAGTATCCCTGGCCAGAAGATCACTGGGGATGATCTGTGGGACTTGCGAAATCGAGTGGCACAGCTGCTGGACAGATCAAGCACAAACTTCCCCGGCGCACAACCCGTTAGTTTTGCCGCAAGACACAAGCTGGAGCTTCAGAAGCAGGACTACTTCGTTTGCGAAAAGTCTGACGGTATACGGTGCTTAATGTTTCTTACTAATGGCCCGAACATGCAGGAAGCCGCCTTCCTGATAGATCGAAAGAACGATTACTATCTCGTTCCAGACCTACACTTCCCCAAATCCGCCGACAACCCCGAACCTTTCCACACGGATACTATCCTAGACGGCGAACTCGTTAACGATACCATCGTTGACCCAGACCTAGGGCCCCGAACCCAGCTGATGTATCTGGTATTCGACTGCCTTGTGCTCAATGGTGATCGCTTGATGCATCAGACTCTAGACAAGAGAATCGGGCATTTCACAGAATTTGTCTACAACCCCTATAAAAAGCTTTACGACAGATTTCCGGGCGACAGGGAACACCTTCCGTTCCTGGTAGATTGGAAAATGATGGAGAGGGGTTATGGGATAGAGAAAATGTTCAAAGAGACCTTGCCGAAGTTGCCCCACGGGAACGATGGCTTGATATTCACCTGCAGAACTACCCCGTATCAATTTGGAACTGACCAGCACATACTCAAGTGGAAACCGGCAGAGGAAAACTCTGTGGATTTTAGAATGACCCTTGACTTCCCAATGGTCGAACCAGACACTGATGACGAGGACCAAACTCCTTACCCTAATTATACCGCTCTTCCACAAGTCAAGCTGAGCGTGCATGGCGGTGATCGTGACGGGGACATTCCATATGGAGCTATGTACCTGGACAATGTGAGATGGGAAGAACTGAAGGCTCTGAAGGAGCCTCTGAATGACAGGATTGTGGAGTGTTGTTTGATAGAATCCAATATATGGAGCTATCTACGCTTTCGGGATGACAAAAAAGAAGCCAATCATATCAGCACTGTGGAGAGTGTAATGGAGAGCATAATGGATAAGGTTTCAGAAGAAGATCTGATCGAAGCTTCCAAGGGCATCAGGGACGAATGGAAGAAGAGAGAGAGGGAGACGGAAGCACAAAAAGTGGCAATGGCAAGAGCTGCTACGAATGGTCACGCGGGTCAATCTCGTAATGCCAACCTCGGGGCCAAGAGGAAGTTCGAGGGGGATGACACGGTTAACGGGGTTGACGGGGTGTGAGGGAAATGTCCTGGTACTAATAATCTTATGTACTGAAGGATGCTCGACCTACCCAAGAATGGCCTTCGAGCTCTGTGCTGTCCAACTGGCGAACCTACAATGGGCCAAAGGCCCCATTAAGAAGCCTACGAGACATACTCACATATTGTCAAAGATTCTCAGGGGAGGGCACATGTGAGCCTAAGCTGAGGTCGGACAATGGATGTTCTTCGGCGCCATGAAAGCTCAATTGTGAAGTACGGTGGAACTATTGAATGTCCGCTTTCCTTTCCTCTGAGCTGCACTTTAAGCTCAATCACTAAGACGTATCGCAGTACCATCAAGACCCCTCCACCTCATTGCGGGTTACCAGCAGCTCTAAGGGATTAGTGTAGGTAATTATATAATACTATTCACCTTGATCTAGCGATTCTATGTTGTGTCCCCTCCTCACTTTCTTTGCCCCCTGATCCAAGCCGTTCTTGCAGCCAGATAACATGTCACAGCTCCGAGGCAAGCCTGCCTCGCCCACAACGCTACATTCTTTGCTGTCAAGTCGCATGAGCAATTAATATTGTAAGGTGCCATGTGTATTACGTGGGTGGCAACGGCATAGAAGACCATACTATATTAGACATACTTGCTAATGACGAGAGTGAGGAGCTCCTACTACCTAGCTACTCACGCGGCTGATTACCACTATCAAAAACGCCGAAGACACTGATTATGTGCGTGTTGTGATGCACATCTGAGGGGTTACTATAAATGCAGAATGGCTGCTGCATTCGTTGTTTCCTAGCCTTGACTCGGCTTCTCTCCTTCGCCTCCGCGACCAGAGGTCGATTGTCCAGCAGAGTTAACACCCTCCTCCAGCACATCGACTTTGCGCTTTTCTCCGGCAGTAGAAGTAGACATGGTGCAAGACGTTCGGCCAACGTTGATACCGTAAGTCTTGGGTGATGAACGGGCATCTCACTATTAGATAGACCCACATGGATGATAACTCGACGTACTTTGGAGGAAAGGTATCCTCCTTCCCTTCAATCAACTTGTGAGCAGGCTCATTGTAGAACTTTGGATGTGGATCATCTTTCTTTCCATCTCCGTCTCCTTCTTGCCAGAGGTTCAATGAGCCTTTGCCTCCAACTATACTTTCGCAATGTCTCCCTGGGCTTTTGAAAGATCGTTGTAGGCATCTTCACGATTGACGACGTCAAGTCTCATGACCTGGTCTACTCGCACCTGGCTGATTATCTCCCGACAAGCTCCTTCTTCCCCAAGTGGGAGTGGTCGCTTCTGAGTGTAGCTCGCCCTGGCGGTATCTTCTGAGCTTCGTGTCGGCCACTTTTATGCGTGGCCAATGAGACTGACAGCGCTTCGCCTCAGCATAATACGAAGCCATAAAAGCGGATAAAGAAAGTGTTGCCAATCAATCATACCACGACCAAGCGGAGCTCATGTTCATGTACGGAATGGAGAGGGGGTTGCCAAACCAGGTGCTGGCCTTGGTTCCTCCGCCTGTGAGTCATGATGACGGGCGTAGGACTCTGACAGTGAGTAACGATCTGGTCGATATCTGTCGTAATTATGGCCGTGGTTCCTATACATCTTAACATAAATAGCAGATATCTTCTACATGCTGAGAGTAAGTGATGAGACATGGGTGTAAGGGTAGAGAAGATGAAAATAAAAGAGAAGGAAGAGATAGGAGGAAGAAATAATTAAGGAATCTTACAGAGAAGGAAGGTAAGTTCTACCTACCGTAGTCCCAGGGTCAATGGCTGCCATAAAGCCCCGAATTCGCTTATCAAGGCCAAAAGGCATGTCTTGCGACACCAGATCGCTGAAACGCTCATAACTCATCTTGGGCAAGGTCGTGAGCGCACGACTGAACGCGCGAACAGCAGCAACATCATCAATATGACGTTCCGGTGTCGTTTCTGCCTCTAGCAGACCTCCCTTTTTACTGGACAAAGTCAAACGAATCAAGCATATCATCGACGTGCAATGTGAGCGAAACGTTCGGGATGGGTCCCAAAACTAATACAATCTTCGTATGGAAAGGTACCTTGGAATTCCAGAAGGTTGCGAATAATTCCATTAACTTGACGATCTACAATATCTTGGATTGGACCAACTTTTGCTTCCTTTGTTGGAATCGTCTGCTGCTTCGTCTTGGAGACCCCTTAAGATTGGCGTATATGCTGCCCGACTTTGCGGTGCATGACTTCATTGCCCTTGGGGCAAGAATTTGAAAAGCAATTTTGTGCTATATCCTGCTTCTGCTAGCGAGGTGTATGAAAGTTTGACATTTGGCCTCGCTGGAGGCCACGTACTTCTGTTTTTTGTGATTCCGTGTTCAACGGCCACTTTAGTCTTTACTCATCTGGTCTTCTTTCTTTGTAGGTGATCGCCTCGTATGTAATGGCTTCGGAGGTGATCGCTTTGTAGGTGACCGCCACCTCTCTATCGCGAAGAAGTTGTACATTGTGGTGAAGTCACACCTCGGAAGAGCCGCGTTAATCGAGGCTGGGAAAATGCATGTCGTACCAATAGGCTGCTCGGTAAATTTGAAGGTGTTCTCACTATATAGAACAGAGGCGGCTTCTTCGTGTAGGAGCTTGCAGGTGAGGAGTATCGGTAAGCAATCAGACGGTTTTCCTATAGGCATATTATGGTCAGCGCGGGCATTATCGGATCTAGGTGTATATCCTCTGTCCCTTTGAGGAGTAGTCTCAAAATTTCCATTCGCATGTCGTCGAAGAGTGACTCGAGGGTAAGACCCATTGCCGCCATTCCCGTGGATTTCTCTGACCCATCCGCTTTGTCGGTGTTTGGTCCACTTGACTAGCAGTCGTGGTCCTAGCCAACGTGCTTCGATCTTGCTCCCGTTTTGATTATCAATCTTATGATTTCTGACTAGGACTAGGTCTCCTGCTTCGGGAATTCGCTGCCTTCGTTGACCCGTTTTATGGTAGTGATGGGGGTAGGACGCTACCTCACTGCTTAACAACCTATCGTACTGGATTCCGAAGGCCGAAGGGAGACAGAAGATAGTTCCAAAGTATTTTGATATGTGGTGACTGCCGTGTAGCAGGACCTTTTCATGGTGAGCGCAGGTTCGTCACACAGGATGACTTTAGAGTGGGCCTGGGTTTCAGTGCGCGTCGAGTCTGTAGCAACGACGGCGAGGTGAGAGGCATTCTTGCAATCAGGTCTATGTGCGAATTCACGCGGAACCAAGCCAGTAAGGGGGCTCTGCTTAGACCCATCTCTTTTATGAATAATCTTAAGGCTGCCATCAGAGTGGCGCCAGCTAGACTGTCTTGTCCGATTTCTGTGTATTGTAACATAGCCATGACACTTCGTTTCCTTCCGTCTGTTCCAGACTATCAATATATCTCAGGAGGTATCCAACCGTTCTGTGCGGCAGCACCATGTTACGCTACTGGAAAAGATGCTGCCAAACCCCATCCTCACGAACTTTCCTTTTGCTGGGGATCTGCCTGGTCCTCAAGGCTAGCAGTTAGGTTACTCCGGCCATTGGCTGCATCTCTTTCGGAGTCATATCGCTATTGACAAATCGTTTGACTTCCAAATCATTGCGGTAGTCGAATGCAATGGTATTCCTAATCAAAGAAGCAATAATCTGGTCTGGTAGCGGATTCAGTAACTGATATACATATTGCTCCTTCTCCTCGCCCTCTGCCAACAAACTCCAGGAGGAGTGGTCGGATGCTCGCGTGCGTGCCTCTTCGTAAATGACTTTAGACAGACCCAGGCGCCCCCAGCTCTGAAAATCCTGGCTGCTCCATTCTCATCTTGTTATCGGCCCGCATGTGCCACAAGAACCCCTCCTTGAGCTGCTTACAGAGAGCTGCTCTTGGTGCTCTTGCACCGCTTGCTTCTAAAGATCGCCGGTGCTGCACAGGGTAAGTTGTTCTACGGGAATTCTCGTTGTATCTCGTTCCTAAGAACTTGCGCGTTCATCCTGCCATTTCCTTCCCGAATAGATCTCGGCTGTCGTATCCTCGACATCTAATTCCAGTAATACTGAGGCATCGGCAAGGGCGTCAACCGTGAATCGGTCCCTTGGTAGTAGCAGCATCTCCTCTGTGTTCTTATTTTGATAGCCTTTGAATATCGAGAGCTTTATCACACTATATATATAACGACGTCCAAGTCGTTATGGTAATCGAATGCAATGGTGTTTTTGATCAGGGAAGTGATGATACCGTCCGATAGAAGATGTAGCAATTGGTATACATGCTTTTCTGTGCTTTGTAGGATGCGCTGTCCGGTCCGGATCCGTTTTTGTGCCCACGTGGATCAACGGCAGGCTGCTTCTTTGCTTCTGCCTGCTTCTTCCTCAAATCCGCCATCTTCTTCTTCGGCTGCTCCACCACGTCTTTCTTCTCTGATCCCTTGTTCGCATCCTTACCGCCGCCTTCACTGCCTTTACCACCGCGGGAGCTACCAACCCCTTGGGGCGGTCCGCTCCGGTGTGGGCCATCTGTCTGGAGCCGCCAAAGCCAGAAAAATTCCCAGAGGCTCTTAGCAGCTTTCAGGCCAGCGGCTAACGGTCGTGAGGACGGTGACGAGAACGGCGGTGTCTTGATTGGCTCTAATGGCACACAGGGCACCGTATACCACGGCTCGAAGGTCCCAGGGACTTGTGAAGCATTGAATGCTACTTTGTGAGAATTTTGGGGACCGGCGTCCTCTTCGACGATTGCCGAAGATGTGTCTGTCCTGGACTTAGACCTTGGCGAGGCTTCTTTAAGGGACTATTTGATTTCTCAAGATCATCCCAAGAATGTTTACGACAAGAGATCATTAAGGAGAGCAACACTGAGGGATGGGAGGAATAATACGGCGAGCTACTGCGGTGAAGTTAGAGGGAAGAGGAGGTTAGGTAAAGTCTCAAAGCTTGAGTGCTAATAAACAGTAGGATTTCTTAAGTAACTAAAATTCTTGAATGAGTAAGACTTGGGCTGAATCCAATAAACAGAGAATAAACTTTGAATAGATAAATGAGTACAGAATCGACTCTCAAATGGAGTGATGAGGTAGTAAACATAGAATTCTATAAGAAACAGAATTTTTAAGTGAAGACGCCATTGGATGCACGCTTCTGTATAATCACTGAGTTTCTTGATATTATAAGTCTTCACCGCTAGTGCGGGTCTTCATTCACCTACCCTTGGTGTCTAAATGATTCGAGTTGCTCTTGGGTTGAGGTAAATCATACCGTCTGTCTCCGGTTCGAGCCCTAAGCTTCAAGGGTGTAGTCCTGCCGTAAATACAATATCATTGACGAGGTTCTTGAATTTGGGTTGGGCCATTAAGAGAGATTTGGTGTGTCCAGAATATACTGGGAAAACACCAACATCTTGAATTTGTGCCGGTAGGCTGTCTTGATGATCTCGTCAAGTGCACGGAACTTTGGTAGTGGGATTTCGCCTGTGTACAGATTCCCAAGTGCACAAAAAGCTTGACAGAGTTTTATATATGCAGATATACCGACATACTGCAGGATGTATTCAATGATAATAAAAAACTTGGCGAAGTATGTCTAAGATCCTGTTAAAGATTCGATCATAGGAAGTGGCCTTTCCAAGAAGTCTTTGATTTTCGCTGCCACATTTTCGACATCTTATTTCCTCGAGAAATGCATTCGCAGCCGTAAGATCCACATATTTGCCCTGTGGCTTGTCCTCATAGTGTCAACAACAACGCCCTTTACTTTCTAGTGTTCGAACAATAGCTTGATTGGCTTCGTAGTTGATTCCCAAGGCTGTGTATCTTTGGCAAAGGATTCCATCTTCTTCATCTGATATAACGGTGTCGGGGACTTTATCTTTATTATCAGAGTTTTGTATCTCTGGGTTATCCGCTTCCAGTTGCTTATCCTTCGATTCCTTTGCTTTTGGTGGCTCGATGGCGTTGGAGTCACCAACAAGGACTTAGAAATACTTGGCACGTGTAACGCTTATATTGATATGACCATGATTTGTAAGAAACCCATATGGTCCTTTACGGCGCTTGGTGAGAACAAAGTCAACAATAACCATTGCTGCTCCGCCTCCTTGTATGGAGTCAATTGTGTTGATACGGACTTTAAGGATACCTCGGTTACTGAAATAGCCTAAAGGCCCGCGTAGTCAGTTTACGTTCTGATAAATATGGGAGACTGACTAATCAACATGCATTCCATCATATGAGGAGAGATTGTCGCCGTTGTTTAAACCTTTAGGAGAGTGATGACCTGGAGGCGCCTCAACCATTTGGCAACATCCGTCCAATCGCGTTTGTAGATACGAGCCCCGTTTGATTTAAGACACCATACCAGCATTACTTTCTACACACCTCTCAGTTGTCTTAGTGCCGTTTTTCCATATAGAGACTCAAGGTCATTGGTGCGGTTTTTGGGTATGTTCATAAACGTATTCAGGTGAATGACTAACGTGAGATTGTGGATATTAAGTGACTTGGCCATAGTCCAGGTCTTAGCCGGTGCTGTCCCCCAAAGTCCCACTTCAATTGAAATGGGGTGGTTTTTGGCTTCCGCTGGTATAAGCTCGATCCAAATTCTTAGCTCGTCCAAGTCCATGAAGACGAAGGACGCTTTCCAATAGTATAGATCAATTACAGTATAACGGATTGCTCTTATAGCTTAAAGACATAGTCTTAGATTTTGGCGTCTCCTCAACTCCTTACGCGCCGCGAGGCGCAGCCTGGCGTCCGTCCACTTGTTGAAATCAGGTAGCACTGGCTTTGCTTCAACAACCTCGGAAAGAATTGTACGAAATAGTTCGATATATGCACTTCCCATTGAGCGGTACCTTAGAGCGCTGGAGCATGCGTCCCAAGGCCTCGAGCTTGGTGTGAAAGTCCTTCTCGCTGAACTCGTTGACATCTGGTGTACGTAGGCGTCTGACTAGAATGACGCAGTCCACGAAGATATCAACTTCAACAGTGTTTATATATATATAAAGGCATGGTACAGACCTTGTAGTAGACCATGTTCTGAGATTCTAGAGGAAGCCAGGACCTTGCTCTTGGTATCAGTCTTCCAAATATCAGGTCTTTGGTCTTGTCTCTTGTTAAGTCCATCTTCACCGCATCCACCTTCCACACCGTGCTGATTTGTTCTATCATTCATTCTGGCCTTAGACACGCCGCTCAGGTGTCCCATCCTTGACGTCATTCATGTACGGCAAGCAAAGGGTAGCGCACTCTTACTCAAGGTAGAATCAGACATTGGCCGTGAACATCATCAACACAGCCCGGACCATTCTCGACGTTCAGGTTATGCTGCACAATCTGAATGGTCGCTTCGCATCATACCCTGTAGTAGCCCGAAGTCCTCGGTTCTGCCATAACGATGGCGAAATCTTTGGTGGATGTATAGATACATCGTACACGAATTTGGCAGACGGATTATATTCCTTTAAACAAGGAGTAACCGCGTGGTATGGCAGAAGTATACGAATCTCAATTCTCTTGTACGACACGTCCGCTCCCTGTTTCCTTGAGTGACTCCAACTCTCTGAAAAGCTTCGACGATTTCAACACTGAGCAAAAGGACGGGAGCGGAAAAGGAGTACTGCACACCTCGCTGAAATTCCCTCAAAATTTGCCATTGATGACTGCTTTCGCAGACCATTTACAGGACTTTGAAGGATCCCAGCCTCTCTTCAAGCAGAATGACAATGAACCTCCGGTGAGAGGGAGCCGAGAGGGCAGGGAGCCCGTAAAATATTGCCTTAGCAGAAACGGTTTAACCCGGCCTCAGATCGCAGACTGGTCGGTCAATGATGCTGAACGTACAAAGCATCAGCCATTGCTCTGTGTTCTTTGTTAGTCTCAACCATTTTCGCAGCGTCTCTGGCCTGTATCCAAAAGCAGTTCTGTTCAGGGAAGAAACTAACTCTTTGGCAATGGTACAGAGCTTTTGCAAACCGACTTTTGATGCGCCTGGGAGTTTGGTTGCGTTGCTCAAGACACGAGACTTACGGCCTTTTAGATGCTCCAACCATCCAGTTTGGTTGAGCCCAGGAGTCCTTTCGGTATCTGGGAGATTTTGGGGTATTATTTCTCTCGCAGTGACTATGCGGGCCACTGCCTCTTCATGCTTAGCGAGAGCCATAATTAAGAATGCGTTTTCGGGGTCCGGCTCTTCAGACAGCTGTTTTTCCAGACTTGGTGCAATAGAGTCGGGCAGAGAATCACGTAGTGCAGCTCTGATTCTTGTCTCCTCCTTCTTCTCCATCTAATACTGGATGAGATGAGTTCAACCTAGGCTCATGAAAGTCTTCAGATGTGCTTCGAAAGCGATTCGAACTCTTCAATCAGAACGAGCTCTCCAGCTCTGGAATGCATATAGCATTTTCCATTGATGCTTGGTTTGTACCGGGTCATTTGGGTGAGGAACCGTTTGGAGAGCTGGTGGTGCCTGTAAAGGTTGCTGTTGACGTGGAATTGGAGTAGAGGAACGTGCAGCATGACACGCCCGTAGCTGCTGGGATGAGACACTACCAGGCCTAAGATGTTGTAAAGCAACTAAACAGGTGAGATTTGCCGCAACTTGTGCCCTCCCTTGCGCGAGAGCATCGCGTGTAATTTGACTTGCGACTGGGGTAGAGGGCGGTGAGCTATCTCTTCGTTGCGACACGGTACTATGACCTTCAGAAATCAACCAAGTGATCCGCCAAGCGCTCTTCCCACTTATTCAGCTCTGCTGCCTTTTCTTCCAAACGCTGATTCATCTTGAATCCCTTCCATAGTCCGATGATGGCGAATGGATCGAGCTCGTTTCGTGCGATCTGCTCAGTGAAATATGAGCCGCAATCATTGACTGCTAGGAGCCTAGAAAGGAGGGCAATTGGAGGGAAACCACGGCTTTGCCCACACGCTTCTGAGAGGTCCTGAGTGATAGAGTCATTTCCGCAACAACGATCGAACTTGACTGGTTGGCTGGTTCGCCATTGTTCAACTGTAGAAGAGGAACGATGTGCAAATGAGGATGATGTATCAGAGCTTAAAGGCGGCTGAACTGACTCTAGGCCAAAGAGCATGTCTTTGGCGGCATTCACGTGCTTCCATGTGGGTATACGGGGGCCGCGGCTTTCAGCGACCCCTCCAGCACGCTCGAAAAAATGCTGCAGGGAATTCTAGCTGTTGTTGCTGTAGCTCCCGTGATAGATTGAGCTGAAGGTTATTCTAAGGAGACCATCATAGTATATTCCACTGGAGTGCCGTCTCCATCCATCAGTTGGGCCGAACTCAGGTGAGAAGATTTGTGTGGAACTTTGAACAAGTTGATTCTTCAGATTCGTAGGGTATTTCACATTGATTGATCCCTGTTGACATCTTCAGCAGTTAATGATTCACATGATTCCGAGACGGACGGGGTAACTGTCTAGATAGTTATTATGGCGCGTGCGAAAAAAATATTGCAAAGGTATTGCGAGGACATTGTACTTGAAGCAATTATGTGTAATGCAATAGAGACTTGTGTTGGAGCGTTGGCCCCTGATAGGCTGAATCGCACTCCTTATCGAGCCCTGAAATGTTGTCTAGAACCAACATTTTAAGTGGAATAGATGTATTCTGATAGATGGAGCACAATTCCGTTAATCGAAACAGAGTAGAGGGGTGAAAGGTCTTGTTCAAGCTGTGAAGTCGAATTGTGGTTTCTGAAGTCAGCTTTGGGTATGAATGGAAGAGTAAGGTTTTTCACGACGAAGAAAAATCACAATAGCTTCCAGTAGGTCGTCAACGTCGGCAAAATGCCACCTCCCATTGAGTTATTCGTCAGAGCTTGTCTTATTGATATACCGGCTTCCTGAGCTGTTCAGCCTGCACTGTACAGGGCAAGAAGAGTTGTTGAATGAATGTTATGAGTACATAAGAAAACGGGATCAGCTCCGTAGAAGTGGTAGAGGTGAGTGAGCTTGGGGATATATATACGTATACTTGGAAAGCAATGAAGAAAGTATTGGACTAGCAGGTGGGTGAATGCGATAAGGAAACCACAGGGAGAGCGTTGAAACAAGTGAATAGCATACCATAACTTCGTCAAGTGAAACCATAAGCTTCCCAAACAAATGAATTCTAACGGCCGCATTTCATGTCAACATGGCTTTAACGTGAGCTACGCATTCTCGGTGAGCGCTTGAGCAGGAGACATCTTCTGTGCTGCTTGACTTGCGTGTCCCAATGGCTACAAGAATTATATTTAATGCTATAATTCATGAAATACGAGACTTTGTCACATTCCATGGGAGAGGTTTTAAGACTCCGACGGAGAGGATATGAAGCTCTTTCTGGTATTAAGACATTAATTTATCGAAAATGCGTGATTCATCACCCAACATTGCGTCATTTCGTTAATCGTGAATCGTGAATCATTCGCAGGCTGTTAGGCCATTTCGAGGTAGAAGGAAACATGCTTCATAGCTCTTCGCATGTGACGTTTTGTGGAGCTGGACGCGCAAACCATGTCAACTTCACCACGTAATAAGCGAGATAGTGGCTCTCTGGAAGTCCAGGCTCAAGGAAGTCATTCTCAAACTTCACACCCTGTTTGATCAGTCTCTCCTTCGCAGCGAAAGGAGTTTTGTCGGAGTTTCTTGGATGGTACGCTATGCAACAGGTCAGAAAATTCGCCGATAGATTATGAGAGACGTTAATCCCATACCTAGTCTGCGACCCAGCCAGCCTGTCCTCGTTGTCCTTGACTCATCCAAGACCAAGACCTGACCATCGTATAGAGCAAATCGCCAGCCCGGCGCACGTGAAACGATAGCATCTAATTCGTCTTTCTTCTTCTCGACAGTCTCAAGTTCTAACACAAATGTTTCCAGTCCACTAATCTTTCGGAACGCAGCCCCCCATGATCTTCTATGGAACGGGTCCGAAGGTTGGCTGATCGCATTTGGGCGCGGCATACCAAAATGTTTCGGCTCAAGAGCTAGCGGGGCCTCATGTTCCCACCACCACCAATCACTATGACGAAGAGTGATTGTGAGGTGCGTTGGGCTAGCCAATTTCCACAAATCAGTGAAATGCGTGAAACTGCCCTCTAGCCATGTTTGTTGAGTGAATATATGGACATATTTCAATGCACTGCGGCGCACCAGCAGACCAATGCCATCTTCAGTAGCGAGCCTGGTGAGCCCATTCGTCGATGCCCATGGTGGGCCTCGTTCGAACCAGCAAGTATACTCATTTATGGTTGCGGGTATGTCTTTTGTTTCTGCCAGGACCAGGCGACACGTGAGAAGGAGGTTGGTATCGACTTTGTGAGCGTAGCGATGGTCAGGTCTGTAGTAGTACTCGCCGTTCTTATATGGCTTTGTATAATCGTCGTAGGCAGTCAATGCAAGCTTGAAGATGCAGTTGCGAATCTCTGCTGGTATGTGATTGAATAGAGGAGAGGTATCTTGGGGGTTGATAGGTCCTAATACGGCAGCACTCATGGTGGTTGGGACACAGAGTATATTGACTGGTAGAGCGTGAGCTGGCGTCAGAGTATCGAGTAGGCTGTGAGGGTGAAATTCGCTTCAGGTGAAGGATCCAGTTTACAGTACACAGCCCCCTTGAATGAATGGGTCCGGTTGTATTGGTCAATTGCTGAGGAGAGTGAAGTTGCCCGAGTGCTATTATTGTGCTCTTGGCGCACGTGGCAGGAAGTCAAACAGCAGTGGGACAAAAACGCCTTGCCTCTTGATTTAGAGAGTATTTTGACCGTTGGGGCTGGAGGATACTGTAGAGTATGGCACAGATCGGCGGGGAAGCCCAGATGAGGCTGCGCGCGAGGTCCATCGTTGTCGATCGCCTTCACTCCTCCCTTAGGCTGCCTAGACCTTGAATTTGCCTGAGTGAGGGGGGTTCGCCCGTATTGTGCATGCGTCGCTGCAGGGAAAGTCCTACTAGCATCTGCCGGGACTTTCAATTGCTTGCTTGAGCGGCGATTCTAAGTCCTGTCGCTTCCGCTTATAGGAATGTTGTAGAGGAGCATACCCAATCATTATGCGAAAGTACATATTATATGCAGCCTCTTACCGGATTGCAGCAGAGTTCCAATTATAACTCATCCCTGGGGTTCTTGCACTTCTTCTCTTCTGTTTTGGGGCACACGGTTTTATCTACGCCCAATGTCAGCATAATAATATATTGTCCTACTGAAGTACATCTTTTATCAGTCACCTGATAATTACCATTGCGCGCCATCCTTGTCGAACTTCTTCATCCGCTAAATAAGACCCCTCTTTCGTACCAACCAGAATTCCAGCCACACATCCCTCTGCATCCTGGTCAACCTACCGAAAGTATTCAGCGTGCCCATCACTCTAACGCAGACGAGAAAAAGAGTTCGCAAGTATACGACATTCCTAACCCAGCGGAGACTTCAGCGCTACCGGTCGCATGAATTATTCTCCCTTCTTCAGCCATCAGCGGATCTTAGTCCGGAATAGAATCACAAAGAAACTGCCGCGACCACAAAAGCAAGCGCCAAAAACGGTTGACCATGAAAGCAATACGACGCAGCATCAAGGGTGAGAAAGACACAAGACCCCTCCATAATTCGATTACTCCCAAGAGCGCAATAGCAATACAGCCACCGAAAAGGGTATGTCTAGCCTATTCGCCCCTGCGTCACAGCCAGCACCGAGCTTACTTTTTCATCTGGGAAACAGGTCATTAAAGCTCTCTACGACTATACCCCCGATCCAAACAATACCCAAGAACTCGGTTTCGCAAAAGGCGACTTCTTCCATGTGATCAGCAGAGAAAACGATCCGAACTGGTATGAAGCCTGCAATCCTCTGATACCAAACGCTCGCGGCCTCGTCCCTGTGACATACTTTGAGCATATCGGGAAGACCGAGAGACAAAGTGGAGGCTCGGAAAAGTCTGGCGCAAGCAATGTTATTGCATCCCATGATTCAGGCTACTCCGAAAAGACAGGGCCCGATCGTCAAGACTCGACTTCCGCTGCACGCAAACAAGGCCATACTCGAATGTCAAGTATGGGGAAGGGATCGGGGGCTATGGTCTATGGCATCGTACAGTATGACTTCAACGCTGAAAGACCTGACGAGCTGGAGGCAAAGTCAGGAGAGGCTATTATCGTGATTGCCCAGTCAAACCCAGAATGGTTTGTGGCAAAGCCCATAGGTCGGCTTGGTGGCCCGGGGCTCATACCAGTCTCTTTTATTGAGATCAAAGATATGGCGACTGGCCAGACTGTTCCAGATGCACAGGCCGCTGTGACTAGGGCAGGTGTACCAAAAGTCGAAGAATGGAAGAAGATGGCTGCGGACTACAAGAATAGCAGTATTACGCTAGGGAAAATCGAAACACCCAATGCAGGTACGGTGCAGAAGGACTTGGAAAGGATGAGTTTGAATAATGGGAGTCAGCCATACTATGGTGGCTCTAATGGGAGCCCATATGTAGGTATCTCGTGGCTCTTATTGCCCTATAGTTGCTAACTCAGAGCGCAGAGCCAGGGTTCGCATCATCAACGACAACCCTCCAGGCACACTCAAAATGGCTATGACCAGCGATCACAGCGCCCTCTACTTGCCCCAATAGCTGCATCAATACCTCGCTATATATTCGAGAACGACAAATACTGGTACATTATCGAATGTCAGATGGAAGACGGCTCTCACTGGGAACTGTCTCGGATATATCAGAAGTTCTACGATTTCCAAATTGCCCTTCTGCAACAGTTCCCCAAGGAATCGGTAACCCCTCAGGGCGGAAAACGAATGCTACCTTTCATGCCCGGACCTGTAACCTATGTCACAGATGCTATCTCCAATGGTCGGCGAGAGAGCCTCAACCAATACGTCAAGGAACTACTTGCGCTACCGCCATACATTTCCAGATGTGACCTTGTCAAGGAGCTATTTGCGCCACGAGAGGGGGACCACGAGCTAGACCCAGACAGAGTCTCTGAGGATTTCCGTCACTCAACCGGATCTCAACAATCGTCATTCACAGGCAGTCTGTCCCGCACCGCATCAAGGCAATCATCGCGAGGGCAGATCAATGGGGCTAATGGTTATGGTAACATGGGGCCCCCCCAACATAAGGTCACTCACCAAAGAAGTCAGAACTCGGTACCTGGGTCGAATGGCACATCTCAATACCGCAACCAGCCCGACTACCAATATCAAAACGCAGTGAAACCTCAACCCTCGACCATCACGCAAAACTCGACACATTCTTCCGCCCCTAATACTTCTACTACTAACGTCAACGCCTCAAGCGCACTCAAAATCAAAGTCAACTTCCAGGATGACTTGATCGCCATACGAGTACCGAGTGAGATAAGCTTCCCGCAGCTGAAAGACAAGCTGCAAGACAGGTTCAAAATTCAAGAAGAGATTTTGATAAAATACAAGGACGAGCCCACGGGGGAATATATTGAGATGTTGAGTGACCGAGATCTCAATGTGGCTTTGCAGAGAAATCAGAAGCTCACGCTCTTTGTTGGATATGCGTAGAGCTGGGGATTGATATGGCGACTAATGTGCATGCGTGATACCAGAGTGGCAGCCTACTCTATTGACTATTTATTAACATCTAAGGGTATGTGGAAGGGTGGGAGAACAGTTATGAGAAGGTTGATCTTGAAATTTACGTGCCATGTCGATGGCTTAAACAACAATATTTCATCGGATGCTGGCGATCTACTTTGGACGATAACGTCTATATGCGAGCATGTGGTGGATGATGTGGGGCAGCAATTGGAGGAGCATGAGGGGGAGGAAGGCGTATGTGGACGTGGAGCCTCAATATTGGGTTTCTACAAGTTTTAGCAATTTAGCGATGTGAATTACACTGTCTGAGATCTTATACCATCTATTGTGGTAGTCTATTCCATTGCCATTGGCCTGCCTATCCTCTCAGGCCTCCCTGCTCTGTGCGCCACACATCTCGATCGAGTCGAGCGGCTGCAGTACATATCCTGCCCACAATCCATTGCTTCTTGCTTCTTGCAATACCCAACCCTAGCCTAACACTTTGAAGCATAGCTGATCCTTTGCTTTCCCCTTTATCGATCAATTACCACATCTGGCCTCATCTTCCGTATCGGGTCTTAGGGACTGGCCAAGAGTCTAACACGTGAGATGAACATGCCGGCGAACCATGGATCATTGTCCGAATGTCCACCAAGAGTTGGCGGTCGAGAGTTATTGACTTTGTCACCTCGGCCGTTAATGATGAACTCACGTGGTGTCTTCTCTTACCTTGGGTGGCTGGAATTGGTCGGGAGGAGCCGGTCACAGGAAACACATTCGCCCCACAACGCTCAGCAGTCAGCTGATGTGAGGACGCATATACCGCCTTCACAAAATGGACCCACAACTGGCACGGAGGAGGAAGAGAGGATTGAAAAAGACTGAGAGCATTGTTCTAGAAATACGGAGTACTGCGAGGCGCTATGAACGGGGAATGCAAATCAAACGCCGCCTCTAAAAGCCGAATAATTCGCCCCTCAGTTCCGTCACGGCGTCGAAACCGTACTAAACGCAAAAGTTAAAGCGTTGTGGAGGAAGTTGGCCTGGAATATCTGAGAGTATCAAACTCTCGTGATGTTCAGACTCTTGCCGTTTCGTCTGCGGTAATATTTCCTTGGGCCCTGGTGCCCTTTTCTCCCTGTCGGTCATGCCTCCACCTGTGCGGTTTCCGGTATTCCGACATACACTTAATGAGCTGCGAGTACCCGCTGGCTTAGACAACCCTGGGATTCTATGCTTCAGCTGCCTGCGACTTCTTGGACCTAAAGCAAATGTGAAGGGTTACAGCACAGGCTGCTCAAGGAGGAGACCAAAGTCAAGCCAGACCAGTCCTACACCATGGCCGCGCCTGTGTGCCTCCAGGAGCCTGGCGACTGTCCAGCACTCTAATCCGGACATGTGGGGCCCCCTGGATGAGTATGACGCGCGGGTACGCGCCGGCAAGCTCAAAGACGACGAGCATCAGCGGGGGATCGTACAAAGTCTCCAAGATCTTCATGACATGCTCATAGATTACCAAGCCCCCAAAGTCGTACGCCCCAGCATCGAGTCTCTGAAACCAGCAACTCAATCCCTTCTTGGATCCATCTTCCACGGCAAAGCGCCCAGGCGACGCACCCAACTACCCGAAAACCTGCCAAAGGGTCTCTATATGTATGGAGATGTGGGTAGTGGGAAAACGATGTTAATGGACATGTTCTACGATACCCTACCACATAATATTACTTCGAAGACACGAATACATTTCCATAATTTCATGCAGGATGTACATAAGCGGCTGCACGCGATGAAGATGGAGCACGGAACGGATTTGGACGCTGTACAATATGTTGCTGCTGATATTGCTGAGAATGGGAGCGTGTTGTGTTTTGATGAATTTCAATGTACAGATGTTGCTGATGCTATGATCTTGAGAAGGTGCGTGAGATGACAATTGGCTAAACACATAGGTCTGATCAAAGCAGTTTACTCGAAGGTTTAATGTCCCATGGGGTAGTGTTGGTTACCACTTCTAATCGACACCCCAACGATCTGTACAAAAACGGCATACAGCGTGAATCATTTATACCCTGTATCAATCTACTGAAGACCCGTCTCCGGGTGCTCAATTTGGACTCGACTACGGACTACAGGAAGGTCCCCAGACCACCTTCTGGTGTCTACCACCATCCTTTGGACAAGGCGGCCATAAGTCACGCGGACAAGTGGTTCCGATTCCTCGGTGACTTTGAAAAGGATCCCCCACACACGGCCATCCACCAAGTGTGGGGACGCAATATCGAAGTTCCTAGAGCTAGCGGAGAAGCGGCGATGTTCACTTTCGATGAATTAATCAGGAAAGCAAAAGGCGCTGCAGATTACATAGAGTTGTGTCGGACGTATCATGCATTCGTTGTTACGGGGGTTCCAGGCATGACGCATAAGGAAAGGGACCTGGCGCGAAGGTTCATAACATTCATTGACGCTGTCTACGATAGCAGGGTAAGTCACTTGAAGCCTACATCTAGCATCGCTCCAGCTAATGGCTACTACAGGCGAAGCTGGTCCTAACCTCTGCGGTACCCCTCTTCGAATTATTCATGTCTCACGATGAGGTCGATACTGCGTTGGAAGAAGGCAGGAAAAGCGGGTCTCTCAAGCAACCGGAAGACCATGAGGGCGTGGACGATGTCATGCGCCAGATGATGGACGACTTGGGCTTGAGCATGAACATGCTCAAGAACAGCAGCCTCTTCTCGGGAGACGAAGAAAGATTTGCCTTTTCACGAGCACTGAGCAGGTTGAGTGAGATGGGGAGTCAAGACTGGGTTGAACGGGGTCTTGGAATGGAGCATCGGGGCGGGTTGAATGAGCGGGAAGGGTGGCAGAAAGTTCGGAGTCGATGGAGAGAGGACAGCATGTGAGATTTAAATATGAGCGGCATTTGGATACCCCGGTGTATCATTTCGGAGTGACTATACCAAGGAATTGGAAAGCAGAGAATGTTGGATCATTCATGATTTGTGGTTCCCTGAGAAATTGGAAGCTTCAATGGCATGCTTCGGATGTACCGACGCGCGAATGAATAGCACCGACCTATTAGATGGGGTCTCGTCCTGATGATCTACCTGGATCTACGAAAGGAGTGCGCGATGGGATCGCGATGTCATGCGAGTGGAGCGCAACTGTGCCGCGTGAAGCGGCAATGGCGAAGATTTGATGGTGATCATGGCGTGAATAGGAGGAGCTGAATCGCTGGAAGCCTATTACTACCTTACTATTGTAGGTGGTGTAGGAGTACACCGTACGTGCCCCCCCCCCGAGCAGCGTGTTCCCTCGGCATTGTTGTGCAAATGACGGGCAAATGACGGGTAGCTAGAGGGATTAGTGGGTGACAAGTAAGGTAACCTGGTCTTTCGGCTGTCAACCCGTCGATCTGTCCAGGTACCTGAGCATTGCCCTTCAGTACACAGTATATCAGCACTTGCTGTGCGCACTCGGAGAAAGAAGATCACCTACAACCTGAATTGAGCACAAAGTGATAGACAGAGAGGTAAGAAAAGGTCAAGATGCCAACATTGCACCAGATCTTTTAATTTTTGAATCTGGACCGCAGATGGTTTGCATCTAAAAGAAGATTAAAATTAATTATCGGGTTGTGTTTGTTTTTTGTGGAAAGATGCAGATCTTCAGCAGCTTGCTAGAGTCGCCATTGCTGTCCCACATACGTCATCCGACGCCTGCGCCCAACGGGGATCCGCGAACCACCAAACGTGAGTTCTGTCAACTGTCAACTGTTTGCTCCACGCGCCAATTTACTCTTGCTTCGAAGTTGTATTGTGTTGCCTTATGCTTCGTCTTCACTGTTGATTGCCCTTATCGCTACCCTTCTCCATCACCCCAATTGCACCTGTTCAGTGCGATACAGCCTCGTCACGTTGTGAAACTCCGCTTGCGCCATCTCCCGGCACCAATCTGTCCCCATCTTGAACAACCCCACCAGTTCCTAGCCCGGCGATCATGATCATGAATTGGCATCGTCAGAAAACAGCAGATGGTAATCCGCTCTCTCCAGCCCACAAAGTCTCCTTCTCCGACTCCTCCAAATCCTCAGAGAAACGAAACAGCGGCCGGCCCTCCAGTCGCCCTTCCAGTTCTTCCAATTCGCACAACGAATCTCCAGCACCACCACGAAGAAAAGACTCTAAGCAAAGACTTCCCTCACAGACCAGCGAGAAGCCATGGGCATCCAACCGCAATACCCAACTCATTGATCGCCAAAGTGAAGCGTTGTGGCAGTAAGCCCATCTTCCACCCCCAAATTGCCAAAAGACCATTCACCTAACACACCCTTTACCACCACAGAACAACCCTCACCTCTCCAACCTCCCCTCAACCCAAACCCTTCCTAATTTATCACGACTCATTCCTCCGCGTCCTCGGCCCCAACCCAACCCTAACATGCCTAATCGACGACCCCCGCGCCCCCTACTTCCACGAAGCCGGCGTCTTCCACCCCCCCACAAACACCCTCTTCATAACCTCCAACCAAATCCCCGACCCCTCCCCCGACGCCGTCGCCACCGCCCATAAAACAATCATAATCACCAAACTCGAATTCTTCTCCCCCACCGACTTCACCCGCGACAAAGTCCGCTGCCCAGAGCGCAACTACATGGCCAACGGCGGCACCAACTACCGCGACGGCCTCATCCTCTGCGCCCAAGGCTCCCTCCGCGAACCCTCCGGCCTCATCTACATGGAAGCCAAACGCCCCCACAAAACCACCACCCTCCTCAACAACTACCACTCCCGCCCCTTCAACTCCCCCAACGACGTCGTCGTCCACTCCGACGGCTCCATCTGGTTCACCGACCCCATCTACGGCTACGAACAAGGCTTCCGCCCCAAACCCCAACTCCCCCAACTCGTCTACCGCTTCGACCCTTCCACCGGCGACGTCCGCGCCGTCGCAGACTCTTTCGGCCGCCCAAACGGCATCGCCTTCTCCCCCGACGAAACCACCCTCTACGTAACCGACACAGACTGCATCCACGGTCACCCCTCCTCCGCACCAACCCCCTCCCCCACCCGCGCCGCCTCCATCTACGCCTTCTCCCTAAAAACCGAACCCCAAACCTCCCTCCCCTACCTAACCAACCGGCGGCTCTTCGCCTACGTCGACAGCGGCGCCCCGGACGGGATTAAGTGCGATACGTGGGGGAACGTGTATGCGGGGTGTGGGGATGGGATTCAGGTGTGGAATTGTGGGGGGATGTTGATTGGGAAGGTTATGATTGAGGGGGGGGTTAGTAATTTTTGTTTTGGGAGGGGGGGGGAGGTGTGGGCTTGTGGGGAGAGGAGGTTGTGGAGGGTGGGGTTTGGGGGGGAGGTTAGGGGGGGGATTTTGGGGTTGTGATGATTTTTGGGGGGTGGGTGGTGGGCGGTGGTGCGGAGGGAGGGAATGGTACTTGATATACAGTCACTGAAAAGAAAGAAAGACGATTTAAACACAGAACACGCAAAATTGGTTAATGATGTACGTTAGATGGGCATATACGATACGATATACTACAAGAAATCTCGACGCTATTACATCTCGTCCCCTTTCATCAGGGAAACGAAAAAAAGAAAAAGAATACGAATCACTGGGAACGCACATCCCACATCCCACTTCCTCATTCATTCACTCATTCATTCATTGTATATTTATTCCTGGATAGGAGGATAAATGAACAAAGAAAGAAAGCATGCATGCATAGGTAATGAGAGATCTTTTTCATACATTGTATTAGAAGGTATTTAATTTTTTTAACTCAACTAGATTTACATAGTAACCCGTTTTTGTAACCCGTTTTTGCAAGCCCCCCCTGGTTTTGGGATATATACATGAGAGAGGGATGGATGGATGGATGGATGGATGGATGGATCTATGTATCTCATACTGTGAAATGTATAAAAAAAAGATTGCGCCTGAAGAGGATTATGATTCTTAATTGGTAAGACATGATGCATGGATGAATTTGATTGATCCTGCTTTGGAAGAGAGGAATGGATTGAAGTTGAGGCTTTAGAGTGCATAGCTGTTGTAGGTAATCTAGGTAATGTAAGGTATGCTGCCATGACTGACGTTTGTCATGGCTTAGGTAGGCTTGAGGTGAGTTGAGTTGAGTGGGGCTGATTTGGAAAGGAACTGAAACGAATTGGGAGGATTGCAGCATCCATACATAAAGTCTATGTATCTTATGTCAATGTGATTAGTGTCGTTCTCAATTAATTATGCCGGCTATCGTCCCGAACCGAATCCGCTGGGTCGGGGAGATGTGGTAGCGATTGATTGCAGAGAGTATCTACTATCCGCTTAGTATCAAATAACGGGACACCTGAAAACGTATATGTCCGCCGGGATTTGAGGGCCCACGGAGCATCATGTTAATACGTCACCGATAGTATTTGATCAATTGGTCTCGTGATTGTGACCCAAAGGTGCCGTGGTCTTGGGAGGACTGCAGCAATCATTTCTGCGTCAATGTTATTCCAAGACGTTTACTGCTCTTTGGAAAATTGGTGATGAAGTGGATTTGGAGAGGTGCAGCGACATTGCATTGAATGATATCCATAATTGACCAGTTGGATTATAATCATGCTTCAGTCAGAAATTTAGTTTCGCTTGCTGGGAAGGAGGCGCAGCGAGTCTGCGCAGTGATATTTCACTGGTTCGATTGGGCTCGTGGGAGGTAAGGGACCTTTCGAAATGGTAGAGTCGTAACGACTCTGCATATAATATGTCGCCTGCCAAATTGCCCTAACAAGAAAGAATTCTAGTAACCAATTGCATCGAATTGGTGGCGTTGCGGCGTCTGTGCTGCAAGAATCGATCTTTTCCGTTACAGGTTCTGGGAAGACGTGTTGGCAATATCGATTTGCGTCGGGAGGTCTGCCTAGAGACCTGTGGTAATGGATCTCACTGGTCAATGGGTCCCGTCGTTCTAGGGTGTCCGTAATCTTGGTAAGAAAGTTCGAATTGGGTGGGTTGCAGCGTCTACGTAGAGAACTGTCCTGGTCTTACATCACGCTGCGTGAAGATTTGTAAGGCAGGAGGCCATGTGTATCTCGCGTGGTGCTTGCACAGCCGATCGGGAAGGAAATGGACCATTGTCCGACAATTGAATTCTCTTCTATGTCAGACCATAAAAGTGGTTAGAGCCAATCGTGACCTGGAGGTGGTCATCGCATCACAACATGCCTTATACGTGCATGAAACAAGTTTGTTTCATTCTCGGCTTGATAGACCGCAAGTAATCGTTGGCAATAGACCATGCCAAATGGCTGCATGATCTTCAGTTTTTCCGCTTTTATGGTTTCCCTTGATGAGATGACATCTTCTCGACAACATTCGGTCCTACTGGCGGAATCTGTCCTCTATGAAGCCGACAGACGCAGGGAGTTATTGGCGGGAAGCTCTGGAAATCGAGAAGTTTGCGGCTGTTGAATGTCTTGTAAGGCTACGGAACTCCCAGCTCAGCATCTCGGCGGTGTGGGGGTGATCATGGACATGTTAGAACCCGAAATAGATCTGGTTCGCTCTGCCGCGAGAGTCAGAATCAAAACCCGAGATCCGTGTGCAGACCACGAGAATGACAAGTACCCATCATACCGCGCTCAGATTGTCACGCTCGCATTGCATATGCATAACGAGAATGACTGCTCCACCAGCTTTAATCATGTCTTCCTTCAAGGTCAGATGATTCCTGTTGTCCAAAATCTTCCAAAGCTCCTTCTTCAAGGAATAGTTTGCCCGAATGTAAATGCATCCCGAGTTTAATAGCCTTTGTTCGAAAATATCTCTCTGAAAGCGTAATCGGCGCATAACCCCCCGCCCACCATCGATTCAGCCCACTTCCCGACAGTGGATTACATCCAGGATATAATTAGATGCTTAAAAAGAATGTAATCCATTACTGATAGCATGCGTATTGTTTACTCACAGCCTGATGTTCCAATGCCCCACATGAGTGCATGGCAGATAAGAGTCTAGATCTGTTCAAGGCAGAAATTGGAGTCAACTACAGCCTTACCTTTGAGGCGTTCAACGGTTCGAGACTCAGCCCTTTAGCAGGACTTAGTAACGTCCAGGGCAGTGATTTGAGGGATCAGGCAACCATGTCAATGCGGAGAGCATGCCAGGGTCCATGCGGGAACATCTGGCAGCCAGTAGCACTCCGACTAAACCGTGCAGATCCAATCTCGACCTTACACCATGTTTCTCAGCTGTTCAGCTCAAGGATTTCTAAATGATCGTCTTCCAGGGATCAAGCCAATCAATTGCAAAGATTATCATTCTTCGATCCCGAAAGAAGGACTTCGATAACAGTCAAAGCCCACGCGCGCAGAAGGTTTCAACAAAATCCCCGATTCGTAGAGATTGAAAGAATTCCCTATGTGGTAGACGGCTTGAGCAATAATAAGACTCGGGCGGCACCTGAAGCGTGGGTATACCGTCAACGCGCAGCCGCCTAGTGTACGAAAATAGGACGGAGTCAGCTGTCCTCCCACAGCGCTTGTGCCTAAAGTCGCAAAGAGCAATGCGGAACGACTTTAGGATCGGTTGGAGTATAGCGTTAACGGAGACAAGCTGCGTATATTAGTATTCAACGAGTACTGAAAGCCACAGCGCGTAGAGAGAAAATGCCACCCTTCCGCGGTGAGTTCCGGTCAACAGGCTATCATCTGACGCGATAGTCCTTCAAATGACTTGAAGGAGTTTGATCGGTGTTCAAGGGATGGAAGTCTGCGCCGCCTCCATCCGATCCCATTCATCAATTTGAAGTGGGGGCCCATGGTTTGACTATTGCTCGAAGAATAAACATGTTTTGTCGAGGAGTAGGCAGCTAAGGTGCGGGGGAGGTTGCGTGTGGAGTGATGAATTCTGGTATACACGTAGCGAGTTGTGAAAGGGTCTGCAGGCGGTGCTGTCAAGTGGTTCGCCCCGTTCACCATTCGGAGTCTATCTGTTAGGGCGAAGGTTCGATGTCCTTCTAACCTCGCTCGCCTCTTGCCAGCCATGCGACGGCACGCTAAAGTTGGAATGGGGGAGTTATTAGTGGGATGACGCCATCCAACTAGAATGGAGAATACCGTCTGCTGATGGTGGTGTGCATCCGTTGGTGTATGGAGAAAACGATTCCTGAATCCGCCGTATTCCCTGCCTATGCACGGTTCAGCGAATGAGGTAACTCATGCTCATCGACCGATCGTTGTCGCCATCGTAGCATTGGTTCGCTGAGTGATAGCGACCTAAGTGGCGCTATAACCAGGCCCCTGTTAGGTGTAGGTGTGTAAGCCCACAGGGAAGGTATTGCGCCTGCCTTTAGTGCCTCACCACATTCCTCCGGGCGCCACAAATAAAAACAAAGGCTGACCCTGAGCCTCTCTCATCAGCCCGAGGTGCCTTGCTTTTGGAATAGGTATAATCGAGGATTCCTCTCTGCTTCTCTGGTCATTCTCTCCGACGTATTCGCTATCAGTCTCGTGATAAAATACGCAGACTATTCCCGGTGCTACATCGTCGATATGGATCTTCGTTGTTAGACCCTTTTACCCTTAAGGCCGAATACGTTCGCCGTCCTTTCGCTGACTCCCGACTCTGCGTATCCGCACACCATCCATCCATCACAGTGCACTCCGACTATACAGTGTTCCTCATTCAATCTAAGTCATCACTCTATATTCCGGCAGCGGGACAACAGCACCGTAAGAAATGCCGTCAATGAACTCACATTCGCCATGGATACGAAGTAGCAAGAGCAGTTCCAGTTCTGACTACAGCGAAGGATCCCATAACTCTGGCAGCACTGCGGCAACGGTACATAGTACGCGGTCACCGCTACAGCAATATAAGACCGATGGCAACCCATACCAGACAGGCGACTGGGAAATACCGCAATATGAGTACGTGGACTTTGCAAGACCACAAACCTCTGGGAGCTATGGAACTTCGATATCCTCGTTAGAAGACTACGACGATGACTTGCCGCCCTTTGAGATTCCTAACGAAACTGAAGAATACATCGCTCCAACAGCTTTGGCATCAAGGCCTGAGGAGTTCGCGCTCTACTTTCCATCTACGTCAAAGATGTCTATAAGACACGACGACGCTACGTTGGACGGCAATATGAACCTTCGCGTCGACACAGCAGCTAGTACGTTGGATGGGGGCAAGGTTGATATGACGCTCTTCCATTTACGCATGCATGACTTGAAACGCCGTGAATTCTCCCTTCGACGGTATTGCAGGGATTCTGGCCGCGAGGTTTGCCACTCAAGCAGGAAGTACAGCAAGCCATCTGTCATTCGCCGGCCTGGGCTACAGCGTTCGATGAGCAGCGCCTTATCAAGCTTGAGGTCAAAATCAGAAACCAAGACACCAACACTGAAGAGCTTGAAAAGGCAAGACTCTGGCTATGACTCCATGCCGGAGGCAGACATGGATGAGGATGATGAAGATTCGAATCCTTCGCAAAGGACATCGGATAGCATACCCATTCCGACAAATACGACTCTCCTGGAGTTCTCAAACTACACACATCTTGAGGTTAAACGGCGAGGAGCCAAGTCATCCAAGAGATACGAGGTCGAATACTGGGGTGTCAAGTATATATGGCGGCGGGTCTCTGTAAAGTCAGGCACTTTCAGAGAGGCCCAATATCATCTCATCAATGCCAAAACATCTGCCACATTAGCACACATCGTACCGATACCGCTGAGTCGGCATGAGATGCAAGAAGAAGAGGCTAAAGGTGGTTGGATACCGCCTTGCTCCATGTTCTTTGAGGAAGCAGTGCTCAACAGTACACCTGAACTAGCTGAGTGAGTAAAGTCTTACAATATTCGGTCCGTGGTCCGAGTCTAATTGTTGTTAGTGTTATTGTGGCTTCCGGTCTGATCGCCCTTGTGGATGATTGCATCAAAAGTCGATGGCACCAAAAGCGTCGTATTCTTCTGTCAATCCCGATGCTCCACAAGTCCCCGCTCAAGATGAGTACGGAATACGTTGGAGCGAAGCGGTTGATGGACGAAGTGTTCAATCGACGGGAAAAGACACCTGCCCCACGCTCTATTCCTTTAAGGTAGGCGACCGAATGACAGGCGATTATAGCTTATCCTGGATCCTGAGTTTGTTCTAAGCATACCCTATTATATATATCATGATCACATCCGGGCAGATGTGGGAATAATTTCTTGCATTTTCGCTTCATTTATACCATATTATATGATCTATCTTGGACATGTATCTGCATATGGGCGGAAGCGGCATCGGGTGGCCGTGGGCAACTGAGTATAGCATACCCGCATAGTGCAAATAAAAATCTGATGATTCTGATGGGGATCTTCGAACGGACGGTGTCGATGTGGAATACTTATATTCGTCGGTGAGCTCATGCGCTACGGTAATACACGATTCTCGTCGATGATTTGACAGTCCAATGTCAATCTCGCAGTAGAAAGATGTAGCAATACTTGATCTGCGGATAGGGGAAGTGTATCCGGGGACAATGCCGTCCTTTACTTGGTTGGGTTCAAGGACTGGAGTGTTAGACTCTTGTCGGACTCTTACCCACGTCCTCGTCATGACCTCACCCCACAGGCTGATGCGTGGACTGGGGACATTGCAGCCCAACGGGGGCCCAAGGGCTGAAGGGCTGGGCCAGACACGAATGAGCCGCATTTACCTCCCCCCATCTCCCCCCATGTCGACTATGACAGGCTACAAGGTTACATAAGATTACATCTCGCATGCTGATGCTGGCATGGCGCTACAATCCTGCTCCTGCTCGCAAGCCTTGCAAAAAGAGAGGACGCTAGCGGGACGATTCTGCGCGGCCGCCTTACCCTACCTCCCCGTCCGAGACCCTATCAAGCTGACAGCTCTTTCCCGTCCATTCTCTCCCTCCTCCATGACATGGCCCATAATACGGCCTATTCTCCTTCTGAGCAAGACACGCCCCATTCTTCACACAGGCGAGCCCTGGCGATTGGTAGCACTGCAGATGCCATGAACCATGAACGCTTGTTCTCTTCTTCACCGTATTTGCCCTTGCAATCCCCATCCCACGAAATCCTTCGGCCCCCTCGATCTTGTGGGACCAGCACATGGCCTTTCTCCATAATAGTCATAGTAGCGTCCCATGGTATCGGTACATCTGTACTGACAGAAAGCTTGAGATCCCAAGGTATGGCTTCTTCAGGTCACTAACAGCACTGCGGATACGCCGCATACTATCCAAACACAAATGTGCCCAATTCCTAGCTGAAAGTCCTGTCCACTTAGCATTCCACTTGGCGCTGGCATGCTGTCTCATTACTACTTCATCTTTTTTCTGCTTACATCTCATTTGTCCCTGCCTGCCTCCTTTTACACTATTCTCCACCACTTTGCCCCTTTTAGTCAAAACCAGTTGTCTAAATCTTCTCTGTCTTCATCGAAGCGAGCTTACTCTCGCTCCTTTCCGTTTAACAATCCTGAAAGCGCACCTCATGCCAGCACATCTTGTTCCTATCCCTCCAATCTAGCCTCGGACCGTTGCGTTGGAGCCGTAGACCCAAAGCAAGCATCAAGCCTTTCCGATGTGGGTGAGCTTTCAAACCAGGTACACCATTTACCACTGACCACACACCAAATTGGTGTCTCGCCCCCTCCGAATCGCGAGTCTCACACTTCATCGTGCATTCTCGTCTAGACCGCTTCAATACCTGCAGCAAGTTCTTCTGTGAACCCACGCTGGCCGTGACATTTAATTTGCATCTCGCTGTTTCGTTGCCTTCCTTCTTATCCTGATCACTTCCCGTGTACCGGTACCTTTATCCTCGGCCCTTTTTCTTCTTTTATAAACACTTCCTGTTGACTCTCTGATTTTGGCTTGCTTACTATCTTAGCTCTGACTCTCTAAGCTTGGTTTTTGAAAACGTTAATGCTCAAGGCGACTTGACTTTATATTATTTTTGTTTTGCCGTGCCACACCACCTTTATATTTGCGTCACAGTAGCAGATCACATCGGCCCAAATGTACCAATATCGCCAACCCCCCGCAATAGACGCCAACCCGTTCAACTCCTATAACAATTCCTATAACTCCGCGCGCTCTTCCACATTCCTCAGTAGCCCTTCGGCGAATTTCGCCTCCCCCACCCTGTCTAGAATGTCTTCCCCATCTACCAATTCGGCCGTGGCTCAGCGCTCCTCTACATGGCAGGACAAGCTTGAAGGTCCGCTCTTTTCAATTCATATCCTCCGGTACACTTTCTTAAGTACAACGCCGATCTATTTCAGATATTGTTAAGAAGAGCAATGCCCAGTGGGGAACTCCCATTTCGACTGTTACTCCACCAGATTCTACTTTTACAACTGACAATCATCTTGAAACCAATTCCTAACAAGCCTTCTAGAACACTGCCAGGCTCGTCGCATTCCTCTTCCCTCCTATAGCGTTGTCTCCGACCGCCGCGGCAAGCGCACTGCCTGGTCATGTACCGTGAACGTGGGCGGCCAGAATATTCCTGCTCGTTATTGGTATGACGGACAATATGTCAATACGGCAAAAGAGGACGCAGCAGAAGCTGCACTGAAGAAGCTAGTGGGAAGCAGCAATGGTGTCCAGGGGCCCAGCAACGGAGGCCAAGGACTGAGTCACCCTGGGAGGGTACTTGGTTGGGGACGATGAGATGACACTTTTCTATACCAAAATACTTCGGAAATACGTTTCCAGGCAGGGTAAACCAAGGCGCGATGGACAATTTCCCTCATGACCTAACTCTTGGGAACAATGAATGTTTTGGAATGACTCTGTTTTCCTTGGCTGAAACTGTGATATAGGCATTGGAAGGAGAAAGAGGATGTTTATTCTTGAATGGATATGCTTGGGCATAGCTACGGGACATTGGGATATCTTTCGCTTTATTTCACATTTGGGTGGTTGTGCTACGACACAGCGGATTCTACATGGGCAATACCAGGATCATTTGTTGAAAAGTCTTATACACATCTCAATAACAGGTTGGAGATAATTATGAGGGGACATACTCTTTCAACAAGTCAATAGCTTACGTCTTTGCTTCACCAACATACTTACAGCATACAATACTTCTGGCTCGCCATCTCAAAGGCTTCACAAGGTCATCTACAAGCTAACCTCCTCGAGTTCCTTAACAAGGCCAATGACCTTGCTCGCGCAACCAACGGCATTCTGATACCTACACCCGCACAGTCAGCACTCTCATCCTATCACCTTCTCTCCTCTTCCCGCGACTCACCCTGCCCCTGCATGCCCATACGAATGAACCACCTTAAACCTACGCTCAACCGTCTCCTTCGCAACCCTTGCTCCCCCCTGCCTACCCGGCCTCAACCCACACTGCGCGCTCAGCACCTCAAAATCCCCCTTCTCACCTAATAATTCCGGCGCCAGCACGTTACACCCCTCCAAAATAGCCTTCGTGACATCCCCATCCACCTTCGTATCCCTTTATATTCACCATGAGCTCAGCCAAGTCCAAATCTCAAAAAAGGAGAGGAAGACGAACCAGTTTCCCACCTCCCTCGTTCCCCCAAGGATGGTGGTCCCACTCCCTGGCCGCGGAATAACATACCAGTCCCTATCCACCCGCGTCCTGGCCCCCTTCGCCTCTCCCTTCACAAGCACCGTCTGTCCTTTGATAGGATACATGCTCTCATCCCCGCATACCCATTTTGCACTCAAGCCAGTCGCATTAACCCATACATCCACTTCCACACCTGCATTCCCTTCTCCTCCCTCTCCACCCCTGAGCAATTCGGTTGCAGCCCTCAACGTCCCACCCAGTCCCTGCTCGTTCGGAAGCTTAGCTTTCACTAACTTTCCACCCGCATCGCGGAATTGGCGCAAAAGGGAGACGAGGTGGGTAGGGACGTCTATACAGATGGCGGTGAAGGTGAGACCAGAGTGGGTGCCGGGGGGTAGGGAGGAGAGTGGGACGGGGGCGAGGGATTGGACGGTTGTATGCCACCACTCCGTGGGAGGGGACTTCTCGGACCTGGGAAATAGCATTGTTAGGGAGAGGAGGCAATGAAGAGGGGTGAGCATGGGGAATGGACAGCGAGAGGGAGAGCATACCAGTAGAGTGTTGATGGGACGATCTATGGAGGCCGGATGTTAGTTTCATGTTCATCATAATATCTCGCAAGAGTGCAGATTGGATTGGCGTAGAAAGACAAATCAATACATCGTATTGCAGAACATGACTGAACATTCTCCATCTTTCTTTCTGGAATAAGGGAAAGAGTAGACCAAATAAACAAAACAGAACCCCCCAAACCCCCACCACATCCTCACACAACCATTTATATCTAATAGCAAGCCTCCCACCTCCCTTCAAACCCCCTCCCCTATCCTCCTCTCCCACCCCAAAGAAAAGAAAAGAATGAAGAAAAGAAAAGAAAGCCCAAACATCCCCAAAGTCTCCCCCTCTCCCCCCCCAAAAAGCTAAAATCCCAAACCAAAAACATAGACCAAAAAAAGAAAGAAAAAAGAGTAACACATACACCCAACCCCCTCTCCCTCCCCTCCCCCCTCTCCACCATCCCCATCCAACACCTATAACTCTCCCTATCCCACCCCTGCGCCTCTCTCTCATGCTCCTTGGCATGAGAGCGCCATTGTGCGCCAGCCCTACAAATTTGAGATTCCTATTAGCAACCCAAAATCTCTTCAAGACTTTGGACAAAAACAAAATGTGAACATATGGGACATATATATGAGACAGAACAATAGAAAAGAAAAGAAGAGAAAAGAAAAGAAAAGAAATGAAGAAAGTGGCGATCAAGAAAGAGAACGGATGATTTACACACCAAGGCGAAGTATACAACGCATTTCTATCACCAGGGACGTATTCAGCGATGATAGTGACGAGGTAGTTAGCCGCTTGGAGGGTGAGAGCGGTTTGTAGGCCTGTTATTCCCGCGCTGTGGTAGGGGAAGATGTTAGATACAGTAGTGGGGTTTGCCTTGGTAGGTTGGATTTGAAAGGGAGGGGAGATGGAGGTACCCTATCACTGCTACGTGTTTCTGTTGAGGATTTTGCGGAGGCATGTTGGATAGAGGGATAGATGGAAACGACGTTTACAAGGTAGATGAATGGTATTTTTAAGATTACGTTAGGAAGTCCTAGCGAGAATAAATTTAATTTTTGCATGACTTTTTGAGAAGATCCCTGAACAGGGCGCCCACTGTAACCGGGCGTAGGCCTAAGACGCCCAGGAGTTTTAGAGCTCGTGATATGTACATAGAGTTTTCAGCCTCACTCTTCGTTATGCATTCCCAAATCAAATCGTTGACCTCCTATGCCATCGGAAGCCACTATCATGCATGCCTAGTGTGGGGGCATAACCATTATGTTGAAAAACGCAAGCGCTTACCACCGGAACAGCGTCTAATAATGCCTTGATACGAGGGCTATGCCGTGACACATTGAGAACCATGACTGATACCCTTGCCGAGCAACGCCATATGCTGAAAGGCTGGAAAGATGTAAGAGTCCTAGAGATTAGTAAAGTGACATAGAGATCCGCACAGTAGTTGACCATCAAGAATCTAGTGCCGAAGGCGAAGAAATGACTCGCAAGCATAGCCAAAGCAATGTCTGCAAGAGCGTAGAGAATAGAAGATGGGGAAGTTCCCGAGCCCAGAGCGACGATCGGCTTGATGATGAGAAAGCGAACAAACAGGTGGATGGGCTTATGAAGGAGACCAACGGGAGTTGTCCGGGAAGACCAGCGATGTCATATTTGACCCTTGATATCCACCTTTCTGAAGGCAGCTTGCCTAGCAGACTCGAAAAAGTTCCGAGCTTTTTTGGTGAGTATCCTCACTTCGCCTTCACGTTCTTCGAGGAAAGCTTGACCACCGTGGTCACATATAAACCTCGCACTCTCGTCATCCGATTCGAAACCAAGTTCTTCGGTAAAAAAGCGAAGTTTAATGTCAGGTAAGTATCTAGAGAAGCAATTAGCGGGACTCAGTCGTCAATAAGGTAGTAAACGTACGATAAGCACATATTTGAAAGTGCAGCAAGACGCTCCCGGCCCACGAACATGTCCATGAGATATGCGCCCATGTTAGGAGTGTTCAGGTACAGCTGGGAGAAGCGATGATAGTTGCCCAACGCAAGTGCGGAACGGGTGTCTAGAGCATGCTTGATAGCAGGATTTTTCTTTTCTTCTGGTGTTAGATCTGCTAAGACATCGTTCATGTCCGTCCGATTGCAAGTGTGAATAAAGTAAAGTATACGATAGGCTTTGAACTCCTCCGGATGTCCTCCAAGATGCTGCGAATGCAGTGCACGCAACTGCGTCTGGCACTGGTTGTACTCACCCAAATCCGCCTTCTCAAGCGCAATTCTAGCATGTATTTCGTAAACATTCACTGTGAACTCATTCTTGATGTGTTGAACTGTCAAATCCTGACGAAGCGACTTGAACTGGTCACAAATATATGAGTAATTATTCTCTCTCTTCCATTTCTTCTTTAGAAGATCTAGAGTCTTTTCAAGTACTGGTAATGGCCGGACAGTATCTGGGTTCGGAGCTGAGGTGAGTCGAAAGTATTTCTTCTCTAGATCCTGGCACCGTCCGACTACTGGTCCGAGGTCCGTATCCTGCCCACAGATGTTGATTTTGCTGGGGGTAAAGGGTTGTTGGGAGGGATATCCAGACTGGGCGTCCTCGAAGCGTTTCTTGCGGTTCGCCTGGTTGTGATGGGACTTACTTGAACCTTTCGAGCCTACATCGTTCCGCTGCCGTTTATCAGGATGAGTGATTCGGTCTTCGAATACATTGCGATTGTTAGCAAGACGCCATGGAGGGATCTTCTCTTGGCTCCTTTGGGATGATTCCAGATCTGAAGACTTCCTTTTCTTCGAGGGGCTCTCGTTGCTTTTCATGTTAGTATCATGTACACCCAAAGGCGCGATAACAGTTCCCCATGCTGGGCCGGGTTGTATCGGGCCAGAACGCTGACGTTCGGCTAAGATCATATGCTGGGGCAAGGGGATGTTTGCCCAGTCGATACTGGTTAGAGTGTTACTTTCCGCTGAGTCCGAGATGACCTGCTTTAATTTCATTTCCATTTCTTCACGGCCAACGCCAGGCACATTGTTCTCCGCCGCGAATGCTCTCTGTACGTAGAGCCGGACGCTCTCAGGCCAGTCTCTTTTCGTCCTTGCTGCAGTCGTCGGTTGACTGGGTGCTGGCTGGGTTATTGGCGTTACTGAAGGTGATGTTGTTACTGATGCTTTATTATGTCCAAAGTTTCTTCGAGCAGCAACTGAAGTGAATGCACCAATTGCTGATGGGGAGTCACTACTGTGTCTTGTAAGTGAAGGGAAGGTGGGAGACCCACGCTGCATTTGATGAGACATAGTCGCGTCTGGTCCCCAATAGGGGGCAGTTGAAGCCATCAAGCCAGAAAATATGACTATTTATACTAATCTCAGGATTTTCATGCGTGATGCATCAAGTGTTCAATGAGAATTCTTGGGGTAATAGTTGAAGCGATGAATGAAGCGGGTGTGAGAAAGGTGAGGGTGAGGCCAGGATTGGGTGCTAGGCTGCTCTACGCTTAGCGCCGGGATCTTCCATATATCACTCCAGCAGACCGACAAGATGCAGGTGGCTTTGAAAGGCAGAACCACGAGAATGAAGGGTTCACTTCTTCTGAAGCCATGATACCGAATGTTATTTCAGCCTCTGGATCTCACCACTGCTCTCCGGCCCAGTTTGCTACCTGAGGAAACACTGCTCTTTGTACAAGATGCAGTCGGTCTATATGAAGGGTACAAGCGCCCAGCAGTATCAACACGAGTTTAAGGAAAATTATGGGGGTGCTGACGATTACTGAATCTCAGGAAGTTCAAGCTACCAAACCATCAAAATGGCCATGCGTACTTAACTAGTCATCGGGTATGCTACGTGGACAATCTGGAGCCTAGGAAGCATTCTATTGCTGTGGAATTGAAGAATGTCGAAAGATATGAATTCTACGTAATGCAATGTATCCATGTCAACGTCTCGACATCTTGCTGAAGAAACACAGGCAGGCTTCCTTAAATCCTCAGCCAAAGTCACTCTATATCCCAAAGCTGCCAAACCATCCCTCATTCCAACTCGCAGCCCATCGACTTTCTCCAATTCACAGATAGCAGGCTCTCCTTCGCGCAGCGCCAATGCATCTCCAATACATGGTGGCAGAAGTCCCTTCCCGAGTGCTGGATCAGGACGTAGCACTCCCAGGCCGAGCAACGCAACGTGGGTCTGCACGATTTGTTCGTTCTCCAATCCAGTTCCGTCCAACTTTGACACGGCCACTGCGACCCCAAATATGTCTATTCCACCCTGTCTTAGTTGTGGGATCAAGCCAACCTTTCCTCATCTCCTCAAGGCAGCCATTGCAAACGCTGCAGGCCGAAAAGCTTCCCAGCCTTCCAGCCAGGAGCCTCAGCAACTACTTATAGGAGCCCAAGATCAATACAATGTCGAGTTCACCAGCAATTATGCCGGCAATTCAATGGATACTCCCTCCATGCTGTCGCGGAAGTCCCGGTTTCAATGTCCTCGATGCACTTTTCTCAATCATCCGTCGTTGCTCACTTGCGAGCTTTGTGGAGGCCCTCTGTTAGCAGAATCAAAAGCAGCAGAAGTGCTTGGCGAAGATATAAGGCGTCCCGAGTCTCCTGGTCCAACTTTAGATGGCTTCAGCTCCGGGCTTAACAGTGACACGGAATGCGTGAAATTATCCTTCCGTGCGGGAGGTGAGAAAATATTCCATGAGAGACTGAAAGGTGCAATAGTGCAGCGCAAGTGGCTACTCCAGAGTGCACCTCCTGTCCCGGACTCATATCAATCGTCTGGTTCCGGGCAAGGCCACGTCGTTGACCCAGACGGTAGTGTCAGAGCACAAACAGAGCGAGCACGGACAGTGGGCATCGCCGGTCTCGAACGTCAAGGCCTAGAGCTTCGCAAAAAGAATGAAGTAGTGATCGGCTCTGCATTCGAAGATCTCGACGCCTTGATGGCTTCCGCCAAAGAGATTATTGCTCTTGCAGAGAGCTTCGCAAAGAAATCAGACGACGGCTCAACAGAGGCCAACCAACTAATCGCCGAGTCTGCCAAAGCTTTGGAGATGGTAACAACGAAAGACATGCTGGGGTCGAGCTCTGGGTCGGAGTCTTTATACCTCTCCGAGATGTCTCGCAACCTCGCCGAATACCTTACCGATGACGCAAAGGGCATCCTACGCAAAGAAGGCGGTATCATGAGCCTTGTCGATCTCTGGGCCGTCTTCAACCGCGCAAGAGGTGGAGTCCAACTAATAAGTCCCATGGAGTTTGAGAAGGCTGCTCGTTTATGGGAGAAGCTCAAACTACCCATCCGATTACGCCAATTCAAGAACGGCCTCCTCGTTGTACAGCAAGCAGACCGCACAGACGACAAAACCATCGCGCAGCTTCTCGCTTGGCTCCAAGAACTACATCGCGTCCCACCTAGTGACGATGTCCACTGGGACTATGAACGTTTCGGCAGAGGCATCACGGCGCAGGAAGCTGCACAGCGCTTTGGGTGGAGCGTGGGTGTTGCGAGTGAGGAGTTGGAGATGGCGGAGGAGAAAGGGGCACTCTGTCGGGAGGAAGGCGTGGAGGGGTTGAGGTTCTGGGAGAATTGGATTGTGAGCGATCATAATGATGAGGAGGAGGGGGATGATGGGATTAGTGTGGAGCCTGTGAGAACGATACCTGATACGGAGCTTGTGCAAAGAAATTTGGAGGAAATGGGTCTCTGCTAGCGACGCCCTTCACTTTCAGGTAGTATATATACACGTTCTGTTTGAATATATGTTCACATAGACACAGCTAGATTATACAACCTACAAAGTTTAGCTGTGGTCAGAGCTTCCTTGCATAGAGGTCCGTGCGCATGTGTCTTTGACGACCTCAGCTCTTAGGCATTGAGTGGTGAAATTGTTTATGGCGTATGCTCTTTATATATCACCAGGACAACGATCTATAGGGTATGAGATGCAGACAAGCATCAGAGCAATCTCAAGCTCGGGCAGCCCCCTGCGCTCCTGATGGGCAGCTACTCCTTCAATTTTTTTCTCCTCCTCCTTTATGAATGCAACACCTCCTATCTCTCATTCTCACGCTCCGATCTTTCCTTCGACCTCTGATCAACCGCTCCTACACCCTCCCATTCGCCTCTATCCAACTTCTCTACCTCCAAACCGCCCTCCTCACCATTGACGCAGAAACGCTCATACCACCATCTCTTTTCCATTTGCTTCTTATCCGGCACCTGCGTTCTGTAAGCCTCTTTCAGCTCTTCCCATTCTTCTGGCCCGCCACAATCTTCAGCCGCGTGGTGCCCTGATCCATCAAGGCATGTGATGTAAGTAGTGGGCGGAGCGCGAGAGAGGAATATGAGGAGGTGTTCCCAGCCGTCGGCTGAGGAATCGTATTCGTATATTAAGTGATCGCTGGGGTCTCGCGTGCTCATGTAGTCTTCTATTGTGATATTGGAGCTGTGCGTCCAGTTGGGTGAAGTGGGGATGGGGATGCCAATGGGAGGGTGAGGGGGAGGTTCGTAGGTCGATATGAGCTTGTTGGGGCGCGGTGGAAGGAGGTCTGGCGGTTGGCGAGCAAGGGTAGTGAAAGCCTGGAAGGTGTATTCGTGGTTCGTGGACCAATTGAAGGCTGTGCTAAGGGCGAGGTTGAGGCTATGGAAGGTGGTGTGGGCGGGAATGGAAAGAGTGCGGGTTATTATTGGGTTGGTTATTTCCAGAATATTTACGCGGAACACGTAGTTGTCGGGTTGGTGACCTTTCGCGGAGGAATTGGAGTTGCTGGTGGCCATGTTGAGTGGTAGAGGTGTAAATAAAAGAGTCGCTTCAGTTGTCAGGGCCGCCTCTGGTCTTCAAGATCTGGGTATCAACTCGTTTATGTGAGGGAGATGCTGTATGCTTATTAATTATTATGGAAGGAGTAGAAGCGGAATGTTTTCGAATGTGAAACGAGAAGGAACCGAAATGTGGTGGGGATGGCTTTTGACTTGACATGGGCAACTTCTTCCCAAAATAATCGAGCAGCACCAAGCTTTACCCACCGTTACATGTGGAGATTGGTCTGGCACCATTTTGTGCGGGTGCATTTCAATGAGGCGGAAAGTTGGGAGATTTTGGGAAATTTGCAGCGCTTTAGTCCTCTTGCTAACATGAAGAATGACACAGATGGCGCAGAGAAGAATTCCCCACAACGACAAGCTCGGTTCTAGTGAAGGCTCCTTTGCCCAATGCGATGATATTTCACCCGACGATAGTTTGATAGAGGAGATATTTGGTGGGAAATACCGTATCTGCTAAGGCCCGAGTCGGCGGGTTGGGACATTTGGAGTCTTCGTGCCTCATATCCGGTACACCACTTATGTTGACAAGTTGGCACATGTCAGACGAGCTGGTGCCAGTCTGACGGGAAGCTTCGTCCAAAGCTTCGTTCAAAGCATCGTCCATGGCTTAGCTTGCTGATCCCTTGATCGAGACAATCTCTCCGAAATCTGTTCATAGATGGAGATGCATGCATATAGAGTTCCGTGAAGATTGCTTCAATGCCAATAGTTGTGTGATAGAGGAGCATCAGGTAGCAGACGACGCAGGTAGGATCTTGGTAGGGTATCAATACCCAAAAGATCAACATAGATGACAACTAGATCCGTCTAGTACATGTCGAGTCTAATTCCGGGGTGCCCCCTCTGGCCCTGGGGAGTCAATTCTGTGACATGAATGGAGGCTTGGAAAGACGCCTAGAGTAGTATCAGAATTAGATGCAAGAAAGATGCTTAGAAGCTTAGTGCCTTGCTGTAAAACATTCCAGACGGCTATGGACCCCCCTTGACCCCGAAACAAGCCCGGGACCAAAGCTGCTTAGTGCTCTCGGCTGACCTGTAAAGGCGTGACTCCACCAACCCCGCCCTTAGACTTGGACCGACACTTCGATAAGCCTACTACCAACACTATCATCCCTCATCGGCCCAACTTTCGTTCGCCGCATGGTATTGATGGACCCTCTGCAACTTCAGAGGTGCTGTACACTCACTAAGGTCAATTCTAACTAGAGCGTGGGAGGCTCGCGACGGGAGAGGGGCACTGCTGCTGCTACCGGGGTAAGGCTATCCCTCTGATTCTATTGGTAAGCGAAGGGTGTCCATCATCTAATCATGTACCTATAGATCGTCAGGATGATCTCCTCACAGAAGACTTCGAGGCTTCGAGGCTTGCATGGCACTACAACACGAGTGCCAGGTCATCGATGTCCGAGCCCCACCTACTGTCTCGCCATCCATCGTGGCTTCTCATGGGGACCGAAGGGCAAACACAGCGATCCTCAAGCTGGAAGGAGGTGGAAAGGCTTCAGCACGCATGAGAATGCCTGCCAAACCCTGCTTCAGAAACAGCTGTATCGTGGTACTTTCTGGAACCAACAATACCCTCTACGCAAATACCTGCCACGATACCTGCCAACCCAAGAATGGCGCTTGTCGAGCTGCTGGAGAAATCCAGATAGTAAGCCCGAAATTAGACATACGCTTTGGGGGTTGGGAAGATGGAAGCGAGGATCCGAAGAAAAATGGGAGCAATTCATGTCAAGGATAGAAGCGGAGGTGGCGAATAGAGAAAGACGATACCTCGATGTGATGAAGAATGCAGAGGAGGATGCCTTTGGATTATTATTTGGAAGGTATTGGACCAGGGAACAAGACAGTGCTGGCGCCTCAGGCGCGGATGGGCAGCAACCAAGTGCAAGTGTCAAAGGTCAAGGTTCTATGCCAAAAGCTGAGAAGACTGTTTCTAATGCCGAAACCCTAAAAGATGATGTAAGAGCACACAGGCTGAAGCCCAGAGATGAAGAGCAGTCAAAGACTAAGGCAGGGCTTACGGAAAGCGGGGAGCAAGAGTATGAAATAGATCCCATCACTATGCGAAAGGTTCCAAAAACAGTCTCCCCTACTGCGCCTCCCACAGCGTCCAAGGTCGATCGTCCAGCAAAGAATACCCAAGAGAGTTCTGATATTCCCATCAGACGCTTCCGTAAGCCCTCGGAAGATTCAACTTCAAATCATCTTTCCAGCAAAGATCAAACGCTGCCAAACAAGTCGAGCGATGCTTCCTCTACCCCTCCTACTCAGCAACGAAATGCCAAAAGCTGGCTTGCACGAGAAGGCTTTGGTCGCAAACAAGAGACTGTATCAGAAACCCAGCCAGTGACAAAGGTGTCGGAGGAAGTCAAGCCCAGAGCCAGCACTACAAAGATAGAGAGCGCCCTAGATCGACATCTGAAACGAAATAGCTCAGGTGGTCACGAATTTGAGCAACCAGCTCTACAGTACTGGCCTAAGGAGAACACCACAGATGATGTCGACTTGCTGCGGCCTAGCGATGTGAGAGCATCGGCAGGCCTTCGGGGCAGAGCTGCCAAGGAGAGTGACGCAGAGAAGCAAGCTCGTCAGCAAAGGCTTGAAAAGGAATATGATGAGCGCTCTCTCGACTGGGAAGCTCAATTGGCCCAAGAAGTTGCAGCAGAAACAGTTTTAGAGAGTAGTAATGGGAAAATGAAAGATCCCATAGCAGGTTCCTGGGTAAACCTCTTATCTACCAACGAACCCAGTGGTTCGCAAAGTACCACACCTGCAGAAAAGCAAGCACTAGAGCCATCTCCACACGGACCTAAAACGCCGAAGACGGTAACTCCGGTCAACGCCGCCTATCCAAAACAAGCCGACATCATCAGAACTCAACTTGTACCTCTGAAGGTCAGACTCGATGCTGTGAAGGCGGATTATGAGGCGCTAAGGCAACGATGGCTCACAGAGACCCGTAGAGAGAGAGCTAAGAAACAGGCCGATGGAATCCATGAAGATGAAGTAAGGGCTCAGAAGCAGGCTATGGAAGCTATGGAGATGCGCAATGTAAAACAGGATGATGCCGCTCTGGGTGCAGGTGATAAAGTCCAAAAGAAGCCGGAACCCCGGCAGCTACAAAGCTTCCTTCCTGGTGAGGGAGATATGGCGAGCAATGTTCACGAATTTGCTGGCAGAGATCGGTGGTACAAGAGAAAAGCGCCACATGCCCTAGAGGATCCCGTGAAGCTCCAAAATCTTGCCAAAGATAGAGAGTTAATACGTGAAGTAAGAAGTATATACGAGGATAGGTATGGCACTATTGACACGAAGCATCGACAACCCGCCATGGCCGTAGAGGAGCCCAGAGCACTGGATGTCACCGAGGACCAAGTCTCGTCAGAAAATGCTAGCCCTGTAACATTGTCAACCAGCGCTGCTTCAACTGATGCGGACAACATCCCCTCCGCACAAGCCGATGACTGCGAGGCTCTGGGGACTATTCAGAAGCTATTCAATGAACTCCGTCAAGCACAAACACTCATCCAGGAGCACCGCAGTTCCCTACAGCCTGAAGTGTCCAACAAGATGGTACAAGCTTCCAGGGCTTACGAGCAGACGGTATTGGAAATCGCAAAATCGGCCCTGAAGCTTACAAAGACCAGTCCCGGACTACCAGGAAGCACGTTGGCCGAGTACTTCGATGATGCTGGAGTATCCGCAGACTCACAATCCTCAACTGGACCTACCGCATCTTCTTTCGCTGCTAAAACCACAGCCACCATTCCACAAAGCACCCCAACCCCGAGCGTCTACCGTATCCTCGCCTACGACCTCGCTACCCAAAAAGTAATCTCCTCCCCCAAGACAACCTCCCTCGGCCCTTTCTCCAAAGAACAGACCCAAACCCTCATGCCCGTCGAAGCGCTCTCCGTGCTCAACAACCCCGGCAAATTTCTCCCCCATGTTATGAACCTCTACAACAAAGGCTATAGTGTCATCTCCGGCGCGTCCAACATTCTCGTATTCAAACGCGAAGCGAAAGGTGATGAATTAGCCGCAGCGAAACATGCCGAGGCGATCAGGTATCCGAACCCCGTGGATGGCACGGTAGCAAGTACTGGGAATTTCGCAAGCCCGACAGGCTTTGTTAATCATGACAGTCCGATCCCATTAGAAGAATTAGAACAGCATCATGCCGAGGGAACAACAGCGGATGCCGAGCCGGTGGGTCAGACCGCGCAGGATGGGGTAGGAAAGGTGAGGAGGGAGGAAGAGGTCTTTTCTGGACAGAGCAGAGGTGGGTGGCAGGATGGTAACGGGAGGAGAGGTAGGGAGAAGGGAGGAAGAAGGAAGGAGAGGAGGTGGGCGAGGGTATTAGTCACGGGGACAGTTACGGCGGCTTGTTGTTATGCGATTGGGGTTGTTAGTGAGATGATGAGGCATTAAGATAAGATGAGGTGGGTGGGAATACAGAGTAAAGGTATTAGCAGAAGGGTATTATGAAATACGGGGTGCTTGATCGGGGGAGATGGGTGGAGAGAGCTATGCAGCAAATAAAGAACTTGGGATGGGGAATGATTGAAATGACAATTGGGATCATGGCAGGTTCAGGCAACGGAGTAAAGCATTTTTGGCATATTGCGGTCGTTTGGGTGGGACTTATGTACTTTCGGCATGGGGTGTTATGTATTGTCTTCAGCGAAGATTTTTCTTGAGAAGAATGGATGGCATGTATGTAGAATGATAGCTGTAGTGGTATGTATCATCTCTCACTCACCTCATTTAGACAGATTCGGAATATAGTCAATCTACCTACTCATGGTACCTAGGTGAACGGAGTAAAGTATTTTGTTGTTGTTGTTGTTGATGTTACATATCTTCAGTAAAGATCTTTTTGAAGAATGTATGTTTATACAGTAGAATGATAGCTGCAGTGGGTATGTATCTTCTCTCACCTCACCTTACTTAGACCGATCGATCGGAATACATTACAGATCTATTCTACTGCATCATGCATACATACATGCTCGCAGGCTCCACATCGCATCTGTCGGATTGAGCAGAAATGAATAAGTGGCACCCACATCCGAGAAATTTTATGCTGGACAAAGACACCTTTCCCTTTCCTTCCCCTTCTTTGATTAAAGATTACTCGGACTATGCATACTATCTCCGAGGTGGGGGCCTGGAAAACGCTGTTTTTGTAATTATTCATTGGAGATTACATGCCCGCAATTATGAACTTTTGGGGCTGGAAGCTAATTTTTTTTATAAGAATGAATGAATGAATGAAGATGGCATGCTTGGGGGATTGGGGATGGGGGCGTGGCGTGAGTGGGGAGGCTTTTCTTTCTTTGTTATGGGGCTTTAGTCAGTGTGAATGGCAGGTGATATAGAGATGTGGCGGTGGGATGTTTTTGGGGGGGTGAGTAAGGTGGTGGATGAAGGGGATGGATGGGGGTTGAAGGGTATGTTGTGAGTAGGTTGGGGATAGGAGAGGAAGGGTGGTATTTGTAGCGAGGTGTTGGAGGTTTTGATAGCTGGTTTGTGCGATGGATGAGTTGAGGAGGTTGAGGATGGGATACTAGGTATGGGTTATGGGATGCGGGATGGCTAAGGTAGGGGATGAGGTGCGTTTGCTGCATTGAGATTTTTTTGGTGTGAGAGGCTGAGTACTTCGAGTACGAGTGATTAGGTAAGGGGGGTTTGTTCTCTAATCACAGTACCTTGTGCCTGGATTCGGATGTTAACGAGGTACCTGGGTGGCGCTGACCTGAGAACCTTACCTTGCTTCGTGTATATGTCAACAATAGAGCACCTGATTACTATTGAGGTAGCTTAGATGGTGGAATCATGAGGTCCCGCATGGGCAAGATGACGATGCTGTTTCCATCAGCGAAAAGCAGAAGGAGTTCTAATCATCACTATCTGAATTCGAGCGAAGTGTACAGGGAGCCAACCAATGCACGTCATTCCAACAACTTCGCCTCGTTCATCTATAAATACCACGTGCATAATGCTGAATAACAAGTGAAAAGTAGCATGACGGGGCTTTTCCACGTGCGTTGCTTGTATCTGCCTTGTTCGGTTGATTTGGCTTCCTAGGGGCAGGATAATAGATTGAGATCACAGACACAACATCGTTGCGCTTATTAATTGCCCAATAACTCCACAAACTAGCATTACTTACGAGAAAGCTGTAAGGCACAAACATCATTTCAAGAGAGCTCCACAAGATTTGCCGCAAATACTTGCCTCTTGGGGTGTTCATTGTGAAGTTGTGAGCTCTGTTGGTCTTGAGAGTATCTGAACTCTTCTTTTCCTTAGAAGGTCGGGTTGGCGTGCTTATTATGAGTCGCCCTTCAATGTCGCATCTCAAGATTGATTGTGGAATCAATGTTTGAGCCGCCAAGCGCATCTTATCGGTACCGTGCGACAGACGGCAATTGAGCAATGATGAGATGGAATGGCTTATGGCTTATGGCTTTGAGGCTCGCCTACTAATTGTTTGAAGCTATTCGCGGCTCCACGTGCCAACGACTCCTAAGGGCAAAGCTACCCCAATTGGCTTTTCTAAGCGATCAATGTGTGGTCTCAGGCGACTTGTTCCGGCCCGGAAGGGCTGCTAAGGTATGGGGTAGGAAAGGGAATTGGGGATCATTTTCCGAACAGAGAACTCGGAATAAAATGGCCCCACGGCGAAGCGCTTCTCTTTGCTTCGATAAGGTATTGATGGAACGACTTGCCGCACTGAACAATAGGTACGGTGTAGACTCCACGAAGGATTGCGTACATGCTCTCGATTGGCATATTCGTTTTACACTTGACGGCCAGTGGCTGTAAAGTTCTCCTTAGCAAGAAGCGACTTGTCCCTTAGCTGTCATCCATGGCCCGTACATCTCCATCCGCCAGCCGTGAGAGTTGAAATACGAGGATGGAAGGTGGAAGACATGCAGGATGCATCTACGGGCTCCGCATGCATTCAATAATCACTTGTCCTTTCGGGCAGATGGGCGACACATATGCATCATCTCCGTAATGCAGGTAAAAATGATGCGGACCCAGCCTCGTTATGCATTATTCACTGCGATTTCCAGCGGCCAAATTTCTCCCTCAACCAAGGTTGCTGTGCCTCTACATTGAGAGTAAATTAGCTGCTCGGTCGCCCCTTATTAATTACTAAGGTTCCGGCCTCTTGCCCAGTCTGCCAGCAGTGGCCCCCAAGAAGAGAACAATTGTCAATCTCGAGTGCGTGCGTGTGTAGGTACGTGAATACATGAGTACATGAGAGCACAGTAAGGTAAGGGTAAGGTATTGAACCGCAAGGGACGGAGCAGGCAAAAAAAGCTGCGTGTAAGATTCTGCCATGCACGCACCCATCGGAGCCATCCACACCTTTTGCGCAATCGTGTGGATGTCGGCAGTCTTCCGAGAAGCGGCTCCCCACTGACTGGTTCGTTCCAACATGCGCTAAACTATATCCAGCCTTAGCCCAACTGCCCTTCATCTCGCTGCTTTGTTGCGCATCGGTACCTGGATTCTGGACTAAAGTAGTGTGTAGGAGGGGGGGGGACCCCGTGTGGAAAAGGCGTCGTACCGAACATCCTTACAATTTCACCCTGCCAAGGCTAACCAAGGCAACGGCTTTGACAGGACTTGCAGGTGAGCGAATCGTAGAATGACAACACCGACTCCAAGTCCGCCGTAGCAGAACGAGGAGCAAGGATGGGGTACTTCTAATAGTCAGTGAAGGAAATCACTATGAGACTTGCTCCGCTATTCTTATGCGCGTAGCTGACCCGCCGAGTGAACATAGCCTGGGTTGTGACCCTCGATGGATTCCCTCTGGTGTGTATCCCTACGGGCTTGGGGGCAGCAAGCTTTGCAAGCCTTTCCATAGATAGAACCTGCTCTAGCTCTCCAATAGGACTAGCCTCAAGTCTCTGCCGCTCAAAACCCAGCCAAAAGCCATTTAGCGGAAGAACGAGTAGGGTTACAGTCTGCCCGCCGCTTTGATTGCCTGCCCTTAGCTCCAACTTGCTTTCCCCAGGGTGCAATTTCCCTTTCTCTCCAACCAGCTGTCTCCTCAGGTCATGCCGTCAACCCTCACACCGGCGTTCCTCTCGACAATCCTCCCTGTCGCCATCTCCCTCCCCCAGTATTGACCGACCCGACAGCAGAAGTGCTGGTAGCTGGGCACAGGCAAGAAACCGTTCTGGAGGAAAAAGGACAAGGTCTAATCACTACCAACATTTGATCTACAGACTACATTCTAAATCCCTCTTTCTCGCGACCTCAACCGTCGCCCACGCTCTTTACCTCGCTGGATATTCAATACGCTCATTCTGCGACTTCCATCTTCACGCGATAATTGGGTACATAAACATCGATAATTATTACGGTGTGGTGGAAGGTTGAATTTGCGGTGGAAGCATTCGTTCTACAGCCTTTCGATTCGACAATTCCTTGCATCAATCGTTACTTTCAACACCCTCACTCTTCACTTCATACCTTAATCTTCCAACAACAGCCACGCGGGCCGGCTTTCTTCTAGTTCGTGTCACATTGGAATTTGATTGCAGCCACGAGGTGGAATTCCTTTGTCCGACGACCACGCGAGCAGTGAGCTTCAAAGGCTCTCATCGGCCATGCAATTATAGCAACAAGGGTTAGATTGGGTAGTGAACAAAGAGAAGGATCACAGTCAAGCCGCATCGTTATCGACCGGCCTGGGCTGCGAATCGCTTCATCACGACTCCGGCGAGTCTAAAGACATCCATTCAAGGAGAGAACAACCTTGCAGAAACCCCCTGCTGAGGGACACACACATCGTTTCCGCGGCTGCTTAGTCGCCTTTTTCTTTTCTTGTCTCTTGGGCCTTCGGTGCCCTTTACACTCTTTTCCAAAGCGTTGCCTAATCCGCAGTCTTCTGCGACTGTGAGTTTCACCAATTCTCCCATATCGCCTATACCACCAAGGAGGGTCCTTCAGCTGACAGATTCGACTGCAGCCACGATCTTTTCAAATTTGACGTGTCAAGTCACTCGTTATTACAAAATCCTGACAGTAAGTCAAGCTCTAGCCCCCAAAAGCCGCTCACTAAGTACTGTCCCAGGTGTCATACACATACTCTCTTACCACTCAAATATCGTAATAAGATCCCTTTGCGAATAATAAGACCATATCCACAATGATTCGAAGATCTACCGTAATATTTGCGGCTTCGCTTGCCTTGCTGTCTACATTCGAACCGGCAGTATGCTTCGGGGCTGCTGTACCAGCCCAAAACCGTGACGAATTGGAAAGACCTAGGTTTCTGAAGAGGGAAATAAAACGTTTCCATCCCCGTGGTGCCAATGGAACAATTACTACTACTATGCCACCACAAGAACCTGACCATGACGGACCTTTTGGAGAGCACTCGACCTCAGACTTTGACTCGTTCTCAGAAACCCTGACAATACCCCAACAAGCCCCAGATACCACGACTACGAGCACGCCTGACACGTCTTTCCCGTTCGGAGTTATTGGTGGAGATACATCATCGTCCGAATCTCCAACGTCTAGCAGTACCACAATTCCAAGCACGACTACTTTGGAGAATGGAGAGATCACGAATTCTCTCAATTCAGATACGCAGACAAGCTCCACTACATCAGGGACGGCTACAGATACAGCTTCGGATTCGCAATCTAGTTCGGCATCTACCTCACCGTCTGACAGTAATGCTGCGTTGCTGCCGACAACTACTTCGCCAACTGATACAAGTGGGAGTGGGACTACAGAGACTTCCGTTGGTCAGCAATCGCCGTCAAGCACAGCGGTGGGGGATACTCAGCTGCCAGTCTCGGTTCCCTCAGTAACAGTTCCATCTGTTACTTTACCTCTTGGAAATGGTCCGACCGACACACAGAGCTCCGCAAGCGGAGAGACATCAATTACTCAACTGCCGGACGAGGGACAGACTTCTGTTACATCAGAATCGTCATCGTCCAACACAGGGTCGGTGACTGATACGAATGGGGGAGATGTACCAACAACTACCACCACAGTTCCAACGCTGGGTAATGGCAATCAGTCACCAGTCGTAGAGCCTACCAGCACGGTGGCCTCCTCGCCAGACAACGACAATTCCGCTGCGTCTACCTCCAATACAGGTGAACCCAGCCCAACTACGTCTACCTCCAGTGCAGGTGAGGTCAACCCAACTACAGCGAATACCTATACTGCACCTCCAGATGTCATCCCAACTGTGGGCGCTACATTGAGTGTTCCTAGTGTTCTTCCTTTGCCAGGTGTATCGCAACCTAGCGCACCTGCTGCTACAGCGACGGATACTGGTGCTCCAGAGGGCAATTCTGCTACCGACACTGCTACCGACACGGGTACTTCAGCAACCTCGACAGCTGGCGCAGTACTCGGAGATACTTCAGCAAATCCTGTTGTACCAGCGCCGACCGGCACTGACCTTTACACTGCCTTGACAAATGCCTTGGGTCCAAATGTAGCTCCTAGCTCCACTATGCTGTCTAATGGTGTAGTTGTACCTCTTATCAACACGCTTGCGAGCGACGTGGGAGGTGATCTCAGTACCGCTATTACTGATGTGGCAGGCGGCGTCAGCACCATTGCGAGCAACATTGGAGGTGATCTCACTACCGCCATCAGTAACGTGGCTGGCGGTGTCAGCACCGTTGTGAGCAATGCTGGAGGTGCCGCCACTACCGCTGTTAGCAACGCAGTAGCCGGCGTTGATACCGTTGTGAGCAATGCTGGAGGTGCCGCCACTACCGCTGTGAGCAACGCAGTAGCCGGCGTTGATACCGTTGTGAGCAATGCTGGAGGTGCCGCCACTACCGCTGTGAGCAACGCAGTAGCCGGCGTTGATACCGTTGTGAGCAATGCTGGAGGTGCCGCCACTACCGCTGTTAGCAACGCAGTAGCCGGCGTTGATACCGTTGTGAGCAATGCTGGAGGTGCCGCCACTACCGCTGTGAGCAACGCAGTAGCCGGCGTTGATACCGTTGTGAGCAATGCTGGAGGTGCCGCCACTACCGCTGTGAGCAACGCAGTAGCTGGCGTTGATACCGCCGTTAGCAACCTAATTTCCAGTGCATCCCCGACAGTAACTGCCCCGGTCATCCCTGTGGCTACAGATTCGAACGGAAATGTAATTTCGAACACGGCCGCAGCGTCCAACACAGTCCCCGTCGCTACAGATTCAAACGGAAACGTAATTTCGAACACGGCCGCAGCGTCCAACACAGTGATCGCGCCAATCATCCCAGGCGTGATAAACACGGTTGGAAGTGTTCTCTCGGAGCTGACAGCAGCAGCCGGATCGGTCATCCCAGCCTCTATTACGAATTCTCTTGGACAGGTCGTGCCGAACCCAACTGCAGCACCTACGATCATAGGAGATACCCTCTTGCCTTCAGCAGCTACGATTCTAGGAGATACCCTTTTGCCTTCGGCACCTACGGTTCTAGGAGATACCCTCTTGCCTTCAGCAGCTACGATTCTCGGAGATACCCTCTTGCCTTCAGCACCTACGGTTCTAGGAGATACCCTTTTGCCTTCGGCACCTACGGTTCTAGGAGATACCCTCTTGCCTTCGGCACATACCATTCTAGGAGATACTCTCTTGCCTTCAGCAGCTACGATTCTAGGAGACACGCTCCTGCCTCCACTAGCCTCGATCACAGGGTCCCTCCTCCCACCTTCAACAGCCTCGATCGCAGGGGACACTCTCATGGCTCCAGTCCCAACGGAGACCGGTATCACCCTGGTGGCGAATCCATTAGCATCTACGAACTCGGCTTTGGCGCCACTTGTACCCGCTACAACGGATTCGCTTGGAAATGTCATCCCTAACCCATCCGCTGCCACAAACACAGCGCTCGCCAGTATCGTACCCTCGACCGAAGCAGCTCCTCTTACAACGCTGTCAAACGGTGCGGTCGTGCCAGCCAACACTGGCCTTGTGACGAACACTAATGGGGAAATTATTCCAGCAACTCAGGTCTCAGCCACAGGGCCAGTCACGGCTGCTCCGGTGGTGGGTTCATCGACTTTGTCAAATGGTGCTGTTGTTCCAATCACAGCTGCTCCTGCCTCTACAACCTTGCCCAATGGCTCGGTCGTGCCAGTGTCAAATACTGCGAGCCCAGCTTCGACCACTTTGCCAAACGGTTCAGTTGTGCCAGTCTCCAATGCGAACGCTGCTTCTACTACTCTGCCTAACGGCTCAGTCGTGCCAGTTGCTTCAGTCCCAGCGTCACAGACTGGACCGCCCGAGACCCAGGCACCTGGTGCAACCACTGCCCTCAGTACACCGCCGCCACAAACCGTAGCCCCAGCCGTGCAAACCTTCCCAACTGATTCGCAGGGACCATTTACCCAGCAGCCTACTGGATCTGATAGCGCAACCTCCCAGTCCGTTCCCTCACAGATCATTGTGCAACCACCGGTTTCTTCGGAAACTGGCGGCGCATCTTCAAGCAATACACCTACTGGTCTCCCTACCGGCGTGCCTCTTGTGTTATACCCACCGTCTGGTCCTGTGAAGCAGCCTGATAACACCGACGAGATCCAGATTGGCTTCAAGTACCCTCTGAACTACAACTTTGTCTATGGGCACTCTGAATCCCAACAGCAGATCTTCAAATTTCTTCCTCTGGGTATTTCATACGGTCTAAACATCGAAGTCGACAATGTTACAATGGCAACTTTACGGGCTTGGGATACAACTCAAGATCTCCACTACATCACTACACTTGCCATCGCCTGGATACCAAGTGGCCTTGTTGAGACTCTGGGCCTCCTCGTCCAAACACAGACCTCGAGATTCTACAACAATCCTGACAGTAGCACCAACACTCTCCTCTCCATGATCAACAACGCTCTTCCAATTGCCGCTGACAACTCGACCGATGGCATGGACACTCCCTACGGCGCTATGCCCACTTCAACTTCGTCTCAAAAGAGTAATGGAGCACCAATCGGAGGTAGCATCGGCGCCTCTGCCCCAGTCAAACCATCAGCCATCGGCATTGGGGTCGGTATTACGTGCGGTGCTGCTGTTTACGGGGCTGCTATGTTCTTTGTAGCGAGAAGGTACAAAAAGAGGAGACAATCACATCTGCGGTCACCAAGCATGTACAGCAGCCCCGTCATGTCACACATCGGACCGGACGCTGGTGCTGGTACAGCATTGATGAGTGGAGGCATAGACCGGAGCATAAGTCCCTACCACGATGATGACGGCAGAGCAGGGAGCAGAGGTAGCGGAAGGAGCGGTTCAACTGGTCGGCAGCAAATCAGCGCACCGGTCATGGCAGAGAACAGTCTAGGATGGAACTGAGAGCCTGATGAGGGCTTGTATTATACTACCAAAACATAATACGGGGGATCTAGTCGGCGGAACCATCATACCACCGTCAACTATACATACGTCCCTCGCCAAATCATATCATTCTTCTAGATCATCGGAATCGGGCTGGATCTTTGACGATAGAAGAGGATCCTGTGCGTATATTTTTCGAAATTTTTTGTTACCTTATTCCCCCATATGTTTGTTTTAGAGAAGAGAGATGGATTGGATTGTAGTGGCAGGACTTGAATAGAGCATGCGAGTGGAATGGCATGCGGCCGGCTTGTATATTTACGTTTTGAACGTCGAGACTCAGCGTCAAACGTTTTCTTTTGTATCGGAAAGGTCAGACAGGTGGGGAAGGGAGTGAGTTCTCAGTCCTGTCGATAGCTAGGGTAGCGATGGATAATCTAATCCGACGAAAAATGTCGATTCAAACTATTCATTATGTATTTGCATCTCTAAACTGAATTTTTATAGTTCGTATGAAAAGTAGCCTGATAAGATTTGCCTTAGGTACCTAGAAGGATTCACCTATCAAGCGTACACACCTATCAAGCGTACAGCCCTGTAGGGCTGGACCTAAAGCTGGCGAAGTGGACCCCGAAGGTGGCCTAAAACTGGAACCTTCCGGGGCTCATTTCTAGGAGCTCTCGGGGGGTCTTCTAGGGCCCGCTTCGCCAGCTTTAGGTCCAGCCCTATAGAGCTGTACGCTTGATAGGTGTGTACGCTTGATAGGTGAATCCTTCTAGTGAGTACTTCGGGGCCTTAAGTCTTCTGGGGCAAGCTTAGAAGGGTTTTTAGGTGCGCTTATGATACTTACTTGGGGGTTGGTTCTGGGGGTGCCTCTAGGCGCGGCTGCCAATCATTTAGGCTCACCATCGGAGGTAGCTCCAGGGCCTACACTTCCCTGTAAACAAATCAGCATCTTATTTACTTAGCACTCTTTCGAGCTCCGTCATTGACACCTTTATATAGCCCTCCCTCCTACCATCTCCAACAGTAAAAATGACAGACCTCACCCCCCTCCTCGACTCCCTCCTCCGCAAACACAATTCCAAACTGAAACCCTCCCCACGCAAACGCTCCGACACGCGTGACGAATTCCTTAAAGAAGCATACAGAATAGTACCTCCCCCCTCCCCCCTCCCCCATCCACACACCCCCCTCTCCACCTCCCTAACCCTGACCCTATAGAACGACCACATCACCTCCCTCCACACCTACCTCCTCTCCATCCGCCAAGCCTACCTCTCCACCTCCCCCCCTCCCCGGCGCCAACCCGCCCTCCAATCCCCCAATACAAACACCCTAAACCCACCCACTTACCTCTCCCCTTCATCCCGCGACGCCATTGACGCCTCCACTACCACGCTCCTGCGCGACCTCTCCTCCTCCATCCGACAGCTCTCAGACGCTGAAAACCTCCGCCGTCTGACGGTCCAGAAACGTATTGAGAAGAAATACTCGAAGGGGTTATTGGGGCGATGGGCTGCTGGTGGGGGGTCGGGAGTTGGGGAGAAGAGCCCCGAGGAGGTAGAGGAGAGGGAGAGGGTTAGGGAGGAGGAATTGTGGAGGGATAGTGTGATTTGGTACTTGGGCAGGAAGTTGGAGGAGACGGGGGAGGTGCGGAGGGAGATGGTGGGTAGGAGGTTGGAGAGGGGGAAGGGGGTGTTGGGGAGGGTGAGGGGGGAGATGGGAGGGGTTAGTGGGGAGGGGGTTGGGGGGGTAGGAGGGGAGTATATGGGGGGTGGCGGGAGTGCGAGTGGGAATGTAGGGAGAGGGCAGGGGGGCAAAGCGGCAGCGATGATGGAAGAGGAGGATAGACGGCAGATTGAGCAGCAATTGACGCCGGAGCAGTTGCAGTTATTTGCGAAGGAGAATCAGGATATGCTAAAGCATTATGAGGATACGTTGGATCAAGTCCGGTATGTCCAATACCCCCATCCCCAAGTCCCCTTCATCATCTGCCACCTTCCCCCCCAAACCACATACATCCTCTAGCAGCACACATCCCCCTTCAAAGCCGTATCACCAATACCCACTCACTAACATCCTTCGCCACCAACAATAGAACAGCCGAGCGCTCCATGCTCGAGATCTCAGAACTGCAAACACAATTAGTGCAGAATCTGGATATGCAGAGTGCTAATATCTCGCAACTTGTGGCGGATTCGCTGTCGACGACTGAGAATGTGGGGGGTGGGAATAGGGAGTTGAAGAGGGCGACGGAGAGGAAGAGTACGGCTAGGATGGTGTTTTGGTCGAGTTGTGCGCTGTGTACGGTGCTGATTGGGTGGGATTTGATTTTTTAGGGGGATGGTGATGAGGAGGGAGCGTGAAGGGGAGGACTTTTTGCGTTGAGTTGAGACTGGCTATCTATCTAGCTGTGGATGATGCATCGATACCCCCGGGACATGGTCCCATCTATATTGGTTTTTTTCTTATTTTAAAAATCCGGCTAAAGTATAGCTTTCCATGCATGAATTATCCAATCTCACATGAGAAATTTATTCTGTTTCCTTCACCACCTTATCCATAGCCTTAGCCACATACTCCACATTTCCCGTATTCAGCCCCGCCATGCTGATTCTCCCATTCTTCGTCATGTATACGTGGAACTCTTCCCTAATCTGAAGCACCTGTTTCTCCGTCAACCCCGTAAAGCTAAACATGCCAATCTGATCCGTGATATGCTTCCAGCTCCCTTCCTTCCCGTTCAGCTCTTCCAGCTTCGATCTCAACGCTTTTCGCATATCAATGATACGGCCGGCCATTGTTCTTAGATTTTCTTCCCACTCCGCGAATAACTTTGGATCATTAAGCACGGTACTAGCTATGCGAGCGCCGTAGGCGGGCGGGTTGCTGATCTCGCTTCGCTGGAGAATGGCGAGTTGAGAGGAAATACGGGCGATTGTGCTTTTGGCGTCTGGACCGGGTCCGGTGACGAAGTGGAAAGCGCCGGCTCGTTCACCGTAGAGACCGAAATTCTTGGCGAACGATTGCGCAATGCAGAGCTCGAAGCCTTGCTCAACGAAGTAGCGAACAGCCCAGGCATCATTTTCTAGATCGCCGGACGCGAAACCCTGGTACGCACAGTCGAAGAAGGGGAAATGTTTCCGTGCGCGTATCACTTTGGCAATTTCTTTCCATTGATCGCGGGTAGGGTCGACGCCTGTGGGGTTGTGGGCACAGGCGTGGAGGAGGATTATGCTTCCTTCGGGGGCTTTTTCGATGGCGGAGCGCATGCCGGTGAAGTCGAGGCCTTTGGTGGATGGGGAGAAGTAGGGGTAGGTTTTTATGGGGAGGTGGACGTTGCTGAAGATTTGGTTGTGGTTGGCCCATGTTGGGGAGGAGAAGTAGACGGGTTGGGAGGTGGGACGGGGGTAGAAGCGTGAGAGGAAGAGGGCGCCTAGGTGGACGGCACCGGTGCCGGAGATGGTTTGGATGGATACTGCCTGTAGAGGGGGATGTTAGAGAGTTTTGAGGGTGGGGTTGGAGGGAGATTGTACACGCTGCTCTTGCCTAGCTGGGCTGTCGGCTCCTAATATGAGCTTCTGAGCGGCGTTGGTGAAGTCTGGGAGACCAGCAATTGGAAGATATTCGTGGTTCAAATTAGGATCTTTTCGTAACAAGTCATCGGCCTATAAGGAAGGAGGATTGGTATATAGTATTCAAAGCTTAGGGAGGCGGAGACGCACCTTCTTAACTACGGGAAGAACCCAGGGTTTGGCATTGTTGTCTCTGTAAGCTCCAATGCCTAAGTCAACCTTTTTCTCGAAGTCGTCCTTTCGGTACGCGGCCATGAGCCCGAAGAGCGGGTCTTCGGGCGCTTGGGGGACAATGTCCGCATGGAACACGGTGGGATTGTTGCCCTCCATGTGGCCTTTGATGTTGGAGAGTCTCGATAGAGATTTTGTAGCTTCTTGTGAAGCCGAAGAGTTGCGCATGTTGGAGCAGGCGGCGGTCAGACGTAGCGCGTCTCGGCAAGGCTGCCGTTGGAGACGGTCCTTGGGGTATTTATGGGGATCCCGGCAATCTAGTGCTTCTCAAAGAACCGAGGCTACTTATCATAACATCTTGCCCGGTGGTGACGAAAGATACGGCATACGCTATGATATCGATGACTATCTAGTACTATGGTCCCTTCCCTATCCACTTGCTTGTCCCGTGAACATCGTTGCTCCGATCATGTGCTTTACAACCGCTGACTTCAGTTCGACCAATCATGGGAGGATCGAGCTCGGTGAGATTTACATACCTACAGTTTTCCGCTCCATGTAAGCTCAGGTAATTAAGAGGAGGAAACTTATCTCCTGGGGAAAGTTGAAACACTATGGGTCGTCGCCAATGACACTTCCGCCTTGCGAAAGCTTGAGATCAAGGTTATGAGTGTTGGGGGCAAGAGAGCAGGGTCTCAATAGATCTTTGAAGCTCCTCTTTAGCACTATATGAGCCGTAGCTCATGTCTCTTCTGATTCACTTGTGACTGGAGACAGTGAAAAGGATTGTGAACCAAAACCAGAAGTTCAAAGCACAACGTAAAGGAGAAAGTCCAATTCACTATGGTAGAAAGAGAGTACACGTCTAAGTGAAGCTGTTGCCTATTGAAAGACCGAACCATCAATACCATAGGTAATGCAATCCTTAAACCGGTTGAATGACTGGTAAATATTATGAACACAGGAAACGTATCCCATAAGAATACGAGGGTCTGACAGTAGGAGTCAGTAACAAGCCCCTTGAAAACATCATCAGACAAAACCACAAGGACTGTATTTACACCATAAGCAGTATAAGGCTTGGCGCTACAGCCCTACAGCTGTCACTTTACGCGACTGTCGTGACGCGATTCACTTATCCAGCATACTGCTTCCACTGCCCCCCAAAATTCGTCGGTCTGGCTGCCTCCAGTCCTTTCAAGCTTCTTCTTTCTAGAATTCTGTCACGGTCCCTCCTTTTCTCACGGTCTTTCCGTTCTATACGTTCCCGAAGCAATCGCTCCTACCTGACTACCCAAAAAGGTAATCAGACCGTATGTTCTACTCATGAATTGACGAGACGTTTTCGTACACAAGTCGACATCATGCCACCAAAGCAAGCTACACTGGGGTATGTGAAGTCGAAACAGCAGACGTTGGGGTGCATGATTCCTGCCTCACGTCTTTAATCCTACGACCTTGCTAATGTGCATCTATTAAACAGGAAATTCTTCGGACAATCCAATGGAGTTGGAGCTAAGCCACAACAGTCTACCCTAGCATTCCAAAAACCCAAAATAGCCGTGAAGGACGAGAAGGAGGAGGTTAACGGCATCCAGGATTTAGAGGGGAGTGAAGGATCAGAAGATGTGAAGAGCGATGTCGTGGACGGGGACGCTAAGATGGATATACGGGAGGAATCTAATGTTGAAACTGCAGAGGAAGAGGTTTCGGTCGATATAAGGGGAGAGTCTACCAATGGCGAAGCTCGAAGAGGTTCCGGTGAAGACTCATCTCCGCTACCGAAACGAAGCAAGGAGGAAGTCGACGAGGAGGAAGACGAGGAGGACAATGAGCCCGTTAGGAAGCGACCGAGAAGAAGTGCACCAAAAGAAAAGCCCAAACGCTCGACAAAGGCCCAATTGGCAGCACCAAGCAAAGGCTCAGCAGAGACGAACTCTGATGCCACGAAAGCTGCAGCGACTAAAACGTCCTCTGAAGGATCAAAGAAGAAAAGCTTATTGAAAGAAGTCAACGGGCGACCTGCAGTGCCAGTGAAGGAAGCAGATGATCATCTCCCCGACAAAGCTATCTCCGAAGCAGAAGATGAAGAGGTCGAGTCTGACGAGGAAGACAAACCAGAAGTCGCCGCTAAGGCCCGAGAGAAGGTCCAATCGACGCTAAAGAGCAGTGGGAAGGACCCCTATCCTGATTGGAAGTCAGGAGAGCCAGTTCCATACGCTGCATTATGTACTACTTTCTCTCTCATCGAGATGACGACGAAGCGCCTTGTAATTTCATCTCACTGCTCGCTCTTCCTTCGTCAGGTACTGCGACTCACGCCTCAAGATCTACTACCTACGGTACAACTCATGATCAATAAGCTTGCTGCTGATTACGCTGGAATCGAGCTTGGTATCGGCGAATCATTAATCATGAAAGCCATTGGTGAATCAACAGGTAGGAGTCTTCAGATCATAAAAGCCGATCAGAATGAGATAGGAGATCTTGGGCTTGTGGCTGCTAAGAGTCGCTCGAACCAGCCGACGATGTTTAAGCCGAAACCCCTGACTGTGAGAGGGGTTCTTGATGGTCTCATGGGTATAGCTACTGTCTCTGGAGACGGCTCCCAGGGAAGAAAGATTGCTGGCATCAAGAAGTTGCTATCTGCGGCTGATGCAGTCCATGCTGGAAAGGGCAGCAAAGGAATTGATATCTCGAAAGACAAAGGTGGAGCAAGCGAAGCCAAGTTCATCATACGATTTCTAGAGGGTAAATTGAGACTCGGCTTAGCAGAGAAGACTGTCCTTGTTGCTCTCGCTCACGCGATGGTCGTTCATGAGACGGAGAAGAACGGTAACAAGCTACCAAGCAGCGAAAAGCTGGCAGAAGGAGAGGCGATTCTGAAGACAGTCTACAGGTAAGAATTTGGCCGTACATTATATTCATTTGCTGACTGGATATAGCGAACTGCCAAGTTACGAAGTGATCATCCCTGCAATGGTCCAGCATGGGATCTTCAACTTACGAGAGAATTGCAAGCTTCAACCTGGGGTACCATTGAAACCTATGTTGGCAAAGCCGACGAAGTCTATCACAGAAGTGCTCGACCGGTTTGAAGGTAAAAATTTCACTTGCGAATACAAGTATGATGGCGAGCGAGCACAGATACATTACGTTGCCGAAGACTCGCCACAGCAATATCCGAGCAGTTTGCCTACAGGAAAAGGGGCGAAGGGACTCTCTGCCATCTTCTCCAGGAACTCGGAAGACCTTTCCAAGAAATACCCCGATATCTTGGCCAAGCTCCACACATGGATCAAGCCAGAAACGAAGAGCTTTGTGCTCGACTGCGAGACCGTAGCATGGGATCTGGTGGAGAAGAAAGTATTACCATTCCAGCAACTCATGACCCGCAAGCGTAAAGACGTCAAAGCCGATGATATAACAGTCAAAGTCTGCGTCTTTGCCTTTGACATGCTCTTCTATAATGGCGAATCAATCGTTCAAAAATCTCTCCGTGAGCGGCGAGACCTTCTCCACGAAGCCTTTTCGGAAGTTGAAGGCGAATTTACCTACGCTCAGCATGGCGACACCTCCGACCTTGAAGAAATCCAAAACCTCCTCGACGAGAGCGTCAAAGCCTCCTGTGAAGGCTTGATGGTGAAAATGCTCGACACCAACGAAAGCGGCTACGAACCCAGCAAAAGAAGTCGTAATTGGCTCAAGGTCAAAAAAGACTATCTTTCGGGGATCGGAGACTCCCTCGACCTCGTCGTGCTAGGTGCGTATTACGGCAGGGGCAAGAGAACAAGCGTCTACGGCGCTTTCCTCCTAGCCTGCTACAACTCCGCAAACGAAACCTACGAAACCGTCTGCAACATCGGCACCGGCTTCTCAGAAGCCATCCTAGAAGAACTCCACTCCAAACTCAAAGATCACACGATTGAAAAGCCCAAACCCTTCTACTCCCACAGCAACGTCCCCAAAGACCAACCAGATGTGTGGTTCGAGCCGCGTTTCGTCTGGGAAGTCAAGACTGCTGATCTGACGCTGAGTCCAAGATATAAAGCCGGTGCTGCGGCGCTGGGTGATAGTAGTGGGAAGGGAATTAGTTTGAGGTTTCCGAGGTTTATAAAGGAGAGGGATGATAAGAAGGCGGATGAGGCGACGGGGAGTCGGCAGGTAGTTGAGATGTATCAGAAGCAGGAGGGGGTGAGTAAGAGTAAGGGACCGAGTGTTGATGATGATTTCGAGTATTGATGTGATGCCCGGCGTGTATGTTCATTGTATATATTATTGCCTATGTGATATATGATGATGCTATGGCTTATATTCCAAAAAATTGCAAAAGCATTGGCTATGAAGCTTCTTTATTCAAGACGTTCACTATCGTGTCCTGTTATCCAGTACACCTGTCCCAAGGCTCCCGGTAGACCAACCCCATCCCCTCAAATACCTTCCTCTCCGCCTCCTTCCAGTCTTTGCACCTCGTCTTTTTGTCCGTCCAACCCTCCAGATCCACCCACCTGCCCGTTCCCCTTTCCCCAACCCCACTGCTATCAAACTTCCAACCCAGCTTGTTTTTGGCATATCGCCGCAGATCCCTCTGAAATGTAGTCCCAGATGTCCATCCGGCAATTGCACATCCTACTGTACGCCACGGACTAATTATAATGTCGACTCTGCGGTGTGGATTCGGATTCTTGGCTTTCGAGTTGGCGGCAAGGTCGGCCTCCTTGGTAGGCCAATTAGGATCTTGCCATACAACAAGTGCTTTGTCAAGGGTGTCGAAGCCGTGGCCACCTACAGTAGCTGTATTGACCGGGAGTGGTTGTTGATCACGTTTTGAGTTTGTGAGATTGAGAGTCAGGGTGTGTGTAATGCAGCCTTCCTTTTCTAGGGATTTAACAACCCGGTCGACGAGATTGTAAGTCATGGCTTCGTCACGATGGGAGAGGATTACGTCCACGTCTCCGCTTTGGGATTTGCCACGGCGGTATCCGCCGACGATTATGGTCTCGACGTTGGAATCTGTGACGAGCTTTGCGTGGCGAGTTATAGTTGCAGTGATAGATTCGACTTCTGAGCGAGGAATCTTGAGAAGGAACTCATCATAGTACTTGAGGCCAATTTGCTGAACACGGGATAGAGATCTCCATCCGTATTCGACGATGTCATCGAGGTCTCGCCATCCTTTATCATAGTAAAACTCCCGCGCTGTTTTGGCCCCCACGCCCCAGATCTCGTAGAATTCGCGGAGGACTTTGAGAGCTGGATCTGCTTCTAGATCTTCTACAGCCTGTAGACGGCCGGTGCTATTATATTCGTGGAATAAAGAAGCGATCTTTTGGTCACATCCGGGCAAAGCTAAGGTTTCGCGAGTGCTCTGGATCCGATAAGGATATGCTGCTACGGAGGCAATGCTGGTGCTGTAAGCCCGAACGCCGATCTCGTCTAGTGTGAGCAGGCGGGCTAGCTTGATCTTTTTGAGCTCATCTATAAAATCATTGTTCGGCGAATTCAAGGGCGTAGCACGCTCACATGCATAAACCTTGTTCTCCTTTACCCAGTCCGGCAATGGCGGCAGGACACTGCTGACTGCTTCATCGTGCTCCGAGGTTGTCTGATGCAGTAGCTGCGTAGGGCGCGTGACAGGCTGGGATGGTCGAGAGGTCGCCTGAGTAGAAGAGGAGAACCGCTTGCCCACGATATCTAGTTTTGCAGCTTCCTTGATGCGGTCCTGCTTTTTGTATCGATTATAAGACGGCTTCGGATCTGCATAAGCTCGTTCCACAATGCCCTGAAGGACACCCTCCTTGATATAGGGGCTCTTGTTGATCACAGAGGCTGGCTTTGTTGCGACCGGCTCTTTTGCTGGCAGGATTTTCGTTGCGCGTTCCTGAATGGGTCGGATTCCTGCCTCGAAAACCGTGTAAGGCTCCAGATCCTGAATCCTACCCAGCTTTAGAGAGACATGAAGCCACTCAAGCTTGACCACTTTCACTTTATTTGCGAAGTCCGTGGTAAGGAATTGTTGGGCGAAATCTTCGGATCCTGCGTCGTCAGTCGAGGCCTCCGTAGGGGATGCTGGCTCATGAGATAAGGAAAGCTGAGACATCGGTTCAACCTCCAATCTATCTTCATCTTCCGTATCCGAAGCCGCACTCGACTCGTCCACTGTCACAAGCCCTGGCCTCTGCGTTCGGTGGCTTCCTTCCTCGGCTAGCCTCCTTCGCTTGTTTGCTGGTGTTCTGTTATTCGAGTTTGATGATGATGTCCTAGTAGGCCGACGGTTTTCCTCCTCGCCAATGTCTTCCAAATGAACACCTTTCCATTGCAACTCGGATCTTGCTCGTCTGGGTCTGGAAATATTGCCAAGCACTAGGTTCGCTTCCTCGATATCATACGTTAGTGGGGCTTTCCCATTACTGAGAGCATCTTCAGCTTCATGTTGTTCGCTGATCGAGAGATGTGTGGCGAGTACAAAGACAGGTGGTAGCTGACTCAAATCGAGTGTCGTCGTTGGAGAGGATATGGAATGATCAGAATGAGGCGCGTTGTGATCACTATCTTCCATCTTGCTTCAGCGTAGCGTTTGCATAGCTGTACTCGAGTCCTATATCGATATAGCCCATAGCGCTGGAAGTACGAGCTCTGCACATGTTGAAGTTCCCTGAGCTGGAGTCTGGTTGGAGAGAATAGAGTGAGGGAGCGCGTTGACTTTGGAAGAAGCAAACAATCCAAAAATATGCTGGAGCATTCGACAAAATATTCTAAAGCAAAGGATGCAACTATTTACAGGGATTGAATCAGCGGTAGTGTGGTCTGTAATATCTTACGTCAAGCCTCTCAAGCAGAGGGGATTGTTTGGCCTTACCCCATTAGGCAAGCGGCATCTACGTCGATCCGGTTCTCATCTTCTCTCACACTTTGCGAACCACAAGCTTGATCTTTTGTAGGACATGGTATCTTCTAATGAAGACTTTTGGCCTCGTTTATAGCTTGTTGTTCAGTACACATCCGATTGACCTTTTTGAGAAGGGGGCTATTTTGAACAACATGCCTGGATTCCAGGCTTCTACGACATGGAACGGGCAGTCATCTCGGTACTTCCTGAAAGGGACAATTTTTCGCTATGTGCGCTCTGTAAAACTGGGAAGGAGTGCTGTATAGACACGGCTTTAGTACTTCTTTTGGCCGTTGGTTTCTCCCTTTTGACAGGCGTATAATTCTTCGCGGCCGCATCGTTCTGCTATTATCGCAGTTATCTTTATATGTTTTGACAGACCATTTTGCTAGTCATTCGCACAATAGCTGTATCCGCGGTGGCAACATCGCCAGAATTTTGTCCTGTTATTATCAATTTTCGCGTCGACGATCTCCACCCCCCAGTTCTTTTTGCGACCTCATGGGCACAGTGGAAGCTTGAGACTCTTAAATATTCTTTTCAAAGAACACCTACTGGTGATAGAGTATCCATGATCTGGAAGCACACGTCCGCCAAACCGGGGGAATATATATTTATATCCAGTAAGCACCGGAAATGGTTTGTTGATCCAAATGGAGTCCTGAGTAGGGGTCATGGATGAGGTTTGTATCTCGTTACCTAGCTGATGACTTTTCAAGAAGAGGACGAATTCAGCAGGACTTGTAACCTTGTCCAGGTTCGCAAGCCTATCAAGAAAACGCCCAGTGAAGCCGGCTTTTCCCAATGGCGATGTAGTTGTCACTAACACCAATGATACATGCGGCTGGGTTGACACCGCTGTACCGCTGTGCGTAAGAGGTTTGAGGTCAGGAGCCCGGATATGCCATTCTTCAATTCGAAGTTTTTCAGTAGCTGGTGCTAATCCATAAACGTAGTGGACAAACGACAGCAGCTGGTGATGGGGATAAGACTACGAGTTCCCGTGAGGCGGATCCTGTGAACCCATAGTATAGAAGGATTTCAACTGGTTGGAGACTGGATCGCAATGTAACGTCCTTCGCAGACAGCTGTTGTGGATATTCTCCATCCAAAACGACCGCCGACAGCAGTGTCTGAGAGTAATACCCGCCGACCTAGATCGCTCTGCTAATACTCAAGCTTATACGAGAGTTGCGAAGTCTGACCATGGAGAGACTGAGCATTGTCTGACTGGAAGTGAGCTGAGAACAAGGGAATGCTTAGAGCAGTAAAGACCTAAAGTCTAATGCACGGGGTTTCAGCATAAAGGGATAGGTTTTGGGACGGGATGTTACGGTTCGTAGCGTTCTATACCCTCTTATGTATCGTTAGTACTAACCTTTGAGAGGTTGTTAGAACACTAGAACATGAAGGCGTGAGATTTTGTTAAGGACAATGACGGTTTTACCCGTACTATGCTGTGGTTAAGTCCTTCGGGTGATTGTTTGTGTTATACTCCGACACGGGTATCCATCGCGATGCTACCCTAACACTTGAGTTGGAAAGTAAACAATCAACACTACATGTTTAGCGTTCTTTTGAAATTTGACGGGCATCTAAGATTCACACCTTACCCTTTTGCCCTGAGACCCCCACATCGTCTGTATGCACTTCCCAGCTCATGAACAGGGTCTGTCATTTGTCTTATGAACATCATATTGATATCATCCAGTCAATCTTTTCCGACCGACGATCTATTTTTCGTTTCCTGGACTTGCAGATTGGTGATATTACAGGGTCAATCGCAGAGAGCAGAAAAGTCTCCTTGCTTGTTGGTTCCTAGAACTCTTTGATATAGCCGTTAGGATGGTCGACGAGCATACGCTGAAGGTAAAGCTCCCAGAGTCCATCCTCCGAAAGCCCGTGGTGCCGGGTCCCAATTCCTGGGCTCTCTCACAGCAACAACATAAGCAGCAGCAACATACCAACGGTGTCTCGAACGGCTCCAAAGCCATCACGAGGGACAGATACGAAAACAAGCCAATGCCACCACCTCCACCGCCGGGTTCTCCCTCTCCAGACGGTCACTTACAGCCTAAAGTGTACATACAGCCCGCTGTGCCCTTGGTGAGCCCACCAACCGCAGTAAAAACGCCGCAGAAACGAGCAGTGACCGAACCAGTGGTCCCAAAGCCACTATTTGGTAGTAGAAAAATCAGCGTTACGGAGCTTCGAAGAAAGTACTCAAACACAAAGCCGAAAGCGATTGCTACGGAAGCCCCAGAGGAGGCGAAGCGTCAGTCAACACCCAAACCTCCGGCCTCTGCCGAAGAAGTGGGACCGCCAGTGCAGGGATTAGGCACGCAGTCAGTGGAAGACGTCGTGCGAGTCACGACCCCGGTACCTGTACCAGCTAAGAGCATAAGTAATCCCTTTCTCACTAGTTATGACTCTCCTTTGCAAGAAACATCAGAACACGCTCGTCCGCTCCAATCGACGCCCTTACCGACGCGCCGCTATCTAAGAGAAAATGGTATCCCCACCCCTAAGCTTGCCGAGACTTTCGACCTGGCAAAGCACCAGGCACGGGAGCATGTCCAAAACGAAGGAGTACGGCCAGTAGAATCAAAGGAGCATACACGACCAGCTGCGACGCTGTATCCTTCAAGAGTTGGAACTCATGCTAATGCAGGAGAGGTCGCGTGGGTGGAAGCGAATGGATTGCACCGGGTTGAAAGTTGCGTTGGCCTTATTGAGAACGCTGGGTCTGGCGACAGTAACGGGAACACTACTTTTACGAACTCAAGTGAGGGCCCATCTCAACCTAGCACAGCACAATATTCGAGTACCGGAGGTCTTCTGCCTTCAGTCGTGTATACACCGAGCGACTATGGCGGTGTTTGGGAGAATGATCCTGCCGTCGTAAGCATAATCTGTGGTCGGCTTAGGATGGCAATATTGACAAGATACAGGGCTACTCTTTACCTCCTTTCAGTCCCATGCCAAAAGGTCACTCCGCTGCTTCATATTCTGGGAGTATCCCTCAAGGATCGGTCCCCGATGTATTCAGAGGCTCAAATCCAAACTTCGATCATTTCTCGCAGTATCCGAATTCGTTCCCCTCCGCAAATTCCTGGGCTTCAGAATCCCAAACTAATTCTCTTGGATCCAATAATCCTCCTCTATCGGCACTCCTTCCCCCACGCTGGCCACATCATCATTCCATGAATGCTGTGCCGTCGCCGCCAGCTAACCAACATGACTTCCAAAGAGCAGGCTCTGTCTCGGTTGCTTTGACCCAGATCGAGCTCACTGTGCATCATCATATTGATACTGCATTTAGTTCACTCTCACGCCTCATAACCGATAAGCATGATAGAATGATGGACCAAACCCTTCATCGTTTGGAAAGTCTGGAGGACGTGGTGAGCAAGGGACTCCGAGCTGTCAAAGGCGAAATTAAAGACGTCAAGAAGGACTTCGGCAAGCTACAGGGGCGCCTGATCGATGGATCGAAGAGCAGCGATCAAATCATAGGTCTTGTTATAAGATTAGAAGGGAAATTGGATGCATTTCAAGCGGTGGTGGAGGAACATGCTTCTGAGGTTAAGCATACTATCGTTGAACAGAGCACCACCAATTTGGACCTCGATCGCCAGCAGCGGCTCGCATCACATCGACGTACTGAGAGTGCACATGGCGCTCTAGGACAAGGCGAGCAGCGTCAGCAGTACCAAAGTGGTGCTAGTGGTTCTTCGAACAGTGCTAGACAAAGCGAAACCAGCAGTAGACGCAATCGATCGAACACCACTGGCAGCCAGTCTGCTGGTCGCACCAGTGACGAGAGGAGTACCAGGAGAGAGGTATATGCAGATCTAGGTGGACCAAGGGGAGCCCCACCGGATCTGAGGGATCATCCTGCATTTGCAGGAACACACAAAGGCCAGAATCAGGCTCTCCGACATAGCCAGACAGGCTTGCCAAACAGCCTGCATAGCCTACCTTTCGATACCCCCTCACTTAGTGATGGCCGATGGTATCAACAAGCTTATGGCCAGGGCCATTGACTGTGAGGGCTGGTCTACGTTTTGCTTTTCCATAGACGTCTTCTATCATGCAGAGTGTCGGTTCGTAGGGTCTGAAGAGAAGGCGGGTAGCAGAAAGTAATATTAAGACACAAGCAAAGAGATACAGTACAACAACTTGGTCTAAAATATAAGTTGTGGTTTTCCATTGTTCAAACGTGGCGTATTTACCGTTTACCGTACTAGTGTAAAAGTAGCTGCTGCGAAGCAAAGCAATTCCGCAAACAGAAGTGAAATTTAAATCGGCGCTAGTACGATCATAATTTACGACGATGTATACCTAGGTACTGTACCTACCTGTAGAAAGCCCAAGGTCCAAATTCCCCCGCCGTCTTTACCCCACCAACGTTCTGGACCTAGGCAGATAAAATGGCTTTTCCTCCGGAACGCATCACTGTCAAGAGGCACCGTGACGAGGACCCAGTAGATGCTCTTTGTAAGTCATGTTTCATTCTCAAGAACAGCCCGCTGTACTGTTCGCTGATCCAAGCAGACATAGAACCAAAAAGAAACAGACCTAGTGCCCTTTGGAAGCGAGCCGATGAAGGAGATTGCGAGCCTCGTTTTGCACAGTCTTTGCCTCTTCCAGAACCGCTAAGTAACGATCAATCACTTACTTCTACGGTTCCTGGGGTTACAACATCTACAGCGGCAACCCCGACACTGATTGATCGTCCCACGGGGCGGACAGAAGTCACGCCTCCTCTTCGCCAGCATGTCCAGCCCAACCGTCAAGAGCCGGCCCATGTGGGCCTCAAGTCACCAGCATCTCCTATCACCCGCCCATTGCGACGTAGCGAGGGGAACGAAGAGTCGGGAGAAACTAGCCTCAAACCGCGAAATTTCCATCTGAGCAAGAAAATTTCACCCAGAATTCCTCTATATGCCGTCTCGAAGCATAGAGCGCGAATGGAGAGAGATGTTCGGAAGGTTGACCTGGCAATGTTCGTGGAGAAGAGGGAAGGAGCAACACAGTCACGGCATGCCAACAGGGACGTGGCAGCGAATTTCGGTGAATCCAGCCGGCAAGACTTCGACAGCTCAGTGTCATCACGGGAAGGGCCAGGCGTTACTGCAGACGAACGTAATTGGGGGGCTACCAACTGGGGCAGGTCAGTCAAGCATGAAATACATGGTGAAACAATCACGGAATCGGCGCGGACAATCGATCCATTCAAGAACTGGGATATCGAGTCTCCGGAACTTGCTGAGCAGCTCCAACAGATCGCTGTTGAGGAGATACTTTCCGAGGAAGCTCGAGCAGCACCAGGAAATGGTCATATCCGATTAAGGTCACAGCCGAAGCCCCCCAAGCCCCGGCAAGCGAAGACGCAGGGCGCCGTGGACGCTGGAGAAATCGATGTTGCCATGACAGATAGTAATGGTCTTGAAGACGACAGCATGTATGTGGTCGACACGTACGTACGGTCAATTGCACAACCCATTAGTACTGAGGACTCCGACTTTTACGTCGATTCGTTGCGCGGTCTCAACCAAGGTAACGTTGGCATCCTCGTGATCGACGAGGATGAAGAGAAATTGTGGGAGACGTATGGCGAGATGCAGGAGAGCGATCCTGAATGGAATAGTGAAGAAGAAGACGAAAATGGTCTGTAGTCCATTGCGCTCGCTTCGGAATACTGATGGGTTCGACAGCGGAAGACTATTACGGCAATGACTACCCGGAAGATGAAGTAAACTCTGATGACGAGTTCGGTAGAGGTGCATACAATTACCGGCACGGCGCTTCTGACGATGAGGAATTCGGCGAAGAAGTGACCAGTTGGTCCGACGTAGAGGATGATCGTACTTCTTGGTCAACTCGTTGAGATATACAGGTATGAATAGCTGACTGTAGCGATTTGCACCATCCAATAATCCTACAACGAGGACAAATCGACTTTCTCACAACCGAAATGCAGTAAGTACAATGATGCCAACCACAGGGGAATATCATAGTCTTTCCTTGACGGATCATCACCGCGGTTAAAGAAAACAAAAACCTCCCATAGCGGAGCTCTTCCAAGGCGCTCGAACAGAAATACGATACAATCTTGTGTATACACCAGGGTTAATGACCAACGAAAAGCAAGAAGTTCATCCAGTGTCCTCCCACACACCAATCCTTTCAGCGAACGTTGGTACTTGTCACCCGTGGTGGCGGGCGATCTGGGAGGCATTAGCGGCGCATCTTAGCAGAGGAAATGGTGTCTTACTATCAAGCATCTCGCCGTAGGCGTGGTTCTGATATTGCCCGCCCAGCCACGAATACGTAGGATGGCATCCATTCCGTGCAAGGGTGGCCATCATTCCATACCTTTGCACCATATCGGCGGTCCTCAACATCCTCACTTGGGGGATGCTATTTTGACCGAGGAGTCGATAATATCTGCATTGTAAGCCACCGAGCACACGTTTTACACGCCCGTTGTGACAAAAGTGAGCGTTGAAAGCATCCAAAAGATCAGGCCAGAGGTAGCCACGGTCAATGCGCAAGTACCAGATGAAGTGTACCTCTTCGGTGGTGTACGGGTGTCGAAAAGCACGTGGTTCTTTCGATGAGAGGTCAGGGGAACTTGACGGTGATCTACTAGGTCGATGAGAGGGTCTGCGAGAACCACCTTTGGGTACGTGAGAGGTGCTACCTCGACGACTGTGGATTGTTGATCGGGAGGACTTGAAGCCTTTGCTGGAAATTGGACTTCGTGACTGATACCTTGATGGCTGTCGATCGTCTTCGCTGCTGGATTGGGTCCATTGGGACCTTGGCGAATGTTTAATTTCTTCGTCGGATGGATTTAGCATGTCCTGAATGGTCATGCTTCGACGTCGATACGTTCCGTCTTCGTGTGCAAATGTCGGTGCCACCATACTCTGTTCACTGCCAGAGGCATCTGGACCCAAGTCTGAGCCATACCCAATACGTTGTGAAGTCATAATGTCAGACGTGGAAAAGGGAGCGCGAATGCTCAAAGGTCTATGATTGTATGGCTCAGTAGAAAGAAAAACTGGCATACTGCAATAGTCGATGACCAAGGCTGGTATAAGTAAGCGGAGCGGCTTATGCGTGGCGATAAATTTCAGCGCTTGCGATAAAATCAATGGCTGCTTTACAAAAATTGTGCCTTGGCCAGCAGGACTTCGTTATTGAAATGTTGTTGTCCGGGCTATGAAGGCTGTTGAAACCGGGCGATGCCAAGGAATATGTTTCGTGAAAAGATACGATGTTTCACAGGTAGAGGTGTTGTTCTATCAGGTACCAGGGCAGGGACGATCCCAGCCAGAGATGCACCCCCAAGCAACTTTGCCGCCCTTCTACTCGGGGAAGCGGGTTTCACCACTCCAATGAGTGTCCGCCAAAAAGGGAGGGGGACGGGGAGGGGGTGCTAACGTCGGCTGAGCGTTTTATGTCAATGAAGACTAAGACTAATGGAACCGGAGCTGTAGGTACCGGAGCTTCACCAGATAGTGGATGTTACTTGCTGCGCCATAAGACACAAAAGCTTAGTCTATCCGGGAGCAAGTCGGCTTCCTCGCAACGATTCGGAAGAGGAAGAATTGTCAAGGATGTGGTGATCAGATGGTTCGGGAGGTCCTTCGCAATATCTATAGGATCTCCAGTTCTCTGGATTAAAACCTGCGCACTTCCAGCTGACGATTAGCGTGGCACCAGCTATGCAGGAAGAGCACACAAATGAGGTGTGTAATTGGTTTGTTTACTCCTTCAATAAGCCAATTCGAGGAGATGGGATGGAGTGAACAGCTCACGTTCGACAGCATTTATTGCCATATACAATTTGACCTGTAGGGCATCTGGGTCGCCGAAAAGGGTTTAGTGATTTTCAGACCACCATTTCGTACCCGTCGACAGGGGTTGTTAATCAGTCTAGAGAGATTTAGACGCTTTTAGCTGCATATTTGCGCATTAGTGTCGTCAATCTTGTGGGTTTGAGCCACTGACAGGACTAGTGTCATGCGAGTTTCTGCAGCTAAAGCTAGCTGCTGCTTGAGGCGTCATGCTTCAGGATCCTTCGGTTTGGGTTGGTGCTCTCCACAGATGCACCGCGCCAGTCACATCCCGTCTTTCCATTGGCTGCCCATTGCGTCAAAGCAGTCGGAACGCCCGTGTTGGACCATACTAAAACAGCCTACCGCGCGACACTGTCACTCTGCGGTAAGGTATCGTCTCGTTCCTTTGATGATACCGCTGTTACGTTTGACGTGCATGAAGATTCAATCAGCTGACAGCTCTGCGCCGCTTCGACTCTACCTCGAAGACTTCTGCAATTCAGCGAGTCGCAGCAGTATGTGTATCTTACAAGTTATTTCCTGTCTGAAGGCCTTCTGGCTGCCTGGAGATCGACCAGGAAGGAAGTTTCATGTGCAAGCTGCGGAATCAATCTTGTTACATCGTCATCCTACCCCAGCCATACCCCAGCCATTGTTTACACCAAAACATACGTTGGTCTATTTTCAAGCTTTCCTGTGGCCGAGTCCCTCACAGCCTTGTATGCTACGCTGTGCAGATCATAGGGCTTCTAGCGCGGCCTGCGGCCTGTCACATCGTTGCTTTACGCGCCCATCAATAAGCTGAGCCTTCAGTCCTAGCCTGAAAGGGCGATAGTATAGGTACCGGGGTGTTCTAAATGTGCAATGGTTGGATGGATTCCTCTGCTTTTTGTTACAGGTATTTTTGCGAAGAATCCTCCAGGCTTAGGGTACGGTGGCAAGGTCTACGAACGGAGGCTAATTCTGCAGCGAGCGACCGGAAAAAGCCTTGTCCTTTAACCTGAATAATAAATGTGACTTCACTTGCACACAACGAGATGCCATTCGTTTCCAGCAACGCGGTACAGCCGTGTCACAGGAGGTTGAGTCAAAATTGCGACGGTCACAAGCTGAGGGGGAATCCTCCACGTGGCTTTCATGGTTGCTGATTCTTATCTTCAGCTCGACAGCCCCCAATATGAGGTATTTGGAAGAAGAACCCTTGGCATGGCTTCGTGTGGTTTCATGCTGAATCCTTCTCGTGCCCAAAACCAATCAAGAAAGTCATCATAATCCAACTAAGGTTTAGATAGTGTCCAGGCGCGGTGGCCAGCACAACGTTTGATGATCATTCCATCCAGCGCCGCTTTGAGCCTTCACAAGCCTTTTGTTCTATTGCCGATATGCCCTTTCAGCGTATCGCTGTTGGATAGTAGCGACCCGACCTTTAACGCCATGCATTGAACCATAAATGGTAAGCTACTATCTCCAGAGTCGATACTACCTTACCTCCCAGCTCGCTGAACTAGCTGAAACCCCACTCTTTTTCTCCAACTCAGTCTATGGAGCCTTCGATTTTCTTTCCCAACGGAAAGGAAGAATGTATAACAAGGATGCACATGTCATGGCCATCCTAGATGTCTCATGCCTTTCGAGCACAGCGAATTGCATTCTCAAGACCAACCCAAGCGCCGACGGATACGGTACCGCGGCCCATCGCAATAAGCCTATGTAAGTCAGTTGTCGCTTACGCTTCGGAGAAAGCCATTCCTTACGCCAAAAGCCACAGAAAGGGAATGGCATGAGCGGTCCCTGGAGGTCGAAATTGTTTCATTGCAAGGATGGCTTTGTTCGTGAGCAGAAGGAGGCTCAAACCGTAGAGGATCGACACTACATGTGCCGTATGCTACTTCACGTGGTACTTCACATTGTGACTTGCATGCAGGATTCAAGATCTAATGCTTCATCCTATGAAACGAATCCTCCTACTACTGCGGCTTTCTGTAGGCGGGGGCGGTGACAAACACTGCGGCCTATTCTCCTGGCTAGAAAGATTGTCACACCAACACGTCAGGGCATTGAGGCGGTGAGTCCTTATTATATCAACCTCCACGGATTCTCAAGTGAAACAATCAATGCCTGCGGTCATCTACATTCTGTTGAGCCAGCGGAGAAATGAATCATCCGTCGACCGACTGAATCCATCACGAGAGAGCTATTTCCCCCGGTCCACAGTCGTTTAATGATGCCTAGGCAATCATTGACGACTAATTAGAGCTGAAAGCCATCGACGCGTCATCCTTAGCCCATGGTAAAGCAGCGTAGGGAGCAAGTACCGTAGGACTCATCTCGATCCAGAGCCAATTCCAGTAGGTGTCATGCCCGGAGTGACTCAAATTCTGCTCTCTGGAGGCCTTTCATTCTCTCTGTTGCTTTCGTTGCCCATGGCCTGTAGGCATATGCCATGACTCGCTTCTCGTAACCTCGTGTGTGGAAAACTCCTCTTCCGTGGCCTTGTCACTGTCACATGGAGCAATTTCCTATCCGAAATTTCCGAAGTCGAAATTTTCTTTCATCCTTCATGAGAAATGCAACTTCCGAAGTTGGAATTATGCCTTCATCCTTCGTGAGAAATGCTCTACCCCGAAATTTCTAGGTACCTTGCGTAATCCCGAGACCCTATGCGAAAGCTCTCAGAGAATCCTTTACTGAAGACATTGTCACTATCTCTACAGAATCCTCTCCAGAATCTTCTCCCAACCCCTCTGCGAAACCTCTGCGAAACCCTCTGCGAAACCCTCTCCTAAAACTCCTACAAATCCTCTACAAACCTACGGCCCATTTTCAGCAACCATAAGTCAACCCAGGTGCGGGTAGAGGCACGCATCAAGCCTTCCAAACGCCATCAAAACAACATGATGCGGAATCTAGGTCCACCGGGTCTCAATATGTCACACCAAACCACGCCCAACATCTCCAAGCGAGAGGGAAATAGCATAACATGGCACACCGCAACGGCCACAAAAGGTCAACGCTGACCTCTTCGCGCCGCTTACACATACAGAACCTCAGGCGATGCTCGAATAGAGCCAGAGTCTTATTAAAGAGGATCGAATAATATGGGAACATGCTTGAACTTCCGGAATAAAAACATACCGTCACGGATCTTTGCAGGTTTGACGCCAGATTGCGCCCCAGTTACCCTCGCATGCGCCCAACATTGTATACTCATCCGTACAGAAGCTCCTTGCGATAATATATTTCCTTCCCAGCAAAGCTATGCCAAACTAAATCCGCGTGCGTGGTTCCTCGACCCCCTGCTGACGATGAGATCTGTGTGAAGGGCCTCGCTACACTCATTGAGTGAGGCGTGTGGCAGGCAGATCATACCTACCTAACCCACCCACCTATTCGAACCAACAAACCCGCTTGCCTTTTCTCATTGTGGAAAAAAGTCAATGCGAAACTTCCCTCATTGCGAAAGTATAGTGAGTTTTTGCATGCCTGCCTTACCTAGAGGGATGGAGGTTTGCACTGATCTCTATTTGGAGAATTAAGGGTTATGATTGATGGTGGTACATAATGCCCCTGCGTGCACCAAACACCCTTCAGGGCAAAATACTCTAGGTCGGATCTTCGGGTCTTCTGTTGCACGAAGATCTTCTGTTAGGCTTTATGTATAGCCTTAGGCCTACGGCCGTCCCTCACATTGGTATGAGTACTTGAAGAACGCGTTGGTGAAGGACACGGAAAGGGAAGGGAAGGATTGGTGGGAATTTTTGTGAAGGATGTATGGGCTTGGTAGCGACCGTCGAGGGTATTTATATGTTATGCTATGCGCACAATGGATACGTTAGTTGTTCTGAATGGATGGTTGTGTCATTTGGACTGGACGCGTAGTGTAATACTATCTTTTTGAGGTGGCTTGGTTGCGATAATACATGAGGTATCTTACTTGGGTGCGGGCTTGAAGCTGGGAGAATCTATTCACAGCGCAAGATTTCATTAGGCTTTGCTGGCATGTGAGCTTGATTTGGTTCAGTTGTCATAGCTAGCTAGTTACTGTGACGCATATTACGTATGATTGAGCCAGCAAATTGTTATCATTCACGCCCTTTTACTCCTTGTCTCTTCTGGATATGAGCACAACTGTGTTAGGCTCAGGGCTTGTATGCAGTAAAACCAATCTCCATCCCCTCCTCGTTGTGTCTTTGAACAGAATAAGAATTAGGTTAGCACCGTTGCTCGCAGGCCGTGCAGAAGCCGAAGTAGAGTAGAGGAGGTCTTCAAGCGCACTGATCTCGGTTCCATGTTGATGTAGCACAACAGCGATTCTACTTGTCCAAGTGGACTCCAGTAGCAGCAGCACATCTGCACACCATTAGTTCACCAGTACAAGCAGACAGTACAAGGTCCAAGACTTAACGGGTCAGTGGCGTAATGGATATTGCAATGTTCCCATTCCTCGTCGCGGTGAAGTGCAGCTTTGAATTGTACGGCTTCATCGATCTTACAGAAGCGCCAGATCACGGAACGGGTCTGTTTATTTTATAGTCAGATACGAGACCCCTAGTAAGCCCAAGCAGTAGGGAAACTTACACCACCAGGAGTCTCTCCATCCTCCATACTCTCTACCCTCCTACCCTTCCTCTCTCCCATCTTCCTCAACGCCTCGACTCCGAAATCTTCATCAACACCGACAGCTCTCACACACCTCGTCACCCCAGTATCAATCCAACCGCGCAATAAACCCCCGATGACATCAACGTCTTTACCTAGCTCGACGAAACAGACTAGCTCGCGACCTTGGATGTCTTTGCCATAGACAACACCATTGGAGGTATCGTCGTAGTAGTTCTGGCAGTCATTCGGGTCCATAAAGCGGACTGTTGCTGAGCTCTCACTACGCATGAAGATCCATTCAATGGGGCCGCCGTAGACGAGGGAGGCGACGAAGGACGGAGTGGCGTTGCGAGGGAGGTCTTTGATGATTACCGAGCGGATTTGAGCGGCTGGATTAGATGTCAGTACGATGGTCCTAGGCATACTCAGGCTCGCGAAAGACAAGAATTCGGGGGTAACGGTAACGGCCACGTAAAATTCACATTCTGCAGCCCCGTTCAGAAGATAAGAGTGCTCAGTTTGTGTTCGTCAGCTTAGAGATGAATAGCTTTGGGCATAACGTCGCTAAGAATGCTACCATTTCAAGCTTGTTGCCGTGTTTAGTGGGCGTCAGATGGGGAAGTGTCCGGATGATTTTCACCCTTGCGAGCAAGGATGATGAGTGGGGAAGGTCACTTACCAGGTCTACCACGCTGCTCCAGCTGAGGCCACGCGTTGAAGAAGGTCTTGTGCTCACGATCTTCAGTATCCTCGTCAGCTTTGGCTGCCACATTAGTGGCTTTTGCTGCCAACGGCGGTCGTTGAGAAGCTTCGATGGATTGCGAGAGAGTTCTGGTAGGTTCTGAGACAGCAGTCCGATCAGCTGCAGGCTTCACAGTGGCGTTAGAAGAAGCTCCGGTAGCCCTGGTAGGAAGGCTAGCGTTCTCTTTTGTGTTCTTTGGCGTTGAAGCCCATTTGTCGAGAAACTTGTTAGGAATATCCATATCGCTCGTCGTGCTAGCAAGTTTAGATGCCTCACTTGGCTCAACACCCACTGTACGACAGAGGATGCGGCTTGCAAGATCAGCAAGCAACGCGGAATCTTCTGGCTTGAGGCTTCCAATTGACTCCAATTTTTGTAGCACAGTCACCAGACGGTCGTCAAAATCTGGGGCTGTGGATTTCTTAGAGTGTATGTCGGCTTCTGTGCCAGTTGTAGGCATCTGCTGGCTTGGAGGAATTGTTGCCCGATTGGTATGGACCGTGGAAGACGAATCCTTCTGTGAGCCTTCTGAAGTAGTCTGAGGCGCCGAAACTGGTTTTGGAGGTTTGGTTCCCAGCCCTTTCGACTGTGCAGTACTTGATCCGGATGTAGCTTGAGGTGAATGTGAGGTGGTTCGCAGATGAGATGGGAGTGAGTTGTTGTGGGCGCTTGAAGACGCCGGGGACCATTTCTCAATCGGGTCATAGAAAGTTGCAGGCTTGGAAGTCTCCGGTAAAGGAGATACTTTGAATCTGACTTTGTTTCCATCGGCCCTGAGCACGGGAGATCCATTATCCGCTGAATGTGGAGCTTTGACAACGCCACGGTCAGCCATGGGCACGATCTCGTCTTCTAGCTTCTGGCTTCTAGAGGAAATGCCTTTGTTTTGCTTGCTTGCACTCTTGGAAGGAGATGGTTTGTATAGATGCTCACCAATCAAGGGCCTACCGATCTCATGATCAGAGTCAGCGGCCTTAAATGACATTCTAGTAAAACTATCATTGATAGCTGGATTAGCCTCAACGACCCTCACTGGCGTCAGATCTCTCGGCGGGGTGCTAAAAGTACTGAGTGAAGAGCGACGGTATTCGCCAGATAATGGCGCCCATATGGACTGAGACAGCGGCTTGGAATCCAGGGTACCCACAATGGTAGAAACGACGTGAGAGACTTCGGCAAGTTCATCATCATAAGTTCTAGCTGGGGTCACACGGGGGCTTGCTGGATTGGTCTTGGGTGTGTTTTGAGGAGGTCTAACCCCGCTACCTTGTGGACTTGTCACTGGATGATTGGTTGGAGACGCCGGGCTGTTGCGGTTGGGCGTGGTGCTATGGCTCGATCTTGTTGTTGGGATGTCAATAGGGGCCGTTCGATGACCAGCTGCTCCATTGAAGACATCTTCATCCGTGAACATCGTCCCATTACGCTGTTTAGGCACCGATTCAGGCGATGTCTGAGTAGGGGTGGCAGCGGCCCCAAACGAAGACTTGTTGCTGCTACGCATCTGAGCAATGAAGCGATTTATCGTTTCAGCGGAGTCTACTCCAACTTTTGGCTTCGTCATTGTAGTCGTTGTAGCTCAATGTAGCTGTGTCTGGTATCATAGCATTCAGCATGACAAAACCTGATAGAAAAAAGGGACAAACCTGATTTACTCACTTTAGTCGAAGCAACAGTGGCTGAATCGTACATAGGGGCAGGCTGTCACACGAAGGGATCTCTGTTCGGTTATGGAAGAGCAGACTTTAGTACAAGTAAACGAACGTCGAGGAATATGCAGGAGTGTGATTGTTGATGTTTATGTGTTGTGAGTGAGGTTGTTGGGTGAGGCTTTCAGGGCAATGCAAATAAAACATACCGCGTCTCGCACCCTCACAACGCGTTTCCACTGCAACCTCAACACAATATTTGCCACAGTATATTGCACAGATGGGTTAGACCGGAAACGGCGGTCCGATCAAAAGATTACCATAACATATCATACATCTAGGCCATGCATTCACCTTTACCGATGGGTATCTTAACGCCAGACCGATGCAAGTTTCGTAAGGAGCTATATACTACTCAACCTGAAGGTATCGGCATATTTTCCCAGTTCTTCTCCCCATTCCTGGGTGTTTCCTTGATGACTTGCAACATCCTCTTGCCACAGTAACCATCTCCTTTGGCTTCCCTAGTTTCTTTTTGGAACGAGCCACCAGCTTTGAGGCTCTTATCAGGAATCCAGACCTCATCCTCTACTTGTGAGCCCACTAACTCAGTGCGACGCGGATTGAACCACGGCAGTCCAACCAAATGATTGATGATGTTTTGGGGTATACTGAATATGCGTTCGAAACGCTGGATGGTTGGAAGCCACGACAATGTCACGTTGTCGTATGCCACCCTGACATAGGGGTTCATAAAGACACCTACATACTCGCCATCTTCTTCGAATGTACCTTGACTTAAGAGATCGGCGTGAATCAAACAGCACTCAGACGCATCCCAGTAAAGATCCTCCGTTGCTCTAAAACGTAAAGGTGGATCTGCCTGAAATGGTTTGGCATCGAAAGCAACCATCCCACCCCAACAACTCTTGACCCTTACTGCATCCTTGCCTGCGAGGACATCTGCCCTGCTGTAGCCATTCCCCGCGGTGCTGAACCAAGGGAACAAGGGGAGGCCCATGCTGAAGCCTTCCAGGTCGCGGGTAGCATACGTGTCGTAGAATTTGAAAGGGTTGATGAAGTCTACCGCACAAGCAGCACGGTAAGCAGTATGTCCATGTTCGTTGAGATTGGTCGCAAGAAGAAGTTGAACCGCCTGAACAGGGTCGAAGACTGCATCGTTCAGATAGAGCAGCTTGTCATATTTCACTTCTGGATGTTCCCACAGAGGTTCGAGAGCTCTGTTGCGGGCTTCTGCTAAGTAGGCAACCCGCTTAGTCCGTTTAGATCCATCAGGCAGTGTGATTTGAGGGAACTCATCCAATGGTGGAGGATCTTCGTATATTATCGTATGCTGACACTGTAGCTTTCGATTGAATTTGAACTCTGCGGTCTGTGCATTTTCCCCAGCTGTATTTTCATAAATGCTCATATATACATTTCGATTCCCAAGCATATCTATGAGTTCCAAAAGTGCTTCACCCCACGCACCATCCAATAGATGTCCGTCTTCATCATATATGCTTGCAGCAATGAATATTTTCTGGTTTTCGGGATTTGCTCGCCCGTAGTCGTTAGAAGCTTCGATCCGTTCTCTTAGAGTGTGATAGTAAGCTGGTGGGTTCGTGTAAGAGGGACGAAACAAGGCAGTCAATAGCGCTAGTATAAGGAAGCCGCAAAGAATGCACAGAAGAGTAACGCAAAGCCGGCAGGAAGGCCGGTGGATGCCAAATCTAGGACGAGGATGTTGGGTGGGTTTAGGGGTCCTCCGATTATTTCTGTTTCGCGCGCTGAAGATTCCTCGCAGTCGTGAAGGAGCGATGCGGGAGAAGAGTCTTGGGATCCGAGAGCGCCGCTGGTTGAGATAGGATGTACTGGTCAACCCCTGAGACTGAAAGTCCGCCTCGTCTAAATCAAAGGTGTCGCTGGATTCATTGGAGTCGCGACCAACAAGCTCGTACTCATCAGGATGAAGCAGACGCGGTGGCATACCGGGGTCCGGATAGAGAATGTACGAAGATGTAGAGGTGGTTGTCGCAGATACGCGGCCATGAGGCCGACAAGCGGCCTGCAAGATAATCAAAGTCGTCGTCACTCTCACGAGCTAAACTTCATCCCGCCAAGACCTTCAATTTCGAGCTTCGGTTCGCTAGCTCATGCAGCCCTATGAGTACCTTAGCTTTCATGACTCAATTACGTGCGATAAATATTACGGAAAACACTTTCTCTATCCACCCATTGACAAGCCTACAAGATGGCTACACCATCTAAGAAAGTCTACGTCGACGAAGACGTTGGTAAAGACGACCCTGCTGCAGATGGTTCCGAAGCCTCGCCCTACAAGACACTTTTATTCGCCTACATACAACACCCACCCACGCAGCCCACTGACCCTCAATACTTCACTCGCAAATCAGAAACTGGCCCGGTCAGCGAGGATGGGGATCCAGAAGCTCGTAAGGAGTGGAAGCCAGCTACAAAATCAGCTACGAAAAAGGCTACAAGCCTCTATGAGCAACACAAGAAAAAGTTAGCCAAAACAGATACTCTAGCTTTGCGAGAAAAGGCAGAGCAGGAGAAGAGGCAGCTGGCGCTGCAAGAGGCCTTAAAGGTTAAAATATCGGAAAACCCAAAGCTGCCAAAAGCGATCAAGATTCGTCTCAACGAGAAAGACCCGGCGATAGTCAAATTGAGAAAAGGCACCAGTGAGAAAGATGTGGATTACAGTGAAGGGAGAGGCTCAAGAGTCAGGATTACTGGCAGAGTACATAGGTTCCGCACGCAGAAAGATGTCATTTTCCTAGTACTCCAAGACGGCTACGGCTTTCTCCAATGCGTCCTCACTGGTGACTTGACCAAAACGTATGACGCTTTAACCCTCACGCAAGAAACATCTATGGAAGTCTGGGGCGAGATGTGGGAAGTACCACCGGGACAGCATGCACCAGATAACCGTGAGCTTCATGTCGATTATTACGAGATGATCGGCAAAGCTGCTGGTGACAAAGACGCCATAACAACCCGCGTGCAAGCTGATGGCGACCCTCAAAGCCTCCTCGACAACCGCCATCTAGTCCTACGAGGCGAGGTCTCCTCCTCCGTCATGAAAGTCCGAGCCGCGCTCCTAAGAGCCTTCCGTCAAACCTACGAATCCGAAATCACACCCTCCTGCCTTGAAGTAACTCCTCCTTGCATGGTTCAAACCCAAGTCGAAGGCGGCGCTACCCTCTTCGAATTTAATTACTACGGCCAAAAAGCCTACCTCACCCAATCATCCCAGCTCTATCTCGAAACCTGCCTCCCTTCGCTCGGCAACGTCTTCTGCGTTGCGCCCTCCTTCCGCGCCGAGAAGTCACTGACCCGTCGCCATCTTTCTGAATACACGCACATAGAAGCGGAACTCGACTTCATCACCTTCGACGACCTCTTAGTCCACCTTGAACTTGTAATGAGCAAAGTTATTGAACTCGCACTCGCAGATCCCAAGATCAAAAAACTCGTCTACGACCTCAACCCAGACTTTCAAGTCCCTGAACGGCCCTTCATGCGTATGCGCTATTCCGACGCAATAACCTGGCTCCGCGAGCATGATATCCCCAATGAAGAAGGCAAACCACATGAATTCGGCGACGACATTGCAGAAGCAGCAGAGAGAAAGATGACGGATATCATCAACCGGCCTATCTTCTTGACACACTTCCCTGTGGCAATCAAAGCATTCTACATGAAGAAAGACCCGCAGGATCTGAGGGTTACAGAGAGTGTGGATTGTTTGATGCCAGGGGTGGGGGAGATCGTGGGGGGGAGTATGAGGATGGATGATTATGAAGAGTTAATGGCTGCGTATGGAAGAGAGGGGATTGATCCAAAGCCTTATTATTGGTATACGGATCAGAGGAAGTAAGTCTCACGTTCTACTCATGTCTCTTTACTCCTACTGACGTCGTGAACAGGTACGGCACATCACCACATGGCGGATACGGTCTCGGTCTTGAGCGTTTCCTTGCTTGGATGTGTGGGCGATGGACGGTGCGCGAGTGCTGTTTATACCCTCGCTTTACCAACCGGTGTACTCCCTGAGTATCGCGGTATCGTCAATATAGATGGGTTTGGGATTCACACTACTCGAGTGGGTTAGAGCTTGTTTCCCGTTTTGCAAGTGTCGTTAAGCATCATGTTTCATAGATGAGATACCACGGTTAGACGAACATGCGACTTTATCTTTGGTTAGAGAGATAGACAATGACTAGCCCGAATGCGTTAGAGATCTTGCCTGGACCCATCATATCATTCGAATTCCAATAGTAGCATGCATATAACAGATGTCTTTATTCATTGCCACTTTATCCTGTATTCACTCCTCTAATCATACAACGAAATGGCATGCGTATTGTATAGAACAATGCAAGTTCGTAGCAATCCATCAATCAATGAGCCTGCAAAGCCTGGGTATCTTCCCGAACGCCATTGTATCCTTGCCCCCCAATGCACCACATAAAGACCTACAGACGCCAGAGCGATGCCTCGTCGCGCTGCACTCTATTGTCCACCCTGACTAGCCCCGCTGGTCTTCCTCACCGGCCCCTGGGCCGCACTCGCCTTTGCCCTCATCGGATTCCAAGCCGCATTCTTCGCATTCTCCTTATCCACCATCCTATTGAATTGGCTCATCGGGTCCGCCGGGTTGACGTCCAAGTTCAATTCGGGAAGCATCATTCCCTCTTGCCCACCCAAGCTTGCCTCCTTTGGACCGGTTGGCACACCAAAGAGGTTCTTTCCACCATTGTTGGCCATAGCCTCAGCAAGCATTTCTTTGCGGCGGATCGTTTGGTATTTGGTTTTGATTGGGACGCGCTCGGGTTCGACTAGTGGTCTAGGGTGCCAGTGGCGGAGGGAGAGCATCATCTTTTCTGTTTCCTCGTCCGAGTCGATGGGGCCGGTAGGGGGCTCATCGTCGGGCAGTGGGGCGGCGGCGCTGAGGGCAGCTTTTTGCATCTTTGCTTGGTTACGCTTTTGGTACATAGCTAGTAATTGATCATAGGGGAGGCTGCGGCCTGGGACCGAACGCTTGGCACCCATGGAGTGGGATTTGCAGGTGAGAGAACGCGCGCAGAAACCGCCATTAGGGAGGAGGACGCCACACTGCTGCTCTACATTTACCGGACCTTTAGGCTTGGGTAATTTGGGCTTAGGGGGCTCGTCTTTCTTGAGCTTCTTCTTCTTGGGCTCCTTGTCGGCTTCCGTGTCTGCTTTGCGCTTCTTAGATTCGGGACCTTTGTCTTTGGAGTTCTTTGACGCGCTCTTCTTGGGTTGTATCTTTGTGGATCCTCCGGCGTGGTCTTCAGCGGTGCCCTCGGCTGCTTGACCAGTTCCCTGGGTGTTGTCGCCCATGACAGAGTCGCCGTCTTTGTCTTTGTCTTTCTCTTCGGCTAACTCTCGTGCTTTCGCCTCTCGCGCTTTAGCTTCCTTAGCCTCTTTCTTCTTACGAGCCTTTTCCTTCTTCTTTTCTAGGCAAGCTGGAAGGTGGGCATCATGTTCTTGGGTGGCGAATTGCTTCTTGCAGTGTCTGCATTGGATCGTTCCAGTGTTATCTCCCGATTTAGAATTTGTCCCAACCGCATTTACAGCCGGCGAATCGGGTGACGGGCTTCGCGTTGTACCCGCCGTTTTCGTACCTGTGGCAGAATAAATGAGTGTCACATGTCGAAGTGTTAAGAATAGCTTGAGTGGCCACGGCTAACTGTTACTCTCTGTGTCCTTCGGCTTCGTCTTCTTTGCGATCTTCTTCTTGAGATCTACCCCACCAGTTGCTTTGGATTGTTTAGGTGGCGGCTTTTTGCCAGCGCTGGGTTCCTGGAGGCTCATTTCTGAGCTTGACGCAACTGATGCTAAGTCCCGAAGTCAGCAGGTGGCTTGGCCTGGTGCACATATGCAGACAGGACAGACCTCTCCGACTCATATCTGTGGAAGCCATGTTGTAGACCACCACCCGGGAGGGTGGTTAAGGTCGTACTGAGTTTTTCGTAATGTGGCCACTCGAAAGTGTTATTCAGACATCGGACGGGTTTGTGAGACCTTCGGAGGTAGACAAGATGGGATGAAGTTGCTCATACGGCTGACGGATCAATAGACGGCCCGTTCAGAGGGCCTCGGCACATGCAAAGCACTTATGCCGAGCCGTAACTCATGTTCTTACCTTCTGCACTGAAAATGTTACTGGCCTACTATCAGTGGCCAGGTAAAGCTTTTGTGATTGAAGTTATGTAATCATACAAGTATGTCTGATGGGCAATCTACTCCCTGCTACAGAAGCCCAGTGTTCCACCCATGCAACGCTTGCAAATTCCGAACATGCTCTACACTAGGGCTATGCAAACATGAAGGCTTTCAGTGACTAACTCGTATTAGAATACGATCCGCCCAAGCAAATGCGAGAAAGCGCCCTTGAACTGGTTTCAATGCACAATGACCCTCCGTAACATGCTTCCTCACGAACTCTGCGAGAATTTGATTCCATAGCTACCAGCTTGGCATTTCTGATGCCAAAGTCGCATTTACTGGGGTGTATCTAATATCGGACAAACTATTGTGAAGGCTAGAAATTGTATCTGGAGCCTTGACGGGTGGGAACCCTGCCTTGACGATTGGTGCCACGTGTCTGTCGGGGCTCATCTTCGATCAACGGTTTCTTCACTTGCGCGACGCCCTTCTGCTTCTTATATGTCGGCGGCTTTGGCTCGCAGTGAAGGTGCCCAATGTTCTTGATTGCACTATTGTTCTTCCATTGCAGACATCGGTGGCCTGTGGGGTCAACATATGTTTTGGTCCGCGTGGACACTCGCGTCATAGGCTCACTGGCTTCGGACTTTTTGTCATCCGCGCTCAAGTACTCCTGACGCTTCTTCATATGGGTGCTGATCTTCTCCCTTTGATTCTGAAGCTCTTTTCGAAGCTTAATTTCGCGAACCCCACGGACGTCCAACCATCCAATAAGCATATCCAGGGTGTCGGGATCGTCGTAGTATCCCCACTGTCTCGCCGTGAAGACATGAGTCTCACCTTCCTCGTACATCTTACGATCTGGCACTGTCATCTGGAAAGCCCGACGGTATTGTTCATTCTCAGCAACGGAAAGCTCAATAAAACCTTCTCGTTCGAGATCATCAGGTCCTTGCACCCAAATGCAGCCATTGGCGTATCCAGCATTAGCAGTTGAGCTATCAGGCATGCCAGCGTACGGCATAGCGTTGCGTTCAAACCAATAGTAACGATTCCAGAAGCGATCTTTCCCAAGAACCCTCGTCCTAGGACAATCTGCCTCGCGTAGGTCGTTCTCGAGAGTGTGAACCTCTTCTTCATATTCCATGATTCTCTCCTTGACCTCTTCGATCTTCTTGAGTACTTTATCGTACTGCTTCTCTTGCTTTGTTGGCTTCTTCGCTTTCTCAGCCTGCGCCTTTTCCTTTCTCTCTTTTTCTTCCTCCTGCTTCTTCTTACGCGCGAGTGCTCGGTCATTAGCTCGACGTAAAGAGCGTCCTTGATGGGGTTCCTCATCTTCAGTATCCATGACTTCGTCGTCATCTACAGCCTCTTCCTCATCAACTTCCATTTTGAGGTCTGCCAGCTCCTCTAATTCAGCAGGAGGTGATGCTGAGGTGTTCTCCGGCTGTAAAGCCTTACGCTCCTCATGCAGCAACCGTAGCTCTTCCACGCTAGACGTTGTTAGTATATAGCAAATATAGAGTGCTTTCCTATAACCTACGCTGCTTTGCGGCTCCTTTGGACTTCGTTCTTCTCTTTACGCGTTTCCGTCATTTGCGCGCTACATTCTTCCATGTATGATCGAATCGCTTTGGTCTCTAGAGACTTCATGCAAAGAATTTGCAAGATCCTTATCCGGAGGTTGACGTCCAGACTTTGATACTGTGAGGCGGCTGTTTCTGGTGTGGGTTCCCGATCCAGAGGCGCTAGATGCTTCAGAATTTCATTGCAAGTGTCTGCAAGACGAGGGTTGCGAGAAAGCTGATTGAGGAAACCGACAACAACCACCACCCAACGACCATCAGCAAAGTCGCGTTTTCGGGCTCTCATTTTCCAATCATAGCCTTTTGTTGAACGATCCATCTCTACAGCTTGATGAATCTTTGAGTTCGCAGGTGATGATTGCTTGCCATTGGCGGCCTCTTTTAGCTCCGCCGCCTCTGACTTGACCAGACTGCTCCTCGTGGATCGTGCAGGCGGTTTAACTTCTGGTTCTGGTGTTGGTGTTGGCTGAGCACTACTGTCCTGGGTGGAGTCTTCTCCGTCACTGTCATTCTGGTATGGCAGAGATATCTGGACTTGGCCATTCTTATCGTTGATGTCATTCACAAGCTTCTTGAGCACAGCACAGTGAATCTCAACCAGCAGTTCGCACTGAACATCTTCCGACGAAAAGCGCAAAGCCTCGACGTAGTCGTCGAACGTAAATGAATCAAGCAGGAAAATCTCACAGTAGACATTCAAAGTATCCCATGTCTCTAATAAGAGACCAATTGACGTCATATCAATGCCGCTTCCGGCACCTTCTGACACACGATTGATACTGGGGGTCTTTTCTGACAGAAATTTTAAGGGAGGGCGATATGTGCCGTCACGTAAGGGGGGGATCTCCAGGTCTTCGATAGGGTACTTTGGTGCCGGTGGTGGGGCGGGTTTTGGTTGGCTCTTGGCGGCAATGGGCTTGAAACCGTTTACCATTTGATAACCAGGGGGTGGAGGCCCAGGATAAAAGGGATGGAATTGTGCTGGCTGGCCTTGAGAACCAATTTTACCAAAGTCTGGATTGCTTGCCAAAGCGTTTTGGTATGCGGCGAAATTTTCCTGCCTCAGGCGCATGTCTTCTTGCGGATTCTTGCCTTTGCTACCTTTAGGCTTTAGCAAAGGGAGGCCATGTTGCGGGCCGTAAAAGTTGAGAATCGGCCCTTCATAGTCACCTCTTTTGCTGAATAAGTTGCTGTTTTTCCTCTGTCTCGCTTGGAAGTCATGCGTGAGCCATTCCGGAATGTCTTGGTTGATGTGATAGTACTCGGCAAGTCTAGGTTTGACCAGCCAGGGCGCCCCAGCCCATGCTTCGCGAGTGACACTGTTCTTTAAGAAAGACCTTAACCTCTGCTTGGTGAAAGTCTTGCGTTCACGAGTAAGTTGATCTTGGTGGACGACTATGCCGTCGCCGCTACGGTCATCGAGGTCGCAGAAGTATCTGGCGAAAGCTGGACGCTCCACGATCCCATCAGTCCTAATCAACTCGGGGAACTTCGTCTTTTCGCGAATGCAACCAGTGAGTCGATCTTCGTCACTTACAATACTTACCCTCTCCCCTGGATAGAAGTCACGCTTGAAGTCCTGCGGTACTCATTAGCGGCTGAAAGGATGGCAGATACTATGACTAGAGCATGCCTCATAGATTTGGTCAACTAGAAGCAAGGTTAGCAGGATAGCTACAGGGAGAAAAAGGCCTGTATTCTAACCTAGATTGTCAATGCGCGATATCTGAGAAAACTGCACTTTTCTCAGGATGGGCTCTCGTAATGCTTCCGGAAATTCATTGTCAACCTCGTCGGATGCATCAAGCTTCTCAAGGTCAGATACGAGCTAGATCTAACACTACCTGAAGTAGAAACAGGAGAAGGAAGACCTGCCTCATTTCTTAAGGCCTCTTTGAAAGTTAATGATGACTGGCCAGTAACCTCACAGACGAAACGTCTCTAGAACGTCATTCAGCAATACTTTTACTGTGAGAAACACACAGAGCAACAAACCTGCTTGTAGTAATCAAGACTGGGTAACCGGATTATTAGTAAGGGGCATGATAGGAAGGCCAACATCCAAGCTTACCGGCGAAGATAGTCCTCATAATTAGTGAATATTTCATCTGTCTCTTCGATAGTCCAGATCTGGGAATGGCGTCAGTATCATCTTGTTGACCTTGGAGACACTATACTGGCCTCCGAGTCGTCTGATATGAAAGCTGGCCGAGAAATGTACTGAACGGGCTTTCGCTTATAGAGAACCTGAAATAGTTTAATGACATAGCTTGCAAGAAGATACTTCTTCCGTGCTCCTACCATGATGTCGTATAAGACGGAGCAAAAATTCCCAGTGCCAAGGTGCCCCCCGGGGTGCAATTCCCCTTTATAGCACTCTAACGCAGGCCCCAGGAGCGTGATACATGGATTAGGGGCTGCGCAAATACTTTTTCGATGATTTTGAGAAAATCCGAGGCTTGAACAAAGACTAAAGTTGCCTGGAGACAGCCGGAAGCAAGTGGTGGAAAAAATGACAGACAGGTATGGAACAGACGTGTAGGAGGATGCTAGAGAACATATAAAAATGATATGTACGCGTCTCAGGGGCTATTAGACGTGTTTCTGGGTCAGTATTGATGGAACTCGATGTGGTGTTGTTGGTGGTGGAGGACTGGAGAATTGAAGGTGAGGAGAGGTTGTCGGAAGCATCAGACATGGTGAACGAACAAATTCAACGCTACTTGTGGCCAAACAAGGGAAAGGTAGAGAATCCTAGGCGATGGCGCTAATAGGATTAAGGTACCGGCACTAATGCACTCAGTCTGCCGGATTATTCCCCACCACCTATTTGGATTTTCATCACCCATCAGCACTCGCACCCCAACTCGAAACTATTGCTATTTAGGCTCGTTAGGATCGCAAAACGGGGCATGATCGAGCGATCAAGCTTGCGCATTTACCATACATGAATTATAGACATCCTAACGCAATATAAAATGTCATGTGCTTCGCCATGTTGCCGCACCTACAAGCACCAACTGTACGATATGGCCAAACACAGACAGCAATTCCCTTTAGATCAGACCCGGCACCTTCTCCCTGTAGGACAACCAAATCGATCACCAGAGTCCTTAAAATCATCTTATTGACCCAGAGCAGGCTTCCAAACCTCTTTCTGTTCCCCGCGCTTCCACATTAAGGCCTTGGACAGCTGGAATACCTGCGCGCTTAGTATTGTGCTTAAAACCACGTTTCCACCGAAAGACCACGAAGATATTTAGGGCGTTTTTAGGCTAACGCAGAGCTTGTAGCACGCCTTTTACTGAAGGACACATGCCACAAGAGACTTACCTTGGTTGCGTAGCGCATCTTATGTTCTATTAAATTGCCATAAAGCCAGGTTGGAGTCTTTTGCCAGGAATTACTCTCATATTTTCACAAGCTAGAGGTACAGGAAGCCTTAATCTATTGGGGTATCATGAATGCTATGAATTAAAGTATACAATAGAAACCCCAATCCAGCTACCCACCACACCGATTGCTGAATACGAGCTCGTGAACATCAGGGGAACGAACTCGTACTTTTTTCCGAAGACAAGTTCATGGATGAGAGAGCAGTATAGGATTAGAGGGATGGAGACGGCGATGTAGAGCAAGGAGAACCTGTCTAGTAGGAACACCCGGGGTCGAGAAGATACAGGGGCAAGACGATCGAAGACTTGGAGGAAAAGTATGAGCCAGAAAATGGTATACACCGTTTTAACGGGGAATTCGGCAGCTGTGAAGATTAATGGGAACAGAGACACGTGTCCTGCCACTGCTAACGGGCGAAATGCGCCAAGAAACCGTCGGTCTTTCAGCGCCAGGAGACTGAAGGGAATCATCACCAGAAGGATGGCCTTTTCATGGACATGCCATCCAAATAAAAAGGAAGCATAGCCACAAAGAGTAACAGCGCCGATGAAAGTTTCCCACGTTGGCTCGAAGAAAAGCTTGAGCAGACAGAGCTATGATGGTTAGTCGAACATACCAGGAAATCCAGGAGATGCACCTACTGTTTGGAAGGACAGTGTAAGGGCGAAGGTCAACTTAGGATCCACATTCGGAAGAATTGCGAACGAAGAGTCTCCAACAAGTCCTCTGGTAACGCTGTTTAGAGCGCTTTGGTCAATGGGCAGTCCGATTTTGGGAGCGACTTAGATCGTCAGTGGAAGAAGAGATATGGCGGCGTTTATTAGGGACTCACCAAAGAGCAGGACTCTGTCGGTGAAGGAATACAGTGCCCATACGTTTGGAGCCCAATAAGCATGACAAAGTCCCCGCGAGAATGGAAAGAGCCGCCTCAATACCTGTTCCATTTGTCCCCAATACCAGAATGGGCCAAAAGCAGCTCCGAAGACCGCCAAGATGACCGATCCCAACTTCACACTGTTACCAAATCGAATACGAAACATAGACTTCTGACTCAGGCAGTGAGCTCGGAGCAGATACACGAAGTAAGCCGGGGCAAGGTAAAGGTAAATGTGCTTCATACATAAGAGCACCGCAAATAGGAGGCCTCCGAGAAGCATTGTTGACTGTTTTCGGGCATAATTGAGGGACAGGATCAAAATGCCATAAAGGAAGCCATTGTATTGAAAGTGGATGTGGTCGATTATTAGGAGGGCTGGAGACAACAGTATCGATAGGGCCAATGCATGCGAGCTTTTTTGTGAGCTGGGTGGTGAGCTTTGGATGTATCTATACCTGCCATTAGCCATTGGACTCTTTCGTTACAACAGCGTAGACTTGCCTATAGAGCGCGTAGGCCAACACCAAGTCAGCGGCGATAACCGTAGATCTCTGGTAAGAGACGGTTTGCCAACTTTCATACCCCAGATTATGTATCTTTAACATCTCTGAGTCTATGTAACGGGCAGCTTGAGAGAGTAGCCATTCGAAGTACGCAAAGAACGGCGGGTAGTCGAGGGTCCATTCTGATGTTTTCTAGCAGCCGGATGTCAGAGAAGTCCCGTTGTCTCCACTGTGAAGCGAACCTCGTAATACCAACTCTTGACAGGCAAGGAATGAGTTATTGCAAGCCAATTCCGGTGGACCTCGAAATCGGTAGACTTGCTATATCAATGTCAGCTTGAAGCAGCACTTGGACGCAAAAGTATAGCTACTCACTACGCCGGATACAGGAGTACTTTCAAAGCTGTCACGACGACGACGGTCTGCGCTATCGAAGGGTATAGTTCGGCCATGTAGACATGATCAAAAGATCTTGGCCTACCCGCAGAATCTCCCAAAGCATCGAAGTTGAGCACTAATTTTAAAAAGATTTAAGCATAAACCGCTTAAACTTCGGGAGGGCCAATCGACGAATCGTGGCTTGTTTCATGATTTTGGTGAGTGACAGCTGGTCCCTGGAGCATTGAAAATGGATCTTTCTGATGTCGCCGTTAGGCACGCCGTTGCCTTTAATACATGGAACGTCAAGCATTCTATTGAACTCTCTCCCTCCGCCGTATCAATTGCTCGGGAGATACGAATTAGCATCATTGCTATTGTTCTTGGCTTGACAGCAGCCAGCATTGTGAAGAGTGTCCTGACCTCACGAAGATCGGCACACGATCAGGATTAGCAAGGCAATCTTCGCCTTCCAAACCATAACGCAGACACCCTAGATAGGTGTATCGTTCTACGCGTCAACTGCTTCGGCTGCCGGGGAAATCTGCTGTCGCCACTGCATATGGTCGGTTTTTAATCATTAGGAGCATGCATTTCTTCCACCTTCTGTGTCTGTTAGCGGCATCAGCATCGGCGCAATATCTGGTAGAGAGTTCTAGCTTTGGACATAATGAGAGGTAGGCAGGCTACCTTATCCACATACAGTACAAGCTAACCAGCCCAGAATATCTCCGAATAATGATGGGAATATACCTGGCTGGCTCCTTTCTGGAGATGGTGGCAATGTACCCCAGATTGTATGTCACCATACCCTGGTATCCGTATCCTTCCTGACATGGCCAGATGTCAGATAGAGTCATACTGACGCCCCCTTATCCCGGTAATCAAAGAGGAGCCTTGTGGGCGGATGCAAGGTACGTGCACCTCTATAAAATAAACCCCCTTGTCTGACTTTACATCAGAGTTTCGCAAGCAGAATGGATAGCCCAATTCGATTTTCGAGCCTCAGGCCCCGAACGAGGAGGTGGCAATCTGCAACTATGGTACGCTAAGGATGGCCACACGGCTGTTGGAACATCGAGCATATACACCGCTGGGCAGTTCGATGGATTTGTGCTGGTCATTGATTCTTATGGCGGGCGGGTGAGTCCTGCTCATTTTCTCCTAATACAGAAATACTAAAGGTTCAAGGGAGGAAGCATTCGAGGCTTCATGAACGATGGCTCTTTGGACTATAAGAATTACCATTCTGTAGACTCGCTGGCATTTGGCCATTGTGACTACTCTTACAGAAACCTGGGACGACCTTCGAAGCTCCAGATCAGACAGGAAGGCAGTACATTCGAGGTTATAATAGACAACAAGCTCTGCATGTCCACCGACAAAGTACATCCTCTGAGCCGAAATATCCGAATTGTTGCTGACAGTGTCAATTAGATCCGTATGCCTCAATACTACAACTTTGGTATCACTGCTGCGTCTGCGGAAAACCCTGATTCTTTCGAACTTTACAAGTTCTTGCTCTTCACCTCTGGTTCGGTCACTCGCGAAGAACCTCGCCGAGCACAAACCCCCTATGGAGAACAACCCAGTATCAACGCTAATACCCCACCCGATACCCCAGCTCCGTCAGTCGACCAGACAGCCCAGTTCCAAGACCTCTACAATCGATTGCAAACACTCACTCACTCCATCGACAGCTTATACAACGAGGTTAGGGTGCTTGCAGACAGATCGGAAGCTAGACATCAAGAGCTCTCACGGAACGTCATATCACCAGATAGGCTCGATGCTATTGACATTCGCTTAAACGGTATTGAGACGATTGTACGCGGCTATCAAGGACAATTCTTAGGTCTGGAAAGTAGTCTGAAGGATACGCATAGTAGCCTCGCTGAAAATTTACCCAAGCATATGGGCGATCGTACGTGTTTCACTAAATCCTCCCACATTCTTCCATACAATCTCTTAATCAATCCGAACGTTGAATATACTTCGTACTAACAATTCTCAGTTATAACAACATCAGCACCCCGGATGGGGCTCCTCATCTTTGTCTTTATTGGTGTCCAGCTACTACTGGCTGGGTCCTATGTCATATATAAGCGACGGAGAGCGAACGGGCCGAAGAAGTATTTGTAAAATAGAGAAGTAAATACCTGCGTGTGTTTCGAATAAATCCATTACCTCCCCCTCTAGCTTGCTACAATCCGTCGTTGAGATGCTGCAAGTTTCGGAGATGCTCGCATCGTCCCCTGCTCGCCAAGGTGATTCTGCCTCGCCTGTTATTGGTGTTATGATGCTTTGCTCCTGCGAAATGTGGTGTTATAGCTTACTATGGTCATCGTACAGAACCGGAGAGTAGTAACCTGAGTCCTCGCTCGCAGCGTCCTCATCCTCGTCCTGCTCAATCATCTCATCGGTTCTAGGCTCGTACGCCGCCGCATCCCAGTACCATTCGCCCCATTCGTTCACCGCATGCTCGATGTCCTTTATTAGTGAGGTCGTTCCTTCCTCCTCGCCTTCCCTGTTCTTGTCTTTAGTATTGAGATCCTCACTATCATCTTTGCTATTTGATTCTGCCGCCTTGATAGTATCTTCGAGAGCCTCGCATGTCGCATCGTCCAGACCCATGCTCTGAATACGACTAGAAATCGACTCAAAACTCTCGCCCAGGTCCAGAGTCCGGATACGCGAAGGACTTTCGCTATTATTGCTCTTGGCTATTTTAGCATCCAATTGATCGCTCTCATCCATGACCTCAACTATCTCCTTCAATGCCTTCTCAACCTCAGGGGGCTCGTAGTCCTCATCGAGATCCTCAGGCTTCCATTCTGGTGTGATTAATTCAATACCTTTCATTGCCCCTCTCAACTCTGGATGCCATCTCACGAGCCACTTCAACTCAAGGCTATTCATATGCTTGCCGAAGAACGTTGATGAGATTACCAAATTCTTGGCGAACTTCATGCGAGTGATATTCGTCCAGCCTATGGCGTTCATGAACATAATCATCTCTGTCGGCTTGCGAAAAGCGAATACGTTCTCGCGATACCTGCCTCAAGTCAATGGCTGATTGTATGTTCAACGGGCCAAACCCCGCCAAGGTAAAACTTACAGCACGTTCCTAGCAGCATCCAATGCCTTTCTGACTTTCTTGTGATGAACAGCGCTCAATGCCACCAACACCTCCATCTGAGGCTTCTTGCGAAGACCACGGCGAGTCCCATCAAGATTCTTAACAACCTTACCCGCCACATAATGATACGGCACAAGCTCCTCCCCAGCAACCCTGAGCACAGTACACATGAAAGCCGTCATCGCTTGTTGCGGCATCTCCAAGAATCTAGGGAAGTCTTCAGCGGCAGGCTTTCCTTCAAACCAACCCAAAGGATCTTTCAGAATTGCTGCTTTCTCGTTCTCAAAGTACTTCTTCCGATACATCTCACTATTCTTCTCGGCCACCGCTAAATTCTTCTCTTGTTCTTCATGTTCCCTTTGCATACGGTCTGCACGTTGCTTTGCATGCTTCTCTCGTACCAACTTTACACGCTCCAGCGCCAAAGCCTTCTCACGCGCCTGGTCCTCAAATCGAGTCTGCCGGTTGTCGTTTGCCAAAAGGTTCTCTTGGTAGATTTCTTCCTGGGAACCAGGTATCTTCAGAGACCTCAAAATGGCCTCTAGGTCGGCCCTAGCTTCTTCGCTGAACATAGGAGAGACGCCAGTCTCCTCGTTATTCTCAGTCAGTATGTCGAGAACCCTTCTTCTCGGCTTCGGATTCATCAACCTATTCATTTCCTCCTCGTAGGTAAAGGGAGTGCCATCGGGATGCGTGTAAGCGTACTCCTTGGGATCGCGTTTTCGAACTATTGGGGACGTCAGCCGAGGCGTACCTCAATTACTCCCTAGAAACTTACTAACTGGATTGGCTATTTGCTGTAGCCACGGTTGATGTTGAAGCAACGGATCATCTTTTGTCTCCCTCCACAGTTCATCCAAGTCCGAACTCTCGGATCTGATCATGATATGTTTGGGTGGACTATCTATATGAGTATATGCGGACTCTCTCTTGCTTGTTTGGCGAGTATATCTACGTGTTGGAGACGGGTCGTTGTCCTTGACAGACTCGGCAGGACTGTCAGTGAAGGCGCTACCAGAGCCTCGGGTGCGAGTCGCTTCACTGGGCACTGGAGGCGGGTTATCGTCTGGAAGCTCAATGTTGTGCCTAATTATTGTATTGAGAAACTCTGACACGGTATAATGCTTTGGGGGCGGTGCTTTCGGATCGAGCTGATCTTCAGATGGCACCACGGACAATAATACAGGCGGAGAATTCGGACGAGCTACAATAGGTAGACGCTCTTGGATTGAAGCTTTTGCGGCGGGATCGAAAAAGAGTCCACCAAGGGTGTTTTGCAGATCATGTGTCTTATAGGCAGGGGATGATTTAGATGATGGATACGAGGGACTTGCCAATGATGGGCTTTTTGAGAGTTTTGAAGCACTCGGCGTTGACGGCGTCTTTGACGATGTTGAGGAAGAGCTCTTTGTGACGCGTTTGTGCGTGCCGCTGGTGCTGGGTGATTTTGATGAAGAACCACCATTGAGGGCTAGAAGATTTATTGATGACAGCTTCTTAGCAGGTTTCTTATTCGATCTAGCTGGGGATGATGGCGACATAGATGGCATGGTAGCTGAATTCATCATGCCAGTTCTAGGCGCGTCTCCACCGGAATTTTTATAAGATGACAACGTGGTCGTGGGTCTGAACGGCGTGTCATCAGGGGTCCACTCGCTCGATGATGGTAAGGGGCTTCTTTTCCATCCGGCGACGTCATTCTCAGACATCCTTCTTCGAGCACGTAATGTGGGCGATAAATTGCTCGACCAGCGCCTTGGCCTCGTTGGCGTTTCCGACGTTTCAAATCGGATTTTCTTAGTGGGTGGGCCTGGTGTTTCGTCGCGCTCCTGCTTCTCAGGGGCCTGCGATGTTGTCAGCGACTTGAACGGTGAAAACACATTCCCCCAGAAGGATTTGGATAGGGACATTATGTATGCCTCACAGGCAATGATGGTCATGTAAATGGGGTTGTGAAGGTAAGTGAAGTGAATGGTGTTGACATCGATACTTCACAACGACGGAAAAAAATTCATTGTGGGCTCATCCTGAAACGACTTGGCGTATCGTAAACATTCAACAACGAAAGTAACGATTTCGACGGGCGGACTAACAATGACTGTGGTCTATGGCCGGTCCTCATTCTCTACAACACAGCTTCACCTCGCCCCACAGCCTCCCGGGCTTTGACAGCAGCACGAATTGATGTACGTCGAGTTGTGTTCAGTACGAAGGAATGAGGTGACTTACTTGATCTATATGATCTCTAAGAGGATATTGGAGATTAGAAGGTGGAGTTCATGGGTGGTGTTGTTCAGGATCACTTAGAATGCAATCAGGAGCGCCAAAAGTGCGTCACGTGAAGATAAGTTGCTCAAATCCTGGTTGGCTGCTTGATATAACACTATTCTATGCCTTAAAACATGAATCAGGAGGCGCTTTCATGCGATGTGTTGTGGCATCATCGCTGCGATGTTTCCTCACAACACCACGGAACATTATTAGCAGAAGAGCTATAATTTAAATCCAGTCGTCTTCGATAATCGATTCACTTGTTCGAGCCTTCGTTGCAGTAACGTCGAGTATGAATTATCCCATGTTCGAACAAATAGTAAAATTTTCTATTCAATAGAAAAAGGCACCGGCGGCTACTCTCACCACATGCTTGACTTCGACTCTTCCAAAAACATTACAATCTGCGTTGCTCAAAATCCTTTCGCTCTTCTGTATACTTCAACGTATCACGTTCGGCGATGATCACCTTGTCTGTCGATACCGGTCATCAGAACTGAGGGCGGTGTCAGGACACTGCGGTCTCTACCTTCTCCCTGTCTTGGTAGTAGAGTAAGTAGGGAAGACCTCAAGTTCTATATCCCCCGCATCAAGCACAACACAACCGAGGATACCTAGCTCTTTTAAGATTGTTGCTTCTGCTGCTACAGCGCAGTTAGGAGATTGTAGTACACGAGATTATGGGTCTTGAGCGAGTCTATTAGCAGCCACCCTCGCGCGTGAAACTCTTGAACACTTGATTCGGAATTATAGAAAGCCTTGTAGCGTGGAAGGTTACATCATGTCGCATGGCTCGTTCAGCAGTACCAGAACCAGTCAGGTACAAACGTTAGGGTGTCTCGCCTACGACCACTGAAGCGCTTCGTTTGGATGCATGGGCTTCATACGCGTCTCTCCCGACAAATACTTGTTTCTGACAGTTCTTTGCGTGTGCGCATCTTCACGACCATGTACAGGTATCTTAAGATCGCTCGGACGCAGGGACTAATCAATAGACTTTTAAATATATCATCCCATGGTCCGAGCCAAATGAAAGGCTTTTCGCATGAATTCTACAACTATTTCACTCATCTTGAGGGCTAGCCTCAAATCTGGCTCATTGCAGCCGATAGCTTATAAAGCCTGTTGTCCTGGCGATCTGTGAAGGAGAATAGAGAAAGGGACTTCGCCTATCCATACCCAGCACCTCTCTAAGAATTACCCAGCGGCGCCATTGCCTCGATGAATGTTCTAATCAATGTCACGCCGCTTGCTCGGGTCCTTCTAGCATTCGTATCATTTCAGCTGCTACACTTGGCTCTTGGTGTAGCAACCGCAATCAATCATGACTTGGTCAAGCGAGCTCCAATTCACTGCGTACCCAAGCCTCCAAACACTGAATTGCTTTTCAATGATTGTGAATCTGCCATTCTTAGTGTGTTGGATGGAAAAACCTTTGCTCAAATACATGGATTTCAATACTTTGGATCGACAACGAGCGCAGACGTGCCATTCCAACTTCTTTCATGGAATTCTGGTACGCTAGACTGGCAGACCAAGAGCGCCTCAGCCAGTAAAGTAGCTTACTCGAAGTGAAGGTACCTGCTCCATCCAGCTGGTGCCAGATATTGATGTGAATCAACTCGCGAGTTGGTTCATCATAGTCAGGGCGGTTCTGACGGTAATACGAGCTTGCGTCAAATTGCAGTCTCCTAGTCAGCAGGGAGACGCTTATATTGGTCAGTCTCAGGCTGGGACTCCACAGAAACGCAGAACTACAAAGAATTGACGTCCAAAATAATAGATCGTCTGCCATTTGATCCTGCCAGCGCCTATTATGGACCCTCTCTGCTTTTTCAGATCTTCCCCAGAAATGCAGGCCCCGGCGAGAGTGTTGGAAGCAACGACTTGGAGACCTGTGCTGTACAGTATCGTCAAGGTGTCACTGACCCGCCAGGCTGTGCCTGGGATACGCTGAGTACCGCCAATTCCGTCGTGGGAGGGGTGCTTTAGATACGAGGATGTGTCTGCACGTCTTTCATTGTACATGTAAGATGTAATCCCTGGAAGCAATTACCTTCACGGGTGAAAGAGGGGAGCGGGACAATAATCTCTCTGCTTTATTTAGCATAACACTCTAACAGACCAAAACATGAATACGGGGAAACTCGATAATGTACTGCATGTGGGAGCTGGCAAGATCTTATCTTCACGGAGAGTGATCCATTAGGCGACCATTGCTGAACAAATTGATTGCGAGGCAGGTTCTCAAAGTCTTTGTGCGTCAGGTAGTTCCAGATCAACCTTGATCTTGTTTTTTATATTACCTCGGGTTTTTCCAGACCCTTCGTAGCCTCCGAACTAGATTTCTCCCGTAGTTTTGAACGATTTTAGAACGAAAATGAGAATGTAAAAGATAAATGAAAGCAAAAAATAACGGGGCTCAGCCGGGATTTGAACTGAGGTAAATTTAGCAATAAATCTTTCATGGGCAGGGTCGGAGAGATCTACCCCGGGACCTGTCACAAATCAGAGTACCTGAAGTACCCAGGCAATAAAACCCGAAGCGACAATCATACGACTAGACCACTGAGCCATTGAATTGAGTTGCGGACTATTTGAATATATAAATAAGTTATAGATTTTCATGACTCGCAATTCGTGACCTGTTCCTGTCAATGATTTGGCGAACTGACGTTCCGCCTCATCACGGCCACAACAGAGACATTACACAAAGGCTGTACCGCGGACATCGACTGGGACAAGATTGACAATATGCGACCTCAGATTTACGGTCTTATCGACCTTGGTGCCTTACACGTGCGACTCGCCATACGCAAATACATACTGTAATTCACGTACAACCTTGGAAACCCACTCAATCACAATAGGTTCCATTCAAAAAGTCTTCCATCAAGTGCACATGATCGATCGACCGGCACGCAGGAGAGAGATCACGCTACTTGACCAGCATGATAAGGAGGACCAACTCATAGGCCTTAACAGGTCCTTATCCATCCTCGCAACCATCTTTCCACATATTCTCCCCGATGTCTTCCGTGAGGTGCTAAGCACATACTCAGGAAAAAGCTGTTTGCATATTGCCGTTGACCAGCTTTTGAAGCATCAAGACGCCTGGGTCAAAGGACGATGGCGGACTGCGACATCGGATCCCAGAGACGAGATAAACGGCAGGCAGGGCAACCAGCTGCTGGTAGCTGCGGAGGATGAGTTCAGACGTGATAGCTACAAATGGGCTACGAAAGCTATGTTGCAGGAAGAGTTCAAGAGTCTGAGTAAAAGCAAGATCGAGGGAGTGCTTGCGGAAGAGAATTTTTGCTACACTCGTGCCCGGCCTACACTGCAGAGGATAGTAAGCAAGAGTTGGAGGAACAGCATCAACAGCTTTTTCTTAAGATGGCGGAAGCCTGCAGAACCTCCGTCTCAAGATCACTGGATGATGATCTGGCCTACGGATGGTGTAAATGCAAAGACCACGCCGATTCTTAGGGAGACTGGGGATGCTGAGCTAGACATGGAATTACATCGGACCATCCTTGCACCATTCTTGGAGAAGATCAAGCAAGAACGGGAGACAAAAGACTGGGAGACATCATTGGTCCTGAACGAGGCGGAAGCCCAAAGTGCTGGAGCCATATATGAGTGCGAATGCTGCTTCTCGGATACAACTTTCGAGCAAATGGCTACCTGCACCACAGGCGATCATGTCATATGCTTTCGCTGCATTTGGCATGCTGCCAGTGAAGCTTTGTTCGGCCATAGTTGGGGACGAAACATTGACCATGCTCGTGGACAGATCAAATGCCTTGCGGCAACGTCCGCAGATAGCTGCGAAGGCTGTATCCCACAAAGCATTGCAAGACGCGCTATCCGCCAATGCAAAGGTGGTAAAGAGGCTCTGGCGAAACTGGAATCTCGTCTCGCGGTCGAAGCTCTCCTTGAAGCCCGCCAACCCCTCATCAACTGTCCATTCTGCTCCTACGCCGAGGTCGAGGAGCTCTACATCCCTCCTTCCACCATCCGCTACAGACTCAAAACCACCTACCCCATCACAACTCTCTTCCTCCTCGTCCTCCTATTTAACCTCCTCCCTCTCCTCCTCCTCTACACCCTCCTAACCCGGTCCCCCGTCTTCTCTCACCTCCCCAAACCCACCGCCCTCCTCTCCACCTCCCTAACCCGCCTCTCCCGCGCCCACCACTTCCCCCGCCGCTTCCAATGCCGCTCCCCAACCTGCTCCCTCCCCTCCTGCCTAGCCTGCCACAAACGCTGGCTCGACCCTCACATCTGCCACGAATCCGCCTCCCTCTCCCTCCGCACAACTATCGAAGCCGCCCGTACCGCCGCGCTAAAACGAACCTGTCCCCGCTGCGGCGTTGCTTTCATAAAATCTTCCGGCTGCAACAAAATGACTTGTACCTGCGGCTATATCATGTGTTATGTGTGTCGCGAGGGGTTGGACGATGTGAAGAAGGGCGGGGAGGGGTATAGGCATTTTTGTCAGCATTTCCGACTCAATGGGGGAGAGTGTAGGGAGTGTGAGAGGTGTGATTTGTATAAGGGAGAGGATGATGAGGTGGTGGCGAAAAGGGCGGCGGCTAGGGCAGAGAAGGAGTGGAGGGAGAAGGAGGGGATGGTGGGGGTGGAGGGGTTGGGCGGGCCGATGGAGGAGAAGGCGAAGAGGATGTGGTATACGGGGGATTGGACGTTGCAGGGCTTTGTAGATTGGTGGGTTGATGGGGTTTTGGTTTGTTAAGTTTTCGAGAGCCGTTTGGGCATGGGAAGGTATTTGCATTTGGGGGCGTCAGAGGACGCTTGGAGGACATGATACCAGGGGAGGATTTGGATTAATGGGTTCTCTCTCATGATTATACGAGTTCTGTTATTCAACACAAAATAGCGAATCAGCGGCATTCTCCTCTACAGTCATTCTATCTACAAGCAAGCAAAACAGTATTGGGTATCTGATATATCACAGCACACGCTCGCTAGAAATGCCATGTCCTATCCGCCCCCGTTGCCAGCCAAAACTCCAGCCATCAGCGCTAAATGCAAAGCAAATCAAACCGCCACATCTTACGACATTCCTAGTTTCCCCCTCACAACCTCCTCCCCACCCCTCCTCAACCTCCCCAAATCCTTCTCCACAGCATCCATCTTCCCCCTCACCCTGTCCTCCCTCTTGGCAACCTCGTCCTCGAATTCCCTCGCCACTTTTCGCCTCTGCTGTCTCGCGTGTTTGAATTTAGAGACCACATCGGCGAATTTCTGCACTATGAGGTCGCCGCACTCTTCATACTGCTCGAGTGGTAATGAGGAGAAAAACGCGGCTCGGTGATGCTCTTTGTTATTGTTATCCTCTTTGAGGGCGAAAATGTAGTCGAGCTTTTGGGGTAAAGGAGCGTCTGCGAGATCCGGCGGTAGTGGTAGTTCTGGTGCTTTGGGGTCGTGATGGAAGGGTTCATCTTGGAGCTGGGAGAATGCCATGGCTGATAGTTCATCGAGACTGTAGTCTGTATCTCTGCTACGCTTGAGACACTTTGGGCCTTCAATAGAAGCGATGGACTGGTGGTCGTTGAGTTCGTCGATGTCCTCATTATTCTGAGATGAGAGAGAGATGTCACGGCCATCGTTCGGGATTGACGCTGCTGCCCAGGGGTGATCATTCGAGGGCGAAATTTGGTCGACATTTGCTGCCTGACCGTTGACTACTACCTTTTTCTTATTTGCCGCTGGTGGAGACATCTTCCGACCGCTACTATTGGTATTTACCATAGCCCTACCATTGGTAATTCCGAGATCGTCACCTAAGCGACCTTGCAGCGTTTGCACCTGTGGTATAGGTAGAGGCTGCTCGCCGCCGGTTGGAGATACTGACTGGCCTTGTTGATGTGGACCTGAGATCATCTCCTTCGACGCTGCCAAATGAAATGGAGTCTCGCCCTTTTTGACAGAACTAGAGTGTTGAGTTGACCGGTTTTGACCAACATCGAAGCTCGCTACATTACCACCTGCGCTGTGACTAAGGAAAGTGAAAGGCTTGACTGCCCTATGTGAGGGCTTCGGCGCTGTCCTAAAGGACATATTGCGCATCGAAGGAGATGCAGCAAGCTCCTGGTACATTGCCTGCTTAGAAGCGGCAGTCTCTGCTTGATGAAACTGGGCAATTTCCTGACTGACTTGTTGCATTATAGCTTCATCAGCATTGGGAAAACGCTGTTGTTCAACGTATTCCACTTCGTACTCCACTTCGTACTCTTCTTCGCTTCCCTCGCCGTTTTCGTTGTCTTCTTCGTCTCCGCTCTCATCTTCGCTCTCACTACCATTCTCCATTCTCGCATCTTCGGTTTCAAGCTGGTCCACTCTTTGACCAATGGGCCGTTGCTTATACTCATTTCCACGTAAGCCATGGCCTGGATTAAACCTATGATTTGGGACTTCGGTCAAGCCGCTGGGAAGAAGGCTACTATCTTGCATGCTCGATCGGTAACTTCTGCTATCATCGCCAATACTCGTGACTGTCGTATCGTCAAGGCCTTCGACGTCCGTATCGAAAACATCATCATGACCATGGTCTACATCTGAAGAGCCCGGTGGCCGGAATTCTTGTCTTTGAGGGGGTGCAATAGCGGCTGTCTCAGGAGCTTTCTGCGATGTTGGTGGCTTTGAGCTGTCACGGCCTAGCCTTGTTGGACCTACGGGTACTCTGAGCTGGTCCGCTAGAACTTGACGCGGGGAGGCTGGCTGCTCTTGATGCCGTTGATGGATGAACCTTTGGACTCCCGACATGACGAGTTACCTTGCTCGGCGAAATGAAATTGCAATTTCACATTGTTTGGGGGATCAGACAGAGCCGAAGAAAATGCATGTCCGAAGAGTAAAAGATAATGAATGTTGTAAAAGACACAAACCAGGGTGGTTATCAACAAAGTAAGAGACCCTCAGACATTAAGATGTGTTTGAAAATGAGAAGGAAAGCGGAAAACGCGTTTGCCGACACAGTCGCGTCGCCGGACGAGAATTAATGTTGAAGCAGAGCCAATGGGTAAAGACAGATGTTTGAGGAGATGATGTTTCACAAATGCTTGATTTTGGAAAGCGACACCAACCTGTTCATGCCACAAGGACATGAAACAACACTCATCAAGGAAATCTGTTGTTTACGGAGTACGCAGTTGCAGACTTGATGTGAGAACGGAAATATCTAATTACGCTAGCCTCGTAAGGCTGGCAGGACTCCTATTCCGACGCTAGTAACAGATTCCAGCTGTTCTCTTGTAGGTACATGAGGAAGTGATAATCATAGCACCAAGTTCTCTTCTCAGTCCTCTTCTTCAGCACTGGATCTCCTCCGTCCAAGGATCTCTATGGTCTCGGCTTTGCCGTAATTGTGCGCATGGCGATGATGGCAAGTGCCTCAGCGGGCAACCCATACGAACATTATGACAACACACAGATCGAGCAAGACCTTATAGATCCAGACGATGGTACAGCTCATCCATACCTGGCAATTTAATATGCTAATCACCACATTCTTAGCGAACATCAATGACCTCGACGACCCCATCCAATCCAATTCTGACCGGGCCCCATTAACAGGCAACATCCAATCTTCATCCTCTCGCAACCCACTCCCCCAAGGATACCTCAACTCCTCCATACCAGGTGAAGATCGAAGGGCGCCTTCAAATACGATTGATGAGTCAGTATGGGAAACCTTGTCTCGGGATCTACTTGCCGTCTGGGAAAAGATGCGGCAAGTACTCTGGCCAAAGTATCTACTAGGGGGCATGCTACAAAGAGGTGGAGGCATTGGAGGCGCTGAAAGGGGCGAGGGTGACGGATTGGGAGGCGGCCTCAGGGGAATTGCTGGAAGATGGCCGGATGCAGATGTTGTGCTTCAAGGAGGCATGAGCGAAGGTTTGAGAGATTGGGACCTCTGGTATCCTTCCTTTGTGTTTGCAGTCAACATGCGAATCACTCTAATCGGCAGTCTAGGGGCCCGTTAATATTCTGCCTTCTTCTGAGCTTGCTACTGTCAATGACTGCATCGGGCAAGCAGAAGACGATTGTCTTTTCCGGTGTATTTGCTTTGGTATGGATTGGGGAAGCTGTTGTGACAATGCAGATCAAACTGTTGGGAGGGAGCATGTGAGTCGCCCCTTGCGTTGTGTTTTGCTAGCTCTGCTAAAGCTGTTTGCCAGCTCTTTCTTCCAGTCGATATGTATCATTGGATACACTCTCTTCCCATTAGTCATTGCCGCGCTTCTGAGCGCCCTTCATCTTCCAACCATTGCGCGTGTTCCGGTCTATATTGTCCTAATTGCATGGTCTCTGGCCGCCGGCGTTAGTATCCTGGGTGGCTCGGGAGTGGTGAAGAATCGTGTTGGCATTGCGGTATACCCTTTATTTGTATTCTATGTCGGACTAGGGTGCCTGTGCTTCATTAGCTGAAAGCCGGTTTGGAATCGGTTATCAATGTCCGCGGAGGCAGTAAATTTAGATCAATCTAGATGGCCAATTAACTGGTCTTCCATAGCATAATCATGTGATGTGATAACGCTACAGATAGTGCTTTCTATCATGTGTGCGTGTTGACGTTGCAATAATTCATGCGTTGTCGTCGAGTAGCAGTTTTAGCAGTAGCTTTTTTGCCATTGGCTAGAGCGGACTGGCGGGGCGAAATCGTCAATCGATGCCAATCTCGCTCATAAAGCCTTCCTACATAATTGTCTTCCACTACCCTCCACCACCACATTGCCATAGGCTACTAAAACCGCTTCAAGTCGACTTCGCGGCTTCTTGCATATACCAAGTTTCTATTACCGCAATTACGGCTTCTGCTCGGCCGCCATGCCCTGAAGTATTCTACCCTTAACGTACACCAGCTTGGAATACTTTGGACACCACCACCCAATCTCGGCTTTCACTCAGGCTTGATAATAGGCCCCCATAATTCTATCGTTGTAACACAAAATAGTGGCCACTCAGCCTGGCTTTGTGCCCTAATTACTCGAGATAACACCCGGAAGAGTATGACGACGGCTGGGTGCATAGCCACCTCATAACCCCAACCTAGGTCCCTCGACAGGCCGAATAGAAGGGTCTCGAACATAAAACGCTAATCTGTCTTCTTGGAGAGACGCCCAGTGCCCTCTCAAGTGTTTCAACATGATACAAACACCGCCCATGCCAGAAGATGAACAGGACTTCCGACCTACAGCACAGAGGACTGCCTCAAATGGGGCCACCAAAAGTTTCGACCCATCTACAGATTCAGCTAGCGATCACGATGCGAGTGAGAGAGCAGCTCGTGAGAAATTAAAAAAGACGTCTATTGCATCTATATCTCAGCATTTTATGGTGGGTCATGATAGTGCTACAGTGGGCCCGGACGCAAGACCCAAAGCGAATGATGATCTCGTGACCCTGCCAGGCTCAAGCCTTAAGGATCATGCTCCGGCGAATGAGCAACCAAAGTCGGATGTAGATGCTAGCAGAGGCAGGCCTGTAAGAAAGCGGTCCTTTGACGACCTGGAAGCTGCAGACGCAGACGCAAACAAGAGAGAGGCGCTTGAAAGAAAAGAAGAGAAATCAAACGGCCATGCAAGAAAAAGATCCAGAGATGTCCGTGTTGGCGAACCCATCAAAGAAGACGGCCGCTCACGTGGAATTACGGTCGCTGTGGAAGAGGAAGCTGAGGACGTTACGACCGAGAAAGACTCACACGAGCCAATGGACAAGGATATGCACGAGCTGCAAGAAGCCGGAGACGTTGTTGAGCGTAACGAGGTACATGATCCCATGGACAAGGACAGCCAGGAACAAGAAGAAGCTGAAGACGTGGCCGCCGATAAACGATCACGCCATCTCCTGGACAATCATGTGCAGAAGCTAGAAGGAAGTACCTCCCGGGGGACCAACACTGTTAAAGGAGTTGAAATGGAGCAAAACGAGCATGGAAAGGAAACCGGCGAGGCTGTCCAACCTACATCCGAAGCAGAAACGAACAGCGTTTCGGAAGAAGTTGAGAAAGAAAGCTCAGATCACGAGATGAGAGACTCTACCGTCAGTCCGCGCAAGAAACGCAGCAGGGATCAATTTGACCCGGACGTGGATAGGGAGCAGAAGATTGCAGCAACCGAGGGAACGAGAGCCCATAGGAGGTCAGATGAGATGTCCAGGAGTGGAACGTCAGTCGCTGGTGCCCATGACGCGCTCCAGTCCCAAGTCCATGATAGTGAGACCCAAAAGATCCCGGATGAGGCAGAATTCGGTTTCAGAGCTTCAAATGTGGAAGCAGAAACAAAGAAAGTCCCAAGCATCTTTGGTAGCGCATCGATTCTCGCTCCGCCCGCAGCACATATCAAGAACGAGTCTCCTGCAAAGCCCTTAACCTTAACAGAATCAGACCAACAATCGCAGACATCTGCATCCGCTTTCGCCTCCTCAGGTTTTGCTGCATTATCTAAATCGACCACTTCGCCGTTCGGCGCTATTGGAGCTGCATCGGCGGCATCTAGCACCCCCAGCCCCTTTGCAAGAACTTCAGCATTTAGCCCAAAGAAAGATGATCCTGATACAGCCAAAAGGACAGAACCATTACCCAATGGCGGGTTCAGTGCGTTCGCCAAATCTCAAACCTCAGGCTTTGGTACCAGCGAACCGTCACCTTTTGGGACAACAGGGACTGCGAAGACTAGTGTCTTCGGTGGATCGATATTTGGCGCGGGCTTCGGAGGCGCTTTTGGTGGCGGCAGCAAGTTGGCCAATTTTGCTGCTCCCACTGGCGATACTAAACTTGGTAATGGTGCTATCAAGCCTATCGGATCACCAGGACGCGAAGGAGACGACGAAGAGAACAGCGAGAGTGAAGCTGAAGGCTTTGGAGAGAACGGTAGAGGCGACGTAAATGACGAAAGCGACGAGAGGTTTCAACACCAAGATGGTAAGCTTCATTCCCATTACTAGTAAGCGTAAGCCGTAATTAACCCACCACAGTCGAGACTGGAGAAGACGGCGAAGAGACGATCTTCTCTGGCCGCGCCAGCCTATACGCATTCAAGGATAAAGTCTGGAAAGAAAGCGGCAAGGGCAATTTCAAGCTCAACGTTATTGCAACTCCACCCGACGACGACGGAGACCAGATCCGTAGAACTGGGCGATTCATCATGCGCGCTCATCAAACCTACAGGGTCCTGCTCAACGCACCTGTCTTTAAGGGCATGGTCATTGGCGAGGGCAAAGGCAATGAACCTACAGGGAAATCGTTTGCTTTCGGTGTTATAGAAGAAGGAAAACTTATTCCTCACATGGTCAAAGTACATATCACCCTCTTTCCCTCGAATTACAGCCTTCATAGCTGACATGTTATATCCAGCTGGGCGATGTAACAGAGAGCAGAACGCTCTTCCACGAAGTACGAAAACTCCAAGAAGGCCTCACGGAACCATGACCATCATGATCTACAACCGCCATCCAAAAATCCAACTCTCTCTCTCTCTCTCTCACCTCCACTCAAACCAGCATGCATCTGATCATCATGCTTATTTCGCTCACGTCCCCCTTCGCATTCCCCAACGGCGCCGTCATTTTAGACACCGCGAAAAGAGTAACTACAACTGGCGGCCTCTCATGGGACGCGTGAAGATATTTTTCGGTTTTTTTATCATGATGCATTCAAATGGATTGGGAGCCTGCATTGAGGATATTTGGTAGAAGGGGGGAGGGAGCGGCACATGTTCGTTTATCTGTCGTGACGTCTACTGGGAAGTGAGGTATGTAACTACGATGTTAGGTAGGATCATATCAACTTCAATCAAGCTTATACGTGTATGCTTTGGGGGAATGAGGAAGTGCTTGAGCACGGGGTTGGAGACGTAGTACAAGAATGCACCTACAAACCGTATGCACGCCCCTTACCGTATAGCCCTATAGGACTGATACCGAGAGACCCCTAAAGCTGGTTCCGGGGACTACTCTTATCGTCTGGGGGACCAACTTTAGGGTATCTCTAGGGGGCTATACGGTTGGTTAATGGGGTCTTCTATGGTAAATCCCTAGCTACCAAGATTCATAATCTCATCCTTTAATATACAACCCATGAGCTGTTCTCCCACAATTCCCCAACCAAACCCTCCCTCAATCCACAGGCTCCTCCTTAATCTCCACCACCTCCCCCTCCTCCCCTTCCATCCTCCCAACAACCACCCTCCTCACCCCGCCCCCCTCCCTCTTAACAACCACCTCCTCCACCACCCTCCCCCTCGCCCCCCTAACCGTCTCCGCCGGCACCACAGTCTCAATCCCGGCGGGCACCCTCTCATCCACCGGCCCCCACGGCAACCCCTCCACATCAATCTCCCCCTCCTTCCCCATCAAACATTTCAAAATAACCTCACTCCCCGCCTTACTCATCACCATATTCTGCTCCTTGCACGCCTCACTGCAACAACATTCTAAACACCCTTCTAAGCAGTGACAGGCTGCAACACGCTCGCAGGCGCGGATGAGGAGGAGGTCGATGAATTCGAAAGCTTTGGTGGAGATGCCGGAGCCGGAGGAGCCGCCTTTGGCGTCGTAGAAGGTGAGGCGGGCGGGGCGTTTGCGGGAGGTTTCCTTGGTGGCGAATTCTTTGAGGGCGTTTTTGCATTCGGTGCGGACGTCGCCGGGCATGGAGATGACGAATTGGGGCATCAAGGATAGGATGGCGTGTTCGGCGGCGTGGATGGCGCCAGCGATATTTAAGCGGCGGGAGTTGAGAATGTCGAGGGCGCATTTGGGAACGTCGAGCCACATTCCCTTGCTGTAGATGTCGATGGGGGGGTTGTCGACTTGGACGGCGTCGAGGATGCGGCGTTTTTTGTCGACTTTGAAGAAGCCGAAGACGACGGCGCGGATTTTGATGGCGCCGTAGAAGGCGCGGGAGAGGGAGTCGGGGATGCGGCGGATGGCTTCTGTTTCGATGGGGTCGACGTCGGTGTAGTCGCGTTGTTGGGTTGTCCAGTCGACTTTGACGAGCATGACTTTGGCGTATTTCTGCTCGGGGGAGAATTCTTTGACGAGGTAGGTGTAGCCTTGGTGGAGGAAGATGCCGCCTTCGTAGATTGTGAAGAAGGCGCGGGAGGGTTCGACTTCTTCGAGGACGATGTTGCGGCCGTTGGTTATGTCGATGACGGCGAAGTGGCCGTCTTCTGTGTCTCGAATGGCGACGCATTTCGAGGGTTGGGGTCGGAAGCGTTCGTTGCAATGGTAGAACCCCAGAGGGTCTTTGATCATTCGCTCTTCAGCTATCTCGGGCAGCTGCTTGCCAAAATATAGTTTGTCTTCGTCCGGACGTATGGGCATCTCGAAAGCTGCACACTGAATGTGACCTTCTAGAACGAGCATGTTCTGTAGGTCTACCTGGAGCTCACAATTGGGCTTTGTGAATATCTCATCTGGGTTTTCCATGTAATATTGATCAGTAGGGAAACAATCGCCTATCAAAACGGATAACGAGTCCTTGTTTCTTCGACCAGCTCGGCCGCTCTGCTGTCTGAGATTGGCAATGGTGTAAGGGAAGCCCACTGTGATGACAGCATCGAGAGATCCTATGTCTACACCAAGCTCCAGAGCATTAGTGGCAACAATACCCATAAGTTTTCCATCAAACATTTCTTTCTCTATCTTCCGCCGATCTTGTGGCGCGTAACCCCCACGATAGCCCATTATACGAGCGGCCAGATCAGGTCTTTCAACATTCGCAGCCTCCATGCGAACGGCGGTAATAAGAAGTTCGCATTGCTTCCTGATCCGACAAAAGGCAATGACCCTAACTCCGCGCAGAATTAACTGACAAAAAAGCCTAGCCGTTTCAGCAAAGGTATCTCCCCTTCCAGAAGTAGGGTCTTCAGGATCTTTGAACGGCGTGTTCCAACAAAGAAACTCCTTTCTTCCAGAGGGAGACCCATCGAAGTCAGTGAGCTTAATGTTTTCGATGCCAAAGATCGTCCTCATGTGCTCTTCAGGATTGGCAACAGTAGCAGAACAGGATATGAATTTCACATGGCGGTTTCCCACCGCTGCACATATTCGTCGTAGCCTTCTCATTATAAATGCAACGTGAGAACCAAAAAGACCATTGTAGACATGAAGTTCGTCGACAACGACATACTTAAGATTTTGCAAGAAAGTTCGCCATTTGTCTTCCTGAGGCAGAATGGTGATATGAAGCATGTCTGGGTTAGTAAAGATAATACGGCCCTCATCTCTAATAAGATGTCGATCTGACATGGCCGTGTCCCCATCGAAAGTCTCGACAACGATATTCTCTAAACCAGGCATGAACCGGAGCAATTCTTTCATGCTCCTCCTCTGATCCTGAGCTAGAGCCTTTGTAGGGAATATGTACATGCCACGGGAATTCGAGTCTTGCTCTAGCGCATGCAGCATTGGTATTTGGTAGATCAACGATTTCCCAGAGCTGGTGGAAGTGGAAACTATTACGTTATGACCATCATGCAAGTTGTTAATCGCTTCGGCTTGATGAGAGTACAGCTGTGTAATGCTTCGTGTATTATAGAGAGCATTGACGAGGTTCTGAGACAATTGGAAATTGAGGTTGCCAAAAATAGGCTGTTGAGGATCAAAGACCCGATGGCCATCCGGTACTATTTGGCCGGTATACCATTCCATCATCTTGAGATCTGCAATAATCTTTGAGATACTATCACGCTCTGCAGGTATAGTAGGTGGAGGTTTTGCTAGGGCCGGAGCAGGCGTATTTTCTCTACTGTCCGAAGGCATAGGTATATGTTCCTTTTCTCTTTCTCGCAGGGTTTGGGTTGGATCGAGATTATCGGCGGCACATTGATTCAGAAAAGCGTTGACGGCAGAGGTGAATTTGACGTTCCTTTTCTCTATCAACTTCATCATTTGCTTCTGGCTAAACACAGGCATCTTCAATTCTTCCTCCTTGAGTTTCCTGAAAGGTTTTGTAGGCTCACCAGTCTTCGCATTGGTGACCTGCCGCTTCAAATCGCCATCGATAAATTCGAAGAGCAATATCTCCCTACTTTTGCCATTGTCAATATGGGCTTCTGCTTCATCTTCCCTACAGAGATCAAGAGATTTGAATTCTTTGGCTCTGCCACCCTTGATTCCGTCCTCTTCCCCAAGTACAACCTGCAGGGCTGCCTCATCCACGTATGCGAAATTGATCGCCTGGGGCACAAGAGTCTTGATCCTTGCAACATCTTCCACAAACAATTCTCGCTTGATGTGCCCTTCGACCGCCTTCTTTATCGTTTCGAATGATGTTGTCACGTGCTTGCGAGTGCAACAGAACGTATAGACCAGATTGAGGGCGCGATGCGTCTGAGCTAGCTTGGTAAGTTGATCAGGCCATGGGATCGTAGTCTCGACGACTGTGGAGGAGTCTCGGCGTAGTAGAGGTGGTTTGGCTCTGCCACCGTTTGCGTCTTTGGCCGTACGCTTCGGCTTTTTACCTCCATCGTGGGTTTTGGTAGGCAATATTGTAGTTGAGGAGAGTTGGGCGCCACTCTCGGCGTCCACAGCTGCAGCAGCGTCTGAAGATCCTTGCGCTGCTTTCCTTTTTCGTTTTCGTACAACTTGATTGGAGACAGTGGCAGCTTGAAGCTTTGCCATTACAATTACTGAAGCTATTTGCTCATTGGTGAGGTATTGCCACGCTTATTGGTGAAGCAAGTGTACGGCGTCGCGTCTTCACGTGACCAATGACGATATTTGTACCGGAAGCCGGCACAGAATTGGGAGGATGGCAATTCGCTGGTAAGGCTATATAGGTCTTACATTGTCGAGCACATCTAAGTGGTGATACGTCTAAGTGGAAGTGTGTGAAGATGTCACATCTAAAATCCCAAGCCCAATGCGCTGTCCAATGCAAAGTCAGGCCTTTCCAACCATGTCCACTGGAGCGACCCGCGCACGAAGACCGGCACGCCTTAACGCCCACAGATATGCCAATTCATAGCTCATCCCGGCGTAAATCTTGTTAGCGTAGGCTCTTATATCACTTCATCAGTCATTGAACATGTTGCGCGCGCAGCCTCTTTTGCAAATCAACATCTCCCACTGCCATGTTGTAGAAGCTTTCCCGACTTTGGTCAAGCATAGAGTCGTCGGAGTCCATGTCGAAATCGATTTCCGGCCCTGCCCGACTTTGCGCGAAACCTTTCTCCTCAGTCCAGGTGGATGCGGTTTCGGGCGAAGAAGAATCTTCTTCAATGCGAAGTTTGGAAAACAATCCCTTCATATTTTGCTGGTCCTCGCCTCTTGACTGTCCTTCTGGTTGTGGAAGGCGATTCTCCATGAAAGAATGAATGCTGCGGATGATTTGCGGGCACGCTTCCTCTTCCGGTAGCCAGGACCGGTTGAGTTCGGGCAAACCCCACGCCTGGGCCATTTGTTGGCGAAATATGGGAGGGTAAATATGTCTATGCTTGTGTCAGCTTAAACCCATGTATATGCGTGAAAGGAGTGTTTTTCTTTTCTGGATTGAATGCTAGTCCTGAAGACCAAGTATGGAAATGGCTTACCCTAGACTCTCTACTTTAGCGAACTTCCGCCGACACCACATTATATGCTTCTGATCTCTAGGCAAAAAAGTGGCGGCCAGCCCCAGACTACCCTGCGTATTAAGAAAAGCTCCAGCAGGGCTGTCAGGCCAGTATTCGATGGCTTCACATATCCGGCATATCTCTAAGGCTATTGCCCCAACCTCGGGTGGCGGTCTTCGATTGAGTAATGTGGCTGCTTTGTATTGATGTATCAGGTTGATAGCGTGCCAATCAATGAGCATGAGATTGAATGTGAAAAGAGGCCCTTTGTACAAGCCGCCTGGTAGGTAAGGATTAACAACATCGTCTGGATTCGGTTCCTGCTCCCCGAAGTATGTGACCTGATATGCTTCGTCCCAGAAAACCGCGTCAAGATTGTCTCTCCAGGAGCTGATATGCTCTGAAATCCCCTCACTTTCTCTGGCAAATTCGTCGGCTGAGATATCCCCTCGTGGTAATTGTGCAAGTAGCAAAGTCAAATCAGTTGCCAGGACTCGGTGTTTGGCTATCGTTGCTTCGATCTTGTAGTCTATGCTCATAGGATAGATTGAAGATTGTTGCGAATAGTATTTTTCCTTTGCCAGGAACCAGTCACGGCTCAAAACAGTCTCATAGCCAGACAGCAAACCACCCATTACATCGAATCTTATGTACCAAATGAGCATTTTCCTGCGCACTTCGGTCTCCATGATGGTCTGCGGCGAATATAACTCCGTAAGCATTCCGTAAGCAGCCTTTTGGTGACCTAGTAAGCTAACAAAGTCACCAAGATAGTCCTGCACAGTTGTTAGCCAGGTCACAAGGCCCGGTCGATTAACAAACCTCGAAAGTTGCAAGTTGTAAAATAGTCAAGATTGTAGCGTCTGTATGTCTTTCGTTATTGTACAGCGATTTCCTCAAAAGTGATACAGACTTGTTGTAGTAGCCTAGGAAATCTTGAATTTTGCCGTGTGGGCGTGTCACAGTCGAATGAAAAGCGGCAAACCCCACGACAGCATAGAGCAGAGGATCATAATGCAGCGCAAGATCAACTAAGATCGTGTGAAGAAAATGGTTGGCATCGTGTTTGAAGAACCAATGATGAGAAGTCAAGTGAGTCTTGTGGTACTCTAAGTAATACTGTAGATCCGGGGGTAATTGCGACCCAGGTTTACTATCGTGCGGAGGTTCGGTAGAAACAGATGAGAACTTGGCTGGCTTATCCAAGCCGGTTGAGGGAGGAGTGCTTGACGCCTCTGTTGAAGGCGACAAGCCGCTTTCTTGTTTCACTTGCTCAATGGAAGCGCGAGGCTGTTCCGCAGCAGTGCCTCTCGTCGAAGCTGTCGATGAGTGAGAGCCTTTCGAACCCTTTGAGCTTACCGAGGGGGGCTTCTCGGATTTGATGCTTTGTCCCCGACGCCCTTCCGAGAGTGGTGTTTCTGCGGAAATATCCTCATCCGGCGATGGCTCGCTGTCCTCGGCTGTTGTCCCAGACTGCTCTCTCTTTGATGCGCTGGAGTTGCTTGGTGTTGTGCGGGATTCGGGGTAGGTGCAATCTCTGGATCCCTTTTGGCAGCCTAAGATCCACAAAGCAGTCAGCTGAAGTTCTGCTGGCCGCGTACGGAGGGCGGCACCAACGCTCGCATTTTGGTCGTATCTCGTCACACTAAAGCGGTGATATTTCATCAGTGGATTTGGTCTCGTGTCCGTTGAGCTAGAGAGATTACCTTCACCCGCCTACTCCGACACGTATAGCAACCATTTCTCGTTCTCCGGTGCTTGATGTGACCGGCCCCGGATGGTCGCCTTCTCCTTGGAGTAGGTGTAGGCTCTTCGATGGGAGTTTGCCCAGTGGAATTGATCCAATTACTAGCACTTGCCCCAAGAGGTTCGATGGGACCAGGCCCAGCCTGGAGATTTTGAGAAGAGAGATCGGTGTTTAATTCCACTGCACCGCCGGCGATATGTGGAAAGCCCAAAGGATAAAAGTTGCTCATGACAATAGCAAGCTGGGTAGTCCAAAGCTCTAGAACCAAAAAGTTGATGTACAGCCTGCCCGACCTGTACCGTGGATAAAAGGCCGGGCAATTTTCAACAGGTAATGAGAGTCCTTGTGTTCTCGACTCGGATCCTTTCCACCATAATACCAACAACAGAAGACTGATCGCTAGCAAATACAACCACGCAAAAACGCCGAATGTATGGTGGATTAGAATCGAATGAGGTGCAAATGTAGCAGGCAAGGTGGCAGTGAGTGAGCTATGAGTGAGCTACAGTGCTGTCCAGTGAAGCAGAAGTAACCAAATTGGTATTGGCAAAGACGCAATCAGCGTTGTATATGAATCGCGGCTAGTCAAACGTCTTATGCACCTACTTTGAACGTAACAGGGATAAATTTGTCAAGGATGGTGATAGTGTGCGTAGTGTGAAGCCTGTGCAGCCCCACGAGCAAGTCAACCCCTCACTACTAAGTGGTTTAGAAAAGTCTTTGGTGGTATCAGATCCTGCACACCATGGCTGATACCCGGGGATCGGAGGTACTCGTTTTTGGCGCCTGATGTGCACCAAGGGCACAGTTCCTCAATATTGCATCCTACCATCCTGCCAAACTATGTGTACTATGTGTACTATAACGCGGGAAGTATCATATCTAAAAAAGGTATCATCGGCCAGGGTGTGTGATTCGACCGTTGCAGGTACCAAGGTCGAGGAATAGTCTAGCTGTATACTACGGGACCGCTATCAGAAGAAGTTTTCCAGGAGCCAGGTAACGCCTTCAAGCCATGCCTGTCAGCTCATTGCCGAATCACTACGCCGCACGGAAGACATCCTGGAACAGAATTTCCCTTTCCTTCATACCGTCAGGCACTTGTTGGTGTTTAGGGCACTGATGAGCTTTTTGATCATTAGAGTCTGACTGTATCGCACCGGCATGCAAGCCACCTCGCTCCTGATTTGCCGGTTCGTTGTGGGAAGAATCCCCGTGGAAAACGATCAACTGTCAAACTCGCGTGGCTTGATAGGCAAGATTGACTGCATGGTGGGAAAAAGCTTTGATGCTGGGGAGAGTTAGGTTGGTGCCTTGGACATGGTTGATCTTCATTTCGTGCCCATTAAGTTGCTTTAGTGGCTACCTATCTACCTATTCCACTGCACTTGGCGCATGCACATTGCTGATCAGCCTCTGCCCTAATTTTCCCAACTCGCTTATTTAGCCTAAATTATTGTAGTACACCCAAGTTCCTGTCTATTGGAACTCTTATTATGCTTTAAAGTATTCACTAAATACGGCTCCGCGGCGACGATATCCATGACGTTGAAAACTTTCTTCTCAATGCAAATTTTATTCAAATTTAATGTGTATTCAAATACCTCACCTCGTTATTAGAGTTCTGGGGCTCACAGCTTTCAAACGTCGATCGTGCAGATTCTGCAAGGCAGGCATGGGCGGTAAATCTGGTGCAAGGTTCAAGACTGCACCATCTTGCCGTTACACTAGAGCGACCTTGCCTGCCTCCAGACCGGCCACAGAAACGTGGGGTGTTTTAATATAAACAAGGTATCCTGCCGCCCAGACCAAGGAACCGTGGCAGGGCTGCATGCAAAATCATGATCTGCAAGTAGGAAAAACTGTTGCCTATCTACGAACCCTATGATCATTCCCTGCACGCATGCAATTTGTTGGGGGCCTAGCAATGCTGGACGAAGCTGGATGGCAGAATTGGAATACAGGGTGACCGATCCTTAGGATGATGGTACCGCCTTCGTGCCAGTCACAGGCATCCACAAATGTTTCTGGTGGTTAAAATCTGTTTCGCAGATAGGAGTCACATACGGGGGGAGCGTGGCGGAATATTTAAGCATATGTGACATCCCCAGGAATCCCCAACGTGAAACACCGGGGTGAGAAACGGCTGCATGGGAGGCGTCAATTTAGTGTGCCGCTTCTCGATTAGAGGGTCCTCTATGGCTGATCTCGTTGATCGAAACAAATCTCTGATCCAATATGGAGGCTTGAACACTCTGCTCCTTAGGTTGGAATCTTATCTGGAGATTTCACGGATTGCTGGTTCGGAGTCTTGAAATGGGCTCACAAGTTTCAAACCGTTTCGGGCTTGGCAGCGCGTGCAAGAGCATTTTGACACGTCTGCGTAGGCGCCTCTGCTTCTATGCACTGGGAAGATACGGTCCGCGTATCATTAGCCCGAATCTTCAGCCGTAGGACTGTTCCCCTCTTCGTCCAAGTCTGAGCGATTTTCTGACGGCCCTGCTGGGGGCGAGTCCTCGGCGGAAAGGTCTTTGATCCAGATATTAATCATCTCTCGAAGGTCTCTGAATGTATCGCTGTTAGTATAAGGTGGAGAGATCAACAACTCGGCGAGACGTGAAGCGATCTCCTGGGCACATTGTAAAGTGGTCTTCCGAACTCGTTCACGGTCTTGAGAGTAGCGTAATTCCATCTCGACATCCGATGCTGATGCTCCGTCTGATTCGCTCTCGCTTTCGGTTTCACCGTCAACTCTTCTCTCCTGGTGCTGGGAACGGTCGGTGTGTTTCCTAATGCTCCCTAGCTCCGCGGAATGCTGTTCGTTAACAGCATAGATCCATAGACCAAACATGGCGCGGTAAAAGTCCAGTGGTCCTTTGGCATTGGGGGCCGCTTTGCGATAAGGATACTGAAGCACAAGTCTCTCATAATAATTCTTCGCTTTCTCGAATCCGTCCACACTGAACCAACAGTTACGTGCTTGGTCCAACATTGCGATTTCGTGGAGATTCGACATTCGCCCTTCTTTCCTTTTCCGTGCAAGTTCCACATCACGCCGCAGTAGAATCTCGGCTCCTATTCCCCATCTGTTATTGGTTCTGAGGTCCATAGTATGCCCACCATGTTCACTCCTAAGCAGTAAGCCCCAAGCCCTGCCAGCACGTATATAGTCACCCTCTAGCAAACATCTTTGCAATGTAGTTGTCATCGCTGCAAGATGGCGCTGACGTAGTCCTGGCTCACCGGCTAGATTGGTCTGCATGTCATAATTTGGCCCTCTGGCAAAAGACAGAGCAGGCTTCAGTGTTGTCAATTCATGTGCGATCTCCTCTTTGAACTTCGATCGTGAAGACGTCTGAGATCGATGAGGAAAATCTTGTGTGAAGTTGCTCCCTGGCAAACCTTCCGCTAGAGCCTGTCTGAAAGTCTCATGCTGACTTGCTATACTATATTTTAACGTCATGTGAGTGCTTGTCGCCGGAGATGGAGCGACACCGTCATTTCTTGTCAATATATCAGGATCAGCCTCGGAAGAAATTTCGTCCCTCTTTCGCTTCCTAAAGCCATAGGTAGGAGGAGATCGAAGACTATCAATAGATTGTCTTGAGTTGAAGGTAGGTGCGAAATATGAGATGGAAGACATCCCAACAGAACGACCAACCAGCGGCTCTCACGACAGAGTGGATCAATAAATGCAGAGGCTTTGGATTGTTCACTATTTATAGCTATGCTATTATCATTAGAGATATTCGAAGTGTAACCCTACTTTGCATAGCTCACGTCTTCAGTGTGGTGTATCTGCTCAATTGAGAATCACCCTTGTATGCAAAGAGAGTTGACAATTTCTTGAGCTTTGACTAGGTTGGTACGATGTATGGTCGACAAAAGTGGATGAGTGGAGGAAATTTTTATTTTATACCTCAGTAATTCGTTTGTGCTGTGTACCTGAAGTGGTGCCGAGGCGCGCCCGAAACGCGGCTTGGCACGTTGGTCCCGAGCAACGGGGACGAAACACTGCCTAGTCTCACTCCGTACAGCATCAGCTCGATATCACTGTAATCTCTCTCTGCCTCTGCTGCCACGACGCTCGCCACCCATCTCAGCTTAGGCCGGCGACTCGCATACGCCATAAGCAGAGTACAGGCCCAAAAGGTCACCCGCCACTGCATCACGCCCACGTTCCCTGAGAGACCGTGCACCAATCCCAAACCGGACCCCATTGTCTACCTTTAGCCTTATACGAAACTCCTTACTAGGACACGCGCTCCATCACCACCGACACCTCCTTTCTTCGGCCTCTCTTAGGGCTTACGTTCCTCTATACTCATCATCACACACAACCGGAAACCTCCGAGCACTGGAGTAAGTGCAGTGCACCACTGCCTGGACAACCTGGCCCGACTCCTTACGGGATACTCCCCCCTACATCCTTGATGGCATAGAAGAAGACTTTGCACCTTCCACCCGCATCATTCTTCTTCAAAGCTTACTTGTTCGTCATGGGCCAAAGTGCGTCCACCCAGCGCGAGGAATTCAACAATCGTGATTCTCGGCGACTTTCCCAGCTTCTAGATCGAGATGTGCGAGAAAGGTCAACGTCAGGAAGGCCAACAACAAGGGCCTGGGCTACTGGTCGGCAAATGACTGATCAGTCAAACTCGGCGTCGTCCTTGGGTCCGACTCCTACACAAGATTCCCATTCGTCTCAGCCCATTGCAACGTTCAGCCGCCAGATCTCTACACAGTCAGTACCCATCTTGGGAGGCGGAGCGGGAGGAAACAGTACGGATATCTCAACGCGAGACGACGTGTTTTATGAGCGGCACGAGGAAAGGGCATCCACTCAGATGGAAGATATGGATGATCGAGATGGTCAAATCACCCATATAACGGCTTCTCCAATGCCACGTCGGTCAAGTAGGATATCAAGGCTTAGTTCAATGGTCATGCCTCGTTACACCACGAATGAAGCATCAGGTGATGGCGAACAAGATCCTGGGGTAGGCCGTTCGTGGCGAAGGCGTTTATCAAACACCGACCCTACACGCACTTCCCCCAATGCACAAGGCCAAAGCAGTCATCGTTTGTCACTCTTTGGTTCATTTACACCAAGATCCTCCACATCTCCAAGATCAAGGCGGCCCAGAGAGCGTGCTTCAATCTCTCGACCATTTCCACTCAGTCCCGATGCATCACTTCCTCCATCAGGGTTTGCAACCTCTCCACTTCGAGAAGCTCCTCCAACAACGGTAACTCGCACCGCCCCTCATGACCCTCCGTCCAGATTGTGGTCCCTACGTGACGGCTCTCGCCTGGCACGTGTCCGGAGATCTATCTCCTCGCCCTTCGAAAGTCTTCTGCCAACGCCGCAGCGCTCACAAGCTCCAATTTCTACCACGCAGGCTCCACCTCAACGTCCTCAGAGGCTTACTCCAACTCATGATCCAGATTTTCGGCTCCCCTCTTTAGACGGCACGGATACAGGCGGCGAAACGGCTAGTCTAGAGCCTGATCCAATGCTTCCTATGAACAGGGAGCGCAGGTTTTCCGCTATACCTACTGTATCAGAGTCTCCAGAACGTACAGTATCACGGGTCGACGTTCCTACCTGGGCAGAAAGATGGGCAGAGCGTGGTTCTGTAGGAAGGCGGGAAGGCCGTAGGATGCCCACCATGCTCCGTGGAAGATCAAGTAGGCTTATAAGACGTGATAATGAGGGTCCCCTGCCTCGCATATTGCATTTGGCTGCCACCGCGATTGCAGCCCAGCTTTCAGGGACTCCGGAACAGCCACCTGATATGCAGGCTATCGGACATGACGACCTTGACGGCAGTCTGCAGAATCTATTCCGGACTCTACAGAATGCGTCCACCATGACAGGCGAAACACGTCCGCATGATGACAACGATACTACCCGTCCTCTAGGGACGTTACCACCTCTGAATTTCCTGCGGGTCTTCCGGTTCGTAAGCCAAAGTTCTAACACCGCTGCACAGCCCTCTGATGGGGCTGGAGGACGAGCGAGGGCCGAGCATTCATCCGGGACCAACGAAGACACGCCTGATGACCAAGATAGCAGAACTGTGACGCTGGTTGTTGTCGGTGTTCGATCAGTACCGTCAGACCGCATTGGTCAAGAAGATACAGCTGCTGCAGAACCCAGTCTGGATGCGTTGCTAAATCTTCCGGCTCTTGCTCCGTCTGCGAACGTACTCAGGAATGGAGCTGGGAGCCTGCTCAGGCATGCGAATGGAAGATCGCGCTTTCCGAACAGGCGACGAGCATCTATACCAGGCATTGCTACGTTCCCAGCTAATTATGATAGCCAAAGACATCAACGGACCCTAAGCGCCTCCAGCCATCAGGGTTCTAGTGATGCAACTCCCGCTACCGGCACTGCTACACCTCTTGTCATTTCTGAGTCTCCTCCTGGACCACACCCTCCGCCATCTACTCCCGCCGAGCCAGGATTGTCTGCTTACTCCTCTGCAGCGACTACGCCCAGTCGTCGGCCTTCTTCCGCCTCTGCAATACAGCAGCCACCAATCCCAAACCGAGACGTTGCAACTCAGAATCTCAGGGAGGCAGGCGTCTTGCCGCCTGACGACCAGCCCAGTCGTGTGCAGCAGCGGCGAAGAAGTGATTCCGAGTTTGCACGTCACCGAGATCTGGGGCTTGGTGCTGCGAGACGTAATGGTGTTGTAGAGCCTGACGAGGTCGATACAGGGGAATCACCAGCCTCTGGAAGCAGGAGCTGGTTAATATACGTGGTTGGGACCAACCTTTCGGAAGATCATCCGGCATTGACGACCCCAAGCCTCTTCACGGATGTATGTGATACTTCTCGTTTCCCGAGTCATTTCCTGGTGCTTATACTGATGCAAACCTTGTCTAGAATCCCACTTATGAAGATATGCTGTTACTCTCATCCCTTCTAGGACCCGCCAAACCACCAGTTGCTAGTCGCGAAGACGTTGCCTCAGCTTTGGGAACATATCGCATAGAGAGATCTGGGGACGGACTTATTGCAGTAGCAACGGAAGAAATCGATCAAATCCGCATAGGTCCTAGCGAGCGCTGCCTGGTTTGCCTTGAAGATTATCAGGCTGAAGAGGAGTTGCGACAATTGACGAAATGCACGCATATGTTCCATCGCGAGTGTATTGATCAGGTACGTCACTGAGAGCTACCTACGCGCGTCTAGGTTTACTACTAACAAATTGTTCGTATAGTGGCTTACTATCGGGCGCAATTCTTGCCCCCTGTGTCGAGGCCAAGGCATCGACGAGAAAAAGGAAAGCCAGCCTGTACAACCGGAAGGTCCACAGCCTTCAGGGCCCAGCACCCCTGAAGTCATGGCATGAATCACTCCAAAATGGGGTTTCTTCACAATCAAATGCCGCATTAGCCGGTCGACATAGCATATATTTGATTCTTGGGTGGAGCATGAATCATTCTGCTATGCCTACCTGGTCTCGTATATGTTAAGCCAGATAAAGAGCAGGAGACCCTTCCATGTGTAATTGAACAATGACTTGATTTCCGATGTTTCATGAGAGCAGAATGGCATAGTATTTTAGCAAGGAGAGGTTGGCATAGTCGAGTACAAAGAGCAGAAACAGTCTGCGCACTGGCATGAGAGCTTGTACACTTAATTAGCTTATGAGACATGATAGCAGCACTCTATAGAGAGGAATTCGAAATTGTTATTGACTGTACCGACCTAGAGCAGAGACATGCTAACGTGCTCTGGCCTCCGACGATGAGCTCAATTGGCTTCAACAATCGCCGCGAACACAGAATAACAACTCTTGGTACATGGATTGCACCCTCAATCAAAGACGACCAAGCTCGCCAGCAGGGGTACATCAGCTCCAGTCCCTCCTACGCTCTATTGGATCTCTACCCTTTCCCACAATACACAGTAGTACCTCACCAGCCCGTCCGCCTCAGTATAAACAACCATTTAACCCCCAACGCCATGCATATGCTTTCAACAATATTCCCACCCTTTCAAGTCGCATGCTCCGGTCTCAAACTCCCACTCTCGGGCGCAATCAGCGGATGCCACTGCGCCATGAACGTAATCGCTGCTCCGCACATCTTTGTTAGCACACGTCCTCTTCCTATCTCTCCTACGCTAGCCCCCTCCCTGCTTTTCTTTCTCTTTTGTTTTGAATACCCGGGTAAGAAAGGTTGCAGCTTAGACGTACCCCACATTATGTAGCAACTTGCGAAAGATAGGATTAGGGAACTGCGCCAAACCCTGTGGGGGAGCATATTAGTTAGTTGTGAGTATTCTTTGAGATGTGATCAGGGGGGAAAGAGGGGCAGGAGAGATGGTTACGTTTGGTTTTCGCCTTTGGGGGAGAAGAAGTAGGCGAGGAGGCAGGCGACGACGACGAAGATTAGCCCGATTATAATGCTGGCGCTGTGAGTGGGCGGAGGTTAGCAGCGAAGACGGTGGAGATGAAGAGGAGGGGCTAGGACGGACCCGTTTGCCATTTTATTGAGGGAGAGGGCTGTATAGGTTGTGGTAGAGGAACTTGAGCTTGGTGGTGGATGCAGTGAAGGTTGATGTGAGGTTATGCATGAGATGCATAAATTTAGTGTGGCTTTATGCACATGATGCGTTACGCTGTTGTGAACAAGGCTTTCGTTCGAACATTTTCAGATGGAGATCTATGATTTGCTACAATGCTTTACTCTTTCTATGCAGTACAAGAATGTGGTTGTCCGAAACCCAAAGGACACCCTCCAGCATTCCCGCGATACCATCAATCATACACAATGCACCAATATACGGTATACCATTTCATAGTTTCGCCGGTTTTGCGTTACCCATCAGCTCAGCACCAGCGCCTGCAATACATAGCTTGCCAGTCTCCACGACAACTGTCTGAAAAAGGACTTTGTTTCCCTCTTTCCACATCTCTGTCCTAAGCTTCTGGCCTGGAAGAACGGTGCCGGCGAATCTGACCTTGATATTTTTAAAAGGCCCATAGGTTTGATAGACGTGCTTCCCGCTGATGCCAAAGAAGCATAAGCCATGGAGAATGGGTATCTTGAATCCACCCATCTTCGAGAACTCGGGGTCTATGTGAAGAGGATTCCTGTCACCGTTCAATCTGTACAAAGCGGCTTGCTCTTCAGTGGTGGCTTCCTCGATGACAGCGTCCGGTTGCCTCTTCGGTGGCTGATGCACTGCAGTTGCAGCGCCTCTGTCAGTCCCCTTACTTGGTCCACCAAAGCCTCCACTGCCCCGGATAAACGCAGATGACTCGTTATAGAAGACATCTTCTCCTGTAGCAGCGTTCTTCGTTGTAGTCCCCGATACCATTATGGCCGATTTGCCCTTATCAACAACTTCCACAAGTTTAGGATAGCTGACTAAGGTCGCCGCAGTTGGTATTGGGAACTTTCGAATTTCGAGATATTGCTCGCCGTGTAGCAGCATCATTGGATTGAAGTTAGGAAGGATGTCGTCCGTGTTCCATGGAGTTTCAGCACCGAAATATGGGACCACTCCAAAGGTTGGCAGCGCTTGGAAGGAGTCAGAGTTCTCGTATACCAGAGGGAGTTGTGTCCGTTTGGCACCAATCCCGAGGTTATAAAGGATGACATCCTTGTCATCATACTTGAACTTCGACCCCTCGGAGTTCATCTTTTTAGCTTTCTCAATGTTTTCCAAAATTTCTTTGTTCGATTCATTTGCCGCCTTACTACCTCCACTCCTGTTCTGCATGTTGTTCAAGATACTCTTTAGTCCATCCTGGCTATCTTCGGGATGATCGGCCCTACCGTCGTCAAAATTGACGATAGTAGACCACGCCTTCATCACGTCTTCCGGGGTTAGCTTGACATCTACAGGGAACCCATGGCCTCCGCTTCTTTGCCATCTTGTCCGTGCATGCCAGCCGCTGCCCACCTCGAAAAGAAGGCCTGTTGGCGGCTTTGGGACTTTGTCAGAGGAGAGTGCTACCACCATTGGTGCTACTTGTTCGGGCTTGAAAGCCTGGACCATCTCCTCTGGCATTATGCTCCGTGTCATGTTGGTGCCGGCATTAGGTGCAATAGTATTCACGTAGATGTTGTACTTCGCCCCTTCGCGGGCGAGTGCACGCGAGAATCCTAATATACCAAGTTTCTATTCAAAATTAGCATCCGCAGTCAGCTCTACTTTGGAGAGGTGACATACCGCTGCAGCATAATTGGCTTGCCCGAAATTACCGTAAATGCCACTTGTACTTGTGGTATTGACGATTCGACCATACTTCTGCTTCAACATGTAGGGCCACGCAGCCTTCGTAACCTTAAACGTCCCACGAAGGTGGACTGCTATGACTTGATCCCAAAGGTTGTCGTCCATATTGGCGAATGCTTTATCTCTGAGTATCCCAGCGTTGTTGACGATGATATCGATACGGCCATAAGCGTCTATTGCAGCCTTCACGACGGCATCGCCGTCTTCAGCAGAGGCTTTGTTACCCACGGCCTTGCCGCCGTTCTGTTTAATCTCTCGCACGACATCGTCAGGATTAACCAAGTCGTTGACCACTACGGAAGCGCCGTATTTTGCGAAGAGGAGAGCGTATGAGCGGCCAAGCCTACGACTGTCAGCCTAAAAATAATAGTTAAACCCGAAAGGAGATATACCCTCCTCCAGCGCCAGTGATCAGGGCAACCTTCCCTGTGAAGTCGAGTGGCTCGCCAGGATCATTATCCCCGAGCTTCTGAGCTTCTTCAAGCAAAGTCAAAAAGTCTGCAACACCAGTAGGGTAGCTTGGCTCTGAGAAGTCATTGACATCTTTCCATCTCTTGAGGACGGCTCCTGGAGCAAGGCTTGGACCGGTCTTGAGTAAAGCGCCCTTTGCACGCTCCCATCGTATTTTGGCGATATGTCCTCCACCTACTTCGAAGATAGATCCTGTCTCTTGCTTATTTGAAGGGTGCACGAGCACCGCAACCAATGGTATTACCCAGTCAGGCTTGAGATTCTCAAGAACGTCTGGCGGCATCACAGTCTGCGTCATGCGGCTGGCGGCGATAGGGGCAATGACATTGCATATGATGTTATATTTATAGCCCTCCTTTGCGAGTGTCTCTGTGAACCCGACCTGGGAAAGTTTGGCAGCGGAATAATTGCATTGACCAAAGCCACCAAAGAGACCCGCAGCAGACGACGTATTGATTACTCGGCCATATTTCTGCTTTCTGAAATGTGGCCACGCAGCTCTTGCGCACTGAATAGTGTGTTTGTCAGCATCCGCTTGTACCGGACAGAGAAAGTAAACACACCTTATAAGCCCCTTTGACATGGACCTTCATAACAAGGTCCCAGTCGGCATCGGTCATATTCTTGAAGCTGATATCACGCAGGATGCCTGCATTGTTCAAGAGTACGTCTATCCTCCCAAACTCCTTTATAGCCGTTTCAATTATGTTCTCGCCATTCTCGACGCTGTCATAGTTGGCGACCGCTTTGCCGCCTGTTGCTCGGATTTCGTCGACGACCACATCGGCTGCCTATAAGACATGTATTAGCTGGTTTATTATATATCTGGATCAGCGGCGCAGAAATACCTTTGAGGACTTTCCCTCTCCTTTGAAGGAGCCTCCGAGATCATTGACAACAACATTCGCCCCTCTTGAAGCGAAGAACAATGCATATGCCTTTCCGAGGCCTCCGCCAGCACCAGTGACGACGACTGTTTGACCGTCAAATCTCAATTCTGCCATGACTAGAGAAGATGAAGAAGAACAGGAACAATGGCCGGCGTTCTACGGTGTACAGTAATATGAATCGCGGGATTGCCTCGGCTCGGCAGACCTTCCTATCCAGGTCGGCCCCACGTTGAACGGCAGGTGACATATGCGCCTTGTACATACCTGTTCCACGAATGTCCAGGCCGAGGCTACTGAGTGAAGCAGGCTGTAGCCGCTACATCAAATCAGGCACCAGCATTGTCGACCTCCACTGGTCAGCGCTGCTATCTCCAGATAGAAGGCTTAACCCACTCTTGTTGACAGCTGGAGCTACTGTAAGGTATTTCCGAGGCGATTCCAGTCCAAGAAATGTAGTATTACGCATCTTTAAGACATACTGCAAAATCAATATGCCTGAGATAATAGACGATATGTCAGAGCATTGCATATCTTTCATCCTCGAACGGTTGAAAATTAGGCGTTCAGAAAGTGAGGAGGTGCCTTTGTTTGTGGGCATCAACGGCGCTCAAGGCTCCGGCAAAACTACGCTGGTACGTATGGCCAGCCACTGAATTTAGGTCCTGACACAAGAACGTATCCTCATTTTCGTCACGTTCCACGTTTCGCAATTCCCAAGCTGCAGGCTGAGAACACCAATAACCTTGGTGATAATACCTCCCTAACCATCAATATTCTTCCCCTAGGTCTCGACACTCGCCGCGAGGCTCACTCAGCCCCCGTATTCGCTGCCAACAACAGTTCTCTCCATTGATGACCTCTACTTACCTCACCATGCTCTATCTGAGCTTTCTGCTAGTCATCCAGACAATCCTTTAGTACAGCACCGTGGACAGCCCGGAACTCATGACATTGCGCTCGGCCTTTCCATATTCTCTGACCTTCGGGATGGCAGAGAGACTCGAATACCCAGCTATGACAAAAGCGCGCACAGTGGGCAAGGAGACAGAGATTCCGTAGAGAAATGGAACATGGTAAATAGGAATGGGAGTGCCAAGACGAAAGTGGTAATTTTTGAAGGATGGTGTGTAGGCTTCCGAGCATTGCCACAAGAGAAATTGCAAAGAAAGTGGCAGGATGCCTGTAAGAAACGAGATTCAGGTACTTATCAAGGGAGACTGGGATGGATTAAGTTGGAGGACGTGGAGTTCATCAACGAAAACCTGAGAGGATATGATGAGTTGACCAACCAGCTTGATGCCGTCATTCATCTCGATGCAGAGAACCCATTATTCGTGTATCAGTGGAGAGTTGAGCAGGAGGTCCACCTCCGCAAGTTGAAAGGGTCGGGGATGACGGACGAACAGGTTGTTGATTTCGTCAATGGCTATTACCCTGCATACGAGCTGTTCACAGATGGTCTCAGGGCAGGCGTATTTGAAGACAAAGGCAAGCAGCTCAGGCTGATTATAGGAAAGGATCGGAAAGTTAAAGAGATCCTAAGGGTATAAAGGCCCCCGGAAGAGCACCTGTATATACCTTTTGCATCATTCATAATGATAACTCAAAAGGTAAGGCTGAACAATGTGACTAGGAACCATGCCCGGCCTGGATACCTATAAGTAGCCGTAGGCATTCAGCTGTGAACAGGGAGTAAGTTCGAATATCTTTAGTCTAGACTGCAGTCAACTATGCTGCTCTCAATCGACTTCCATCTCTCTCGCAAGTTTCTGAGCTTCCGCAGTCATCTCCTCATCACTTCTTGGCTTCCTCGTATCGTTGTCTACTGCGGGAAATCTCGGCCTGTCTCCATTACTTTCTCGAAGGTGTTTACCAATATTGCCTTCGTCACCTTCCAACATGCCATAGATAGCATCAGAACCGCCTCTATCTTCCAAATCTTCGGCTTTCCGAGGTATTATATGTGTATGCACGTGTGGAACGCTCTGACCCGCATCGATACCATCTTGCATAGCTATATTGAGGCTAGTTGCACCATATACCCGCTCTATCATACGTCCCACTCTTTGAACGGTGAGGTACAGGTCCGTCACTTCGGTCTGAGTAAGATCTGAAAACCTAGGAGTGACGCGCCGTGGGGAAACAAGAACATGTCCGGGAAGTAGAGGTTTCAAATTGACCAAGGCAAAGGAGTGTGGTGTGATATGGAAGACCTTGGCGCGAGGTCAGACCATACTCTGATCATGTTGGGCCCGAGTGTGGTCAAACCTGAGGCGTCACCAGGAAAGGGCCAAAGTAGATCTTACTCGACGTTTGTAATACGCTCGAGGCCATCTGCTGCAGAGCTATCCAGGATCCAAGAAGACGTGAGGGAGACCGTTGACCTGGAGGATTTAAGAGGTTCGTCAAGAACCTAGAAGGAGTCACCTATCAAGTGGACACACCTATCAAGTGGACACACCTATCAGGTGGACAGCCTTATAGGGCTGGACCTAAAGCTGGCGAAACTACCCCCGAAGATACCCTAAAGCCAAGACGTTTAGGGACCATTCTAAGGGTGTCTTTGGGGGTTCTTTTAGGGCCCGTTTCAGTAAATTTAGTCTCAGCCCTATAGGGCTGTCTACATGATAGGTGTGTCCTTCTAAGCCGAGGCACGAGCTAAATTAGCTTGGTCGTTTCCAAACGGGTGAATGAAACACGTTGGGACTATCTACATGCAGGGCAAACTCCGGTAGCCTGTCCACGTTGTACTGTTCTTCCAAGAGTCGGTGCCACAATCCTAGAATTGCTTTGACAATATGAGATGATTCTGCTCCCAAAAGCCAGGTAGAACTAGACCTGCGCTTTCAACGTTCTGCTACGCCTCACTCACTCAGCCTTCACCACCAGCGAGCAACTCGTGCTCCTGAAACGTCCTTGCCTTGCGGGCTATCTACAACATCGTGACCACGAAACGTAAACACAGTCGCTCTAACACTTATTCATAATCGCTGACGATTCCTTGTACTGGAAAATAATATTCTTCTTTGATCATGATTGGGACTTCGACTATAGAGTATCTGTTTATTCAAGCTTGTATATATTTTCTTCACTACGTTGCTCCCCTAAGCGCTTTATATTGTGTTATCGTCTTCGCTCTTCGCCCTTGGGCGTATCGAATTCCCATATGGCTCGAAGTCTGGGCGGTAGCTGAAACCGGCTTCTTGCTTCTACTCTATATTCCACGGAAAGTTTGGTTGCAACGTGCTGCTTTCCACCCCGAACCGCTGCCTCAAGAGAAGCGAAAAGAACTTTTCACGCTTTGTATCAACACAGTGGAAGATCCAAAAACTTATCTAAAGTACTGGTTTCGTGGAGCGTCCCTTTCTGAAATCAAGAGAGAAAATGTCAAAGGTAGTCTTCTCAGCTAAATTGTAGTCACATTGCTCACAGATGTAGAACTATTCTGCTGGGCTTTTCTCAATAAAGCAACATGGGGTCCCGAAGATGAGGAAGAATTAGAGGATTATGCCGACGAGACAGAGGCGCGATTGGGAACCAAATTGGAGCCCGGACGAGGGAAGGCTGTTTCGTTAAGGGTAACCATAGACGAGGTGAAGACTATGTATAGATCATGTAAGTGTCCAGTGTAGTGTATCTTCGATGCCATGCTGACCTTCCGGCCTAGTGTTCTGGTACTTGGTATGACGCCTCGCATTAGTGGAGACCATATTTCGCCGTTCAATTAAGCTGACATTTGCTCCAAGTGCGTATTCGTGGTTGATACGATTACCTGTGTTTCGATGCGCTGGCATGGCTTTCAATTCCACCGTCTTCCTTATAGGCTTTTCTTTATAGTCTTCCCCCTGCGCCCACTCACATTGCTGAGTAGACAGCCAACTCCAGCAAAGAAGACAACGTACTGGTACCGACCACACATTTCAAAAACCAGGTTGCCTGTACTATTCATACACGGTATAGGCATTGGTCTCTACCCTTACGTCAATTTCCTCGCTCAGATTAATCAAAAGGATGGGAGTAGTGCTGAAGACGGCGACATAGGAATCATTGCAATTGAGATGATGCCCGTATCTTTCCGTCTGACCAGTCCAGCTTTAAAGAAGGATGAAATGTGTGACGAGATCCACAAGGTCCTCGAGAAGCACGGTTGGGACAAAGTGGTATTGGTCTCACATAGCTATGGTATAGTCGATCCATACCACGACGTACTCATAGTCAAAGACTGATGAAATCCCAGGCAGTGTCATATCGACCCACCTACTCCATCACAGCAAAACCTCCAAGCTTTGTGGGCCAGTGTTGCTTATTGACCCCGTCTCGATATTGTTACACCTTCCGGATGTAGCCTACAATTTCACTTGTCGGAAGCCCCAAAGAGCTAATGAACACCAGCTTTATTGTAAGTCGTATGAGACAGGCTTAGCTCAGTCGCGCTTTGCTGACATGCTCAGACTTCGCAAGCATGGATCAAAGTGTAGCTCATACCTTGGGCAGGTTAGTCTCCGTTGCGGACCCATAAAATTTAGACTAAATCAAATGATAGGACCTTCTTCTGGAGCGAGAATTGCTTATGGAAAAAGGACGTCGAGGGTCATAGAGTGACGGTTTCTCTTGCCGGGAAAGACCTTATCGTTGATACAGAGGCTGTTGGCAACTACCTGGCACAAAATGGGGACAGTAGGCTTGCCTCGGCGGCGTGGAAGCAGCAGGAATGGAAAGGCATAGGATTGGACATCCTGTGGTTTGAAGACTTGGACCACGCCCAAGTCTTCGATTCCAAGGCCAATTGCGAAATCCTAGCGGGTGTGATTCAAGCATACAGTATCGGAGAAGGCTGGACAACACCATACGGTTCTGTTGAGGATGAAAAGTCACTGGCAGAATGAAGGGAGATAGCATTATGTAAATGTACTTATCATAGAGATAGAGAATGACTGGCAGTGGTCGACCGTCGTAATTGAAGAGAGGCAAAACAAAGCGAAGGCCAATACATGGATTTGTCAGCATACTGATCTGTGGCCACCAATTCCAGTTGTTAGAAGTTCGACAAGCAGCCACACAGATCAATCTTTCAGGGGTTGAGATGCTCCCTGTCATATCAAGCTATGGTGGGTTGGTAAAGCTTTGATTTCCCCGCCCAAGCGGGAATGCGACCTACTTAAAAGTATCGCCTCCGATGACTGTCCAGTGTGTTACAGACGTTAGGATCTCACATTGAATCAAGCGTCCAACTGTATTAATGGAGTATTTCCATTGCGCCAGAGGCTGCTGTCATTTCCTAACGTGCCGCAGATCTTGATAGTGTTTAATTGTGTGCGGTTTTTTATACGACCATCGCTGATCCTAACACCCGACTGAAAGCCTCTCTCACGCACACGACAGGTAGGCAATGTAACATATTGCTGCAGCATTGGAACCGAAGGTCGAAAGAACATCGTATGCTGCAAGGCTTTATACACCGAGGGTTGATAACTGCCAGTTAGCAACCTTATCGAAGTTACCTCGTACCTCGGTCTATTTTTCTGCAAATCACTAATCTCCTGTCACTGTCACCGTGAACATGAGCGCTCCAGCCCAACAAGCCGGGGGAGCCTCCAACCCGCCAAATCCTGCACCAAATGAGCAGAATCCTTCCCATCCCAGTTTTCGGCGGCAGCGTGCCTCACGCGCCTGCGAGACCTGCCATGCTCGGAAAGTCAGATGCGATGCGGCTTCCCTCGGTGTTCCCTGTCAGTAATGCTCTCTACGATGATGGATTGGGAATGCTGACATACGAACAGGTACTAATTGCACCGCATTTCAAATTGAATGCAAGATTCCAGCACCGAAAAGGAAGAAGACCGCAGGTCGAGGCCGGGACTCGGACAGGTGCGTGAAAACTGCCCCAACGTAAATACACTACATACAGCTCTGACAATGAGTGTCTTCCAACAGTGACCAGGCCGAGTCTGTTCAAGCGCAGTCTCCGACCGTAGAGAACCTTGCCGGTTATGACTTCAACAACAGAGAAAGCGCGCAAGATGGCATGCCGGCTACCTCGTTATCCGACGCTCAGGTCGTTCAACAGGGTGCGCAGAACATGCATTATACACACTTTATGAGGCCAAAGTTTGCAAGGGCGCCCATCAAGGAAGCTGGAAGAGTTGCATATCTTGGAGAGTCATCCAATTTGTCTTTGCTGGTGCATGATAGGCATGGTACCACTGATGTGGTTCACTATCCGCTTCCAGACACAGTCAAAGGATCACGAGCCCGCTTGACGGACTTGGACAATGTTGAGATTGACATATTGCATCAGCGGGGAGCATTTTTGCTTCCCCCACGGGTACTCTGTGATGAGCTTGTCGAATCCTTTTTTAAATGGGTCGCTCCAGTGGTCCCGGTTATCAATCGTAGCCGTTTTATGGCACGGTATCGTGACAACAAGAATCCGCCATCTATACTACTACTACAGGCTATACTCCTCGCCGGTTCAAGAGTCTGTACAAACCCTCAATTGATGGATGCAAATGGGTCCACCACCCCTGCGGCCATGACCTTCTACAAGCGGGCGAAAGCATTGTACGATGCCAATTACGAGGATGATCGGGTCACAATTGTCCAGGCCCTTGTCTTGATGGGATGGTATTGGGAGGGTCCAGAAGGTATTACGTCTAGATTGATAAGAAATCCGTCCGTACTAATCTTTGTTTGGCGTAGACGTGACGAAGAATGTCTTTTACTGGACCAGAGTAGCTACCGTTGTTGCACAGGGCTCGGGCATGCATCGAAGGTATACACGCAACCAGATTCCTTTGTGACCTCACTGACGAATCCCTAGTGTCGAAGGATCTCAGCTCAGCAGACCCGATAAGCGGTTATGGAAGCGAATCTGGTGGACGCTGTTCACCCGAGATAGATCAGTAGCTGTTGCTCTGGGACGACCTGTGCACATTAACACCGATGATTCTGATGTCGAGATGGTTACCGAGGACGACTTCATCGAGGATGAAGTGGATCAACCCGCAAAATATCCCCCCAACCCTGTACACGTTCAATTCTTTCTTCAGTATGTGCGACTTTGCGAAATTATGGGGCTAGTTCTGTCTCAACAGTATTCTGTGGCATCCAAAGCACGGCGTCAGAACGCCATCGATCTTACTCATAGCGATATGGCCCTCGCGGATTGGCTTCAAAATTGTCCGAAAGAGGTCTATTGGGAGAAACCAAGACATAATTTCTGGTCGGCACTACTTCACGCTAATTACTAGTAAGCAACGCAATGCGCATTTCTCAGTGGCCTGCAATACTGATTTTGCGAAGCACTACTCTCTGCCTTTTGCATAGGGCGCATATGCCGCCAGCGACGTCAGAGGGCAACGGACAGATGAATGGCTATCCCACCGATGCAGCCTATCCATCCAGAAATATCGCCTTCCAGGCCGCTGGAATGATTACCTCTATCATTCAGCATCTCCAAGAGTCTGATGAGCTACGCTTTACGCCGGCTTTTGTGTAAGATTGTTCCCAGCTATTTAAGAATTTCTTGATCTTGCTGACAGTCATTGCATTGAAGCGTATACAGCTTATTCTCCGCCTTGATCATGCATGTGTATCAAATGCGCTCATCGGTAGCCCAAGTAGTCACCGCAACACAAGAAAGACTTACGATCTGCATGAATGCTCTAAAAGAAGTGTCCAAAGTGTGGCTCGTTGCTAAAATGGTACACACGCTGTTTGAGTCAATCCTGGGCAACAAGATGCTCGAGGACAAATTACAGAAGGCAGCCGGCAAAAGGCATAAGAAGCCAAGGATTGAAAATCGACCGTCTGAGAAGGACGAACAACAGCAACAGAATCAACAATCGCAAAAACGTAAGTATGAGGACATAGAGCTTGGCTTCTCTAATGGACCTCCGGCACCTCAAGTGTCATACGAGCGATCTCGGCCTCAGACTCCTGCCGTGACACCGTCTAGAGATCTGGGGCAACAACCACCGGTACAAATGAACCCTATGGCTGCACCACCGCCAACTTCGGAAAATCCCAGGCAAGCGAACGATGCTTTCATGGGAAGCTCGCGCAACAATACACGTCCGCCGACCCCTTTCAATCCCGCCTACCCCAATATTGCTACACCACCTGATCTTTATCTTATAACTCGCGAGTCGCCGTCGATTCCACAAAATCTGTGGGAGAACTTCCAGCCGGACCAGCTCTTCCCAGAGAGCACTAATATTGCGATGCCGCACTATTCGAACCAACAGAATCTTGACCCTCAACTACAAATGCCACCAATGCAGTCGCCGGGCATGCTGCAGCCGCCGATGCAAGGGCAGCAGCAAATGCCTTCTCGTAGCATGCAAGACATGTCGGGGATGTCACAGATGCCGGGGATGCAACCACAAACCCCTGGCTGGCAGGCGCCTTTCCCTGGCGACAGTCCAGAGGATAATTGGAGTAATAGCAGTCGAGGACCCAATCCTCCTACAGCATTGAACGTGGAGGATTGGTAAGTATTCCCCTTATATTCTGTACCAATGAAAAGTTCCCTAATATCCATTCGTACAGGTTCCAATGGTTTGGAATGAATGGGGGTGATCTGAGCGGATTATCCAATGATGGCATGTAGGCTTATAATTCTGTATCCTGAGCTTTTGGTAGTACTTTGGGCTTCACAATTCTGGCATGGTTCCATTCAGTAGGGTTTTCTATCGGAGCATTGGCCTCACTAAGGGGCAAAAAAGCTTGGGCTTGAGTGTAGTTATCGGTGTACACCAGTCAGGACTATCGACTTCGAAATTTCCTGAAGATGGACATGTTGAGATTATACCTCATATCATCATATCATGCTATCAAAAATTCGCTATCAAACCATGTGTGATTGAGAATGTTGAAGTACCTACTCATTTTCGGATGACCCCACTAGCCGCGTTCTCGGCGTAGCTGTCATGAGGCTCCCTTAAGAACAGCAACTTCCATAATCGCGTACTTATGAAGCTCGACAACATATCCACATTATTTCTTTAGAGAGCTTGGGTCTACCCGCCTAAACCACATGTCACCTTCTTTACTAAGCCAAGATTGGCTGTCACGGCCATGAATGTTGACCGGCCTCCGTCTTCAACAGCCTCAGTCAGCAGTTCAACCACTCTACGTCCTCGCAACCGGCGTCGAACTAACGAGGAGGATGAGAATACGTTTTCCACTCCTACAGAAACCCCCAATTGGGTAGATGGTCCCGCCGTATCATCGTCGTCGTCAAGAAACCCGTCGCCAATACCAAACAAGCACCCCTCACGGCCAACTCGATCAGAGAGGGGGCCTGACCGGTCGCGGAGTACTAGTCGTTTTCTGGGAGTTCCCAGTCTACTAGGGTCCCAAGTCACGCCATCCAACATCGCTGCAGGCTTATGGGGAAGTACATGGTCTTCTTTACAAGGCATTGCGTCCGACCTAATCGGCAGTGACAACTCGCGAGCTTCAAGTCCTGGCATCTCTCCATCACGGAGAAGACAGCCTTCCGGGAATGCCTATGGACGCAACACAAGTGCCCCGCCTTCTCAGTGGGGTCCTTCAGGGAGTGGGGCCAAGCAACTCGGAGTGGGGACCAAAGAGGATAGGAGAGCAAAGGTCGAGGCCCAGAAACGCAAGACGCTGTTAACTGCCAACGGCCACATCACGCCAGACACTTCCGGACGTTATAAACGTAGGGATTCAGACGAAAGGAACCCTGCGTCAGCACCCCCGGGTGAAAATGATGACAGGGACGCATTGGTCTACATACACACAGTGAAGCCGCAAGATACGCTCGCAGGCGTCATGATAAAGTACAATTGTGATCCGAATGTATTTCGGAAAGCGAATCGACTGTGGCCCAACGACAGTATACAAGTGCGGAAAACAGTCGTGCTACCTGTGGACGCCTGCGGAGTGAAGGGACGCAAGATCATAAAGCCAGAGGATTCCACACCAATTTCGGGGGACGGCCAAAACGACACAATGCCCTCACCGACAGCCATCTATCCTCCATGGGGCGAAACACATCATACGTCTACTGACAAGGGAACGCCCTTCTCCAGCATTCCAACCTCACCCTCTATCTCGGTCTCCTTTTCAAGTCCCGAAGAACCACCCTGGAAGCACGATTCCTGGGTGATCATCGAAGGCTTTCCCGACGCCGTCGAAATAGCCCGCCTATCTCGAAGAACACTAGGCTACTTCCCCCGCAGCAGACGGAAATCCCTCTCATTCTCAGATCTCGAAACCCCTTCCGCATCGTTCGATCTAGCACCGGGAAGCTACCAAGGTACTTCACCACCTCGAAGACCCAAATCTCGATCATCATCGGGCTCATACTTCGCTCACCAACTGCAAGGCCCCGGCGGCGTAGGCACCATGGGAAAGAACGTCAAGAGCCCCGGCCCAGCTCAAGACGGCTTAAACAAGCTCTTCGCAGCCCACCTCCCAAACGTCGCTCCCCGCGCCTCTTTCGAATCCGAACATTCAACTTCCTCCCACGGCAACAGCAACGGCATCGAAAACATAGGCGGCGCCGTCGAAGGCTGGGTCAGGAAACTAGCTACCAAAGCTGCGAAAACGGTCCAGCCGCCCAACCCTGGTGGTAAATCTGGTATTGGCGATTTGATCGAGTTAAGCGAGGATGCTTTTGAGGTGGGTAATAATGATGATGAGGACGACGATGATGGGAGGCGGAATACCCTTACTAGCTCGAACGCGGCGGCGGGAGTGGGTGCTTGGAGTCAGGACCAGGAGCGGATGTTGCAGGAGCGATTCCCGCCTAGGGGGAGGATTGTGGGACAGGGTCATAGGAGGGGGAAGAGTAATTGAGTGAGGTTTTGCTTTGCTCAAAGTTGTTGGTATGATTATTGGGTGGTCACCTACTCTTAGGGGGTGTCTATTTGTACTTGATAGCTTTTATAGACCAGCGAAGAAATTGTTGGATTCTTGCTTCGGTTTTGTGATATCCAATGTTTGTTCAATAGCTTGCTTTCACGAAAAACAAAAACAAGATAGATGCTCAAGCATTGACAAGAGCGCTATGGAATACTACAGTATATCTAAACCGCGAGCATGGTTTCTTTATCCAAGGTTTCTATATACATATCCTACAACCTAACAACGACGTAACTACATACGCCTCCCCGGCCCCAAAGTCATACAACACCCCTAGCTACTACATCACCCCCTTCCCTTCCGCGGACGACCCCTCTTCCTCTTCTCGCTAACAGGCTTCTCAATCACACTCTCCACACTCTGCTCTTCCTCATCAGCCATTTCATCATCCTCACTGCTACCATTGTGATTGAAATAATGGCTCTTAACAGCATTTTCGCTATTGCGTGCTGCTTTTCGTTTCGGCGCGCCCCTTTTTGATTGTTTGGGCGTTTGCTCTGGCGGGTCGAGGTCTGAGGAGATGGGAGATGATCTGATGGCTTTGCGTTTAGTGCTGGATTTATTCAACTTTTTGGGAGGTAAGCTATTGGGTGCTGGGTTGGATTTTGGAGTTGGCTGGGCTGGTTGCGAGGCGATATTGGTGTTTGTACTCTCGGGTGAGGAATCCTTTTCGGCAGGTGGGTCATGGTCTTCGATTGTGAGTTCGGTTTGTTTGTGGGGTAACTGCTCTTCGTCATGGCCTTCTGGAAAAAACCCGCCGCCTTCGAAGTCATCCTCTGCGAGGAATCCACCTCCCATGTCGTCGTTAGCGTAGGAGGCTATATCCTCCGTTTGCTTGAGATGGTTATCGGCGTCGGCGCGAGAGCCCTCCTTATTTTGGTTTGTGAAAGGGTTCATCTCCTCTTTCATGTGAGCGTCAGCATCCTGTCCATATTCTTCCCGTACTCTCTGGATGATTCGTAGGCCCATCAGCCATTTCCTCCATGTAGCTAATGCTACCTTCTCCCTCTTACCCTCTTCCTTGATTCTACGCTCCTCTTCTTCTTTTTCCCATTGGTCGATCACTGCGTGCTCGTGCGCTTCGGCGACCACAACGCCTGTGATCACCGGCACCGCCCTCTTGTTACCAAACTCGAACCCAGTGACTGCTTCAGCATAATCAATGCCAAGTCGTTTGCAGATATTCATTGTTCTTCTCAGGGGAATATGCACAGCACCTTCCGGCACCATTGTGGGAACAAAGCAATCTATGTTCCCATAAGCGTTCTTAGGGATAATGCCATTTTCAATTGGCGGTGGGATGATCCAGTCTGTTTGATCCCATGAGTAGAGTCCCTGCTTAAGCTTTTCTCCGGTATCACGCTCCGCTTCCTCTACCTCACGTTTCCGGGTCAGAGTCACTGCTCGGATGGGAACCATCTTCATCGGAACCTCGCCAGCTTTGATTGCACGGCCTTCTTTGTGCCAACTCTCGCCCGTACGGCATACTTCCATATCTTCGCGCCGGAATACAGGTTCTTCTTTGGCGTTGTCTCCCTTCCCAGTGGTGAATATCTTCACCGGCTTCGCCTCCGGTCTAAGGGCTTCTTCTCTCCGCAAGTGTCGTTCGAGCACAAATTCAGCAGAATTTTTATAACCCTGCAGAGTATCCTCGGTCGGCTTCGGGTCCTTCTTTTCCGGTTTTACAGGCTTGAGCTCCTTAGCTTCCTCCAAGTCATCAACTACAGTCCTCATCTTGTCAGTCCTCTGGTAACCGCTCATGACAGTCTTGAACCAGTCGTAGTCTTCATAGTATTTTATCTTGCCTCTCCTATTGTGGACTGGGACCTTTTCTATCCCTAGTCTTACGCCCTTAGTCCTTCCAGGCCATATGTGCCTTTTTAGATACCTTGTAGTGACGTCCTTAGCGGTGCCATCCGAGGAATACGCTATCACATAGGCGAAGACTTGCTTCGCTTTATCTGCTTTCGCACCTCTGGGTTCGAATTGACAGAGCTGCTCCGGACTAGTGACGACTGCTGGCGTAAGTACAAGAGGATCGACAGGGTGTACTAGATTTGTTATGGGAGATATGACCTCGGTCCAATAGATTGGGAACGGCAAGTCTTTATCATAATTCATATTTGGCCGCCGCCGAGGTGTAGATGGTGTTACATCGATTACGGAGGCCTCGTCTTCATCACTTTCGAGAAGGCCGCTGTCTGAAACGCTCGAGAGGTCTATCGGAGCATCTTTAGCGCCTCTAGAGCTTCGCTTCTTGCTGCCAACGCTGCGTGGCGTCCTAGACTTTGGCCTCTGTATCGCAGCTACATCTTCCTTCGCTGAGGCAACCTCAGCCTCGGACTCTGGGCCATCATTCAATGCTTGATTGTCTGTAGCATTTTTCTTCTTTGTCAGTGCTTCTTCATTCTTACTCCATCCAAAGCCCGCAGGCTGTATTGAGGCAACAAGCCGGGCCTCGAGTCCCAGACCACGAACCAATGCAGTGAAAAGTTGAGCCCCAACATCTCGGCTGCCTTCACAAGTTTTGGCGAGACTTCTGAACTCTTGGACATTCCTCACACGTTCGCCATGCTTTTCTGGATTATGCTTTTCATTTTTCCACAAAATAATTTCTTCCTCTACCACCTTAGGAGGTTTGTACCCTTGCTTGCGTAAGCCTGGCGCTGTGATCGTAAACCGCTTTTTCCAATAAGCAGCTAGAACCTTCAGCAGCCGTATGAGCGGATCGCCACGACTCATATTTGGGGCACCCTTTTCTTGTCTTTCTGCAGGTCTACCCCAATCCCTCTGGTTTCTCTCGCTTTGCGCTGCTTTCTTGCCCTTCCTTCCTTTGCGTGGTGGAGCCTTCGATGCTCCTGCCTCGACATCCGGACTGAACCCCGAAGCGGCTCTCCATTTATCAATTTCTTTCTTCACTCCAGCGGGTAGTTGTCTGACCAGTATGCTCTGTGCCTCCTTATCGCATGCCCACCCACTGCTGACCAAGTTGTGAAATAGCAAGAATTGGACATGCATGCAGTGGGTGGCAACCCTGGCTTTTCGCTCGAGTTTGCTGGGGCCTTTCTTCTGTTTGAGCAGGTCTGTGAGGGAAACCATGTGAGTGTTTTTGTCAAGAGTGAGTTCAAGGTCTCCAAGCTGTGCAGCAGGTGTGCTTTCCGATGGTGTAGCACCAGCCTGTACAGCGTCCTCCCATTCGACTTCGTCATCCTCGTCTGCTTCGTGAACGACTTTTCGTCTTTTGGGGCTTGGTATGGGTAAAGCGTCTTCGAACTGATCACTGCTGACATCGCTGAGGGCGCTTTCGCTTTCAGATCCATTCAAGTGGTCTAGGAAGCTCTTGTTGTCTTGCAGACTGGTTGATGGGCTGGGTTTATCTAGTGTATCGAACAGACTCGGCTTTTTGCCGGACTTTGATGTAGGAGCATCAGGCGGCGGCGTGGATAACCGACGTTTGCGGGGGATGAACGGAGGCATCTTCGCATTGTACGCTGCGGCAACACCCTCCCTTTCGTTTCGTACTCCGCTACAACCCCCTCAGAGAGCCATTGTCGTGCCTTGGAAGCGAAAGGGCGATGAGTCCTGACATCACGTATCAAATTTAAGGATCTCAAGATAGGGTTTCGCTAATCTTAGACCCTGCATTAGTCCCACCTTCCAGCGGCCCGCCCCGCAGTGAAAGCTGTTAAAGCGTTGCTGTACTTCATATTCACTCCTGCTGCGTGCTACCGCTCAAGAGGAGAAGTAACAATGGAAGCAGCAGCCAAAACGTTTTTCACCTCCAAGTACTACGCCGTCGCAGGTAGAATTACATTCTTCTTAACAACATCAGCGTGTTGACTTCCACATCCAGGCGCAAGTCAATCTCCCCATAAATTCGGCTACAAAGGCAACCGGCCCTCATCAACGCTCCTCATTGGGTGCCTCTGACCATCTGCTATAGTGTTGTACTGGTATCATGCACACTCTCTTCCCGCCATCCCTATCACACCCTCCTGTTCAAGCATTTCCATAGCTTCGACTTCCTACCCTACCATCCCCTCACCGTCCGCACTTTCCAATCCCACGGAAACTTCTCTCAGTATCATAACTCAACCATCTATTACCAAGGCTATTCTCAAAGAAGCCAAAGAGGCGGGGGTGCCGGCTGTATGGCTGCAACCTGGCAGCTTTGATGATGGTACGTCATTTCAATTGTGGTACTAACGCGGTTGGGGTTGTTGCAGCACGCCTTTCAGAAGCGCAGGGAATGGGCATGATTGTCAGGAGTGGAATACATTTCTTGAAGTGATTTGGCCAAGAGTGGATGTACTGACTCGAGAGACTGGATAGAAGGGTTAGAATATGCAATAAGAGAATTCAAGGCTGGGGTTGGTGGGCATGGAGGAAGAGGGGGGGAGGGCTGGTGTGTGCTTGTGGATGGAGAGTGGTGCATGAAAGCTGCGAAGGAAGATACCACGCAGAAGCTGTGACAGCGAACGCGAAGTGCTTTGGGGCTAGGTATCAGGGCAAAATTTGATAGATCATGAATGGACGAGTAATGTCATAGGAAAGTGCTTAATTAGAGATGGACCAAAATCCGTGCTCAGCCAGCATTATCGAGTCTCAAGAATCTGATGAATAGCCTACGCCCCAACGCCGCTGGGCGCATTCATTCATAGGAGATCCAATCACATATAGCCCCTAGGAAATATTACTACTTCATCTCCTCCGCCGCCGCCGCAATTCAAAATTGGCTGTATCGTCCTGTTCCTCGCCGTCCTCTTCCACTTCTTCGTCCACCATCACCCACTCTTCTTGGACCTTTTCCTCGACTTGCTCAGGCTTCGAAATCTCAGCTGCCTCATTGACTCCAGGTTCAGACTTCTCAATCCCTTTATCCCCCAATAAAAATTCGCCAAAATACTGCACAAGCCGGAATGCTTCTCTGCCTGTGGGCACAATATTTTTACTCGGTAATAAGAAACCGTAGCTTCCAGTGTCGCGTAGCTTGATTTGGTAAGCGTAGGATACCTTGAGCTCGTGATAGAACCAATCGAGGGCACTGCCACCACCCGTCTCCATCCGGGGCCAAAGGCTTTTCTCGTCTTTTGTCTTTTCAGTTTTAGACTGGCAATCCCTGGCATGAGAAACGGCTACACTTCCTTCGCAGGCTGATGTAACTCCGTAGATTTCGCCATTAGTGACGCGGATGGCTTTCGCAAGACCGATTGCTAGCTCTTCCAGATTTTCTAGGGATGGAGGAGCCGATGTGCAAGAATAGGAATATGGGTAGAGCACTTGTTGAGAATAGCTGTGGAAATCAAGGAAGCCCACGATCTTAGCGTTCTTGTTCTCAGTCTCATTTCGAGCCCAATTAGCGAACCGCCTCGCCTCGACGCCTTCAAAAGGGTCATTGCCAGCAAAACTTTCGGAGCACGGATTGCTTTTCGTAGAGTCACTATCCCACTCAAAGCTATAGGAACGGTCAAGGTCCACACCCTTGCAGAAACGCAGGGACGTCTGCTGCCGGTTCTTGCGCCACAAGCGGTCATTCTCCCAGGTGTAGATGTATCCATCAGGGTTGAGTGTAGGTATAAAAATCCAGTCGAACTTCTCGAGAAGGTTGGTTATGGCTCTATCCCTGCCATAGGCAGTAATGAAGGAATATGCCACATAATTAACGCTGCTTGTACTAATCCATTCTCTAGCATGAGAGCCACCAGCGACGACAATCGTCTTGCGAGGCTCAGAAGGCTTATCGTCGTTAGTAGGATGCACGCCGATCCGGAATGCGGGGATATCACGGCCTTCATAAGACATGCCAATATTGATTATGCGGACATGAGTGGGGAAGAGAGATTGGAGAAGACGCATCCAGGGTGCAATAACAGATAGAGGTTGATACTCTCGAAAGAAAATGTTCGTCTCATCTCTTGAGGGCCGTAAGTCGGGACTGAACGGACGGGACGCCTCTTGTGCTGGGGGAGTAGGATCCACGAAGGTTAAAGAGGGATATGATTCGAAGATTGCTTGTGCAAGATCGTGCATCAAAGGGGTATGTGCATTCTGGAGTGAAGGAGGTAGAAGCCCAAGAAGCGAAGGGACCTTGGAAGGACATGTCAGCAATTTGTTGAATAGAAACGTGTGTAACGACCGTTACTCACAACATCCTTGCTCAGGCGGATATCAACCCATTCTGTCGTAAATTCCCACACGTCAAGGAAAAGCACATTTACAGCCTCCGCAAGTGCCTTCGCCTCCTCAATTGAATTAATCTCGAAGCGTAGCACTAGGTCTCCACCATATCGTGCCACAAGCGTTGAAGGCGGCCCAGTCTTCTTTGAGCTCTTGCAATTGACATTGCTTGTACCATGGTCCGAAGGAATCCGCCAGATAGTCTGAATGATTACGTCTCGGGCGCGGGATAACCAACTGCTAGCATGGTCGTCTTGTGGTGGTTGATGAGGTACCTGGAAAGGTAGTTGAGGAGTAGGTTGAAGAGGGGTAAGTGAGGAGGCATTGACCAGGGTGGTCAGGGTCCATAGGAGCAGCGAGGGGCTAAGAGCAAATAGATTAGAGAAAAGACGCATCTTCGTAATGTTATTATAGCGAAAACAAGATAAAAGGAATGGATAGAGAAAGAATGTAAGTTCAATGGCTGGTGATGATAGTGATGCCTGGGCCGTTGGGCGGAGGTCCCCAAGACGATAGTAAGGTAGGTACCTTGTACCTTAGGAGGGCCAATAGTCAACTAGTATTATAGGGCTTTCTGTCGCGTGGAGTATCGTAAAATTAGTGTCTGGGCAACGAAGATTACTTGCCTTACCTTTCGCAAGTACCTCTATTCTGGGTCGCACGCTAATGTGACCCTGCCAAAATACAGATAAGCTGCAAGGCTCAAGGGGATGAGAAGAGCAACAGCAACGGCAGCTTCTGGAAGTTGTCACTTACCACTCGTCGACACGTATCAGCACTGCTGTCAATCTCTCCTCCCACCTTTATCAATAGCACGACTGTCACTCGTTTTTAATTGCCTCTTTGAGCCGAGTTGTTGTCCCCTTTCGGACATTGCATAACACCTCCTGGCTCCTCCGAATACGATATGGCTCTGTGAACTCAATGGTCCTGAGAATTGTCCCAATGCTATATCCAACGCTTTTGCACAATGCCTTGGAATCCTCTGCGTACAACCAAAGGCGGAGACCCCGGAGGCCTTCGTCGGTATAGCACCATTGATCCTACACAGCCCACTGAGCCACCGGTCGAACACGCCTCAAATGATATCAATCACCTCGGCCATGACAATCATGACTTCGTGAGCTCACCCTCTCCGCTGAGAAATTCTTTCGATCCTTCAGCCGCAGAAGATGCCACGGGAAGATCGCAAGCACCATTCTATGAGGAACTACAACCACCAAAGCGGAACCGATTTAGCATGCTTTCTTATCGCCATAGATCAGATCCACAGATTTCCAAAACCGCGAGGGAACATGCAACCACAGCTACGCCTCCTATGCCAGCAGGTAAGATTTTTGAGTGGGAGGCATCTTGACCGAAGACCAATGTGGAAGCTAATGATTGGCTTGTATAGCACCGTCCATTATCACAACTGCACCCACGGAGAGCTTAGAAGCAGTCCCAAAGAAGAAAGGGGCCCTTACATTACCACGCCATCGTAAACCCCCAGAGTTACCGAAGTCACTTTCGCACAAACCATCAAACCAATCGCTGTCGGAGGCAACTTCTGGCCAGGATAGTGGAGGCCTGACGTCTGCCAACCAAAGAGGAGGACAATCTCGTATCACGTTCGACCAGCCGGAAAGGCTTCATGGTCTGATTTCCCCTCCCGCGTATGGTGATAACTCAAATTCGTCATTGGCTTTACCCTTTTCGAGACTCTCAGAGTCCTCAAGGTCTGAAGGAAGCCTGGGAGATCATGGTGTATATGCAACGACTACAACCACGCACACTGTATCGACAACTACGACATTCTTCCGCTTGCCACGGCGTAAGAAAAACAAAGGACCCTTATTTCCCCTACCTGTCAAGATACCTCCAACAGACCCAACCCACAACGCCACCTTGACCCCGCGAGCTTCGACTGGGACTCATTCTCACGATTCCCCTCGTACTCAGTCTCCTTCCCGATTTCCACCGCTCACTGCTGCCCACCGCCCTTTCCACATAGGCCATGATGGCAATGCATCCTCCTCGGCTCTGGCATCCCCAAGCCACCCCCCAGGACATTCGTCCCAGAAAGATTCTGGTAGCTCCTCGCCCATCCTAGCTGGCCCGTCGCCGCCCGACCGACGTCCACGATCATCGACGAAAGGTTCGTTGAGACAATCTGCTGATGAACCTTTACCGACACCTCCTTTGCCCCAGTCCGGTAGAACATCTTCTTCTACAGGGAGGGCGAGCCTTGGTGGGCTTTTCAATTTGTCTCGTCTAAGACAAAACTCAGAGCCCCAACAGATACGTCATGCCTTCGGTCACCCGCCTATGCCCGGTACTCCATTGTCTAATGGATCAAAAGCGCACTCTTTCAACTTCAGCCGGGAGCCTACCGTAGTTCCAGAGCGCCAGGAAGGGGATACTCCTGCAAAATATCTGATTCGTCTCGAAGAAGCTGTGAGCCGGGGGGTGGTTGCAACGATTTTGTCACAGTCGAATGATGAGTTCTTTAAAAACGTGTTACGCAGCTACATGCGAGGTTTTAAGTTCTTCGGCGATCCATTAGACATGTCGACGAGGAAGTTGTTGATGGAAGTGGAACTACCCAAAGAAACACAGCAGATCGATCGAGTCCTCCAAGCTTTCGCCAATAGGTACCATGAATGTAACCCCGGGGTCTACGCTTCGCCGGGTACGTATAGTATCGATTGTTTGAAATGACTTGCTGACTCGGTTTCTTTGCAGATGAGGCGTATTTTATTGCCTTTTCGATATTGATTCTCCACACAGATGTGTTCAATAAGAACAATAAGCACAAAATGCAGAAGCAGGATTACACTAAGAATGCTAGAGGTCAGGGCGTTGCTGATGAGATCTTGGAATGTTTCTACGACAACATTTCGTATACGCCGTTCATTCATGTAGACGACGACATTGATATCAACGGAGAGCGTATTGTTGCGCGCAAGCCAAAGAAAAACCTTTTTACCAAGCAGAGTACAGATCCTCTAGGCAAGCCGTCTAGAGAGCCTGTTGATCCATATACTCTCATTTTAGACAACAGACTGGAGTCACTCCGCCCATCCCTGAAAGACGTCATGAACCTGGAAGATCATTACAGCTACTTGGGGACAGCACCATCACTAAATCTTGCGAACCTCCAGAAAACATTTTTTAAGTCTGGTATCCTACAGATTGTCTCATCCAGATCTCGGCCAGAGGCGTTCACTTCACCTGAGACCATGGCAAACCCTGCTGAGGCGCATCCTGGAGTGGTTGATATTAAAATCACCAAGGTGGGAATACTTTGGCGGAAGGACATGAAAAAGAAAAAGGCTCGATCACCCTGGCAAGAGTGGGGTGCAATTCTTACCGGAGCGCAACTATACTTCTTCCGCAATACGACATGGATAAAGAACCTGATTCATCAACATGATTCACATCATAAGCACGGTTATGCAGGATCACCTGTAATATTCAAGCCCCCGCTTGAGCATTTCAAGCCGGATGTATTAATGTCTACAGAAGATGCTGTAGCATTGTTAGATACGAATTACAAGAAGCATAAGCATGCGTTAGTTTTCGTACGGCACGGCGGTTTCGAGGAGACCTTCCTCGCTGATAATGAAGCTGATATGAACGACTGGCTTGCGAAGCTTAATTACGCTGCGGCATTTAGGACTGCTGGCGTACGCATGAGAGGTCTTATCGGAGGCGTCAATGATGGAGAAAGGACCCGTGCTATGCGACGGATGGACTCGAGTACTTCTGCACAGTCCGCGCAAAGTGCAATCTCTGATCCAGTGGCTTCGGACGGGAAATCTGATGTGCAAGCTCATCAAATTCAGGCGGCTCGACGACAGATACTGGCACAAAAGATTGCGGAAGCTGACTCTAAACTTAGCGAAGCTGGGAAGCAGTTAGAGCTGCAGTTACGGAATGCAAGACACTTGCAGATTTTGGCCCCCATCCAAAACAAGACACGGGAACTCGTTGTGCTCGCTGCCGGCGGGATGAACGCAAAAATAAAATGGTCACGGATGGAAATCTGGCGCACACGTTGTCATAGGGATATCCTTGCAATGGATTTAGAAGAAGACATCAAATCTGGAGGCGGTCTTCACATCAAGATAGACAATGCAAGCAGCTCTACGCAGCCACCGTCATCCCCTGGAGGCCAAAGCATCAGAAAGGCGGAGGCCCGTCAAAGCTACTTGGGCACTCCCACATCTAATCCGCGAGCTGATGTTACTGCGCGGCCCGCAACTCAACCGTCGCCTACAAAGACTTTCAATATGGATGATGTTTTTGCAACACTCCAACGCCCGCCTCTTGGAAGCAATCACGCCCCTAAAGGATCATGGGAGCTACCGCCGTTATCTTTCCAGCCAACAAGGACGTCACTGAAGTCTGCATCCAGTACTGGAGTCAACCAGCAGAAACGACATACTCTTGTCCCTCAGCCATCATCACGGAGCGTGAGCGACAGTGCCAAAGTATCAGATGCTGATAACATAACCGCAAAGCTCGCTAGCTCATCACCAGGCATCGATAACAACGAACAGGAGGTCTTACAAGAAGCTGGCCTCGTAGAACCCGATAGCCCTTCTGCCGGAATAGGGAAGCGTCCAGAGACACCCACTGAGCGTAAAGAGAGGACCCAAGACAGAGGAAAGACTCTCGAGTCTGAGATCAACGAGGCGAAAGCGAAAGTCCGGCGTAGCTTACATCGCACCCTACGAGATTCTCACCCTCCAGGTCACCATCGCAGTAGGAAAGGAAAAGATTCAGCTAGCAGCGGAGGTCTTGGAGAAGATGGCCCCCCTGTAGGCGACAGTGAAGGTCTAGCCCGAGGAACGGGAAGCTTCACTGTCCATGGCAAGAAAGCTTCCGTGATCAATTTTGGGTCAGAGTGGCAGAGCATGTCACCAGAAGAGCGCCTGAAGCTACGGAAGCAAGCTCCCGTTGATGAATCTAAACTCTCAGTTCCTTCGGAAATCGAAAATGAGACTTCTTCCATTCGATCTTCCACATTCGGTTCGGCAGCGAGACCTATTTCCACCCTCAGTGCCAGCACAGCTACAGTGGATAGTGCGCCATTCGAGGACGCAACTACTGGAGAGGCGGGGCCTGCTATCGACCCTGTCACTGAGACCCCCAAGGCTACGCAGCTGGCATAGCGAGCGATTCAAGCGCTTATATGTTTTCATTTCTGGTTTTATGCCTTGTTTGGTTGATCGATTTTCCATTTCTTACGAGGCGCGTCATAAAAGTTTCGTGAACCATTGATATTGATGTATAGACCGGGGTTTTGGCCTCGCTGGCTTGGCGCTTCTTGGTCGACATCATGGGTCTGTTCGCTGGTCGAATGGTGCTAGGTTTGGTGAGGGTCGGTTGCATTAGAGGGTGCGCTTGGGTAGGATGAATGGGTTGAATGGGTTGGGGAATTACTTTCTGGGCGTTTCGAATCGACTCGAGATCCCTAGATAGTCATACAATAGATTTAGTATTAAATAGTGGTCCTGGAGCCAGCGAGTATTGGCGTAAAAGGCTTTACCCTCCAACCGTATACACCTAGCAACCGTATGGCCCCCGGAGGCAGCCTAGAGTTAGTGGCCTAGGCGCCAAAACAAGTCCCTAGAGTAGGGTCTTTCACCCCTACATCTTGTCTCCTAGAGGACCAATTTTAGAGATTTTTCGCACCCTCAGCCCCTATGGTTGAGTGGTCAAACCCTTCTACGGGCTCCCGGACCACTATTTAATACTACACCTATCGTATATGGACTCCAGCCATTGCCAAGACATATTTGAAGGTCTAAAATGAGAACTTATTCCTACTCTCTTCCTTCCCTCAATTCCCATCCCAGTCCCAGTCAATCAAGTCGTCGTCGTAGTTAATCCGAGATTCTAGGAGATCCACGACAGAAAAATGCTCATTCTCATCTGCCAAAGCCTTTGCTCGCGCGAACTGGGCCTGGTCCTTCCCGCTACAGCCAGCTCCTTTATTCAACAGCAGTTGCACCATATCAAGACGTCCGTTTTCAGCAGCTCCCTCTAGAGCAGTCCTGCCATTGACCTTGGAACTAGGCGCGTCTACGTCGGCTCCGCGATCGAGCAGCATGCAAGCGACTGGGATATATCCTCCAATGGCTGCGAGCTGGAGAGCGGTACCACCGCCTCTTGCTGCGGCAGGAGCATTCACATTTGCTCCATGATTGATCAGGAGCTCGACTATATCCCTATTCCCAATTTCGGCGGCTCTCTGCAATGGGGTTCGTTTTATACGTCCCTGAGTAGGTAAGTTGATGTCGGCTCCATATCTGATAAGTAGCTCGACTGTCGAAGAGTTGCCCGTTCCGATAGCTGCTAGAAGTGCTGTGATCCCGATGCCTACGTCGACGCTTTGGAATGTTCTAGTAACGATACTATTTGGGCAGTAACCTTTCAGCAAGAACAACTCTGTGAAACCGGCAGCGCCGTCTCCTTCCTTGAGAATCGAAAATCCGAACGGACTTGCGTCTCCCCTACGACGATAGACTATTCCGTCACCGCTTCCCTTGATCTCGAGTAGCGCTTTAACAAGATTTTCATCTCCCTCCTCGACAGCGTCTGCAAGCTGGTAAGATGCGAAACCATTCCGACCCATAGGATATTTCGCTTTGTGCTTGTCGATCAGTAAACCAAATATTTCTCTATTTTTCAAGAATGCTTCTTGAAAAGCCTCGGGATCGTGAGGATCTGCCCCGCGATCGAGTAGAAAGTAGACCATCCTTATATCTCCATTTGCAGCAGCGGCTTGTAGAGGAGTGAACCCGTTACAACGTTCATCGCGGATGTATATATCTGCTCCGGCATCTAACAAAAGCTGTACTAGTTCATAGTTTCGATCCTCTACAGCGATACTCAGCGCTGGTCCTCGAGAACCATGCCCGTCAGAGCCATCGACGGCAGCGCCTGCGAAGAGCAGGGCCTCAAGTACGGATCGATTGCCCCATCGGACTGCAAGTTGGATTGGTGTTCCGTGGGATCGTGTACAGTCAAATTTGGGGTCTGCATCTGCGTCAAGAAGCGCATACACAAGAGCTACATTACGGCGCTCTAGAGCTATTCGAAGTGGCGGATCCTCCCGTTCGATGTTTGTATTCGCACCAGCATCGATAAGCATTGTTGCTACTTCATCAAATCCGCCTCTTGTTACGATTACAAGAGCATGGCCTAGATCATCTGGGTTACCAACTTTTAGCTGGACGAGGTCTTTGAGAAATGCTACATTTCCCACCTCCGACGCCGCCATTATCGCAGCACGGAATCTTTCCTTGTCATCCCATTTAGCGCCACCCTCTCTAAGCAGATTGATTATCCGGGTATTTTGTAGGCGAATTGCTGCTGCAAGTGCCGTGATTTCCAGTGAGCCGATACTGTTGATATCTGCTCCCCTGTTAAGAAGGAAATGAATAAGATCCTCGTTCCCGCTTGCAACCGCGCAGGGGAAGGTGTCGTCGCTCAGTGAGGCTCCTTTGTTGAGAAGCAACTCGACCATTTCGAGGCTACCACGTTGAGCTACGACATCGATGGCCCTATATGGTAGCCTCGAACGCAGCGCGTAACCACTGTTGACGTCTGCTCCTCTTTGAAGAAGAAAATGAATAACGTCTTCGTTCCCACTTGCAACCGCGCAGGGGAAGGTGTCATCGCTCAGTGAGGCTCCTTTGTTGAGAAGCAACTCGAGCATTCTGAGGCTACCACGTTGAGCTGCGACATCGATCACCCTACGTGGCCAGCAATGATCCAAGCCATAATGCTCGGCGGCGGCAAAATTGAGATCTGCACCAACATTCACCATTATGTCTATGATCTCAGTCGCTCTCTGCTCATCCAAAAAATTGATCGCTTTCAGGAAAATCTAATCTGCATTCCACTTCGTAAGATTCTTACAAACATTTTTAGATATGATAAGAGCAACAAATTCTCCATCTTCGCGCTTCATAATGTGAGATAATTGACTAGATGAAAGATCGCCGCCGGCTTCAAGTAGCATATGGAAGATCTGAGGATCTACTCTAGTATAGTCCCAGCGGTCTTCGCCAATAGCATAGTCTAGAGCGCCATTGAGAAGATAACTCCTCTCTGGATGTGTTCGATTGACGTCTGCGTGATGCTTGAGTAGACTTTTGATCACTTCCTTGTGGCGCAATGCCGATGCCCGCTCAACTGGAGTATACTTTCGGCCATCTATAGAACAAAATTGCTTATTGACGTTGATTCCTGCTATTTCCTCGGTGAGCAATAAATCGACAATCCCCGCGTCCCCTGCCTCAATGGCAACCTTGAAGAGATTTTGGATAATCGCGCGGGAAGAATAGCCACGGTTATTGAGAATCAACTTGTAGAGCGTTTCGTGCGTTTCTTCCTGCAGGAAGCGGATAATGCTTTTGAAGTCGAGGGCACCACTAAGTCCCGCAAAATTATTAGCTATGGAGAAGAGGACTTGCCGGTGGAGAGGTGAAGCGAAAGCTCTAATATCCCCCGAGATAGTAGAGGAGCTAGGGAAACTTTCTTCAGCTATGAAATCTGGCACGACCGCCTTTAAAGCGGCGAGGACCGAACTGCTTGTAGTCCATGTGCCGGACAACGTTTGAAATATATCAGTCGTATCGACAGACATGTATTGTTTTCGTCTCTCGATTCGTGCAATGGAATTCTCGAGATACAGATTTTCAGCGTCAGATCCACATAACATTGGATCTGCACCAGATTGGACGAATGATGACACCAGCCTAGCTGGGGCTTGATGGCAGAACCGATCTTTTTCCGCACGGAGAAATTTCTCGAATACCTTGAAGGGAAGATCAACTGTCAATGACATCGTTCTATTCGAGATTGGAGACCGAACAGCAAAGCCTTCGGGAAGTTGGGGAGGCGAAGCTCAGATACTTTTAGCTTATAAAACGATTTAAGAGCGGACAGGAAGAGACGTACTGGGAGGCAGTTGTGGCAGCATTGAACCGTTATAACGTGCAATTTCCTTCCGTACCTTCTCAGGCTTTTGGAGAACACCGTTTATGTAGACCTCAGAGTCTTTTCCCTGGCGGTCCCGCACATAAATCACGTTGGAAAGCCGTTTCCAATCATCAGCTTTGTGATTTTTGGTCCACCTCCATTTTTGGAAGCGTGCCTCATACTGAGCTTTCCTTGCAAGCGGTCAGTAAATGCTACCCAGGCTCTTCTCGCCAAACCCTTTTATACTTACGTTGCAGAGAAATTATGAACCTTCCGCATGATTGCAATGATTCCATTTTCACCTTCTAGTGGTTTTTTCTCGTGTAGCCGAAGTTGTTCAAGTTTTTTTTGATGAGGACGCCATTCATTCTCAGGGATCTTTCTGGCACCTTGGGTAGGCATTTTTTTCTGAATCTGAGACTAGCTTGGAAATATTTGGATGCGGATGATTGTTTCTTGGGGTAGTGAACGGTATATGTAGCAAGGCTACAACTTGAGAAACATACAGTCATTGCCACTTGGGTGATGCTCAAGATGATTGGACAAGAATACGAGTTCTCCTCCATAGAGATTGGTCAGCACCAAAATCTGCGCCAAGACTGCCCACATCCTCAGCTTTTGGACTTTGGAAGGTGTAACCGTAGCTTAGGATCAGTGGCCAATGAACCGTTCGTACTTGCTCACTAACTAAGGTAGTGATTACAATAGTACTAGAATGGTGGGCGCAACGTGTCCGCACGCAATACACCACACCGACGCTCAATATCGCATTCGGAAAGATAAGTACGATATGATATATGCCTAAGATATTGTGAGGAATCTCCTCGGAACTGTCTCCTCTCCGAAAGAATGATCTGCATATGCAAGGAACGTAAATGGGAATTTGTTGGAAGGCAGGTTCCCCGTTCCGTGACGTAACAGACGGGATGACCGTTACAACGTGAAATTGAGAGCTCGAATAGAGTGCTTGAGCTTCCGTTGAGATGCATCTTTGCACTTAACTACAAAATCTAAACGTATCATTATCGAAGTTGAATAATAGCAAACAACATGCCACGAGAACAACCCCCAATTAAGGTCTCGACTGACCAGACCGAAGAGGAAAAGGTACCCTTATACAGCCCATGCAGCGAAGTATCCCTCGGCTGAATTGCCTCTCCCAGAAAAACATCGCCGTCGTCTTAGAATACATGTCGACCGCCTACTCTCCGACAGATAACAAGGGTCGCTCCTCAGTCTCCCATCTTTGCACTTCAGATTCGACCTTCACCGCGCCCACAACCTTCCCCAGCTGCCACACGCCCCTCGACTATGCCGATTCCCATGCACATGTCATGTCAGCCATTGCAGATCTTCACATTGTCTCGTATGATATCGTCTTTGCGAAGGCTGGACATGTGCTATTGAGGTACAGTGCCGAAGGAAGCCACTGCGGTGAGCCACACAACGGCATAGAACCAAGTGGAAGGAAAGCCAAGTGGTCGGCTGCTGCAATCTTTGAGGTCAGAAATGGAAAGGTACATAGTTTTACCAAAGAATGGGATAAGCTTAATATGTGGAAGCAACTTGGCTGGATGAAAGGCGACGAGTATCTATGAGAAGCTGTAAGAAACGAAGAAGAATGAATGAGCCTTGGATTGTTCTCCCCATAGTTGTGCTTCACAACTTGTGTACAGTCCAACTCTCGGGTCGTAATGTACGCAGTATCTATCTAACAGTAACACCGTGGAAAAGAAGGTACTGCTAGCGAAAAAAGACTGCATTAGATTTCTCTGGGCACCATTAAATGATCAATATACTGATGGAAGTATTTGGAGCATTGACGATAAGGATAGATGCCCTGAATCTCTCCTGCAAAAGGAGACAAGTAAATCAGACTATTGTCATGAGTCTCATTCTCAATCTGCTGGAGGAGATATCGCGGAGCAAAAATGGTCTATTCTACCGCCCTGTCTCTCAGGAACGAACAGTAGGCAATTCTGCTTCATGGTACAGACACGACGTATCCATGAAGGCATCGGAAGTAACAAGGAAATCTTAGATGGCTAAGGTAAATGCAACTAGCGTTCAGCCCTATCAAAATATCGGGACCCTTCGTACTCCGCCCAGGCTGCATCATCAGCTGTCATCATCGTGCTTGGAAAGAGAAATAAGGCCGGACCCCGGTCTCATTCCTGGAGGACGCCTCCAACGCAGGACAGAATGTGGTAACACCTGAACCTGTGCTGTCAATAGCATATCAGTCATGAGCGTACGCGCCGCTGAGACAAGTCGTGGAGGTATGCCCAACTTACCAGGTCTGGCAAATGGGAAAGCTGGCGCAGCTCCGCCGAAAGTCAGCGAAGATGAAACCATGGAACTTGAGAACATGGACGGTTCTGCGGATCAGGAGAAATTGCCTTTGCACCAGGACATAATGCAGTTGGCGCGTTTAGGAGAAATCGGACCTATACAGAAGTTGTTCGAGGAGGGCAAATTCGATGCAAATTACAAAGATCAAGAGAACATCACACCACTGCATGTATGTTGAACCTAGGGTATCCAATTTGAAAATTTGTTAATCAGTCTTTGCAGTGGGCAGCAATCAACAATCACTATGCGCTGTGTAAATACTTAATCGAGTCAGGTGCTGAGGTCAATGCAAAAGGAGGCGAATCTGTTGCTACACCTGCAATGTGGGCGGCTCAAAGATGCCATCTCTACATTGTTCATCTATTGCTCCAGAATGGCGCGGACCCTCTCCTCACCGACGGCCAAGGCTACAACATCCTCCATTTAGCTACATTCGACGGCAACGTCTTTCTTCTCCTTATCTTGCTGCATCAAAATATACCGGTTGATGGACCAGACCCCTCAGGGCACACGTGCCTAATGTGGGCTGCGTACAAGGGATTTCCTGCCTGCGTGGATCTTTTTCTGGAATGGGGCGCAAGTGTTAATGGTGCAGATGATAACGGATTCACTGCATTACACTGGGCACTGGTTAAGGGCAACGCAGCGTGCATACTGAAACTACTCGAGCATGGAGCTGATCGGTTTGCGGAGACAAATGATGGCAAATCACCACTTACAGTTGCACATGAGATGAACTCTACAGGCGCCTATCACCGAGCCCTCAAAGATCTGAATTGTAATCCGGACGGTACAGTCAAGCAGCTTCCTCTACCATATATCTCCTTCATCAAGGCGCGCCCTTTTCTCAACAAATTCTTCTTCCTTTTCCCATTTCCTCTTTTGTTCATAGTCTTTATTATTCTGAGCGGCATGCCGATATTCGCGGCTGTACCTCTTGCGATATTTTTAGCATATTCTTTACAATGGGCCGCTCAGCAAGTGCTGCAATGGGCACCCGCCGATATGAAGCATTTACAAAAAACGGTCAATCTCCCCGTATACTCTTGAGCATGCAGAGCTGACAGCAGTATTAGCCGTATTTAGCGGGTGTCTTCGCCGCGACGCTGTTTTGGGTTGGTGTGCGCTGGGTTACGACTGTCCTGACGAGTAGGCTTCAAAGATCTCTATCGAACCGTGCTAGAGCTAACAGGTTCCAGATACGCTTTCCTCTCATCCCATACTTAACATACTTTTTGCTATCTGCTACGGGCTTTGCGCATACTTTTACACGATTAGCATGCTAGAGGATCCAGGCTATGTACCAAAACTTGGAAGTCGAACACAGCAAAAGGCAGTCATTGATGAACTGTTGAGCTTATGGAAATTCGACGACCAAAACTTCTGTGTACCTTGCATGGTTAGACGACCATTACGTAGCAAGCATTGTAGACGATGCTCGCGTTGCGTAGCAAAGCATGATCAGTGAGTTCCACCAAAATGTAGCTGTCACAAATTCTACTAACTCCTGAAGCCATTGCCCTTGGATACATAGCTGCGTTGGCGCAAACAATATCCGACACTTCGTCATATATGTAATCGCTCTCGAATTCGGGATGGTATTCTTCCTCACACTTGTCACATATCGTATGGTCCTCCAAAAGCTCGCTCGCCTACGGGTAGCTGACCTATCACAGATATCCTTCAACTTCCGGCACCGGCCAATCCTCAATGTAATATTCTCTCTGAGGATATATGTAAATACCTACTGCGAGATCCCTTCACCATAGTCGTGGCAATCTGGACTTGTCTACAGCTGCTATGGGTTTCCATGCTCATGTCTGTACAATTGCTGCAGGTTGCAAGGGCAAAGACAACTTACGAAACCATGCGTGGTAACATGCATGAGAGTACACATACAGCTGCAGCTATCACTTCAGCATTAACGGCAGGTTCGACAAGCACGGATGGCGCACAACTGAACAGCGCTGGCATGGGACCTAATCCTGCTATTCCTGGGGACCACCGTCCACATGCTAAGAAGGAGGGATGTTTCGCGCAGTGGAAGAAAATCTTGGGCCTTGACACTTTTGTAGCAGCAGCGACAGGAGGCGACGGTCGATTACGAAAGCGAGGCAATCCTTTTTCAAGAGGTGTCATCACGAATTGTAAGGACTTTTGGTGTGATCCGGCGCCTATCTTTGGGAAGCGCGAGAATGGGGCAGCGATGCTGGATGGCGAACTAGTGAACTATACCCGACTGTATGAAACACCACCCAGAATGAAGCTTCGGAGGCCTCGGCAGGAAGGGGATGGCGGCATGTATCATAGTGTAGGCACGGAAGATGCTGTTTAAACTTGTAAACTATTTGGCGCTGCTTGAGCGACCTTGACCAAAGTTTGAGCAGTATGATGACTTCCTCAATGAAGTAGCCTAAGCAATGATACCCATTTGATCATGCGATGACTGCCTACCCATTTGTGCAGAACTACCTTGCTTGGCGGTGCTTGGCATTACAAAGCCTTGGGTTTCGCAGCTCGCTCAAATCGTTCAGGGAACCCCTTTGCCCAACGCACAAATAACCCAGATCTGTATAAAACGTCTAACGATTTCAAATTACTGGCTCTTTGCGATGGTTCCGTCGACGGAACTCTATGGACGTATAGTCTTCACTAAGTATTATTTTCTTGCGGGATCAAATTGAGCCATTCTCTTGTATATTTCCTCTCCTACCAGAGCCATATTGAGCCTATCACGTTAAGGGCTCATTCCACTTGCCGTGTTTTTTTAAATATTACTAGTGATGGAAGAACCTCGAATCAAAGCTTTCCGGGCTCTCAAACCCCCCTGTGTGGAACTCAGCCAGAAAGCCTTACAGTACAAAGCAAAAAAAACCAGCAGCAAAGACGTGATCAAATCTCTAGAGATCCTGTTAGAGACTCTGAGGACCGTCAGTCAACAGACCAACGCTCTTGATTCGAAACTAGCGGAGTATGCTTTCTTTCCTCTATCACACATCTTTCGGGACACCAAGGATCTACCTGTGCGAGCTGTGGAATTAGCCTTGCAATGCTTACAGATTCTGATATCGAAAGGCTGGCGGGCTAATTTATCCACTGACCTCGCTAAACAGCTATTGATACTTCTGAGCTTTCTTGCGGGAGGGAGTGCCACGGATGCTAAGGTCAAGGAGGTCAATGAGGAGCTTGGGACTGCTGCTTTCGATTGCTTGGCGGCTCTCTTCGAGGTTACGAAAGGTTCGTTTCTTGGCTCTAAGGTGGTTTCATCACAAGATGTTCCCGTCCTTGGTCATGCTGTCACTGTAATGCTCGATGGCGTCGTGGACGGTCCGTCACTTAGTGTGCGACTTGCAGCCTTGAACGCCTTGGACAATCTGATGAGTGGTATAACAGACGAGGAAGCCTTGAAGAATGTATTCCCTGGGATCGTCTCATCCTTGACTAAAGTGCTCTCTTCAAAAGCCGGTTTAAAACCCTCTTCCAGGATCTTGACTGCAAGTCTAGCTACGTTGACTAAGGTCTTATGTAAAGTTATCAACGATGATAAGAATGAAAGCCCCAGCAATGGCCAATCGGAAACAATGGCTGTCATAAAGGATGAGAACGAAAGGAACGAAACCAAGTCTTGGGTCGCAGCTACGGCTGCTCAGGTTAAGATGGCTCTAGCAAACATAATACCACTACGTTACCACGAAAGATCAGAAGTGCGGGCGCCCTTCTTCCAATTATGTATGTCAGTCATACAGCATTGTCGAAGGTCTCTGTCTCAGTCTGTACCGATGTTGTTAGACACCCTTATCGTGTTGCGCAGCCACCCTTCCGAGGCTGAGAAACTCAATGTCTTTGCTCTTGATAGCCTGCTGGCTGCGGACGCTGGTTTGCTCGAGATAATAAAGAGTTCACTACATGATTGGATTGTGGGTTTGCCTAGAGTGATGCAGGCGAATGATGATGTTCGGAAGCGGAGAACAATAGAACAGATCTCAACAGCATTCAAAATCCTACAAAACCAAGATATCAGACTTGATGTCTTGAATGACTCGATAACTGCCAACCTACGAGCCAGTGTCTCTGCTGCAATTCAAGCGTCCTCGCAGCTAATGCGACCTGTTTCAGAAAGCAGTCTTGAGTTGGGGGAATTAATGCAGCTCAAGAACGCCAAATCACAGTCAATGAGCTTCAGTCCCATAATGTTCGATCAAGTAAGTAGTAGGGATACTATAACCGGACTTCAGAATTTGGCTGTGCAGCTCAAGGACCTCCCAATGTCAACAAGCCTGCAGCAAGGTCTAACGAATACTTTGAGGAACACGTCTGGAGACGAGCAGCTGGCAAGCCTCTGGCTTTCGCTTCAACTCCTCAATAGTGCGTTATCTGAAATGTCTGCTATGGATCAGTTCCTGGATCTACCACCTGAACATGGCGCTCAAGAGCAGTTTCTCGACAATGTATATTCATTCTCACTCGACGTCCTGGGCAACTCCACCTTCGAAGACGAAGACCGCTGGAAGCTGCAATGCCTTGCTCTCGAAACCGTAGCACTGCAAGCCCAGCACCAAAAGTACGACTTCCGCCCCGAACTAGTCGACGCCCTCTACCCTATCCTCGAACGCCTAGGCTCCAATAATTCCACCCTGCAACACCATGCCATGACCTGTCTCAATATCGTCTCCACCGCCTGCTCCTATCCCGATTCTGCTACCCTCATAATTGACAACGCAGACTACCTCGTCAATGCCATCGCTCTCAAACTCAACACCTTCGACATCAGTCCCCAAGCCCCACAAGTCCTTGTCATGATGATCAAACTCTGCGGACCAAGCTTAATCCCCTACCTAGATGACCTAGTGGAGACCATCTTCTCAATCCTAGCCTGCTACCACGGCTACCCAACGCTCGTCTCATCTCTCTTCTCCGTCCTCAACGCCATCGTCGAAGAAGCCGCCAAAACACCCACCCCTACCATCACCTCAAACCAAACCCAGGACTCCCTCCGCCCAAAAATATACAAACCAATCACCATCCCCGCCCTCGCATCTCTCCTCCGCTCAAATCGCGAGCAATCAACTCGCCCCCTCTCGCCACCGCCATTCCCACCACCCTCACAAGAACAACAACAAGAAAGCCAAGACCCCCCAGACTCAGATCCCGAACCCACCTCCCCACCCCCTCCCCCCCCCTCAAAAACCCACACCCTCCTAACCCAAATAACAACCCTCACTCCCCACCACCTCACCACCCCCTCCCCCCCCCTCCGCATCTCCCTCCTCTCCCTCCTCACAACCGCCATCCCCATCCTCTCCCGCGCCGGACCCGACACTTTCCTCCCCATAGCCGCGACCCTGTACCCCGCACTTTCCACCCGTCTATTCAACTACAATAATAACAGTAAAGCATCAGAACAAGAACAACAACAACAACAAATGGGGAGCGGAGAAGGAGGAGGAGGCGGCATATTAATAATACCACCCGCAGCTGACGCCTTACGCATCCTCTGTTCCCACGCCGGCGATTTCCTCTTCACCCGCATCTCAGAAGACTGGCCCCACTTCCTCACCCTCTACTCACAACTAGACAAAGCCATGAGAGAAGAAACGAAGCGTGGAGCGAAGCGAAACTCAAATGATCCAAGAGAACAACAACAACAATGGAAAGCGCTTTCCCTACGGCCAGGGCCTAAAGGGCTGAAATGGAAGGCGTGGGACGCGGTCGTGAGATTGCTGTTGGTGCTTGTGAGGGAAGTGGGTGTGAGTTCTGAGATGGAAGATGGGGTTTTTGAGATGTTGGGGGGGTGGGCGGGGAGTAGGGAGGATGTGAGGAGTGTGTTGGAGGAGGTGAATGTTGATGCTTTGTGGTTGGTTGAGGTGAAAGAAGGGAGGGTGGAGGGGTTGGTGAGGCCGGAGGGGGTGGGGGGGTGGGAGTTTAGGGATGTGGGTGCGGGATATACAGCTGGATAAGTAGGGAGATACAAGTTGTATGGGAAATCACTTGGATGATTGAGCTTTTCGTTGGAAAGTGGGGATGGTTGTGCATTTTGTTTTAGCTATTAGTGACAGGGGAGAAGAATCTTGATGGAGAACAAGAAGAATATAACACAGACTGTCGCCAGAGCGGAGAGAATTTGAACTTTGCGAGAGCAATAAGTCAGCAAATGGAGCCTGGCACAATATGCTCCAGTCTTACCGAATGCACATAGACTAGAACGACCAACGACCTCGAAGGACCTTACTCCTCCTCACCCTCGGAACCCTCGGACTCGTCGCTCTCAGCATTCTCGAGCCATTCGAGGAAAGGTTCAGCGGCCTTGCGGACTTTCTTGCTGGTAGCCAGGTCGACGTACTTGTGACTCTTCTTAGAGCCCCAGTTCTTGAGCACGCCTTCGGAGATGAGATCGTGCTGGTAGTAAGCAAGCAGGATCTTGGGAACCTGAGACACAAGCTTTGGGTTTTCTTTGCCGACGAAACGCTCGGTTCCTCCAAGGAAAGCTCTCTCATGCTTCTCAGCTGTGATCATCTGTTTTCCATTAGTATGGGAGATCAGAGAAGATGATAGAGATGGTACGGACCTTCTTGAGCATGCTGGCACGTCCCGGAACTTCATTGACAATGTCGGTGTCAAAGATGGTCTGAGCAAGCACAGTCAAAGTCTTGTGCTTCGTCTCGATGCCCAATTCCTTAGCCTTGAGATAGATCTCCACGTCCTCCACGTTCTTGACGCCACCCTTCGATTCGGCAGTGCTGATGACCCAGCTTCCAAGCTGATCGTAGGAGTTGTTGCCGTTTCCTTCACCCTCGGCATCTTCATCATCATCAAAGTTAAGCTTCTGCTTGAAGTCATCTGGCAGCTCTTGAGCGCGAGCCTTAACGGCCTCCTCGGAGACATCGACAGTCCATTCATCATTCTTGTCATCGGTACCATTCAAATCTTTAGCCTCAGCGTTGATACGACGGGTAAGCTCGTCATCGCTACCAGCTTCAAGAGCCAGGTCTTCTCCATCGGCATCGGCGTCTGCGGTGTCGGAGAGGCTGCCTTCAGGGCTTGCGTGCCCATTTCCATTGGTCTCACCGTCGCCATTCTCTTTTGCCTTGGCACGGCGAGCTTTTTTGTCGGCCTTGTCTTTCTTGCCCTTCTTTGGCTGATTCTTGAGGATGAAAGAGCTGAGTTTGAGACGAAGGTCTACGTCAGTGCGGCGGCCGCACGCTTTGCAGTCCAATGTAATATGACCGTCTTTGATATTCACATCGGTCTCGGGGTTCTTGCAGTGCTTGCAGAGAACGAACTTGTTGATGAATCCGTCGAGATAATCTTGAAGCTTTGAAGCTTCGTGGGCACCATTGATGATCCAACGGTCATCGGCGGGATTGGTGTTGGTCTGCGCACCAAGTTCAAAACCGAAGTACTTGATGACATCTAAACTCATGTTAGTCACAGAAGGACATAGGTATAGAGGGTTGAAAGACATACAAGATGGCGGGCGACTAAGAGAGGCAGCAACACTGCTGAGATTGACAATGACAGTCTTGATACCGTTGCCCTTGCCCTCAATCTTGGACTGGAGACGCTCCATCTTGTAGCGGTAGAAGGGGTCGGCAATATCCTGTTTTACGTATTAGCAAGTAGTATAGTTCGCTGGGGAATAGGGTACTGACCCGACGAATGTTGATGTTAGCCATGGTTGCTATGAGGCTTGAAATTTTTTTAGTTTTGATGAAAATTGAAAGGAGACCCGACAGGAAGAATGTGACCACGGAACGAAGCCAACAGAGATAGAGACATGCGGGGATCCAGACTGCTCAGCGAGAATACCGCGAAATCGTATGCCGTGGCGGTTGTTGTTGAAGTTGTAAACTTATTACCCGTCCGACCTTGCGTAGTGACTACAAGGCTTCCGCGGTATGCGAAATGATTGCAGCGTGAGCGGCGACTGGTGTCTGAAGGCGGTGGAGCACGAATACATAGACAGCAGTGTGATTCCGGTGGTAGGTCTGTTTGGGTAGGTTTTGCAATCCGATAGACCTAGATGTAATCTGAGCGTGTAGTTGCCTGGACTACACTGTTTGTAGACGTGTAGATTTAGCTTGACAGAGCTCTTTGACACTGGTGAGCGTTTGTTTGTATGATTGATGGGTTTGGGTGGACAATGTGTAGTTGTGAGGAAGAAGAGGAAAAGAAGAAGAAGAAAGAGCCAGGACGAGAAATTAATGAGACGATCTGCGGTCGTTCCAGGCAAAAGCAACGTCCGTCGCTCCGCGCATGTGCCCGGTGGGAACCGCCAAAATTCCCCCCCTAACAAATAAAAGTGACTGCATCAGCATGACATGATGCACAGCTTTACTATAATCCTTTCCAGGCTGCCGCTTTTTCTCTTTCCCGTGTCATCACTACATACAGAATTATTAAAGGGATACCTCGTATGTATGTAAGTAAGATACCAACAACGAACGTCTTTCGGCATTCCTTCCATTTTATCTCCGAGGCTTCCTCCGTGAGAGCTACAGTCGAGATTTTTCTCTATGGGTCACATCATTATGCTCTTTAATGGATCATAGCTTGAGGTATCTTGAAACATGCTTTCTGTAGTGAAATTACTTGTCAAGTCTGGATACATTGGAAAGTGAGGAAGGTCAGAATGATTCTGACTCGCGATTTCCAAAGGATGAAGAATCAAGTCCTTTGCTAATAGGCCAACGGATAATGGACGTCAATTACTCTCTTTATCTTGTCACGGACTCCACTGCACCAATTCTTGGGAACAAGCATTTGCCCTCAGTTGTCGAGGCAGCCATTGAAGGTGGAGTCACGATAGTACAATACAGGGACAAGAAGAGCGACACTGTTGACCTCATTCGTGTGGGAAAGCAGCTTCATGCCATCACTAAGAGACATAATGTGCCGCTCCTGATCAACGATCGTGTGGACATTGCTCAGGCAATCGGTGCTGAAGGAGTGCATATAGGTCAAGATGACATGGATCTAGGAACAGCTCGGAAGATTCTCGGTCCAGATGCAATTATAGGGGTGACAGCCAACAGCATGGCAGAAGCTACAGAAGCTGCAAGCGGAGGCGCCAACTATCTAGGAATAGGCACTGTATATGCTACTCCTACGAAAGAGAATACCAAGTCTATCATTGGGACTGCTGGGGTCAAGATTATCCTTCATCGTCTATCAATGATGGACGCAAAGGTTCCGACAGTCGCCATCGGCGGGCTCAATCTTTCAAACGTAGAGCGCGTCATGTCTGAATCCAAGTCACCAAACAAGGGACTTGATGGGGTTGCTGTGGTGAGCGCGGTCATGGCTGCAGAAGATCCCAACTCTGCTGCTGCCGCACTTCTGAAAGCAATTGACACTATTCCCAAGACAATGAGCCCCAAGGCCAATGAAGATCAGAGCCTCGCCATTATTCTAAAGCAGATACCTGACATTGTTGCAAGACTAGCGCGTGTGTCCCCGCTGTGTCACAACATGACCAATCTGGTAGTTCAAAACTTCGCTGCGAACGTCGCTCTCATGATCGGCGCAAGCCCCATTATGGCCAATTATGGCGAGGAAGCCAAAGACTTAGCAGCGCTTGGAGGAGCCCTCGTCGTGAACATGGGCACCGTAACCCCAGAAGGTCTACTTAATTACACCTCGGCAATACGAGCGTATAATGACGTTGGCGGACCAATACTGTTGGACCCTGTAGGAGCAGGAGCCACGGAAGTCCGCCGACAAGCAGTAAAGACGCTCATGAGCAATGGCTACTTTGATGTTATCAAGGGTAACGAGAACGAAATCAGGACCGTGTTTGGAGAGAGCCAAGGTCAGCAAAAGGGTGTTGATAGTGGAGCCAGCACTTCTACAGAAGAAGAAAAGGTGCGGTTGGTGAAAGAACTGGCAACAAGAGAACGAAACGTCATCCTAATGACTGGAGTGGTGGACTATCTGAGTGACGGGGATAGGACGCTTCGCATTCAGAATGGTCACCAATTCCTAGGGAAAATTACTGGCAGTGGCTGTACGCTGGGAACCACCATAGCCGCATTGCTTGCGGTGCATAAAGAGGACAAGCTTCTGGCCACGTTGGCGGGAATTTTGATGTTTGAGATCGCAGCTGAGCAAGCCGGTAGGCGGGACGACGTCAAAGGGCCTGGGACTTTCGTGCCAGCTTTCTTGGACCAACTCTCCGTTATTGCAGTCAACGCATCACAGGACAACACCGACTGGCTTGAAGCGGCCAATGTACAGGAATTGACAGATAATGGCTCATGGAGGGAAGCATATTTTCTGCTGGGTCCGCATTATACACCTCATCACGATGCGTATATATATTGATACTGTACATAAACTCACATGGTCGTACACATGCCCGAATAATTTCTCAATCCACCAACTCATCACCCATTCTCACACGCCCCACCCCCTCCCTAACCCTCTCCAACATACAAACCTCAAACTCCACATCCCCCTCCATCCTCAACCCCCCAACCCTCTCCTCCCCAACCCATCTCTCCATCTCCTCCGTAGACCTCCGAACCCACTTCCCAAAATCCCCCTTGATCTCCCCCTCACCATCAACAGGAAGCACCCCCTTCGGGAAAAAAACATCACACTCACCCTCCCACCCCACCCTCGTCCACAATATCCTCTCACAACACTCCATCCGTAACGCCTGCTCATAGATCTGTGCCCCACCTATCACAAAAACCCTTCCCAATGCCCACTTGCCCCCCTCTCCCTCTCCCCTCTTCTCTCCCCCCCTCTCCCCCTCCCCCTCCTCTATCCCTTCCTCCTCCCCTTCCATCATCTTCTCCCCCCCTCCCTCCTTCCCCCCCATCCTCCCCATCAACATCCTCAACCCCTCCTCCACGCTCCCCACAGCCCTTACATCCTCCCCCCCGCCCTTTTCCCCACTTGTACCCCCATCTCCTCCCCCCACCCCTAACCCCAACTTCTCCGGCCTCCTACTCACAACAACATTAACCCGCCCCTTCAACGGACGATGTTTAGCTGGTATCGAATCCCATGTCTTGCGGCCCATTATGAGTGCGTTTTTCGTCTTCGACCCACTCCCTTCCCTCGTCCTCGGCAAGCTTTGTGGGATATGTGTGGCTGATGGTGAGCTGGCCGAGACATGGGGGGTTTTGACATGGGGGTTTTTTGAGGTTGAGGAGGTAATGGGGGGAGGCGGGGGACGTTTTGTGACGCGGGCGAAGAGGGCGAGGTCGGGTTTTAGGGGGGGCCAGGGGAGGGAGGAGCGGAGACCGATGCCGAGGTGGGGGGTTGTTGCTACGATGAGGGTTATGGGGGGGTGGGGGAGGGAGGGTGGCATTGGGGTTGTGGTTGTGGTGGTTGTGGTGGTGGAGGGAGTGGGGGTGGAGGGGGTCATTTTATGGTGTTGTGGTGGTGGGCGGAGAATGATGTGGGTGAGGAATTTATGGAGAGGTGCGTAGTCTGCATTTATGTATTTAACTTTCTTTGGATTCTTGTATAAATTTAACTAGCTATGGATCATGTCCGTTCCCATATCCTTCGTTATCATTGCCGTAGCTATCAATGTCCATGGCTTGTTCATTTGACGGGCCTATGCCTGTGCCTGTGCCTGCTGCTCCTCTTTCCATAGCCTCAAGTCTGGCCAGTCCAGCTGCGACTTGTGCGGCCGCTTCTTCTGCTCGCTTTTCTGCTTCGCTGGTCCCGACTGTTTGTAGCTTGCCGAAGAGCCAGGATTCTTTGAGCTCGCGGGTTAGTGATAAGATGTCTTCTGCGGCGCGAACCTGGTGAGAAGGAGTATGTTAGTTTTCGATATAGCGTTAGAAGCGGGGCCTGGGAAGGGCGGAAATGGAAGTAGACATGTGAGCTTTGGAAGAGAATGGAGGTGAACGAGAGTCGACGATTCGCACGAAGATATACATACCAACGCAGCAGTCTCAACCTCCACAACATAAGTCCTCACAGCAGCAGCATTCCGATCCGCCATATGCTTTTCCTACACGACCACAGACACAACAATCAGCTCCTCATCCCCATCACATAACATTTCTCACCTCTCTTCTCCTTCCTCCACGCACGCACTCTACCATACCTCAACCCTTTCTCCTTATTATCATATTCCCAGTATCGAGCATAATGCCCCAAAAAGTAAACACCCCCAGCCTAGTCCCCACCACCTAGCAATCGAAATCAAATGAAGCATGTAAAGCCATAACAAAACGAGAAGGACAATCCTTACGGGAGAGAAGGCGATGATGTTTTCGAAGCGCTTGAGAAGTTGGGATATATCATTGTTTGCTCGTTCTGTCATTGTGGGAAAGGGTTGATGTCAGCTGTGAGGTCTTCTTGAGGGGGCCAAAGATTGGAAATAGGAGGGGGAAAGGAGGATTGACACAATAAGTACCTAGGAGCAAGTTCTCGGTGCGCTGGTTATGTTCCATATTTTGTGTTTCGAAATTCCGGGAGGAAGAGGGGGCGATTCGCTGTTCTGGGATGTGTAGTTATGGGATTGGGCTGTGCTGGTGGACAGATCCTGGGAACGAGTGATATGGCATCATGGGGTTGTAACTTTCATGTTACGTGGAAATGATAATACCTTGCATGGGCAGGTAGCCTGGCGTGGCAGGCAAGGAATGTGGCAAGAAAGGTGAAGGAATCGACAGATTTAATTATGGCAGGGGTTGTTTCGCCGAGTTTGGACACTCGCTGCTGCAGCTAGACTAGTGAGGCAACAATCTAGCCGTTTGATGATGAGGGACAGGATACTTTTAAACTACGGGTGTAGAAGTATTATCGCCAATCACATATACCATATTGTAACTTCAATAGCTTCTTTGTTACTAGAGTAATTTATGCTAAGCTAAAAACATGCCTTTAATGTCATTGTTCGACTGGATGTGGTAGAGCAAGAGCTTTGTGTATTGGAGTCGTCAGGCCGTCATCGTCCCACTCATGTTTCTCATCGTACACATCAGCAGCCATGCCAACCAGCAGGCTTGCTTGACTAACTCAGTAGTTGTTGCCGCCAGAGCCGGAGTCACCTCCATAGCCCCCTGAGCCGCTGTTACCGCCTGAATTGCCCTTGCCTATCGCGCCTTCAACTTTGCCCAACACTTTCTCCTTCAGACCTCCTGTGTTGAAAGATGTCAGGATCAGTCCAACTTAGGGGGATCGCACATGCCAACTTACCTCCTGAGCCGCCAGATTGGCCTCCGCCCTGGCCGGAATCACCTCCTCCAAAGCCGCCAGATTGGCCTCCGCCCTGGCCGGAATCACCTCCTCCATAGCCGCCCTGGCCTGAGTCACCTCCTCCAAAGCCGCCAGATTGGCCTCCGCCCTGGCCGGAATCACCTCCCCCATAGCCTCCACCCTGGCCTCCGCCCAGGCCTGAGTCACCTCCTCCATAGCCGCCCTGGCCTCCGCCCTGGCCTCCGCCCTGGCCTGAGTCACCTCCTCCATAGCCGCCAGATTGGCCTCCGCCCTGGCCGCCTTGATCGCCCTAGATCGAGGAGTAAGTAAACGTTGTTAGATTGAATAGAAGTCCAGGCGTCAACTCACACCGTAGCCTCCTCCTGACTGCTGGTCGTCACCGTAGCCAGACATGATTGATGTTTGATTTGTTGTTGAGGGTAGGTAGATTATTCAGGTTTCAAGTGAGGATAAGGCTCTAGAGTTTGTTGTAGTGAGTTGGGAGATTCTAGTGATTAAGTTGGAATGTGAAAGAAGGCTGGAAGTGCAGGTGTTTATAAGAGCAGGGCGCTTTGGCGGGGTTGTCTGAGTGAATTGATGTTGGCATGGAAGCTAGTACCTATCACGCAAGCTGAAAGGCAAGTGACGACGATCTGGACCCCTGGAATCTACGGGCTGGGCGATCATTTGTTCGATTGTTTCTGCTTGCACCTTCTCAACCTTGGTCAAACTTGTTTTTTTGGAGGGGCGTTACCTTGATGCAAGCAAGTGCCTCTACCCCTCCATCGAGGCACGACCCCGCACTTGCCGATAGGCGGTCATCACCGCCTGCGCCCTGAGACTTTCACCACTGCGGCCTGGCCTGATCTCAAGCATTGAAGCATTGGCTATTCGTAAGGTACCTTGCCGTGCAAGCTCCATACCAAGTACTGCTAATACCGCAGTAGGCAAACTAGTCGAACTATCGTCGCCTTCAGCTGCTACCAACATGCAGCAAGATCTAAACGGGGAAAGATCATACTATGGCATCAGAATACGTGGAAGCAGCCCTGTCCTGTACCACTCAAAGGAATTGAATCACGCCATATCTGCTGCCACTCAGGTAAAGGCGTGTACTTCAGTACCTGTAGGCAAAAGAAAAGGGCAAAGTAGCGGAGTCAAGTTTCCCATCTCCCACGTTCTTGCTTCAATGGGCCTCAGGCTCCTCGGAAGCATCCTAAGAGCGATGTCATCAAAAGCGGAAAGGGCCGACTTATCGACTGCTTTGCCGCGTCATGTAGTCAGTCTCGTGATCAATCACATGTAGCCCTTCATGAAACAAAGGCTTATTTGGAATATGCATATGCATGTTATCACTGCTCTTGTTGCTGCCTGGCTTCCTGCACACCTATAACACCAGGCTAGCCGTCCGAATGTGAGTCTTCAAAAACCGAATATCTCCGGTATTTCGCTAACCCACGTCCATGTGTAGATACGTAGACGGATTTAATTGCTCTCGCCCTGCTGTAGATCGCTGCCTGAACAGTGCTTTGCTGATAAGGATCGTGAATGTGCTACGTCTCTGACCACGTATGCAAGGTGGACGTTGAAGTTTACCGGGTCTTCGGGTCATGCATGGTCAACGGCGGAGGGAATTGGCCCGTCCTTATCGACCATTGCGAAACATTCCTATCCAATGGTTCATCTGACGTATTTGCTCTGAGTAGTTTTAGCCTTGATAATCAACAGCTCTTATGCGGGTTTCCTACCATGAAGCGTTTGTGGAAATCTGAGCGAAGTAGATCCTGTAGAAGCGTGGTCAGTAAGCCCCGTTCAGTGAACTGCCAGCCATAGGAACACACATTGACAAATTCCTTTTTGCCCTTGTTTTCCGTGCCCCGTGCCTGATTTCTGAATACCACATCATCGTCCCACCTAGAGAAATTGTAAGCCACCACGGCTTGCTGCATAGGAATATCCGCTGCACCTTCGTTTAACCTCCGTCTCTCTCGTCGGCATCAGAAGAGGATTTCCAAGAGCGATGTCCTTTTCCCGCTTTTCTTGTTCCAACTCAGCTTTTTCGCGTTCCTGATGGCACAAGGTCAGCAGGCCGATGCCAATGCCTCCGTATTCGATATTACCTCCTTCTCCTTTTGCTCAGCTCGTTCTCGTTTGATTTTTTCTAGCTCCCGGAGAAGCTCGGCGGTTTCATCTTCGTCATCGTCGCTGTCATCATCGCTGCTCTCGCTCTTGGAGCCATCTGAGTCGGCATCAATGTCTCGAGTCTCTTCCAAGATGCGCCGCCGCTTGGCTTCCATGTCTTCTTCTCCATCACTCCCACGACCGTCCTCCAGCTGACGCTTGCTGGGCGTGATTTTCTCTGCAGGTCTAGCGGCCGAAGAGTTCGTCTTCTGAAAATGGGCAGCTTCTGCCTCGAGGAGCTGAGCTCTCAGATCTCGGACTTGGGGGTCTGCATCTCCTCCTTGTCCAGGTTGCCTTGCCATCATTAGCTCCCTCCAACAGACATGTGTACGCGGAACCTACCGAGTTTTGAGCTGTGTATGAGCTGGTAGTAGCCTTTGATGATACGCTACGCCTCTCTGGGCTTCTTTCCCGCGAGCCTGAAGCACGAGGATCAGCATTGCATTATGTAAAGGTTGCCCGTAAATCTGCATACTGGGTCGAACGTGGGCCTGTGAGCTGTTTAAATCAGTACAGGTCTTTTTGGTTTCAGGTAGTGCCAGTATACCAGTTGTCATATCTTAATGTGTAGTCTGAGGTCAGGTGTAGTTGATGAAATATTCGCCTGGGTATTTCGCAATTCGCGCTAGACGTGAGGCTAACGGGGTTTAACCCTAAGGTAGGTCAGGTACTAAGGTACTAAGCCCGCGGGGAACAAAAATATTGGCACCCTACAGCTTAAAACCAACATCTATAAAGCTACCTATAACTTCTCCTTTACAATAAAAATAAACTTATTAATTTAAACTTATCAAAAATCATCATATCCAAATTTTTCGAGTGAAAATGATTAGATAAAATTACTCGTTGCGGGTCTATTCTGTGCTAACACGACTGGTATTTTATTAGTGTGGCCTAGCTGAGTGATATCCTCAACAACACGAACAAGGGACGAACTAGAAACTCCGTGGTATCAAGCAAGAACGCCATTAACATACTTGTCTAACCAGCGAAGCATCCCTAGAGGCAATCATTCCCATACCCAGGACTTTTTACAATTTACCGCTCATAGCCTAGCCCTGATAAACTTTCACAGCGCTCATATCTCGACACTATCTTTGTTCACCTGTGGGCCAATCTTGGGTTATCTCAGGGACCTCAGACATCCACGCTTGATGCGCTCTAGGCAGCGTCCTGTACGTGTTTCCCCTCGGCCTATTAGCTCCGCGCATGGTGGGTCTATAATTCAATGGCGAAGCAGCGCCGGGTCCATGTTGCAAGGGGGATGCTTCTCGTCTTACATCAGGATCATGTGGCGGTACGGCATAAGGGTCTGCGGCTGGTGGGCCAGATAAGTGAGCCTGAACCGGTCGATCTGGATCATGATCTGGAACAAGTGGGTGGAGTTCGTGGCCGGATCGATTCGCGAGTGATTCAGGGGTGCTACTTTGCAGTGGCCAGCGCGTGCGATAGTCGAAGTCCGGGGCTGTATTGCCAGCGTCGGAAAAACCGTGCTGAGCAGCGCTTGGTGGACTCGGGACATTACGGCGGATGTAATCCCCTCTTCGTGCTCGCCGTCGTCTCCGTCTGCGTAGGAAAAGGAAGATAAGGAAGCACACAACAGCTACTGCAAAGACCAAACCGACTGAGATTCCGATTTTAAACGCAGTTCTATGTGGTACGCCAATGGAAGAAACAGCCGAGGCTGTAGGCGAATTTGAACCTGAAGTGGTTGAAATACGCGATGAGGGCAACATTGTAATGATCGTTGGCTGTGTAGTCACCGTCAAAATGCTCTGACCTGAGGGCGAAGATGAAGATGAAGATGAGGATGACGTCTTTGATGCTGCTGAGGCGCTCAGAGACGTCCCATAGCCTAGGCTACTACTTGTGGTAGGTTCAGCTTCTGTTGAACCACTCTGGCTTGGGGTAGAAGAGGTAGTCATTGCCGGACTCGAAGCCGTCGTTGGGGTTGTTGAGGCCGAGCTGATTGGAATTACATTTGTATTCGTATTCACTAGGCCCTGAATGCCTATGATGGTCTGCGCAAGACCATCCTGAAGAGAAAAGGTGCCATCGCCACTTGCGCAGTTACACGTTCCAGCTGCAGCACCCGGTTGGCAACACCAATTCTGATTTCCACATGAAATGACCGAGCCATCATTGTCATCAACTGGATCATCTGAAATACTTTCAGCAAGCGTTCTTGGTCGCGAACATCGTGTTCATCTTCGACACTGGTTACGCACCCAAGCAGAAACTTCCACAAGCTGTGTTATTCCATAAAGGATTTGTGCATGCCCCACGAGCTGCAGATCCCACGGGAGACAAGTTTGGATTACTTGAATCAGAGTTGGTGACCACACAAAGACCGTTATCAAAGCACGTCCATCCACTCTTGCAACATAGCGTAGTGAACGCGTATGGGTTGCAGTACTGATAATCAGCGGCCAGGTCGCCTCCAGGAAAGTAGCATTGCGCTTGCACAACGCCTATTATGACCACGACATATATTGGCCAGCGTTTCGTAAGCATTTGAATTGCAGAAATGGCTATGATTTGAAGTGGTTATCGCATTGAAAATGTAGAAGGGTATCATCGGCAGGGCACTTCGCCAATTTAGCAAAAGAGGCAGGCCAGGCGACCGCTATCCGTTTAGTAGACAACAACTCGAAAGTCCACTTCACAAGGACGTAGAGTCAACCTTGGCTGCCACAGCCTTACCATTTCATATTGCAATTTTTGGCCCTGAAAGGCTCCAGATGTCACCGATATCACGGAGCTGAGCAAAGGTCTCATCAAATCCGCAGACTAGCCTGTAAGAGGCACAAAAGTCAAGAATTCCTTTTCCTATGGCGATGTTCCAGGACTTGAGCTAGACGAATGGCGCGCAAGCGAATCTAGATCGGGATAGGACGGGATTTAGTGCCACGTAGGTAAGCCCAAGTGGCTGCTTTGACTATGCAATGCACCTGAATAGGGCTCACTCATCGAATCAGATGCCAGGCAGAATGCGTCGAGGCAGACTCTGAACATTCACGGGATGAGTGGTGGAGGCTGGCACCTACAGAGCGGAGGAAAATCTGCCATGACCTAGCTGCAGCCTTGCTTCGCCTTGCCTCGCCTTGCTCCACCCTTGCTTTGGTTAATATCGCTGTTGCCCCACCCCCAATTCAAGAGAAACTTCGTGTTCTGGTGAAATTCGAGATCACGAAACCTAGGGTCTCTATTTCACAGCCGGGAACCATTACTTCTAGGAATGCCACTTCAGGGTCGGGAAGATCGCAGCGCTTGATCCAATTGCCGAAATCCCCGCACCCACCATTACCGACCTCTTTGGAAGTGCGACTTGCTATAATGCCCCTGGGTCAACAGCAAAATGGCAGCCCGTTTAACGACACGACATCTGACGAGGAAGATGTGACAACTATTGACGGCATAGAGCATGCTGTTCCTCTCCGACTGCGCGACAGAGAGCCTAGTACCGAAGTGGTCCGGCAAGGACATCGACATCATGGAAAGCTGCAAGCAAATAAGACCCTATGGGAGGAGTGGGCAAACAAGTCAACACCAATGGAAAATTCGGACTGGATGGTGAAAGTTCTGGAGAAGCAGGCCGATGGCAAGCTTCGACGGACGTATATGGACGGTGTGCCGTTGAATGAGGTTGAAGAGTCCGCAATAACCCTCAACGTTGGTCTGACATTCTTGGCCGGAGCCGATAAGCCGCAAGTGAACCGGCTTGAGGAGCAAAGCATGACTGCCAAGCAGCCAAACCAAAGAGATGCTACGTGGAGAGTCAACACAGCCGGTGCGCTGCTCATGCAATTCGATGTATCCTCAGATCTCTTCATTATCCAGACTGATCAGACTTCGGACGTATTGGGGCGGGCCAAAGCTCGCTTGCAAAAACATGACTTATTCTTCCCCGAGCAGAGGAAACAGCTGGCACTCAGGGGCCGCCGCGAGGCGGTGACTATAGATAGTGAACATGTGAAAATTGTCGACGATGTGCGGCCGGGGAATTGGGATCTCCAAGGCTTGCTCATCGAAGGTGATGTTTCCCAGAAGGTTTAGATACAACGATGCTGACGGGGTTGAAGTTGACGCATTCTCACTCTGGAATCTGATAATCAATTATAAGCACCTGATTTCACGAGGAGGTCCCGACATGACATACGAAGAGACCAAGGAGCTTCTCGAGACTATGATTGAGGACGCTCGTCGTCTTTGTATACGAAGTCCCATTCTTTTCCGAATGTCCACGCGAGCAAAGATAATCAACTCCGATAATACTCGTTACGGAGCTGACCACGGGCCGATGTTTCGTACTTTGACGACTAGTAAAGGTATCAAAGAAATAATCTCGCTGAGCAGCTCGTACTACAATTCTCTGGACCCAACGGGCGAGGACGACACAACACAACAATTTATAAGGCCAAGGTTCCTCCAAATGATGGTGTTGGTATGTGCATCTCTGTGTCATTCTTGGGAAGTGAAACCACCTCTTGGTTGTATGATACAAAAGTTTGTGAACTGTGGTAGTTTTGGGCAATGGGGTCCTTGGCACCCCATGTATCCATTTCATCTTCCAGGCTCTTTGTTAATGGTGAAGACCTCCAGAGATTATGCTGACATTTAAAATATCAGCTTCTCTCGTTACTGAACAACAACGACCTTCGAGAGATCCAAGAATTCCTAGAATCGACATACAAGATCAAAGCTGATCGGCGCAATCTGGAGATGCTCTTCTTGAAGGTTATCCCTTTGTTATCAATCAATCCAAGAGTTTTTCTGAAAGCTTTGATACCCGCGACCGAGAGCTTCCCTTTAAGCAACGACAGAGATGAGGATCACTCACATATATGGAATGTCTTCATCAAACGAATACTTCGAGATGGCTACTTACTTCCGGGTACAGTGAACGACCTAGGACGTGAACGTCTTTCTTGGCTCTATAAATGGCCCGAAGCTGGGCTGAAATCAACTGCAGTGTTCAGTAATCTTCAGTATGGTGGTCGCTTAAGAACGATGAATGATATTCCTCCTATCGAAGTTAATCCAGGCGGGGCCAGCTTGAAGGAGGTTACAGTTGTCATGACGGACCTCACCCAGTATACGATTGATGCAACGGATCTGGAACACATCATTTGTCTCACTCCCGGGACGTATTCTGTGCGAGAAGCTGGGGCGAGTCACCTAAACCACGATCTGATCATTGAGGAATATGAGATCAATGTTGACCTCCATGAGGCCATTAGAAAAACGAATGCGATCATTCAAGAGGTCAATAGTTGGCTGGCGAGCACGAATCTAAGGGGTACCGTGAAAAGCCGATTGCGCGGTAAGGGGCGCAACGAGCCGGTATTCTACACAGAATACAAAGGTTCAGGCCGCATTACGAGGAATGTAGCGGTACTGAATCACGCCAGAATGGCAGTAGCATACAAGGTCGAAGGCAGGAAAATCAGCAGGACGGATGTTGTCCGAAGTATGGCGAGAGATATTGGCGCTTTGAATATACTTATCAGAAGCCTTGAATTCCGATCGACTACAATCGACAATAAAGCGGCTGCTCGGGATAAGAAAGCACTGAAGCATGCTCTGGAAGAGGCTAATAACCAGATTCAATTGGCAGATCAAAGTCGAGTCAGCCTGAACGCTGTAGACGACATTTCCGAAGAACCCATCGCAAAATGCCTTTATTCCGAAAGAGATGTCGGGAAAGAACCTGCTGTATGGAATGAGTACAAAGCTTCCTGTGAAGAAAACCAAGGACTGCTTCACATCGAAGGCAAGGTATCGAGTGTCAACGATGTAAACTGGCTGAATGAGGACATTATCGAGCTTTCTTTGAACCAACAGTCGGCAAAAGTCTATGCGACTCCTTTGAAACCCGTTGAAGAAGCGTATAGAGACGATGAAGTTCAAGTAGGCGATACTGCGATCCTTGTTGGCAAATACATCATCCTTGCTGTGACAGATGGATTCAGCAGTGATCCTTCGGCGGGCTATCTCATGACCAACTACCTCAGAGTGACAGCCGTAGAGGAGGAACTGCGGAGTAGGCGGGGCGCAAACCGAAGGCAGAATGCATCTTCTCTGACAATTACCTTCCGGTAAGAATGGCTTGCCTGCGTTGCGAGGATGCAATCAGGAGATTCCTATGATAGCAGAGATGTACTCTTGATGAGATATGAACCAGCGCTCGTTCAACGATTTAAGTCCTCATTTACCTTCATGTAACCAGTGTGTAAGCAGATATATTGAGTGTCGTACCAATCAAAGATTTCTACAAAATGATCCCAAAGACCCATACTATGTAGTACAGCAGTCATACAATAACAGCGATAAGAAGACAGGAAGCAATATTCAGTCGGTGCTTGGGAACTGATTTTTTTGCGTAGATAGGTAGAAGGGTGCTTTTATACCCCCCCGAGATACCCTAAAGTTGGTCGCCTAGGCGGCGTAATTACGCTTCTTTAGCACAGATCTTGCTTCCGAGGGGACAAGCTTTAGGGGCCTTTGGGGCCATGGGCCTAGGAAATCCCGCCAAGACACTTTCATACTTTATGCCAAGATCCACGACCGCTTGTTCATTTCTTCCTATTGTCCTGACTTCGCATCGTAAACATTGCATTAATGAACATCACCCTACATCCTGTAAATCTGGTTCCGTCCCAGAAGGTGAGCAACGCCTCGGTACACCTCGCTAAGGTAGACAAAGAGACACTAGATTGCCAGATTCGACGCGCTCGCCAGATCAATGCTTGATCCTGCTTCTGCTGTACCATATGTCCTTGTTTTCACCCACTCCACTGCTTACAGATCTTCGCCAGCGGTGCAATGATGTCCCCACAGATCACTCTCCAGAGCTTCGTATCCTCCCAGTCTAGGAACCTTGTATCGCCACTGATATTCACCCGCAAGCAATGCGCGACCGCCTGGTCGTACAGATCCGGTAGCGGCTCGTCGACGTCGTCGAGCCATTCGACTGCGCGCGCCATGCGGTCGTAGTAGGCTGTCGGTGCATTTTCCAAGCTGAAGCGCGTCTCGAGCGTTTTCTTGTGCCAAATCTCGAGCAGAAGGATTCCAAGCTCAAGCAGCGCCACCTTAGGCTCAATGCTGCCCGACGCCATCCGCACATCGCCAAACGTGCACCGCACGAACGGGCGGTTGAGAAAGACCTGTGCCTGTGCGCCTGGATGAGTGAGGAAGAAGACGACGTCTTTGGACCACGGACGATCGAGCCAGCGTGTTTGTAGGAGCTGTAGTAGGCTGGAAGCGAGGCGGAGAGCGAGAAGCATGCGGAATTTCCACGGGAGAGGGGTGCCTTCGGCCTGCAGAATATCTTTAAGGGAGATGGCGTCATTGGGTTCTTCCTGAACCTGGTGGGCTAGAGGGACGTCGTCTGAGACGGTCCCGATGGGTTGATCGCCCACGAGCGCGAATGAGATGCGGCGTTGGGATCCGCCGGCTTCTTTGATCGCCGCGCAGATGCTAGCGACTGAGGCGATCGCCGGCCTTGAAGGCGAGGAGGACCTTGAGGGCCTTTGCGGCACAAAAGATAGTCCTACCAGCGTCTCTGCGCGGCTATCCTGACGAGTTAGATCGTCTCGTGGGAGGTTGAGATTGTCGTCGCACTCATCCTTATCAAACACTTGCACAGCGGTTTCGTAACAGACTTGCTTCTGTGGCGGGGTGCCGGCGGTGAAGACAATGTCGAAGACCATAAGTGGGGTGGTAGAGTTCGCTTTCCCAATCCGCTGCAAGATATCGGCGGCACTGTCGACCCGATCGTCCAGAAACAGCCTTGTCTCGTGACTGTCATGGCATCCTTCTCGAAAGCCGTCAGTGATAGCTAGATACAAGTTGCTAGCAAAAGTCCGAATTTGCCGGAACGCTTTTGCAAGCTTGACCGCCTTTCGGGATGAATCGCTCTGGATGGTTTGCCGGTTTGACAAGATGAGCCTCGAAAAACGGTCAAGCGCAGCCGTGCCGTCATCAATTTCTTGAATAGTGGCCTTGATATCGGTTATCCCAAGTAAGAGTTTTACCCGTGGAGCCAAGTCGACTATTATATTCGTCTTTTCTTGGTTGGAATTGATAATGGCAACTAGGTCATCTGTTGGCTCCTGTGGCTGTACTTAGTTGAAACTTGATAATGTGGCGAATTGTCATTGGAGTCGAAAAGGAAAAATCTACCTGATGCCCCGGTACAAGTCCTGATAAGTTCTCAGCCACTTTTTGGATAATGTTGTTGTTCGTCCTGAGTAGTCCAATGAAGGCGATACTGTTCTTTGGGCCCAGGTAATCCTCTACCCGCTCTTGAAGGTCCCTATCGCCGAAATATCCAAATGGGTCTTCTTCTAGGGCGCCGGCATTCTCGCACCCGCACGCGAGTATGACCGACTTGACGATTTCTTCAAGAATTTGCTGCTGGAGGAGAAGGGCACGGGCGAGTTTCTCGACATGTTTGCGCTTCCGGATCGTGGTTCCTACCCGGCGAATACTGTCTTTGTACACGTCGACGGACCGCAGCACGATTGGAAGAACTCCTAGCGCAATGCCCACGACCTCGAAACCTGACATAAATAATGAGCTGCACTTCCGACGATAGTGACAAAGTTAAAATGTGGGGGACCGTAAATGTTGAGGGGAGTATGGACTCCCCCTCGCATGCCTAGTGTGGGGCTTAGGCGCTGTCAGCGCTAACTCGAGTAATCTTAGTCATCCTAGCTGAGCACGTTGGAGCTATGGGCTAGAAAATAAGAGGTGTTCTTTCGGGGATTCCAAACTCTACATGATATTAGTATCTCACTTCTCTACTGATCTGTACATGTAGTTTGGTGGAATACTATGACTTTATGAACCACGCACGCTAACCAGGAAGAGCTAGGTCGTATCAATCAAGCAAATCCCATCACCTTTTGGACCAGATTCCATCTAGTCATCAAACCAATTGAACGTGTTGAACGTTTCAGTCCAACTATTCGTGATATTGAACAGTGTAGAGGGATGCTATATATATGATGAATCTCAACAGCTCGCCACGAAAATCGGCACTTATTGAAACTGCCGGTTTTTGACGGTGCAATTAGTAGGTGATGGGTGATTCGGCTAACGAATAAGCGAATGGGCTTTGCTGCTATCTAGGTGATCGGGATATCAATTCTTTCTGTTCAAGCTTTCCTATCCAATTTCCTAGACATAGCAGCAGAAACACTCCCGTGACTGCACTCAAAACTACCAAGCACCATGTCGTTGTTTGCCAACCAGCCGCGTTTCGAATGAGACCTGCGAACAAAGGGCCAATCAAGCAACCGGCCGCATATGAAGCATTGACAAGGCTCCATCCTGTGGCAATGACAGATCTCTTGATAGCTTGTGGGTCACTCTTCTCGAAGTCTGCAACAGCGGCGCCAATCTCTGCAATGATTGCCGGCATGGCAATGGCCATGCCTAGGCCGATAATCACCAGAAGAACGCAGAGCAGGGTTTTTTGGCTTAGCGTATCCTGTGTGACAAGACGTAAGAGCACATAGGCTGGGGTGCCTAAAAGACATCCACTGGCTGCGAGTAGTCGTCTCCCTTGCTGGTACCTGTCGGTCATCGCGCCAAAGATGGGTTGAAGAAGGGACGGAAGCAAGATGGTGATGAAAATCAGGTCCTGTCCAGTCTGCTGCCACCCGAAGAGTGCATTGACGGTTAGGGGTAGGGTGCTGTCGAACGCGACGTTGAGGGAAGACTGCAACAGTCCACCAGCGAGAGCCACAAGCACTCGGAAGGACAGCAGAAGCCTTAATATCGGAGGAAATCGGTGGTGCATAATTTGACTTGACGGAGGCGGCCCGTTGGCTGTCGCATCACCGTTTTCTGTCATTGTACAGGGGATATTGGAGAGATTGGGACACGAAAACAGGCTCGCTGGAGAATCGGAGTTTGGATTAGCAATTTGTGTTTCAAATTGGACAGCCTCGGCCTTCAACCACTTCTAGGCAACTCTTTTCTCGACCAGGACGAGCCTCAGCACTGCGTCGACGCCCAGCATGGCGAACATCAATCTGAAGACGGCGTAATATCCAGCATGGGCGTAGATGACGCCGCCAAGCAGAGGCCCCACGAACGGTCCCATGCTCATTGGAATGCCGATGATCCCGACAGCTTGACCAATACCTGCCGGGCCAACAGTATCAGTGAGAAGAGCCAAGCACACAACCCATAGCATGCCTGCGGATACACCTTGGAGCAGGCGTCCTGCAACCCAAAAGCCCACCTTTGTCCCGACAGCGAGGAGCGCTGTGGCACCTGTGAGACAGACCAAACAGATTAGAAAAGGAGTGCGACGAGACCCTATGCGATCCATAAAGAAGCCAGCGGCCGGGGGTGTAGCAAGGGTTGCGCCGCCATAGATGACCTGGAGAATTGAGTTCCATTTCTGTAGGTCTTTTGGGAGCACGCCAGCTTTTTGAACTAATGCGGTGGGCATGATGGGGACGAGCATTCCATAGAAAAATAGGTGAGTGAAGATGCCATAACACGCGACAAAAATGATGAAGCGAGGCTCCGAGCGAATCTTGAGGAGAGGCCCTTTACGAGAGGGCAATAGCCTCAAGCGGCGCGCCATCCAAAGGATTCTGGCAGGGGAGGCTCAGATTTGCCAAACTCGCCGCAAATATAAGATCAAACCAAAAATAGACAATACCATGGTGGCTGAATATAGCCACTCGAGGGAGAAAGTGACACTCTGTGCTCTACAGGATTCGGCGGTAATTCGTTGTACGTCGAATTACCAACATTTGAGCTCTTCCAAGCGAATACGACACAGTTCAAAGGTTAAAGAGTGGGTCAAAAGTCATGAATAGAGGAAAATTTCTGGGTGGGCGACGCTTGAAGAATTCTCAGTCCCGCTGAAGGACAATAAAGTACGACCGCGTAATTCTTGAATCCGGCATTATTCCCTCTATTCTTTCATGACTTGTAACCCATCTGCACTGTTTCAAGGTTTCACTTGTAATGACTCCGTACAGAATTGCCGAAGATATCATCGATTGTTTCCTCAAACTAAAATGAAGCGGACGATCGACCTTTCGCAGTACTGGTGATAATTTACCTTAAGGCTGGTTAGGCCGAGGCAGTTGGGGCCAAGGTACCCGGTGACGCTACATTAGATATCCTGCGGCACTAAGATATCTTTCTCCCCGAGAGGTAGGCATCACTAGCATGAAGATTAGGTCTACATAAACATACTGACACTATGCGTTTGTTCTCGATCTGTGTGCTAATTGAAATATCGTGATCTCTCCGAGTATGTCTTGATGTTTCACTACGTGACCTAACACTGAAGCGGTAACCCCACAGCAAGCCCCCGCATCTGCAGTCATGCTTGCATAAACGAAGTAGGGATTTGAGCTGAGCCTCACATTGGGCCCCTCATGCAGCTTACTTTTGGCTGCTTTGCTTTTTCTCACAGAAGATTCGAGACCCCACTATTGGTTATCTTGGTATTTTGATAAGTTCCATGCTTGCAGTTCTCGTCTTTCATGGCTTCAGCAATGTCTCTGGGCGGCCCAGCCTTGAGTGCGTCGCTCGCAGACCTGGCATTCGAAGCGTTAAGCCTCTTTCAGCGCGTCCAGGGCATTGAGAGCGAGAAAACACTCCATGACGGGCCTGCCGCCTTATTCACTGCCGAAGCCGAGCGATTCGAGCTCTGGGCTGTGAATCTGGGGCTCTTCGTCGCAGGCCATGGCTCTTTGGACTATCGCGTCCGAGAAGCTGATAGGTTGGCGCAGACGATCCGGAGATTCTTGCAAGAGCTCATGGACTCTCTGGCTGAAGGTGGGACCTTTCTCTCTTTCGAATGCTCATGTTGCATCGCTGAAAAATGGTTCAATAGTAATCCATATGTGTACAAGCGACGGCGACAAGCAAACCCCCAATGATGAAGATGACGATGACCTCGAGGTAGAAGAGTCGGACTCAGAGCCTTCCGACGACGACATCACAGAGGAATCGGACCTAGACCTCCTTCTGGATGGTGTCCGAGATCCTATCGACCGACTCTACAAAGTGTCTACCAAGATTAGAAATCCGTCTTTGAGGCTCGGCTCCTCCAGAGCGGCGAACTATCAGCAGATCGACGAAGATACTGGTGTTGATTTCTTGCGCGCTGTTGAGCAAGCCGACTATGACCACATTAGGTCGCTGTTTCTCCAGTACCAGAAGGCCAGGGCCCTCCAGGAGCATGACACAATAGAGCCAACCGAGAATCCGCTCGGAGGAGAAGATAATGAAGACGGTGTCTGGGAGCCGATTCGGACCGTTCTATCTCAGCATCGGGACGCCGATTCGTTCCTCATCCGCCGCATCGCCTGCGCAAACGTGCGCCGACGGCAGCAATTCGCGTACCGGAAGATGCACCGCGAGAAATTGGCTCATCATGCGCGGGCCACTATTTCTACACAAAGTGACTTGACTTCAGGGAAGGAAATCCCCTTCCTGTCCTCCTCAGGTAGACATATCTCCGACGACTCATTCATACCGCAGGCTGAATCAGCTCCTCCTGCGGTATCCGTCACAACCGCTACGAATTTAAACCTGGCCCGGCTCGAACTCGTGGAAAATCAGTCAACGTTTACGGTATCCGAGTATGCCCCTTCGACGTGGCAGCCAACCCGAGACGCAGTCGCTTTTCCTCCTCCACCAAGAACGCAGCCAGATGAAAAATTCTTCGAGTGCCCGTACTGCTTCACCTTTTGCCCGAGAGGAGTACTTGCCGCTAAGGCGTGGAAGTAAGTGAAATATTATAGAGGGTACTGATAAGTATGATAGTGCTGACGCAAGTCACAGGGCCCATCTTATTCACGATCTCAGCCCTTATATTTGCACATACGAGGACTGCATGAATCCGAACCAATTGTACGATGACCGTCACGATTGGATTCATCACGAGAACTCGTGCCATCGTAAGGTATGGCGTTGTCCGGAGCACTCGGGTCAAGCATTCACCGAGCTAGAGGCTTACCGAGGTCATCTTCGCAACGAACATACCGACTATGGCGAAGATACATCGGCGAATCGAATTATCCGTGCCAGTGAGTCCATTATGACGGCCATAGACCGACCGTGCCCTATTTGCTCATTAGTCCTCGACACTCCGAGAGCACTGCAAAGCCACATCGCCTTGCATCTGGAGAGATTCTCACTATTCTCATTGCCTCGATCCATTGCCTGTGGCGACGACGACGATGACGACAACGACGTCAACAATGCCGACTCAAAAATGGCTAATGGTACGCTTGAGGATTCTCGAGATGAAGATTTCGAAGGCGATTACGACATCAAAAGTGAGAAGCCTGGCGATGAACTCGAAGAAGGTGAAGAGACGAGCGAGGGACCTGAAAGCCAGATACAAGTGGACGAGGGCCCAATCGACGCACCAAGGAGGAAAGTATCGGAGGACTTGGGTAGGGTGTCTGGAATTAAAATTGAATTGACCCAGGAAGCGGTTCAGGCAATTGACAATAAAGTCGACGTGGCTGAGAAGACGAATAGTGCTGAATCTGAGGATACTCTAGTGGTGATCGGGACGACGATCAAGGTATTCGAGGACCACAATACTCCGGTCTACTCCGTGGCGTTCTCTCCAAACGACAAAATACTTGCCTCTGTATCTGATAACAAGATCGTCAGGCTTTGGAATCTGGAAAGTGGAGCATCACCTACACTCTTTGAGGGGCATAAAAGCGGTTTTAGATCACTTGCATGGTCTCACGATGGCCGGAAGTTAGCGTCGGGATCATACGACAAGACGACCAAGCTTTGGGACGTTAGTACGGGTACATGTCTCTATACGCTTTCAGGCCACCAAGGAGCCGTCAGCGGCCTTTCCTTCTGCTCAGACGATGGATTATTGATATCTGCGTCTCACGACCAGACATGTAAGCTTTGGGACGTGAGCACAGGAACCCTGCGTTTCACTCTCAAGGGACATACGGCTGGTATTTGGTCCGTAGGCATTTCCCCTAATGATAAGTACATTGTGTCCGGGTCCAACGATAGGTCAGTCAAGATTTGGGACCTGGCTACGGGAGAATTAGTGCGAACACTTAAGGGCAATGGTCGATTCATCTACGCCCTCGCATTCACGCCGGACAGCCAGATCCTTGCGACAGGGGGAAACGATTGGACAATCAAGCTTTGGCATTTGGCCTCAGGAAAACTGCTTCGCTCTACCAAATCTCATGATAAAGGCGTCGCCGCATTAGCATTCTCGCCTGATGGCTCACTCATGGCGTCTGGATCGTATGACCACGGAATTAAAATTTGGGAGACGACAACGTGGACAAACGTCGGTGCTCTTGAAGGCCATTCAGCTGACGTCTACAGCGTAGCGTTTTCGCGAGATGGTCAGCGCATTGCGTCGGGATCTCGCGATCGAACAGTGAGGCTCTGGGATCTTAGCTTTGAGAGACGTGCGCTGCCCGCACATCGGGCTGCGCAGCAGCTATCAATGGTGTGAAGCCGGTTGCCTTGGTCAAGAGTCAATACAGGGTACATTTCTATTGTCAGCCACAAGAGATGGGGTGGTGAAGGAAGTTCACTACTCCAACTTCACTGATTGTGCAGCTTTTCTCAAGATAGAAAAGCTTCATCAGAATCTATCTAACAGCTTGCTAAACTCTCCGAGAGCGAACGACGAGTGAAGAGGCCAAGAGCAAACAGCGGGGTACAGAGGGATACCGAACTAGATGAACCACAATTATCATCACCTGGTAGGTCGACTTGGGACAAAGATGAACAAACGGATCGACAGAGGGGAAGAAGAAAGACTACAAAAATTTGCTGGGGTAGCCAGAAAGAGCGAGGGGGAGATTTCAGTAGCTAAGAGGGAACAGAGATAGATATAGATGAAGTTCAAAGCTGGGGAAAGCGTTTAAACGCCAGTATCTAAATATTTCATCCACAGCTCTCGGGCTTTGATATTCAACTTGTTGGTTGATGTCCCACTCTTGTCTGCTTCAGTATGCGAGTAGCAGCTTACGACTGATTGAACGTGAACATGTACAAAGTTCCAAAAGGCTACTGTTTTCTTGAATGCTATCGCTTAGTCTTATCTCTCGCCTTTCTTAGTCTAAGCTCTCGCTTTTTTAAACCTCTCTGTCGTCTTTGGAAATTTTTGTGTACACCTATCTTACCATAGCCTTAGTAACTTTAGGATATATATCAAACTCTCACACTCTACTGCCTTCTCTCCTCGGCTGTATATGTCATGTGTATGAGTCCAAGTGTGCCCACAACTAGGGTAGTAGGCTCGTGAGGAACAAAAATATTGGACACCCCCTGCAACTTTCAGCATAGAATAGACCCGCAATGAGCGATTTTATTCCAAAATCTTCACTTTAAAACTTTTAAATTCAATAATTCTTGAGAGATTCAAGTTAATCAGTGAGTTTATATTTATAGTGAAGTAGGAGTTATAGGTTTATATAGATTAGCTTTAAGCTGTAGGAGTGCCCATTATTTTGTCCCTAGCACAGGTTTCTTAGGACCTCCAGGCGTCAACCCTAGAAGGATTCACCTATCAAGCGTACAGCCCTATAGGGCTGGACCTAAAGCTAGCGAAGCGGGCCCTAGAAGACCCCCCGAGAGCTCCCTAAAGATACGCCCCGGAAGGTTCCAGTTTTAGGGCACCTTCGGGGTCCACGTCGCCAGCTTTAGGTCCAGCCCTATAGGGCTGTACGCTTGATAGGTGTGTACGCTTGATAGGTGAATCCTTCTATAGGGCTGTACGGTTGACAGGTGAGCCCTGGACCAATCGCGGTATTATCGGAGAAATGATCAAGTCCTCCTTCTTGGCTCTGACGCCCTTCAGTATCAGATATCAAAGAGTGAGTTACTATACTGCTTGAGTCGCCCATTCAATTAGTCATGTTGATTCACGACGCTCACAGCTCCTTAAAAAGCTTGAAACAATGTTTATAATACATAATTGTTCAGCCATATAATCTTCCCCTGGGCAAAACCGTTCAGCCATGGCTTCTGCATCAACGGAAAGGTCACCGCTCCTGCCTCAGCCAACGACCGCTCTCCCAGTACCCAACAAACCCCAAAGAACAGTGACCTTCAGTCCGCAAACCACTGTCAAGCACCCTGACAGTCCAGCACCTTCAACTTCTCCCCTCCGACCCGCTCCTGTGTCCTCTCCCAGCTTTCCATCTTCTCAGCAAGGTTCTGCAGGGCCAGCTAAGCTCTCAACTCTGAATAGCAAGCTACGAAGGAGGAATAGCCATGGCTCCCCACTCGCCCAGCCGCCAATGCTACCCCCAGGTTCTAAGATCGGACCCCAAAGAACAACCAAAACGACGCAGAAATTGAAGCTTCTGCCGAATCCAGATCCTGGAGAGGACGGGCCCGATGAGGAGAGTGGACGAGATGTGTACTCGCAATTCACAAGGATAAAAGATCCTACTGCGCGAAGAGATGCTGCGAGGTTAGGGAAAGCGGACAGGGACAAGCTACCAAGGGTGACTGCGTACTGCACGGCAAGTTCTTATCGATTAGATGGTCTCATGAAGTATTTGAAGAGCAGAGCAAAGACCCGAGGCACAAACCCAAAGCAATTCGACGAATGTATTTATTCCCCATTCAACTACTCCTACAAGGGGTCGAAAGGAGCTCGACACTATGAGCCTTCCGACCCTCTTGACATCCTCGTTGAGGAGCCCGAAGTTTCCTTAAACCGCGAACGCCGCTACTCCGACAGCGCTCTCGAAATCGAAGAAGATGATATACACCATCGGCACGACGCCATCGATCTCACAACTTCAGCAGGAGACACCAGCATAGAAAATGGCGAATCCTCCCTCCCCAATCACGCCCTTCTCGAACCCGACGAACCCACCAACATTATCGCACCCATAGACTTCGACACCCAAGTCCACACCCCCGAAATCTTCCTCTTTGACTATGGCACTGTTGTGATCTGGGGCATGACCCTCCAAGAAGAAGAGCGCTTCCTAAAAGAAATCTCGAAATTCGAATCCGAGAAACTCGGCGCCGACGACGTGCAAACGGAAAACTTCAACTTCTACTACACGCGGGAGTACCAAGCACGGATATACAATGACTTCATCTCGTTAAGGGAAAAGAAGAATTACATGACTAAATTAGCCATCTCCCACGCACTCTCTCAAAGCGTCAAAACCTCCCTCTTCGAAGACCTCCTTGCCACAACCATAGCGCTCACCTCCCCACTCCCTGCTGAAATCGCTCTTACCGGCTCTATATCCCTAAACCGCCGGCAAATCCACCAACAAATCGGTCAGCTATTCATCCTCCGCATAAACATCCACTTGCAAGGTTCCGTTCTCGACTCCCCCGAGCTCATGTGGGCGGAACCGAGTCTCTCGCCCGTCTATGAGGCGGTGCGGAGTTATCTCGAGATGGACCAGCGAGTGGGATTATTAACGGAGAGGTTAAGCGTGATTGGGGATTTGTTAGCTGTATTGAAGGATCAGGTGGGGACGAAACATGGGGAGTATTTGGAGTGGATCGGTATGTCTAAAAGCCCATTATCAGACTACGTTCTATGTTTTGATGACTGACGCTCGTACATAGTCATCGTCCTCATCGCCGCCGAAATCGTCGTTGCTGCTATCAATATCGTTGTGGATTTATACGCTGGTGTCGAATGAGCGGTAGATTGATACCCCTGGCTTATAATTACGACATCACTGCTACAGAGTACAGTTCTCCGCGACTGGTAAAGAATGTTCTTGTGCGAGCGCTTTGGCATGCATTACGGTTACGTTAGAATAGGTGGAGGCTTGACGCGACATGCTAGAGAGCTGTGGGGACCCTCTTGGATCTCGAGTTGTATTTTTGAGGACGGAGGCAATGAGATCGTTGTACACAAATGAACCACCCGTTGCACATACGTAGAAGGGATTGGCATGCTAAGGAGGCAAACCGTCATTGTAAATAAAGTTATTCAATTCTATCAAAATTGAAATATGAGACCTTCCTGCACTTTCCGTCTAGTACTAACTATACTCTAATGGATGTGACAACGCCTGTACCGGTGATGGAAGAGGCCTAAAGAAGTCTGCGCTTTCCCTGAGGCCCATCCATTTCCCTCGAGATACCTTCTCAGTGCCCATGAACGCCATGTGTTGGTGAGTACACCTGCGTACTCCCCAATACCAAAAACCTACCTGGATTTCTCAACCATTGATACTAGTAAACCCCCCAACCCCTGCCGGAGCCTCTCTCGGCGGCTGAGCCTGAGGTGGTGGCGGCGGCGGGCCCTGCACTTCCATCATCCCTTCCCTCTCCCTCCTCTCCAACTCCGCAATTTGCTCCTCATAAGCCCTCAATTCGCGCTGATACTTGTCTTCGTAGTAGTGCTTGTACTCCTCAGCCTCAGTTTCCTCCCAAGCTCTCTGAGCAACCTGGACGAGCTCGTCCTGAGTTTGATGGGGATATTTCTCAGGATGGCGCTTGATATACCCCTCCAAGAAGTTGAAAAAGGCGGATTGAGGCGGTTGAGGACGCGGACGCATGACCTGGGGCTCTGGTTGGTAGGTGGTATTTGGGGGATAAGTGGAAGGGTGTGGTGGGTAGTGCATGGCTGCGTGACCGTTCGTGGTTGGGACATGTTGGAAGGCGGACTCGCGGAAACCATCTCGTGGTGGCTCGTAGGCTGATGTCGGGTGCGCTTGCGATGGGGCTATGGGTCTGGGGTGCTGGTGGCCGAAGTTGGGAGGTGGGGAGCTGACGGGCCGACGATGGCTACGTTTGGATCGTAGAGGTTTCTCATGTGGCTGAAGGGTAAGCGCGTTAGTGAGCGACTCAAGACGTGATGGCCTGCTGGGTGAAGACGAGGGAAAGGATACCGTAGGCGGCCCTTCACTACTTCCATCGCTTTCTTCATCATATGGCTGTGGAAAACCATCTACACTGCTGCCATTCTTTTTCATGCGTTTACCCAGCATTTCGAGTAGATATGCACGCTCGAGGCGCATTTTGCGAATGCCGCGAGCGAGGCGGGCTTTACGAACACGGAAGACGTCATTGCTCTCTTCGACCTCTTGCATGCGGCGTTTGAGTTCGATGCATTTCTTCTTATAGGCCTCCTCCACGGAAGGAGGTAGAGGAGGTGGGATGGTACCTGCTGCCACTGTTCGTGACAAAGACATATTAGCAATGTGATCCATACTCTGCAAACGTTCATTGGCCACTCTATGCGGACTCGTGGGCAATTCAAGGGCTAAGTTAGCAGCTGCAGCTATCCTTTAGGGACCCTCATTAACAATCTGCCTAGGAATGGTGGGGTGTCCAGGAGGTGGGTTAGCGGGTTGATGTTCCATGGGACGCTCAACAAGGTTGGTGCCAGATGGATTCAGCCTCGGTGTAACCTCAGGGATCATGAATACTCTCGGAGGTAGTCCAGGAGGAGGATAAGCCGGTTGATATGCCATGGGACGCTCAACAAGATTGGTGACCGATGAAATCACCCTCGGTGTAACATTGGGGATGTAGTACATTCTTGGGGGCGGGCCAGAATGAGAATCAGCAGGTTGATACCTCGTAGGAAACTCAACAGAATTGTTGACAGATGGACTCATCCTCTCTGTTATTTCATTAGGGATATTATGATGTCCTATGTGAGGCCCATGAAAAGAGTACGGGGATTGATACTCATTCTCTCGAGGCTGCGCAAGCATTTGCCGATGTTCCATGGGAAGCGCAAGGGGGACACCGCTTGGCCAACGTTTTCTTTGTGGATGTTCGTTGGCAATGTACCTTGCACGCGTAGGTTTCCCAAGAACAGGGTTTGGAGGTCGATCCCTCTCCAGTCTACGCTGGTCGAAAAAGCCTTGATATCCGGTAGCAGGCTCAAGAAGGGCTCTAGCAGATCGACCTATACTCTGTGGACTTTCATTGGCGGTACCGATTGATTTCGTGCGAGACCCCAAGCGATGAGTAGCAGATTGATTCATACTTTGTGTTTGCCCAATGGCGACTCCTCCAAGGGCCGTACTAGGTAGAAGAGTACCGTAATTTGACTGAGCCATCCCTGATGTATGTTCATCGTGAATTGTTTCCCCTTTTTTGCAAGGCTCCTGAGAATGATGATTTGGTGGTTCTCTCCCCTGCGTACGTTCGTTCGATGTTGTTTCCGCACCTGAGGCAGACTCGAAGGGCCGCTGGCCAAGATATCCGAGACCATAGGTTTCTTCAGCTACCGTGCGTTCTATTCTTTTCGGGGTGGTCGGGTTGCTCTGTGTGCTCTTTTGAGCCCCATCTCTCTTCTCACCCACCAGGTCTACCATCATGTGCTTTTAGACAGCCAAACGGAACAGAAGCTCTTGTCCAATGAGTCCACTAGCAACAAATGGCTTGGTCTTATCCTTGATGTCTGGTGATCACCATCTCGCTCCGCGAAACAGACTTGAGTAAAGGGATCCTCTCGGCCTTTCGCTAGCACCAGTAGATGGGCCTCGTCTTCCCCTCGCTGGTTGCGTGGTCTATCAGAGGGGGTTTTGATAGTAGATGGCATCCAGGACTGCGTTCGCGGAAACGTAGTCTGATATGGTAGCTTGCATTGAATAGTTCTGTGCGATGCCAGTGCTGATAATGTTCGACACTTGGTTCGTGGTTGCGTTCCTGAGTGGATATATGCAGGAACATAAAGGAAACGGATATACATACTTGCAGGAACCTTTCTATTGCTGCGGTATCAGGTGCAACGTTCTTTCTGTGGGTAACAGAGGCTCGGGTTCTCCGTAGAAGGCAGTTGCGTCTCTGGCCGATTCAAGTCTTCCGCAGATGGGGCTGTGGTCATCTCACCATGAACCATATGTGAGGCTGCGATGGCGGATACCAGATGAGCTGAATGCGCAATATGGTAGGAGACACTCCCTCACTCATTGAGAGCTTAATCAGGTAAAGGTGTGAGGTGGGATTTTGCTACTGGTGGACCTGCATATGATCGCCCGCTAACTGCTTCTAGAACTACGCCCAAATTAGAAAGGCACCGAAACGGAATATCAGCGAGGGCCGCGTTTATCAAATGCATACTTTGTATTTCTTCTCTCAAGATCATCCATTGCTCTCATACTGGAAACATCTAAATTACCAGGATGTCACCACCTAGCGAACAAACCAATGGTACTTCGAGTCATCTCACTGCCAACATTCAATCATTAGGGCAACAGAATGGAGATATGAGCTTGACCGTCTTAGGGTGTGGTGAGTATGTACCGATCAGTCAGCCTGTCTCCTACTGGCAATGTCACTAAGCCAGCATCAGGAACGCTGGGCATCGCCATTTTATCGGGCATACTCTCCTCTCTCTCTTCCGTGGGAACGCCAGCCCGCTCATCCAGTGGTACCTCCACTCCTCTAGAAGACCTTCCTCCGCGCACACCCTCCAGGTTCATCGCTTGCGTAACACGACCCCAATCAGCTAAACGCGTCAGGTCCGAACTCTCACATCTCACTGACTCTTTGACAATACTACAAAATGAAAATGTTCGAGGGGCCCGGGAAGCCGATGTAGTCCTACTTGCGTGTAAGCCCTACAACCTCGCAACAGTCCTCCAAGAAGAAGGCATGCGTGAAGCACTCCAAGGAAAGCTTTTGATCAGCATACTTGCGGGCGTCCCAGTCGCTCAAATTGAGGACACCGTGTATGGTCCTGGCAGTAGCGCATCGCTTCCCCCCGATCCGGCGGTGGATGGCCGCTGCAGGATTGTTCGTGTGATGCCGAATACTGCTTCCTTAATATGCGAGTCAATGACAGTCATAGCAACTTCGAGCCCACCTCTACCATCACAACTCAATGCTCTGGTGACTTGGATGTTTACACGCATAGGCCGTGTTGTCCAACTGCCCCCAGCACAAATGGACGCCAGCACCGCTTTATGTGGCTCTGGGCCAGCCTTTTATGCGCTTGTACTAGAAGCAATGGCCGATGGTGCGGTGGCAATGGGATTGCCCCGGGCAGAGGCGCAATTGATGGCGGCTCAGACTATGAAGGGCACGGCGGGACTGGTCCTGAATGGCGAGCACCCAGCCATGGTTCGGGAGAAGGTCAGTACACCAGGAGGTTGCACGATCGGTGGACTTATGGTGCTGGAAGAGGGCAGAGTCAGGGGAACCGTGGCAAGGAGCGTCAGAGAAGCTACTGTGGTCGCGAGTCAGTTGGGGATGGGGCTCAAAGGCGTCAACGGGACAAGGTTCTGAAGATGCTTGGCGAATCCTCAAATCAAAGCGAATAGGCTATGCTTTAGCATCTAGACTTTGAGCAACGATGTTGGGGACTGGCTTCCAAAGCTGGGTTGAATAAAAATCATGTTCGATTACAATTTCACCATAGCTACCCGGCGCTTGAGCTGGGCTACAATTGACTCTCTTCTACCACGAAGACTGATCGTGAATATTCCAGCTCACTTATTGTACCCATGGCAGATCCATTTGAAGTGCGTATGCGCTTCACATCTCAACTCCAGCACCTTAATGCCTCGGTGAACTCGTCTCAAAAGGCGGCCCACTATGCTCTCAAGTACAAAGACATGGACGAGGATCTGCACTCATGTATTCTTGAGCAATTAGAACGAGTTTGTAGCTTGAGCCCAACTTAAAACACAAACCGGAAGTCTTCTAACCTGATAATAACAGAACTCTATGAACAACCGGGCAAACATTATGTATTTTATCGAGCACCTGTGCGAAGTAGCCCAGCGCGAAGGTCACCTAGACTTCGTCCGCATGATGCAAAGAGACATTCTCCGAGTAGTAGACGCAGTCGCACCCAGCGATGGTTCCGGCGCCGCAAACGTAAAAGTTGTGCGGAGGGTAAGCACCTCATGTCCCCTCTGCTACTCAAACATTCTAGCTAACGCCACCCACCCCCCAGGTCCTAGCAGGCCTCCAACAAAAATCCATCCTACTGCCCGCAACCGTCCTCGAAATCGAAGCCGGTCTCGCAGAGAGGGACATCCTAACCTCGCACCACTCCGCCCTCTCGCCCATCTCTCCCAACCCCACCCGCCCCGATTATAAAGTGAATGGCACAAGAGACAAGAGGTTGATTGAGCAGAGGATAGAGGAAGATAGGGAACGGCATAAGAAGCAGAGGGAGGATATTTGGGCGGTGGACCAGGAGAAGGAGTTTGACAAGCTGTGGGGGGAGGTGGGGGATGTGGGAGAGGATGAGTGGGTTGCGGCGGAGGAGGATGCGGAGGAGAGGGGTGTGGCGGGGGAGATCTAGGAGGTATAAGAAAAGATGGTTGATATTTTAGATGTCTGCTAAGACGAAATGCTGCTCTTTGCTCGAGAGGCGAACAGAGGATGAATGAAAAGGCCGCATTGCTAAAGCTGCATCGGCACGCCGATGGGCAGCTTCGAAGTGTCGCAGGAGACTTCAATGGAGAAACGAGTGTCGCCACGATCATGGAGGATATACCAACTCTTCTGCTTGCATTGGAGGCTACGAGTGTCTAATAATCGTTGGGGGCTGATATGATCAGCCATCTTTTGAGATGGATCAACATATTAGATGTATTATAGCTGTGGTGCTTATTAAGGTTGAATACAGTTTGTACGCTGTAGGTTCATCTTTCCTCGAAAGAGGTCCACTCCTCTATTAGGTCAAATCGTTCAAGATAGAATTCGCCGTTTCCACCGTCTATAGGGTATCATAACAAGCCAGCTCATTGTATAATACATATCATTATTCTGCCACAAATGGCCTTGCTCCACGCATCGCCTGTACTGTTACAGGTCTCTCCAATTGTTTGGGGATTTCCTATCCTCTTCTCAACAGCTTACAACTTGCTCTGGACATCTCGTCTGCAGGCATTGGGGCTCTGCTCGATCCAAGCAGCCGGATCCGCATATGTGTTGCTAGGTAGCTGAGTGATCCGCGACTGACAGCTCGAATCAGAAAGTCAAAACATCCTCGCTGCTCACAAAATGATTGAGTTGCCACTGATAGGTGTGCGGAGCATCACGGATCCAGGAGCTTATTGACAGAGCCGCAAATCGCACTTTCACTGAATTTGCAAGTGGGTCGATTTCTGATAGGCCTCAACGCTCGTCAGTCGGGCTGTAGAGGCTTTCCCCGTCTACATCGTCACGGTTCAGCAAGCCTCTCGCCTCGCCTCCTTGCTCTTCCCTAAGCACACCACCGCCCATTTTGCCGGATCCATCTTCAGCCCTATCCAGCACGTACCAGATGTCTTTCTTGGTAAGAAGGCCCTGAAGGGATCCTCGGTCACAGAACATAACGTAGCGTAAGCCAAGCTTTGAGAACATACTAAGCGTTAATTGTAGGCTGCTCCTAGCATTGAGCGTGATAGGCGTTTGGTCCATCCAAGGCCGAAGATCTAACGTTATGTTGGGATCAGCGTCCGGCTGATGAGAGAAGAACACTTCGGTTGATGGCGGTAGCTTTCTAGGCTCTGAGGCTGCAAGCCTGAGTGCATACATGAGTTCTGTGCGGGATATATAGCCCAAAAGAATGTTTTTGGTGGTATCAGAAACAACAGGAAAGCCTCGGTATGGCTGAGAAACAAGGATATCATGGATAGACTGAATGGTGTGACCAGTAGCCGCGAGTATAGAAAGGTCCTCAATCTGGGTCATGATCTGTGAGACGGGAACATCGGGAACTGGCGAGTCATCTCTGTTATCCAAAAATGGATATTCTTTGAAGTGTATCCAGGTCTCATATATGCCCCTCTTGCCGAAAGCGTCCCCAACCCATTTGCTAATCATGACGGCAATCATGATGGGGAGCACATACGTTAAAGCCCCTGTAAGTTCGAACATGATGACGACAATGGAGACTGTCATCCTCGTCACTCCAGCCAGAGCGGCGGCTGCACCAATGATTGCATACGTGCCTGGAGTAATGCATGGTATATCGGGCTCGCAGGTTGCAAATATAAGCGCGTTCGGATGATTGCCTTGCCACACTTCGACAACAATGCCGACTGCTCTACCGCACAGTGCTCCAATAGCCATAGATGGAAGGATGATACCAGCTGGTATTTGTAGCCCAAATGTAACAGATGCTAGAAGACAGCCAACAGCTGCTGCTTCTAAAAGAAGGATTATCACACCTGCGGATGCCGCACCAGTTTTACAAATACCAAATTGGTCGTCCGTAACATTCGCACATTCGGCAAACAACATGTAGACAAGCTCCGAAGACTGAGCTCTCATGAATTTGTTTGGGAAATTCACGACTGCAGTGATGAGGGCAATGACCAAGACTTCATAAATAGGCTTGGTTGCCCATGGGGACGTCTTACGCCATTGGGCGATCTTCATGTTCAATCTGATGAATATGCCACCATACAAGCCTCCCATAATCCCAAGGACTGCGAACGGGATAATCTCGAAGCCATGCCATCCACTGCTATAAGTCACCTGATATAGCACAAGCTTGCCGGTCCGAAAGGGATTGAAAGCCTGCAGTGTTACTGCGGCCACCATAGCACAGACAAAGCTTTGCCACATTGTCTTATCCGGGAAATAGTACGACAGCTGCTCGAGGCTGAAGAGCACGCCCCCGATAGGAGATCCAAAAGCGACAGATATTCCAGCGGCAGCGGCAGCGGACCAGACTTCACGTTTTCGAGCTTCATTATCGTTCAAGCTTGGAGATAAATTCATCAGAAGGTTTGCACAACAGCAGGCTACGTGGACGAGAGGTCCTTCTTTTCCCAGCCATAGTCCCGATGCCACTGCCAGACACAAACCGAGACACTTGACTATCAGAGTCCATATCCCCATGAAGCGGCGGATGACGAAGCCTCCAAGTACGGTCTTGATCTCGGGGATACCACTATGCCTAGCGTATACGGCAAAGTGTTTGACGAGTATACTTGCGCAAAAGGCGAAGAAGACAGAGTATAGGATGTAGAATATGTATCCGACAACGAATTGACCAGCAGATGATCGAACATGAAGTGCACTGCTCCAAGAAGTCCACCCCTGACACTGAGCTAGCTCTTCGTGTCCCCAACAACAGAAGCCTTTGTTAAGGTAGAATTGCCCTCCACCGTTTCCGCTCCGACAAAAGCCTGTCTTGAGATCTGCGAGCCAATCGCTGGCAACATCTATACCAGCAGCGAGCATTCCAGACGCTACCCCTGTTGCGATCAATATGATCCAGATCTGGCTCGCATCAAGTATTTGCTGCGCGTATCCGAAAAGGCCTGTGGCGTGAGAATAGAGATATCTCAAGCGCTGACGTTCTTTCGTATATTCGAAGATCCAATCAATCGCGGTAAGATCATCATAGCCAACTCGGCGCCCGGGGCCCTCGGTATACCAGTCCAAAGCTGAGCCATCTTTACTATCGTTGTAGTTGAGCGCTTCGCCTGCATGCCCATTTCCAACACCCAAGGAAACATCTGAATTGTTATTTGAATTCACATCTCGCAACCGACGACTACGAGCAGTGGGTAATGGCAGGTTTGGCAGGTTCCGAGGGCTTGCACTGCGGGAAGATTGGTTTGAGTTCGAATTCTGGGTGAGGAATTTAGGAAGGCTAAGTCCAGATGGAAGCTTAGGCTTGCGCTTAAAGCTGGTGCTGTGTAATGTTAGTCTATTATTTTTATGACAGTGCGGTGTGGCATAATTACGGGGCTTTACTGGGACCTTCTTCCAGAGGGTCGTCATCGAGCAGGGTAGTATCGAGGCTCAGGTCCGCCTGATCATCGCCATCGAAGTCTTCCGAAGTGATGTGGCCATATCGAGCATGTAGAGATGACGAGGAACTTCCATCGCCATAAGATCCCGGCGGCCTACCGGTCATGCTGCTAACTCACAGCAGTGACATGTCGTCGTAATGTTGGCTGTCAACGGTTGCTGGAGGCAGCCGTATCCTATGGGGCTACCACTGGGACGTTGGGCTTGGTCAAGCGCGTCGGGACCCACCGCGGTGAAACCTCGGCTAAAGTTTTCTGATGCACGAACTTTTTCTTTAGATATTCAAGAAATGATCAAGGACGACCCATTTAGACTTGCCATTTGTCGGACATCTAGGGATGGATATTTCTATTTGCGCGTCTCAGCTGCTTGGTGCGCAACAATGTCATAACAATCTCCCCGAAGAGGTATTAGTGATATTGCGCAATGGTAGCAATGCAGCATATCTTGACAGACTCTCGGAACTGGCCCTCGATCCTCAATATACCACTATAGTCTTCGCGACTCATGAATCAGTATTTGTTGAAATCTGCAGCAGGTGGCTGGCAGCGTCAAACATCGACGTCCTTTCCGCGCTGGCGACATTAGCAAAGATTCTCCCCTTGGCAAGTTACCTGTCAGTTTACGCTAAAGCTCTACTGGATCGAAGATGCAATGGCCCTGTGGAACTATTGGGGTCGCGAAGAGTAACAGCACTATCAGACTTGCCAATTAAGCAGCTACATACACTTCTTCTTACGCTCTGCCGCCTCCTGATGTTCGATAATGTTACATTTGCCTCAGCTGTACAGCCGTCGCAGCTCCAGCTCCTTCTGACGCATGAAAATACACATATCAGATATCTTGCTATTCGAATCATCTGCCTCTATCTTCACGCTTCCGACACAACTTTGAGTTCTATGCGCAGGACTTACATAGGAGAAGCGGAGCCAGCGGGCCCATGGGAAGACAAGATCATTGACTACACATTTCTCTATTTGTGGGAAAAGAGGAGGTTAGATGAGCTTGATAGAAAGCTTCAGAACATGCAAGGAACCTCATTTCTTACGACTCACCAGGATCTTTCGGCAAGAAGAGCCATTGAGCTTCAGGATCTTTCGAGGACGACAACATGTGTTGGAGGTATTCTTCTGCCTCGATTGGACGGAGGTAGTCCAGACCCTTCAACTCTCGTTGAGACAGTAACGACAGCGCACAATCTACGATCGCTTGCGGAAGGTCTCCGGACATCGAAGCCGCTATTGGTCACGGGTTCGTCAGGCGCTGGGAAGACATTGTTGATTAGAGAAATCGCGAGGGAGCTGGGGAAAAGCTCCTCAATGGTTACTGTACACCTCAATGAGCAGACCGACGCCAAGCTACTTGTGGGAATGTACACAAGCGACACAGCCGGAGGCTCTTTTGATTGGCACCCGGGTGTCCTGACGACTGCGGTGATGGAAGGTCGATGGGTAATTATAGAAGACCTAGATAAGGCGCCTAAAGAGATCATGAGCATCTTGCTACCGCTTCTCAAACGGCGCGAACTCCTCATTCCGAACTGGGGAGAAACAATACCCGCTGGCCCTGGCTTTAAATTGATTGCTACTGTGCGGTCGGCTGTGAACAATCAAGGCGAAGAATTCGTTCCCACCGCGAACTTGATTGGCATTCGACATTGGCAGCGGATTGCTCTTCAGCTGCCATTGGATGATGAACTAGCCGAGATCGCCCTCAGCAAGTTTCCTATTCTACATACCTACATGCCAAGGTTCATGGACGTATATCGGACTTCTAGGACCCTTGAACACTCCATCCCTGAGATATCTGCAAAGACCAGCCTGACAAGGTCCTTAGGGCCACGGAACTTTTTGAGATGGTGCAATAGAGTTCAAGATCTCCTCGTAACAGCGGGCATCAGCTCCAGCCAAGAGTCAATCTCGGAGACTATCTTTGATCAAATCTTTCTCGAAGCGATTGATTGTTTCTGTGGGCCTATCCCGCCCGGCCCATCACGAATGTCAGCTATTGCTGTTATTGCCCAAAGTCTACACATATCTGCTGAGCGTGTTGCATATTGCCTGACCGCCCGTAAGCCGGATAGCCTCTCGACCGATTCAATGCTTCGCATTGGACGTGGTGTTCTGGCTAAGCATAAGCGAGCCCAACGTGACAAGCCTCATCATGTTTTCAATCATTTCGCCTTAACAAAGAATGTGCTCAGACTTTTAGAGTCCGTTGCTATCACAATCAAGCAAGCGGAACCATGTTTGTTGGTCGGCGAGACTGGCACAGGCAAAACCACAATGGTGCAACAGCTTGCGGACGCATTGAATCAAAGATTGACTGTAATCAATCTGTCCCAACAAAGCGAAGCCGGAGATCTTCTTGGTGGATTTAAGCCAGTGGACATGTGGGCACTAGCCGTTCCAATGAAAGATGAGTTTGACGACTTGATGAGCTTAACATTTCCTTCAAAGAGGAACCAAGCTTACGTTGAAAAGCTAGCAGAATCTATCAGCCACAGTCGCTGGCCACGCGCGTTGAAATTATGCCAAGAAGCTTTGCGTATGTTCGAAGTACATCTCCGACCTGAAGCTAGCCCCGGGTCCACTAGTCGCGGTCCACATCCAAAGAAAAGAAGACTACGGTCTCTCGTATCGACGTCATTAAGAAGCAGATGGGAGAGATTTGCAACTCAGGTGCAAATGTTCCAGAAGCACCTCGCGAGCGGCTCTAAAGGCTTTGCGTTCTCCTTTGTAGAGAGTAAAATCGTCAAAGCAGCAAGAAAGGGGGAGTGGGTGTTACTAGATGAGATCAATCTTGCTTCACCGGACACTCTAGAGAGCGTAGCGGATTTGTTCTCCGACACAGTTGATGGTGGCCCATCGATACTATTAACAGAAACAGGAGACATTGAGAGAATATATGCCCACAAAGACTTCAGAATTTTTGGTGCAATGAACCCTGCCACCGACATCGGAAAACATGACTTGCCAGCAAGTCTCCGGTCAAGATTTACAGAGCTTTTCGTCGAAGCTCCCGACAGTGATCTCGACAACCTGATGTCAGTGGTCAAAGTTTACTTGGGCCAAACACACATTAATGCAGATGTACGCGTAGCAAATGACATAGCTCAACTGTATCTCGATATTAAACAGCTTGTTGAGCAGAATCGACTAGTAGACGGTGCGAATCAAAAGCCCCACTTTAGTCTTCGAACATTGACTCGAACTTTGGTCTATGTGCTGGACATTGCGCCAATCTATGGTCTCCGTAGAGCATTGTTTGAAGGGTTCTCCATGAGTTTCCTTACCGTTCTCGACCGAGAGTCTGAAACGCTTCTGCAGCCAAGGATAGACAAGCATATTTTGGGTGCTCAGAAGAATGGCAGGGCGTTTTTGACACAGATTCCCCGCGTCCCACAAGACACTAACAAGCATGTGCAATTCAAGCATTACTGGATTGCTCGAGGGGACGCAGTAATCGAAGAGCAGCCTCACTATATCGTTACTCCTTTCATTGAGCGCAATCTCCTCAACCTTGTGCGAGCCACCTCGACCAGAAGGTTCCCTGTTTTGCTCCAAGGGCCCACATCTTCAGGTAAAACAAGCATGATTGAATACCTTGCAAAGATATCTGGAAATAAATTTGTGAGGATTAACAATCACGAGCATACCGATCTTCAGGAATACCTTGGTGCGTATGTTTCCAATCCTGACGGTCGACTACAATTCCAAGATGGTGCCCTCGTTCGTGCACTTCGGGAAGGAAGCTGGGTTGTCTTAGATGAGCTGAATCTGGCTCCAACCGACGTCTTAGAGGCACTAAACCGGCTGCTGGACGATAACAGAGAGCTTCTTGTGCCCGAAACTCAAGAAGTGATAAAGCCACACCCAAATTTCATGCTTTTCGCAACACAAAACCCACCTGGGGTCTATGGGGGCAGAAAGATCTTATCGCGCGCTTTCCGAAATCGTTTCCTAGAGCTACATTTCGATGACATCCCAGAAGATGAATTGGAAACTATCCTACGCGAAAGGAGCCAGATAGCGCCTTCATTTTGCGCGAGAATCGTTGCTGTGTACAAGCAATTGACTGTCCTCCGTCAAAGTGAACGGCTTTTTGAACAGAAGAATAGTTTCGCAACATTGAGAGATCTGTTTCGCTGGGCTCTACGTGACGCTGATGATCGCGAGCAGTTAGCTGTCAATGGCTTCTTACTACTGGGGGAGCGAGTACGAAATCCAGAAGAACGCCTAGCTGTCAAAAGGGTCATTGAGGATGTTATGAAGGTCCAGATAGATGTTGATCGAGTCTATGACGTGGATAGGATAGGAACATGGTTGGGCTCCGTCAAGTCAAGTCCAATGGGCGTCGTTTGGACCAAATCCATGCGTCGACTTTATGTACTTGTTATGGAGGCTATGAAACACAAAGAACCTGTGTTACTCGTTGGCGAGACTGGTTCTGGCAAGACTACTATTTGCCAAGCCATCTCCGAAATAATGGACGTGAAGCTACACATCGTGAATGCTCATCAGAACCTGGAGACGGGTGATCTGATCGGTTCTCAACGCCCAATACGGATTAAAGCTCTCGCTGAATCGCAACTGGCTACAGATATCATTTCTGTTTTGAAAAACTGTGGAGTCTACAATGATGAATTCAAAGCCGATATTCGCGTTCTGCAGGGAGCATATGAGGCTTTGCAGCGGCAGTTGCCAGCAGCGGTAACAGATGAAATGAAACTTCGCGTTGAGCATAGCATGGCCAGAGCAAGAGCACTATTTGAGTGGGTGGATGGCAGCCTTGTCTGTGCGATGCAGCATGGCGATCACTTCCTTGTGGATGAGATATCTCTCGCCGATGACTCAGTTCTTGAACGCCTGAACAGCGTACTAGAGCCAGGTCGTACATTATTCCTGGCCGAAAGGGGGACCAATGATGCTCTCATCAAGGCATCACCAGACTTCCAGTTCCTTGCAACTATGAATCCAGGGGGAGACTATGGCAAGCGTGAACTCTCCCCAGCCCTTCGAAATCGGTTCACCGAGATCTGGGTCCCTCATACTTCAGACGAAAGCGAAATGTTAGAGATTGCTCAAGCAAAACTTACACCGTCAATGCTCGGATTCGCCAAGAATATGATCGAATTTGCGGCTTGGTACGCCTTGACTTATAATCCAGCAGCACCTTATATTTCGGTCCGCGATCTGCTTGCCTGGATACAATTCGTTAATAATTGGCAAGTAGCAAACAGTGAATTGGCTTTGTTACACGGCGCTGCTATGGTCTACATTGACGGCTTGGGCGCTAACCCAGCTTCAAAGCTAGCTATAGCAGAGACTGCAGTATCAAAAGAGCGTCAGGTGTGCCTTATGAAACTCGATGAGCTCTTTCAATGCGATTTGTCTTCTTTGTATAGTGAGAAATGTGTGATTTCTCCAAAGAACGGGGTCTTCAACATCGGTCATTTCGGACTCACTCAACATTCAGACAGGCCGGTGAGCCTGCGGTACAGTCTGCGAGCTCCAACGACTAGTATGAACGCCATGAAAATCGTTCGTGCGCTCCAAATTCGAAAGCCCGTGCTCCTTGAAGGAAGTCCTGGAGTAGGGAAGACAACGCTCATCGCGGCCTTAGCTCAAGCCATTGGCATGCCTTTGACGAGGATCAATTTATCAGATCAGACTGAGCTGATGGATCTCTTTGGCTCTGATGTTCCCGTTGAAGGAGCTGAGGCCGGACAATTCGGTTGGCACGATGCACCCTTTCTAAGAGCGATGCAAAATGGCAGTTGGGTTCTCTTAGATGAGATGAATCTGGCTTCGCAGAGCGTTCTTGAAGGTCTTAATGCGTGTCTCGATCATCGAGGTCAAGTCTACATCTCAGAGCTTGACCAGACATTTCAACGCCACCCTGATTTCGTTGTGTTTGCCGCACAAAATCCCCATCATCAAGGCGGAGGGAGGAAAGGGTTACCTGCTTCTTTCGTTAATCGTTTCACCGTCGTCTATGCTGACACTTTCACACCAGAAGATTTATTTATAATCTCCAATGAAATCTATCCCAACGTCTCTCCAACGATCATAGAGACAATCCTGGGATGTGTGTCTACTATAAGCCAGCTACTTCGGCATGATCGCATGGTTGGAGCAGACGGCGGGCCGTGGGAGATAAATCTACGTGACGTTCTGCGTTGGCTCGATTTACTGACATCTCAGCATGGACTAATGCCATTCGCAAAACCCGATGATTTCCTTGACTTATTGTTCTTACAGCGATTCCGGACATCCGAAGATGCTGCGGCCATTTCGCAAAGCTTGCGACCTTACTTTCCCCAAAACCCTTCGAAAAACTACTTCCACTCCAAGGTCGAAGGGGCCATTGAGATTGGATTTGGTCTCCTACCTAGAGATCAATACATTGGATCTTTGCGCATTCAGCCTATTAACATAGGACAGGTTGATCCCTCAATCGCGGAATCTGTGATGCTCTGCATACAAAACAATTGGCCATGTTTGCTTGTGGGGACTTCGGGCTCTGGAAAGACTTCTTTAATTCACAAGTTGGCGGATTCAATCGGAGCCAATATTGTAGACATCTCCATGAACCCTGAGATGGACACAGTGGACTTGGTAGGGGGTTATGAGCAGCAAGATCCTAAGAGACAGGTTGCTAGTCTCTTCAGACGCTTGCAAGAATACAATCGGCAAACCATCATCGAAAAACTTGCGGCTCGTCATACAATAGATGACAATATTGCTGAACTTGTGGCTAAATTACAAGCACCAGTGGCCAGCATTGCTGATATCTCGCAGCTACTCCATTCTATCGCGAAGGAGAGCCCATCTTCGGGGTACTCTAGATTGTGGAGCGACTGCGCAGATCTTACGCAGCGAATAGCTACCAATAACCGAGCTCGGTTTGAGTGGGTTGACGGGATTCTGGTCAAAGCCTTAAAACAGGGCAGGTGGCTTATCCTCAATAATGCTAATTTGTGTAGCCCCTCTGTTCTTGACAGACTCAACTCGCTCCTGGAGCCTAACGGGTTCTTGAGCATCAACGAGCATCGTAAGCCGGATGGCAGTGCTGACATTGTCAAACCTCATCCAGCTTTCAGGCTGTTCATGACAATGGATCCACGTCATGGCGAGCTGTCCCGAGCCATGCGTAATAGATCGGTTGAGTTGTTCATGCCCGTCAAGTCGCGCTCTCCCCAGCTCAGCGTGCTAAGCCCGGGGAGTGATTCCTTTACTTCACGTTTTGAGTTGTTTCAAGCTTTCGATTGGAACAGCCTTGATGGTGCTCACTTCGTCGAGACTCTAGCAATTTTCTTCGAACATCTTACGTTCCATGATCTACATATATGTCATCGATGGCAGACGCAGGTTGCCACAGGCTTGAATGACTTATCGTCTCAGAAACAAGCATATGTCTCATCTTTTGCTAAATTGTTTTCGCAGATGCTGGATTTTGACGGGATAACACTAAGTGGCACTCAAAACGCGTATCAAGAAATCGGCAAAGAGCTTGGTTCAGGGCAGAATTTTGAAAGATTGCAGGTCAGTGTCCATGTGAGGATCAATGGGTAGTTTTACTGATATGATTCCATTTGGTAGACAATCAATCCCTTTAACAATCCCATCTTGCTCTCTGCACCAGCCAATAATGCTAATTCAAGCAATCTTCGACATCTTGGATATAATTTCGAGCTTCTGCTGGAAATATATCGATATGGAGCGCTGCTTGCTCTGGTGGCTCAGAATGCTAAATCCAAATCGTTGTCACATATGTCGCGCCTCGAAAGGTCGCTGGTCTCAACAGAAGTAAAAAGATTTCAAAATGAGACGACGCAGCCTTTGGCAGTCTTCTTACAGGACATGGCCATCGAATTGCTAAAAGTAGTTGACGCTAAGGGCTTCGGACAAGTCGGAGATAGACAGGTGCCTAATTTACACTATTATTTGTGATCAGAATGCTAAAAACAAGCCTAGGAAGTCTTGCCTTTTGCCAGAGAGGTCCTGTCTTATCTCCAAGATATATTCTACCTGACATCTTTGCAAGATTTTGATGAAGGGGTTTTCCAGTCTTACCGTATTATTGGCGGGTCCTTGTGCGCTCGTGGAGTCGCGGGCAGATCAAATCAGAGCTTGTCTGCCGTCTTAGCTTCAACCTTGGGCCAGAAGCTCGATGCTTTCAATTCCTCCTGGCAACTGTATTCTGGACTCCGAATGGAACAGCTCTGGATGAGATTCAGGCCAGCTACAGCGTCAGACATGCTGCAACTGGAGCTCAGTGTACAAATCAAGGAACTAGCTGGTCAATTTGATTCCCTTAAGTGGAGGTCAGGAGCCTCTATCCAGGAGCTTGACATTTTGCGTGGTTCTCTTGTCCGCATTCACACGACGCTCACCACTCCGTCTGCTCAGACTTTCGGGCCCCTTGAAGTACGTAGATGACTCTCCACTAATAGGGTAGACCTGCTGACGATAAAAAGGAAATACGGCATAGCCTCGATGCGCTTGAGAGCCGTTCGAAGCTCTGTCAGACTGCCGTTTCTCCTTACTTTCAACCTCAATTTGAGATGCTTTGTCAGTACAGCGCGTGCGATAAAGGAAGTGTTAATTCCGAAGAGATGTCCCTAATAGACTTACTTGCAGGAAGATCTACAGCACGTCTGATGGAATTCCAGAGACACTCACCCGCTTGGCGGAAGCTCTCACAATTGCAAGCCATGACAGCCACGGGTCGACAATCTACGGAGTTTGCGGCCGTTCGAAGTATTATGCCCGTCTCTATGTTATATACGCTTGAGAACATAAGCGAAATATCGCTGCAGTCTTTAGGATTACTTTCCGCTGAGATGGACGTGATGACGAAGTCAATAGCGAAACTTACCACCGCGTTGAGTAGCAACAGTTTATCAGCAATCAAGCAGGCTCTCCAGACATTGATCGAAGAAGTCAAAACGTCAATGGACATCGGAGTAGACTCAACGGAGTTCAACACGATCAAGAGACTTTTGGCCCAGCTGCCACATCGCCTTAACCAACGGACTCCCGATCAAGGATTGTTCAATGGCAAGCTTGACGATTTCATCGGATTGGTACTCCGACCACCGTCCCTGGATCCGAGCCAGCTCACCAACCAATCGGTTGAAGAATTTGCGAACGATGCTATTTCTTGCGTGCATTTCTTTACCGCCTGCTTACTGCTTTACGTCCCCGATAGGCCGTTTGACCCTGCCCTAAAATCCATGGTGGAGCGAAGCAGATATCAAAGACGTAGAGAAGAGATGAAAATGAAATTGCAAGCGCTCCAAAACTTCGAGCTGATATTCACTGGCCACACATCCAGCTTCCGCACCGAGCTCCTAGAGCAAAGACTGCAAGCGTTGGGTGAGGAGCCAGAGGTCCCATCGATTGTCCGCCCTGGGAGTTCAGAGCTTGGTCAACTACAGACAGAGTTCATCAATATCCTGAGCACGATCGTCTTGAGATCACCAGTGGCATCGGTACTGCTACTGGCATTCCAAGGCGAGGCCTCAGAAATCAGAGAGGTTAAAGTGCTGAGAGCGAACATAGCTCAGGCAATAGATCGTTTGTCAAATAATTTCCGAGCTTATGAGGACATCACACGACCTTTAACTGCATTCTTGCAGGGACTCGACGTAGGCTTGGCCTTCACATTACTCGCTGCCACGCAGCCAGGACCTGATGATAATGCTATTAGCTATCTCTGCAACGCAACACCTTTTCTAGGCGCAAGTCTTGATAGTTTGCGGAGGCAAACGCATGACGGCCTTTTGATGCAACGTACAGCCGGTTTCGAGCCACGTCTCCACCTTCTACATAACATCGTGGTTCTACGAAATGTTCAGGGGGAGCTTGAAGCATCATTTACGCAGACAATGTTCCAAGGTTTCCACAGCTTGTACGAAGAATGGAAAGAGCAGCTCAGTCAAGATCAACAAGCAAATGCTCTCAGCTCATCGCTGTACCGCTATCGTGGAAGCAAAGACGACAGCAGCGAATCTGAACAGCAAGACTTTCTAAAGCTATTTCCGGAGTATACCACTTCGAATGACGACAATATTCGACAGGCCACAACTGCCTATGATCCAAAAACCCAAGCTTGTAGGCTTGCTACTCTCCACCGGAAAATATTCCAAGGAACTGAAGATGCATCTCAGAGCCTTCTGGCAATGATTCGAGGTCGCTCACGTATAATGGCAGGCATATGGCGAGATGATGGGATATCAAAGTCTCCTATCTCAGAGGAGAATTTGCTATCAGCAGTCATGCTAAGTCTAGATGAGTGTAGCGAGCGTCTACATGGTCAACCACAATTAGGGAATGTGTACAACTTCTACATAGATGCTAATCTCTCGGAAGCGCAAAAGATTATAGATCTGGTACAGAGAATCCAAGCAAGATTTCTAGACCTCCAAGAAGCCTGGCCCGAGCATGCGACTCTTAGTGATGTATTGCGAACCTCTTCGGAGCTGTTGGCTTTACGACATACTGAGCCGCTCGCGAAGCTCCTAACAAAAGTGGAACAGCTCCACGGATTTGTTCACGAATGGCAAATTGTTGCTAGCCGGGAGTTTACAGCAATTTCCCTGTATGATCATCTTACAGAGATGATTATGAGTTGGCGACGCCTGGAGCTTTTCACGTGGGCCCGGCTGTTGGATATGGAAGACCAGAAATGCGAGGAAGACGCAGATTCATGGTGGTTCATCGCATACGAAGTAATCATTGCTGTACCCCTCTCCATGGCCGGCGTGAAAGAGGATATGCAATCGCATGTGGAGGGAACATTTGATACACTCACAGAGTTTCTTACAACTACATCAATTGGGCAATACGCTCATCGCCTAGGAATGATTGACTGCTTTAGAAAACATGTCGAGCTCCTTGTAAGCGAATTTCCACTGATGAGCATTATGTACGAAGCACTTGGGAACTTTCTAAAATACTATGGCTCCTTCGAAGCTTTAATACAAGAGTCCTTACGCAGAGGACGGCAAGCTCTCGAGAAGGAAATCAAGGAGATAATCCCTAGGTTCAAAGACACGAACATCAACGCGCTTCGAGAGAGTGCGAAGCGGTCTCATCATAAGGTGTTCAAGGTCGTTCGCAAATACGTGGCTTTGCTTGCGCAACCATCAGGGACGATTTTAGCACTGGGTTATCCGGAGAATGCCTCCTTACCTAAGAATGCATCGCCAAATGTAATAGCTGCAAGCGCAGCGATGGTGGATTCGCTTGCGTTGCAAATGTGCAAAGAACGTATCGACGGGTGGCTAAGGAAACCAGAGCGCATAAGAAACCCCGGCTCGACATCTGCTCGTATGCTTCAGATGAGCCAGCTACCTGATGGGTCGATCGATGCCGCTTCCTACATCGACTCGTTTACTGCTGAGTTGACGGAGAGTATCAAGACCTTGCAGAACGAGACTCCAGCTAAATCCACTGTAGAGAATAACGGGATTATCAAGCATCTAAAAACGCGAAAGCGCAAGCTGTACGCTGAGACCTTGAGAGACCTGCGCCAGATGGGATTCCGATCCAACATGAGTGCAGATGATCTAGCGAAACAAGCATCTATTTCTATCATTTTGACTAACAGCCCCTCTTTCGCCGACAATCTGACAACAAGCGATGTGCAAGTCGCAGAGCACTACTTCCACAAGGTCTTGAGCATAATACCCCAACTAAGAGAGAGATCAGGAAGCCATTCAGAAGACCTTACTCATCATGAGGTAACTAGAAGCATCGGATACTTAGATAGCATGATATCCCTTATACTTCAGCAAAGGTCAGTGATAGCAATTGGGAACGCCGAACATCATCGTTTCAATAAGGCGATCAATCGGATGCGAAATACATGGGCTCCTGGCTCGTACAGGATGAAGAAACAACCCGGTATCATCTCAATCACCAAGGAAGCCCTGTCTACGCTTAGATGGCTACCTGCAATACTTCAAGCCGGCTCCGTCATCATTGAGAAGCACGCTAGACTAGGCGGCACGAATGCATCAGAAGTTATTGAGGGTCTAACACACTGGAAGGACCGCATTTCAGTGACCTTGAGCGCTTTTGACCATCTACCAGAATTACCTGCAACTCTGACTTCTTCGAGGCATGCGCAAACCCTTGGCGACGCGGAAGATTTGCTGGCGGCTCTTCAAGTACATTTACAGCGACTCCTCGAGCGCAGCCCAGCTCTTAGCTTCGTAGTCAAAGAGCTTCAGCGATGGACCGACCTCAAGCTGGCCCATTGCGAAGACCAAGCTCATGGGCAGCAGCTTCTTGAATTAGATGAGTTTGATCAGAGCGTATCTAGCATTTTAGATTCGATACTGGTAGCCATACAACGCACGAAAGAGGCTTGCATGTCAGTTCCAACGACTGATGAAGGTCCGGCTTGGTTACGTCGTATGGAGTACTCTCTTGCCAGTAGTCATGAGGGTCTATGCGCTGCGGAAATCAACCGTCTGCTCGAGGCTACGCTGGCAAATATGGAACGTCTCTCAGCTGATGATGAAGTGCTTGGGGCAGCGTCCGCAGTCTGTTCAATGGCGATGCCTATTCTTGAACAGTATAGGACCATTCAGCAAGCTGCTTTAGCTCGTCATCTAGAATTCCACGGATCGTTGTGTAAATTTGCATCTGTCCTGGCCCAATCCTTCTCCCAAATCGCTGTGGAAGGATTCTGCGCTCCTCGCGATAATTTAGATGCACAGAGCGCAGGTACAGAGAAGATTGAAGGTGGGACAGGCCTTGGTGAAGGTCTAGGAGCTGAAGACATCAGCAAAGACGTGCAAGATGATGAGGATCTATCTGAGCTCGCCCAACAAAAAGAACGCGAAGACAAGAGAGAAATGAGTGAAAATCAAAAGGATGCGGTCAATATGGACCATGATGACCTTGAGGGCGAAACGGGAGAGGTTTCGGGCAGGAGCGAGGAGGAAGATGGATCTGACAGTGACGGCGAATTGAATGACCTAGACGAGGAGACAGCCGAAGTTGATGATCTAGACCCCACGGCAGTAGACGAGAAGATCTGGGATGGCAAGGCGGGACAGGAAGAAAAAGAAAAAGAAGGATCGAATTCAAAGCGCAAGCCTGAGAAAAGACAACAAAAAGCTGCTGACTCCACTGCTCCGCAAGATGATACCTTGGACACAGGCGATGATGAAGACGATGAAGCCAGCCAAGAAGGTGTCGACAAGGGCGAAGAAATAGCTAAAGAGGAAATCGAGAAGATGGACCCTCATGCGCAGGATGTACAAGACTTAGACCTACCAGAAGAGATGGACTTCGACAACGTTAAAGATAAGGAAACAGACTCTGAAGAGGCAGACATGGATGATATATCCGATATTGATCAAGTTGAACCTGAGGAAATAACCGACGGACATGTCGATGACAACGAAGACAATGAACAACAAGAAACCGCACAATCACCTGGCACTCAGGCAGAATGCGCCGAGAACAAAGATGAAGCTGCCGAAGATGCTGAAGAAGCAGGATCTCCGGCTGATACTGAGCCGGGTGATGCCGAACCCCAAGATGAACGTGGGCTTCTCCAAGACCACTCAGATAACGCAGTGGTGGATCAAGATAATATCGAGTCGAGTGATGTAACGGGACTTGGTGGAGAAGTCGAGCAGCAGGGTAATGAGGAACAGTCGTCAAAAAGTCAAGCTCAAACTAGCAGAGGGACAAAGGATAGCTCCCCCTATCAACAGGATACTGAAGCTGTGGCAGAGGATGGTCAGAATGGGTCAACGCTTGACAGATCATATACGGGTCAAGCTAAAGACGAGATTCCAAAAGACAATAACAGTAGCCAAGCCTTTAAGAAACTTGGTGATGCCCTGGAAAAGTGGCATCGACGGCAGAAAGGGATTCGAGATGCTTCTGAGCAACAGCCAGAAGTCCGGACACGGACAACAGACGTGGACATGGCTGATGGAGATTTCGAGCATTTGCAGGATGAAGAGGCCGAAGCCGACACTCAAGCTCTTGGCGCTGCCACAGATGAACAAGCGCGAGCTCTGGATGAAAATGCCATGGACTTGGAAACGTACGATGAACACCAAGACCTCCTTAGCAGTGCGATCGAGGAGCAAGATGTCAATCCTCAGGATCAAGCCACGGAAGACACTGACACTGCCCTGAAAGGAGAAGACCAGGGAGATCAGTCAAAATTTGGGACCTTCATTGCCGGTAATCCTGATCGTAGCCGAAGATGGGATGAAATGAATACCTCAAGCGATCAGGACGAGAACGATATGGACGGAATAGACAACGATCTGTTGACAACCCACATTGAATCCATCCGTGAGCAATCCTCGCGTTCAGTAGAAGAGGCTCGACGACTCTGGTCACAATACGACAGTATGACGCGTGACCTTTCCATTTCATTGACAGAGCAGCTCCGTTTAATTCTCGCACCTACCCTCGCCACCAAGATGCGTGGTGACTTCCGTACGGGCAAGCGCCTGAACATGAAACGTATAATACCATACATTGCCTCACAATACAAGCGTGATAAAATTTGGATGCGGCGCTCTATTCCATCCAAGCGCAATTACCAAATCATGCTTGCTGTTGACGATAGCAAGTCAATGGGCGAGAGTGGGAGTGGTCAATTGGCTTTCGAGACACTAGCTCTTGTCGCAAATAGTTTGACTATGCTAGAGGCTGGAGAGATCTCGGTAGTGGGCTTTGGCAACGAAGTCAAAGTTGCCCATGATTTTGGTCGTCCCTTCACAACTGAAGCTGGTGCACAGACTCTCCAGCACTTCACATTTCAGCAGACTGGAACGAACGTTCGTAAACTAGTTGCTCAGTCCATCATACTCTTCCGCCAAGCCAGATCGAAGAATATTAACGCTGGTACCGATCTTTGGCAGCTGGAGTTGATCATCAGTGACGGGTTGTGCGAGGACCATGACAGCATACGACGCTTGGTTCGCCAAGCCCAAGAAGAGCGTATAATGATCGTCTTCGTCATCATAGATGCTCTAGTCAAGGAGCAGTCTATCATGAACATGAGCCAAGCCATTTTTGATTCAGATGGTGGAGGAGTGAGAATCAAACGCTACCTGGACGGCTTTCCCTTTCCATACTACCTTGTAGTAGGTAATGTGAGAGAGTTGCCGGGAGTCTTGGCGCAGGCTTTGCGCCAGTGGTTCTCCGAAGTTGTGGAAAGTGGCTGATGGGTGCTGTAATGTTGGAAGAGCAATCCCATATAGTAGAAAACCACAATTGCAAGTATCTTACCCGTTTACAGCATTTCTTTGGCTAAAGGCCAAGGAGATTGAGCATGCATCATGATTTCATACCACATCGATAATTGTATGGCCAGAAAAGGTACCCGCACTTTGCAGGCCTCAAATGCTCTCTTCCTTCCTTACTTTTATTGATAAGAAAAGCCACTAGATGGCACTATCTCCTCGAACCAGAAAATTACTCTCGCACAATTAGATTCACAGTAGGCCAATGGCAGGTTCCTCTTTTCCTCCCTAGTTCTGTTTTACAAAGGTCTCTAATTTGCTCATGGGACTCTTGGCGGCGACGTGGCCTGCCATGACCAGCAACTTGTCCCATGAGAGATTTCCCTCTCCATATATATCTACTGGAAAGCTTGCTCGCTTGTCTTCTGCTTTTCCCACACTTACAATCATCACAATTCAGGAAGCTATATTCCACAACACACCCGCAATCTACTAGCGAGAACTACTCAATCTACACTTGTGAACATCATAGCCAAACTCGCTCTGTTCCAGATCGTCAATAATTCAGGACGTTTACTCTCCGGAGTCGACCTCGCAATGGAAGGTAACGCCTATGGCTACCCGTCTACACCGATCAATTTGGCAAGTGGAGGCTACCCCTACCAGACAATCAACCCAGCCATGCTTTCAAAGAATTTTGTGCCTCCCCAAAACATGGACAATGGATTCCAAGCTTCACAGACCAATGAACCAATGGAGACAGCCCAGCCTGATGTCCACACCCGAAGCTCCCCCTACAACACAATCAACCCAGCCATGCTTTCAAACAATTATGTGCCTTCCCAAAACATGGACACTGGATTCCAAGCTTCACAGACCAATACACCAATGGAGATAGCCCAGCCTGATGTCCACACCCGAAGCAACACAATCAACCCAGGCATCCTTTCAAACAATTTTGTGCCTTCCCAAAACATTGATATTGGATTCCAAGCTCCACAGACCGATAAACCAATGGAGATAGCCCAGCCTGATTTCCTAACCCAAAACAACTCATTAGCCGCAGATGGCACTCCTCCACCAGCCAAGAAAAGACGAGGCAGGCCACTAGGTTCCAAGAATAAAGTCAAGGTTAATGCACCGTTGGACGTATCAGAACAGCCAGAGCTACAACGCAAGGCCCGGGTCTCAAAGAAAAAGGCTAAGGTCTCACCGCAGAGCGCTCCGGACGCGCAAGAAGCTGGTCTCAGCCTACCGCAAAGCATCGATACCGGTACATCACAACCCTCTATTGCCAGAAACCAAGACAATGCTAATCAAAGCCTGCATCTTACAGTTGACCAAACACATCCCGGGACTCCTCCCCAAGCCGGAGCAGCAACGGCTGTTCCCACGGAAGGTGCTATGGAAAATGTAATCAGCCCTATCGAGCCTATTCGGGCATTCAACGTAGCTAATGGAATGCAGCATCCAACAATGTCCCATAGAAAACATTGTCCATGCCGTGGATGCTACATTTATCGGCCTCACGAAGACAAAAAGACAATATCTGGTGCTCCCTTTGACCTATTCGCCAGTATTGTAGGGGAAGCTGCGGCAGCAGTCCACACGCGTAATGAGCAACACAACCACCACATGGGTTATTCTGCCAGCTTACCTCCTGCGGAATTCCAGAACATTGAGCAACTAGAGTCCGCGAAAGACAGCCTCGACACTGATCAGTTACTTGATCGCCATGGAAATCCGGTTACAGCTTCACCTTCGCGTTTGACGATTAAGGAGCAAGCTCTCAGAATGATGAATCAGAAATTGCAGGAATTGGAAAGGCGTAACTTGACTTTTACTGTTGATCCACCCTGTGTCAAGAAAGGCACAGTTAATGTTCAGGAATACATCATGTTTGAGATAGAAGGTGGGCGTAACGTCGTGGATGATCCAATGTAGGAGTAAGCGGGGCCTTTTACACAAGGAGGAATGTTCTTTGTTAAGCTAATGCGATTGTAGCATGGCACGTCTTACAATGGTTGGAGAAGACCGATTAAGTGGCAGGAATCAGTTACTTCAGATTGGATCGAATCGAAAGCAGGTGATGGAGAATTACTATGGCACTGGGTATGGGATTGGGTACGGCACTGGAAGCGCAATGTGGCATTTGTTTTTTTGTTTTGTGTATAGTACTTATGTTATTTGATAGTCATAATTAAAGGGGTTACCCACCAAAGTGCTCGTTTCATGCTAAGATTTGGAATATGCCCTTCTTTGGGGGGACCACCGCGCTGTGTACTTTAGAGTTACCGTAATGGTGCAAGTGATGCCAGCATTCCTCGCTCATGATGAGATTGCTCCTCGACGTTGTCACAAATCCTGAATATACTGGTTTTAGAAGGTTGCGAGCTATGTATCCACCAAATTTGCATGCTGCCTGTTTTGGAGACGGCTCGAAATGAGTGTTTGGTTGGGACCTCAAAAGAAGTATTGAATTGAGAGACTGAGCCTCTAATGTCCACCTAGTATGGTGGAGACTTAGATACTAATACCTCCTGAGGTTGGGATTGAGGCTGATCGAACATAACCTCTTCAAGACACTCATAGGCTGATCCTCTGAAGTTGGTGGAAAACAAACACATCGCAAGCATGCAGTCATCACTTATTATCATAATCTCACAAGAGCTACAAATTACCACCCATACTTACTCCCCGCTTCCTTCTTATTCCTCCTGCCACTTGCAAAACTTTCTTCCAACGCATCTTTCTGGCTACTCGCCGCATTCACCAATTGCTTCAGACTATGCTTCCCTGGCGCGATTGCCCGAACAGGGTTGTGTTGTACCGTCTCGCCTGCTTGCCGGAGGATTTCATTCGCAGCGTATTCTGCGTCGGTGTTGAAGTTTGCGATGTTTATTTTTGAGGGGCTGTCGGTTTGGTTGTGCTTCTGTCGGCCGAGGAGCTGACGTGTCTCGGCGCGTGTGAGGTTTAGATCGCTGGCTATACTGGTGAGAGATTCGATGCGGGGCTGGTCCATTCTGGGTTCTGGGTGGTCGTAGGGGTAGTAGTTATCGACTTCTGAGGGTTGGGGGTCGCTGGAAGGGTCGACTGGAGCTGGTGTGGGGTTGGGAGTGGTCGAGGTATAGATCATGGGTTGGTATGTGCCACTTGCGGTAGAGCTACTCCTAGGTGGCTCGATTTCTTCGCCTGTAGAGAAGAGGGAAAGTTTCGGCGCTGATTGCGGTTTTTGAATGGATTCATCGACCTGTACCTTCGTGTTGGGTATGCTCTCTCCGGCCTGAGCCTTCTTTTTCTGTGGTTTCCGTGCAACCGACAAGGGCTTGAACATCGTCCGGTTCCCCTGCATTTTGACCGCCTCCACAGGTTTCAGGAGCGATGGACTTTCGTCGTTGGCAGGTGGCTTGTAGTGCGTTTCTCCATCCTCCTGGATAGTATTCAAATCTTCACCTCGTCCGGTCTCTGCACCTTCCTCTTTACTGGTAGAGACTGCTTCCACCGGGTCTCTGCTGAATCCTGGCGCAGCTCCAGTCTTTAGATTCACCCCGATACCCAGCCCACTCTTCCTTGCTCTATTCGTCGTAGGTCCGCCATTCGGTGCTGCTGTTCGTTTGGGAGCGGGGAGGAGTGAATTGAAGCCGCTGAAGCCGCCTGAGCCTACTTTGACTCGTTTTGATGGGCGATCTAAGTCGTTAGGCTCTTCAGGCTTCGCAAGGTCTGGTAGGTTGACCCGTATCTTATGTGGATTTGAGCGATCAACGACTTTCTGGAATGAGGGTTTCGTTGTGTTCACTTTGCCCTTTGCGGCTTCTTGCAATTTAGTCTGCTCTTCTTGATCTGAGTCCTCAGAGCCGGAATACTCGACGAGGGCCATCACGATATTGAGTGACGGCTTTGAGCTAATCAAGGTGCGATGGTCAATCAATTATCAGGAGGTATGGGCCTTATGCGTGACGTAACATTACGAAGCTATGTATGTAATTTACGATCCCGCGATACGCCCTTAGGCAATATCGAATCCAGACCACAACCCCAGCCATCAATGTTCCATATCACCCTACAGAAGCAGATGAGAGTCTAGGTATAGTCGTAGATGCGCTCACATGAATTGGGGCCCCCGAACCTGATGTCAACAAATATATACTCCTAATGGCCCTACTTCAAAACGAAGAGTAAGCTCCTTTAATATATATATAATGCGCGCTTCTGTTTCCGAATTGGTTCGACATGTAACCCAGCGGCTAGTGTTATCTGCTTGTATATGTCCGAAATAGTGAAAACAAAGATTCTGATATACTTAGTTTTCTCATTTGGCAATTGCGGACGTCTTACTTAACCCACATTAAAGATGGTATTGGCGAGCGCCTCATCAACGTCGATTCGAGCATTCTCAACGACCCCAGCTTTCGAGCCGCAGGATGGTCTGCCAACATCCCGGATATTAAGAGAACATATTCTCCCCCGATCCCAACGGCTATATCATCAGATTACTTTGCCGTACCCCCTCGATCGGCCGGCTTCCCTCCCGTTGGATTCAATGATGAGGAGGAAGAGGGAGGAATGGTGACTGGGCGAGGTAGTACTGATACTGTAGGTCCTGGTCCAAATGTGCGAAGAAGGCGGCGGCGAGAGCAGCATGACGAGGATGATAGTAGTGATCTGAGTGATGAGAGCGATGATGACATCGACAGTGCCAGAAGGTAAGAGCTAGATTACTCTACTCGAGCTTTAACCATGCTGAGTATAGGAGGGATGCGCAGAAAATCAAATTCGCAAAAATGCCTGTAAGGGATCGCTCAGGATCTTCACCAATCCGCAGCTCGTATAATAAAGAAGGGGTCGAAGTTATTGTGACATCACCATCGAGGAGATCAAATCAAGGGAGGCTACGTAGTGGTTCATTGACTAGTGTGGAGGCTGTAAAGCAGAGAGCGAGAAGAGATACTACTACAAGCAGTGATATGTCGTCTGAGAACGAGCTCGACCCCTCATTTTTCCGACGGAGGCAAATTAACCCCACCAAAGCAGCAAAAGCGAGCAATTTGTTAGCCGCCAAACACGAGGAGGATGAGCGGCAGCAAATGCGTAATCTGACTACTACGATCAATGAAGACGATGGCGAAGCGTCCGATGGGAGTAGTCTCTCCTCGGAATTTGGTGAAACGGCCGATTCAGAGTCACTCCTGGATGATATCGTTGCATCTTCATTGACTGACATGCCGGCCCCCTTAAATCTAAACAAGGAATCTCCGAACAAAGTAAAAACCGCTCAACCATCCCTATTACAAGCACTTCCCCCTGCAAGGCCTATCTCCACCATCCAACCCGTCAGTCTACTGGGCCAGGCTCTGAGAGCCAGGCAGTCAAAGCCCAAGAATCCTGTTGAAGCTTTTGCACGACTCTCCGGCAAAGGTGTCCCAGACCCTCTGTATATCAGAATCTACGCGCCGCATTCGGAGAACCCCGATAAACCATTCGACATGCCCCTGCTGAAGAATGTTCAAAACAACAATTCCGGTGAGGAGCCACAAGTTACTGTTGCCGAAGCTATTGGATTGGCCCTCTGGAGATATCGAGAAGAGGGACTGAAGCCACCAATTGAGGATTTGAAACTTAACGTGAACCGCTGGACACTAAGAATGGTCGACGATGGGGAAGTCGAATACGACTTCCCACCCCTAATGCGTACAAGACCCATAGCCGACTTCACATCAAACAACAACCGTGGCACCCGAGGGAGATCTCGAGAGAAACCCTACGACGAATTTGCCCTTGTCGAAGCAACCGAAGCTCAATTCAAAGAAAACCAAACTTTGACCCCTAAATACGACAAATTAGCCTCACCCACCGATGAAGTCCCTTCTGAGACCCCATCCGCTATAAAACGACAATCCCAGAGCGGCGAAAAGAAAGAAGTAGCATTTGCCCCTGGCCCCTCCCTCGGCCCCCGCAAACCTACAAATACAACGCCAGCCGACAAACCCGTCCTCGCCACAGCCCACTCTACCCCGCGCACGGGTCCTGCTAAACTCCTGAAAATCCACTACACATCCCTCGAAGCCTTCAGCCAAGTCACCACCATCGAAATCACCACAGACACCTACCTCGCCGAAGTACTCGATAATGTCTGCAAGCGCTGGAAATTAGACAAGACATATCACGTCCTCAAAGTATCCAACACCAACACCATCGCCCCCGTAGACCGCACCGTCGAAGCCTTAGGCAACCGTACAGATCTCGACCTCGTTCGCCGCCGCTTCGCCAATGATGGCGCGCTTGGCATCGCTGGTTCACCGGGCAGTTCTTCTCCCAACGCTCCACTACTGCTAACGCCTGGGTCGTCAGAGATACCGCGCAAAGGCGCGAAAGGACGGGTCATAGGCCTTGGGGCCGGAGCAGCGATCCATCCACTAGCTCAGAAACAAGACCTGCTGGGGTCGACAGCAAAGTATAAGAAGTATAACGTGATGCGCAAACAACCTATGTCCTTCGCGCCTAGTCACCAACGCGTGTTGCTAATGGATGAGGAGAATGTGCACATATTGCCGGGAGAGACGGGGAAGACGCTATTTTCGGAGAGCAGTGGGAAGACAAGCCGGGTGCCGTTTAATATGATTGTTGGGTGTAAGGTTAGCAGAAGGCATCCAAAAACTTTCAGGGTATGTGTGTTCATTTTCAACAACCTTATGCGAGTGGCAATGTGGGGCTGACTGTAAGGGGATGGCCAGCTTGTTGTTGCTAGGGATAAGGAAGATACGAAACGCTATGATTTCGAGGCGCAGAGTGTGAATGACGCTGCGGAAATTGTAGATGAGATTCGAAGGGGTATGGAGCCTTATGGAGGAATTTAGTAGTACAGCTTCTGGGACGAGGGGATAACATCATAGCTTGAGAAAGAGAGGACGTATGTACGATTGCAAAATGTGAGTGCGGTGTTGTACGGAGTATTTTGTCTTCTATCTACAGGTAGCGAGCAAGAGGGCTGCTCCGATATATCCAGTTTCGGTCTCTGCAAACCGGGAATCGTGCATTATATGGTATGGGTATGGGATGAACAACGGACGTGTAGCCCGTAGAATATATGGAAGCCTCAGCTGCTTCACTGTCTGAGATATCTTCTGTGGAGTGGCGAATCGATCCATTACCACTTACACAATTGCGGACTCGTCTTGTGCATCAGGTTATCAAATCGATATTTCCGATATCCGGTGTTCTGTCAGAGCTCCCAGATCCCTCACAACGTTTTCCAAGTCTTCCCTCACTTGCCCATTGACTTCGTCTTTCGAGGACGTCTCGTTCTTGAGTAAGTGTTGGACTCTGTTGAGTAAATGCATGGCTGCTCCTTTATACTTATCTCTAGTTTTCCCTGTAGTCCTGTGGAATAAAGAAACAACAAGATCGCACGTCCCAACCGCAAGCTCCCAACGATGTTGGAGATCGGCCGAATCCATCAGCTTGTTGCTGATATTGAGCATTGCAGAAACCCACCGCTCTTTTGGGGGCGGTGTAGCCCCAGAGTGTAGCACAGTCACCAAGGTATTGAGGATCGTGATTCCTCGTGCTTCTTGGTTCCCTGTGGACGATGAGGAACCCACTAGCTCTTCAAGGTCTTCAGTAAGCGTAGTCCACCAATTGCCGTGCAGAAATGCTTCAACCCCTTCTGTCGTTTGAGTAATACCAGACAAAGCTTCCAGGACACAACATCGAGCTTGAAACTGGTTTGTTGCCAAGGAATGGCCGACGCCAATGGGCTGATACATGGTCTTGAGGACATCCATGATCCCAGCAGCCGCCTTTTGTAAGCTCGCGTTATCCTCATTCGCAAGCCATAATGAAAGGGTCTGGATCTGAGAGAGCGTTAATGGATCATCCAGCATGGTTCCGGATGCCTCTGCGGCGGTTGAAGAGCCTCCAGAGATGGCCCCTCTGGTAGAAGGCGCGGAGGCGTCATAGCGTTCTCGGAGATGCTCGATTGTCGCATTCAATATCTCTGTTATCTTTCTCTGAACCCTCAGTAGCAAGTCTGGAGGCATAAGAAACGATAAATGGTCATCACCGTTGTTAGCATCCATGCCTGTAATCAAGTACCCAACGAAGGACGATATGACATCGTACCCCTTAACTAGGCGAGATGATGTTGTTTCATAGTCATCAGAATCGAGGCTTTCTTGGAGATATGGTACTGTCGCCATGATATCGGCATGTATGGTCGTAAGGAGCAGATAGGACAGTGGGGGCTGATCAAGGTCGCTGGTCCTAGGACCAGTCTCAAATATTGCTGACCGGCCTTCTGGTGTCATTGCCAGGCAGTGAATGATCTCCATGATCTGCTCTCTCATTCTTGGAGATGTAGAATGCAGGATGGACATAAGCACCGAAACCCGGCCAATGAACTTTTCATCGGTCTGAGGGGACTCCAAAAGGCCCATGAAAGCCTGTAAGACCGCGACCGCCACTCCAACCATATTTTCAGCTTCTTCCCTACTTCTTCCTTCTCTCGAACGGGCTTTCAAAAGCCTGTCCAAGAACTTGGCCGGGATTGTGCCCCAAGCACGCTGTATGATCTCCGCGCTTTCTCCCTCATCCGTATCGTCGTATTGGTTTGATTCTTGTTCGAGGACAGGCTTAAGAAGCGCAAGCCCTACGAAACGAGAGGTGTCATCATGTTTCTTCAGCAGTCTCAATGCAGCTTCCAGCTCTTTCACAGGCCGCTTCACCGCATTTACTGGACGCGGCTCTTTGTCGAGTACAGGCCGATCTTGCTCGGTTCCATTTCTATCACTGGACTGCATTTTGGGGTACCAATTGGTGCTTTACGCATTTGCTTCACCGTTTCCTGCCATGAATCTCCGCCAGAGGGCCCGTGTAAGAGGATAACCTTGGTCTCGGTAATTCCTAAAGATGCCCCATACTTGGTACCAACTCCAAGCGGCTGCCATGAACCGTATAATGACGTACTCCTTCTTGGTTAAATATAGCTCCATGCTGGAGCTTTGGCACCCGAGATTGTTCAATCCACTATTGATTGTGGTGGAGGTGAGAAAACGCCGAACAGCGATGTGGTGTGCGGACCCAACCCGCGGAACCCATCCCGCGGATGGGGAATCGCGCTAGCGAAATCTATGAATCTTTCTACACCGTACGTCCAGCTCCTGCCTGAAGCCCAAAGCAGCCAATCCGTTCTCATCTGCCATGTCACTATTACCAGCTTATGCTGCGCAATCCTGCGCTCGCATAGGACGCGCCTCCTCGAGAACGAATGCCAACGCACCTTTAGCCATCACACAAAGACATAGAAACAGAAGGGCGCCTTCACGGCGATGGGAATCTACAGCATCAGCACCCTTATCAACGAATCCCAAAATATCAACTATAGTTGAGCAGATAAGTCAATTGACGTTATTGGAGACTGCCGACCTAGTATCCAACCTCAAGGTAAGTCTACACGTCTACTAGAATAGAGATTTGGCCATTCCCTAGCATCCTTTTACTGGCCCTGGTCTTTCTCATTGTACTAATCTTGGTCCTGTACAGTCCCGCCTTAACATTCCTGATATGCCAATGGGTAACTTCGCCGCTGGACCAGCTGCCCCCGCTGCAGCGGCAGCGCCAGTAGAGGAAGAAGTAGCCGCGCCCGCAGCCCAAGAGAAAACACTTTTCACCCTCACGCTTAAATCATTTGATGCAGCAGCGAAGCCAAAGGTTATCAAAGAAATCAAGAGTATGCTGGGCTTGAGTTTGGTGGATAGTAAGAAGTTCGTGGAGGGTGCGCCGAAGCAGATGAAGGAGGGGGTGCCAAAAGAGGAATCGGAGAAGATCATTGAATCGATGAAGGCATTGGGCGCCGTGGTTACTATGGATTGAGAAGGTGCATCAAAAGATATAATCTTGTACAGTGATATATCATTGCGAGGCGTTGGTATTGTACAGATATAGTGGACGTCGGACGACAACAGCCGAAAGGGTCCTCTCTGAACCTTCTTTCCCAAGATTGGACTTTCCGTTGTGAATATTCACAAAATTTCCGTATCTTTTCAAGTGAATCGTCCTGTACTCATCGGTGTAGAATAACTTACTTGGGCTCTCCAGATTCCTTTCTAGTCTCAGCGACGACCTCATCATCGTTCACCTTGTGTTCTTAGTACCCGATTCTGATCCAGACTGACGAAAGCCTCAGGCATGGGACGGAGCTCATATGCAACTAAAATTTAAATCACTTTCTGAAAGAGTATGGGCGGATAATCTTGGCGGTACGGCGCCCTTTGCCCCCACAAATGTGCGCCACACATTAAGAGCATTCTCTTAACCAAGGTCTAGGATGCCAAAGATAATGATGCCCCAGGGCCAGCAACCGGAGATATGCTTTCGGGTCCCAAAAGCCTCTTCATCAACCAGAATAATTTTCACGTGGAGTATCCCAAGCTTTTCCAATGCACAATTCGCTCAATTCTTATTTCAAATTCTGATTCTATACAAGTAACACTGTTCTCACTCTATTACTCATTCCAGAATTTATCCATACACGGCTCATCTATTGAACGCCTATCTTTACACACATCACTCATCTTATAAGACGTATAAGACACCGACAGGCATACCGACATCCGAAGATTCCATAATGAAGCTCCTACTCCAATCTATCGGGCTTCTGGCCGCCACTGCCATTGCCCTTCCTTCGCTCTCCACGAAAGATCCGCACTGTGGAGAGCTCGAGAATGGGTTTGCTGAAATGGCTTATCTTTCTAATTACTTTGGCAACGACAGCTGTACTACGGATAACTGTCTGGCTTTTCGTAAGGGAATCGAAGCCTTGGCTGCTGAGCTCAACCGTTTAGATTGCAGCAAGCCGGACGTGAATGCTGCTGCTCGGATGGAACGTCGCAAAGAACAGCCGCCGTATCACAGCAAATGTGATGCCTTTCATTCATACATCGTTGCCCTAAATAAACAGCTTGAAAATGAGCTCCTTACTCCGTCGGATGAGAATGACCACTCTTCCACAAACAAGTGTGTTAGTGTGCACGAATCATTACCTGAGATCGATATTTGGTCCAATAGATGTGCTTTCATCGATCCCACAATCGGAAATGCGACGGTCGCTATGATCAGTTCACTACAAAGATTGGGATGTGTCTGGAGTTCTACTTGCGGTCCCGGATGTGTCCAGATAGGGAAAAATATGTTCGAGACCGTCAGGATGATGGGGCCATTCCAGTGCAACCGTTTCGACCCACCAGGCGATCCTCATGAGAGGGACATCGGACGTCTCACGCTTTGAGCTCGTCATGAAGAAGAAGTCGAACGCGAGTGCTCGCAAGGCCTTAGGGAGCTTGCTAGCCACGAAGTACTTGCCCATCGGTGCGATATTTGTAGTACAGTTCGGCAATGTGCCGACTCTCGACCGCGGGTAGCCGCTACTAGAGACGTCTTGCTCCGTTCGATATGTTTACAAGGTCCCTAGCACTGGCAGTGTGTAGATTTTAGGAGCGGACTATGGATTTTGCCGAGGGGCCGTGTCAACTCATTGACGGACCTGTGGGTCAACACTTCGACTTCCGCCCCTATGACTTACAGTATTAGAGGCTGAATTAACATCGTGGCTAGTGCCAAACCGTACCAGAAATCTAACTTTTTGTCTGAGAGCTGTGGTTACAGCCTTGCTCGCGCTGTCTATTGTACATAGACCGAGTCTATGTTACTGGCTTGGAAAAAATGTGAATATAGCGAGTATACTGGTACACTTGAAGACCTTTGGGATACGGTGGCATAACCGTGAGACAATTCTGTTACAAGTTCACCTCATATAACAGATCAATTTACGCCGCCCCTGAAGCCTGCAAGAGTGATTGTATCGGACCTCTCCACCGTGTATGACGGTAGAATCGCGATTTTGTAAACAGTTCTCACATGTGCTCTCAACCACACTACCCGTGTTCGAAGCCATCCTCAGTCTTCTTTGTACAATAGTCGAATCCTCACGTACGGGCTCCGTGGAGCTAAAACGCTTATTGCCTAAGGCGTAGGTTAACCTTGAAACTTAGAGCCGCCACTAAGCTTCTAGGGGCCATCCACGCAGCTTAAGGACTGAGGTTCTCAGGCTAGTTGTCGTACTTTGTACGCATAAGGCTGAAGTATCTTTTGAGAGCGATTCGTGATGACAGTATGGTAGATTGGTTTCAAGGCAAGGAAATATAGGTACCTGGTGCAGTGATGCCGGGGCACTCTCGTTGTCAACGTCTCCCCAGCGTGAATTTGTATACTTGTGTTTCATCTTCCTTTCGAGTCTCCGTCGTTCCTCAACTTTTCATGTGCGGATGCGGAACGACGGATATGTCCGGCCGAACTTTCGAATCAGACGATGACGATTGAGCTCTGCCAATCGATATGATAAGATGGAGACGAAAATGAAATTAGCCCAAGAGCCTCCATATCGCTTTGTTCTTTAATAGTCCCGCCTCCCAGCAATGATCAGAATGCCGCAAAATACTGATTAATGGCGGACCTGAGCGAACAAAGTCCACTACTTGAGCGTACGGCAGCTGAGCCCGTCACCGTGCCTTGTCAAAGGTCTACGCGAAATGCAGAAGCTGTTCTGCAAGCTGCTCCCATTGGAGAGCCATCTAACCTAGAATTGGCAACGGTTATGGGCGGTATCTGGGTAACCAGATCACCCCTACACGAAAAAAAATATTCTAAAGGCATCTAGATTGGTACTGTCCTTACATCTATTGGTAAGCAAATTCTTGAGCCAGCAAGCAGCTATCCCTGCTTTCGTGTCAGGTGTCCTGCTTAAGTTCCGTTGCTCGCAGACTCGACGATCATTGCCACGCTCCTTGTTCCCATCTCATCATCCTTCGCCTCGTTGAAAACACTGTCTTGGATTGGATCTGCTTATTTGATAGGGCAATCGATAACCCAACCTCTGAGTGGCAGGCTCACGGACATTTTCGGACGATGTGCAGGCCTGACATTCTGCAACGCAACCTTTGGCCTTGGCACTCTCCTATGCGGAGTAGCTACCAATGAGTGGGTACTGATAGCGGGCCGGGCAGTGGCAGGTCTTGGGGGTGGAGCAATGCTGACAATATCCTTGTTCGTCATTGGCGATCTTGTGCCACTGAAGAAACGGGGCTTCATTCAAGGTATTGCCAATCTCGTTATGGGAATTGGCTCAGGTCTTGGTGGCTTGCTCGGGGGCTGGATCAATAGCCTTTGGGGCTGGAGAATGGCCTTTCTGGTTCAAGTCCCCCTTGTGGCAATTGGCGCCATTTGGGTCGCCTTTACTGTCAATATTCCCGCCAAAACCTCGGAGAAGTCGGCTTTGAGGCGAGTGGATTATCTTGGATCTATCATCTTGACCATTTCGCTAGTTCTCTTCCTTCTTGGGGCCAATTCAGGTGGAAATTTCCTGCCGTGGACCCACCCGCTGGTGTTGACATCTTTCCCCTTGTCTGGTGTGCTCCTAATCGTATTTGCATTTGTGGAAGATAAGGTAGCCAGCGAGCCGATAATACCTGTAAGGTTGTTAACAGATCGTACTGTCTTAGCTTCGTGTCTCAGCTTCTGGTTCACGTTTATGGCGTACTACGGCGTTGTATACTACATGCCAGTATACTTACAGCTGTTGGGCAACTCCCCAACAAGCGCTGGATTGCGCTTCATCTCTTCAAGTGCTGGCACCGCCCTTGGAGCTTTCGGTGCTGGTATCATGATGCGAGCCACGGGCAAATACTCGCACCTCAACTGGGCGAATCACACGCTTTTGGTACTCGGCTCGGCCCTGATGGTTCGTCTGCGCTTCGATACTTCGCCTTTGTATCCCTTCGTGTGCCTGGGAGTCTTTGGCCTGGGTTTTGGAGGTATGCTAGTCTCCACTCTGGTAGCTCTGGTTAGTGCTGTAGAACAGGAAGATCAAGCTGTGGTCACATCGGCTGCCTTTGCATTTAGGTCTACAGGATCTGCCATAGGATTGACTGTCGCCTCGTCCACCTTCCAGAATTTACTTCGATTGCGGCTTCATACTTATATTGGGAACATAGAGGATGCCGAAGATATCATAAGTCACGTTCGGGACAATTTCGATGAGGTAAAACACCTCGACGACCCAATCCGCGGGATTGTCCGAGAGAGTTACATGGAAGCAGTCAGAGGCGTCTTTCTTATCGTCTGTGGCTTCAGCGTCTTAGCAGCCGTCACAAGCCTGTTCATCAAAGAGCACAAATTACACGCGAACATTGCCAGACGGTGATCCAACGAAAGGGTCCCAATGGCGGGCTTTTGGCTGGCTCTTGCTTTCCACAAATGGAACTCTGTCCGACCCGGAAGAATATTGCTTTAGCTACGCGCTGGTAACCACTTTGGAGTAAACGATTCGATTGAAAAACTTCGATACTTGGTTTTAGAAAGACTTAGGCCCGGTAGGAATGTAAACGCAGGGGTATGTTACACAACCTTCATCGGTATAGTCCATAGGTGCAATTCCATAGGTGGTTGTAGCTAGCGGGCACACTGAGGTACTGCTCAGGAACTTTTCATGTATATTCCAAGATGGTCCTACTAATAGTATCTAAGTAATAGTACTTAGGCAGTTGCTTGATCAACATCCAGTAACAGGTTTGGATTTTAAGCTTACATAACGTATCTAGGTTCTCATTAATCCTACGTATCACATTTCATGTCTAGGTAATGTACCGAGGTACCTTCTAAAACATTATTCGGACAGGACATCTTTGTCCCATCCAACCTCGAATCCTACGCGCTCAGCCCCGCCACATCCTTCCTACAACCCTGATGGTCTGGCGCTAAGTCCCAGTGCCATTGGGGCTTTATGAACTTGCAGCCTTCAAAGCTACTTTTGCAGATGTCTTCTACAGCATCCAACCCACCCTCCGCAAAGCCTGAGTCCAGTCAGCCTTCCAGCGTTCAGCCCGCTCAAGATGAGCTCAATAACGTTCCGGCCGACCACTTCTCTGAATCTTTCCCAAAATCTGGGGCCCCACCCCCGTTTCAATACAATGCGTCGCTGCACCGACTCGATACTGCTTCACAAGCGCATCCCATGATAACATCGCCCCATGTCCCTTCACCCTCGAGCGCAGGCCTAAGGTTGCAAACAGATCATTTGGACGAGAAAAAGCGTGAAGAGTCGGCAGCTACAAATAAACCAATAACCGTGGGCGATACCCAACAGACAGTTTTCAACGCTGGTCTGCCTGTTCGTACCTCAAGCCTTCGGAAAGCATATACGAGAACTCACCGAGCTGACTCACTCTCGCCTGCATCGGCTATCTCTTCGCCAGGTGTCGGACCACTAGTCGAGATGACCCCACTACCCTCGCCTGTATCGCCCTGGGGGACTTTAGGGTTGGAAAGGAGATCAATTGACGACGAGAGAGAAAAGGCCGCGCCTGATACTGTTATACTTGGTGAATTTGAGGAACCTAAGCTTGATCCTGTACTATTCCCTCGATCTACTCCGAAGAAACGTGCAATACCAGACGACTTGGAACAGGCTCGTATCTACGATGCGAATGCCACAGCCTATGCCAAGAATCGAAGCATGAGCGAGTATGTGCCAGAAGGCATGCAAATCCCCAAGTCGCGTAACATCGTCGTGTCGACCTCCGGTGCCTCATCTATTGCGCAGCAAGCTCTATCTCCACCAGAAGATCATATGCATCGCGAGCATTATTTGGCAGTCCAACGAGGCCTTGCTATACCCATACCCAACCCACCAACTCCACCGGACAGCAATCGAGGAAAGGAAAATGATGAAGTGGACAGTCCGTCAACAAATCCCACTGCCTTGAAAGGTCCAGTGCCACTGGTGTATGAGGCTTACATGGTTCGAGGAGGCAGATTGAGGAGATGGAGAGCACTTCGACAACTAGGCAAAGGTACATTTAGTAATGTGATGCTCGCCACAAGCGAAGGAGTGAACACCTTAGACGGGTCTCTCCTCGAGCCGAAAGACGAAGAGCAAGTAAATCCCAAGTCTTTGGTAGCTGTCAAAATTTGCGAACTAGGACCAGCAGGAGGTGCGGATGAACAGAAAATAGAGACGTCGATCAAGCGTGAAGTCGAAATCATGAAATCCATAAACCATCCATCCTTAGTGCATCTTAAGGCTGTCAACATGTGTGAGCGACAGACATTCCTAGTTCTCAACTACTGTGCTGGCGGTGATCTTTTTGAATTGGCAAACCTAAGCCTCGACGTTTTGACTCCGAGTCTGATACGTCGGATGTTCGCCGAGCTGGTTGCAGCTGTCCGCTACCTGCATTTACAACACATTGTGCATCGTGATATCAAGCTTGAAAGTACGTATATTATTGCTTATTCTGTTCCTTGAAAGCTTATCAAGAGTCCTGTCAAGATGTTCTAGTCAACCTTCCAATAGCTGCTTTCCATGCTATGAGCGACTGGCAAAATTTTGCACACCCCATTTTGACGTTAACCGATCTTGGCCTTGGGCGCTGGATCACCCCCGAGTCGCCACTTCTCACTAGAAGGTGCGGGAGCGAGGATTATGCCGCGCCTGAAGTACTTATTGGCCAGGACTACGATGGCCGAGCAACTGATGCATGGGCTCTCGGTGTGCTATTATATGCCCTGATGGAGGGTCGATTGCCGTTTGATCCAATTCCAGGCGCAAGAAGGAAAAGCCCGACGAGCCATAGAATTGCGAGATGTGACTGGCAATGGGTCCGTTACGCCGATGCTGATGGAGAGTGGGATCCACTTAAAGGTCAGAAATTGGAAGGTGCACGAGAAATCGTTGAGGGCTTGCTCGCAAGGACAAGAACAAGATGGAGCTTAGAAAAGGTGCAAAAGACGGAATGGGTGGTTAAGGGTATAATGATCGATGGAGGTTTACATCGGAAGGAAGACGATGAAGGGGAAGAATAACGATGCACTGTGCTCTGTGATACCATTTTCCGATGTTTTGCGTAATTGTATACTATCATATGTCCTGCGGTGGGATGTCAAGGGAATGGAGTTCCAGGCCATGGCGCTTTTAGGCGCGTTCGAATTGTGATAAATGTCTTGAGCGTTATCCTGTCTCTCGTCGGCGCCTAAAAGGAAGAGTTTTTACGACTTCAAATAGATGAGCGAACGCAAGGACTTCCTCCACGCAGTCCCGGTTAAGCAGAACTGCACTCTCCAGTAAGAGTAATGTTCATACCAAGCTGTACAATGTCCCTACGATACTTGGACTCTTCTTTTCACATTGTTAAGACTTATCAACTTTTATGCACTATGCATAATGTTGCCAACTTATGAAAGCCTCGTACTTTGGAGCTACCTAGTAGACGCGGAATACGTTCCGTCTCGAGTTGCCAAGACATTAAATTTGCCAAAGACTCACTGTGGCTCCTGCATTCCCAGATCTCAACGCCTTAGTCTTTGCTCTCAGTACATAGCGCTTCTGTTTCCGCTATGAAGAAGATGGCCATCACGTGAGCACATCTTTGGATCCTTCCAATGCTTCTCCGGTCCCTCAGAGCCCGCTGGGCTCACCAACACCGGTCCCCGTCCATATGTTCAGCTCAGACGTAAGCATTGGCGAAACACAGAACTTGATTCGAGAGCCTCACTGACCGCATAGCAGAACCCAACGCATCTCGACTACCGCTAGACGAAGAGCTGACTCTTTTACTCCCCAATTGAACAAGACTAGCCAGCATGTCACACAACCTAAATCGCAAGGCGCCTCGCAGGCAATGCTCTATGCCACTGGCCTGGAGCCTTCAGATATGTCGAAGGCACAAGTAGGGATATCCTCAGTTTGGTATTCGGGAAACCCTTGCAACATGCATCTCTTGGACCTCAATAACAGAGTGAAAGAGGGTGTAGAGCGTCAAGGACTAATTGGTTATCAATTCAATACAATTGGAGTCAGCGATGCTATTTCCATGGGTACAAAGGGTATGAGATATTCGTTGCAGTCAAGGGACCTTATAGCAGACTCAATTGAGACTGTCATGGGTGGTCAATGGTACGATGCCAACATTTCCATACCGGGCTGTGATAAAAACATGCCAGGGGTAATCATGGCCATGGGGAGAGTGAACCGTCCATCTTTAATGGTGTATGGGGGTACTATAAAGCCTGGATGCGCAGTTACGCAAAACAATGCGGACATTGATATTGTCTCAGCATTCCAAGCGTACGGCCAGTTCATAACTGGGGAAATAAGTGAGGAGCAACGGTTTGATATTATCCGGCATGCTTGTCCGGGTGGGGGAGCATGTGGGGGCATGTACACCGCGAACACGATGGCTTCAGCAATTGAGGTCATGGGTATGAGTCTACCAGGCTCCTCGTCCAATCCTGCGGAATCCAAAGCCAAGCAGCTTGAATGCCTCGCAGCTGGTGGTGCTATTAAGAAGCTGCTGGCCGAGGACATTCGACCCTCGGACATCCTCACTCGTCAAGCATTCGAGAACGCCATGACTCTTGTTAACATCACTGGCGGCTCCACAAATGCTGTTCTCCATCTCATAGCCATTGCTGACTCTGTCGGCATTGAGCTCACCATAGACGACTTCCAAAGTGTCAGCGACCGCACACCGTTCCTTGCAGATCTGAAACCTTCGGGCAAGTATGTAATGGCTGATCTTCATACCATTGGAGGAACGCCAGCTCTACTTAAATTCCTCCTTAAAGAGGGAATCATTACTGGAGAAGGGATGACAGTCACGGGTCAGACACTAGCCAAGAATCTGGAAAATGCTGCAGACTTCCCGTCAGATCAGACTATAATTCGTCCTTTCAGCAACCCGATCAAAGAGACAGGTCATATCCAGATTCTTCGTGGTAGCCTTGCGCCTGGAGGTTGCGTTGGTAAGATCACAGGCAAGGAGGGAACACGATTCGTTGGCAAAGCAAAGGTCTTTGATAGCGAAGACGAGATGGTGACTGCGCTTGAACAGGGCTCACTTAAGAAGGGCGAGAAGACTGTCGTGGTTATCCGTTACGAAGGACCTAAAGGCGGCCCTGGCATGCCTGAAATGCTGAAACCTAGTTCTGCTATCATGGGAGCTGGCCTGGGCAAGGATGTAGCGTTAATCACCGATGGTAGATTTAGCGGAGGTAGTCACGGGTTCCTGATAGGGCACATCGTGCCTGAGGCGCAAGAGGGTGGTCCAATTGCTTTAATAAAGGATGGTGACGAGGTTGTTATTGATGCTGAGAGTAAGAGATTAGATCTTATGGTCGACGAGAAGGAAATCGATAGACGGCGGGCAGAGTGGAAGCAACCGCCGCTGAAGTATCAGAAGGGGACGTTGAAGAAATATGCTAGGTATGTGACTTATCCACGTCGCCTCCTCAGATACTGACTTGCGGTACAGTATCGTTACGGATGCAAGCCACGGCTGCATAACTGATGCGTGATAGGATACCCCTAAAATTTGTACATAGGTCAGCCCTTTCAGACCGAAGGAAAGCTTCAAGGTATTTCAACTGGCGGACCGTCGGCGCAGATAGTATTGTTCCAGTCGTCATTGATCATCTGCGTGGCTGTCGCCAACCGCATTTACCCGTCATGGGCCAGACCAGATATTCCGACGAGCATTGAAGTGGAGTGTTAGATGTTCGTGCGACGAACGTTGAGCTTTAAGTGGATTCTGGAGACACTAGCGGTTCGAAGAACTATTTCCGGCGTCGATTGAGCAACTCACAATCGCAAAAGTTGCGCGTTTATTCCGCCGAGATGTTGTTTAAGGAATCCACAGGATTGGAAGCAATGTATGCCCAGTTTGTAGATGATCACATTTCGTGTTGGGGTTTCCTCGGCTTCAACGCGGAGGGACTTGATCGACCCGGCTACAATTGTCTGGCACATTATCTGACAGTGACTTCTTTGGTCTCGCCTTGTTAGCTGGAACGCCTTCCAGCATCGTTGGTATACTCGGCTTTGAGCATAGCATTCAAACTGCCTCTTTTGACGGGACACTACAGGGATGTTCGTGGCAAATTTAGAACCTTCACACGTGCAACTCAATAGCAGTCTAGAGTGTCTGCCCGCTGCTTTGATGGCGTCATATTGTACACCACGATTGAGAAACGCCTCAACATATTGTCATATTCGAAAGCGACAAATTGAGGTAGCTACAATGCTCTGTTCTGCTACCTTGCATGTGCACACTCGCTGCCATCAATGAGCAAAGCTTGGGCGTGTTCTTAGATTGCCGTTTGCCGACACGTCAACCGTCCTTCCTTCTCCTACAGTGTGATACAGCGCTTGCCGTGGATCATCCACCTCGGATATCCTTGAGCACCACTACGTTCCCTTCTCCGGCATTACCTTTCCCAAAATTGCAGATGTACTCGCATCCATCTTTCTTATACAAATTTTCCTCAATCCAACTCGGATGGCTAATAAACATACCCATCGACATCTTCTCCAAGATGTATGCGTGAAGTACTATACGGAACCGCTCTCCATTCTTGGCATTGGTTAAGAGGATTGGAATTAAGGTTCGCCCAAGTGTATGCCCTGAATGCCCAAAAAGAAAGGTGACTTTTCGATCTTGTGCCTCCATCGGTGGCCGATGTTCTTCTGGGATGGAGTTGTAGAGTTTCTGACTGATGAAATTGCCTTCCCCAGCAGCGATGCAGACTCCGAAACTGCCGTCCGTACTCGAGTCATGGTCTTCAAGGTCGGCGATCAGAGCGGCGCTGTTGCCGACACTTAGGATCTTGAGTGTGATGTGCGATATGCCTCTGTGGGTCTCGTCATACAGTGTTGGTGTATGTTGTACGCTGGACGACGGGCGAACCATGATGAGGATTCGATCGGCGCAGTAAGTTGATGGGAACTTTTGGGCGGTTAGAGATTAAAGAAGCCAATGAAATGACTGCAGCATTGTACATTAGGATTCGAACATACCTTTAAGTGTGGAAGTGGACAAACAAGTTGAGCCTGGTGAGTGGGGGATGCGAGAGATGTTAACTAGGCTTGCTTGGAATGTGGTTTTTAAATTGGCCGCGCCAGTATTTTGGTTGCCTATTGTCAATTGTGAATTGCCACATGAGCTTATTTTGTCGCGTCAACCATTGGCTGCCAAAGGTGGGACCAGGATCCTCAGTCCCAAAAAGTTCATCCAGGTTTCAATGTTGGTCAGCAGGCTCTAGCTCCCCTTACATTGGAAATTTGCAAAAGCCGCTCTTATCACCTGTGCTTCGATTACTACAACAAAGACATCGTAGTATACTGCTTAAATACCCTTGTCTTTTAAATTTACACTCACGCTCCCAAGTTACTAACACACGAATCTCAAGCTGATGTAATACGTTACAGCCTCGCAGTAACTTATGTGGGATTCGTGCCTACTCCGTAGCTGCATATGTCGGATAATTCGGGAAAGTATCGTGCAGCTTTTTCTAAAACGCGCCACCCGCAGTCTGATACGGCAGGGAGCATTTTCTGTGTTCTTGTGGTATTGGTATTGTCAAAGGAGGGTCCATGCTTCCAACAAAGATTGCAAGTGTTTAGCGCTGCTCGGTTATCTTCGAATATTAGCATGGACCATCGATATTATCAGTGATGAATTCCGATCATCCATTTTTGTCATTATAGCAATCTATTCCATTTCATGTGCAACCTCTCACTGCAGCTAGATAATTCTCGCCTAGTCCACTATGCGCACGCCCAATTCTAGTAAGCCAACGGGTGTCGCCTTATCTGCCACCTACCAAGTACTAGTACCTCGTGAGTGGTGTGGAATTGACACTTTCTATCACTTCTCGAATGGAGCCTTGGACATCCTCCAATTTCCATGCTACTATGCTTCGCTCTTCCTCGTGAGTTCGACGTACATGAACCCCTCAAATAACGCAGCCAGCGATGAAAGTCAAACATAATCCAAGGCTAGGTACAAAAGAGCGGTCAACATTGCGAGACATCTGGCAACTTCTATTTTCCTGCTCACTTCGTTCTTGAAAACCTTCTTCAAGATATACATTGCAAAACTAGACCGTTCCTTGCTACCCTGCACAAGTCGACGCTTGTCGTAAGAAAAAAAAAGAGAGTAATACCCGCACGAATTACCATCCTTATCCTCCAAGGCAAGGCTACTCACTCCTCACCAACCCAACATGGCAACCCCCAACCCCACCCGCCAAGAAGTAACCCGCTCCCTCAAACGCTATTTCCAGCGCTGGCTCACCCGCAACTCCATGGACGAAATCTTCCCCCACATCTACCTCGGCGGCTCCTACGCCGCCGAAAACATCTCCACCCTCACCACCAAAAACATCTCCTTCGTCATCTCAATCATGAGTAAGAACCTCCCTCCCTCCACGCGCGAAGCGTACATGGATAAACGCATCGAACACGTGTATATTAAGAAACGCGATGATTCTGACGAGGATATTCTGGCTGTGCTGGGCGAGATGTGTGCGCTTATTGAGAAGAAGAGTCAGGGGGGGAAGGGGGTGTTGTTGCATTGTGCGATGGGGGTGAGTCGGAGTGCGACGATTATGGCTGCTTATGGTACGTTTTTTCCTTTTGTCATTTTCTCTCCAGACAAACCATGATAGATATCAACTTTAACGTATTCTCATGGCGGTTAGTCATGCAACGCTGGGGTATATCTGGCTCTGAAGCCGTGAGTTTTATACGCAATAAGAGACACGTTGTGCAGCCGAATCGGGGGTTTTGTGAGCAGTTGGACGTTTGGGAGAGTTGTAGGTATGATGTTTTTACGGCGGAGAGGGCGCCGAAGGAGGCGTATGAGTTGTGGAGGAAGAAGGTCGAGAGGGAGAGGGCTGATCCAGAGAGGATTGACAGGGAGATTGAAAATCTTCGCAATGCTGAAGATGATGCTGATACAGGGGCCGCGTGAGTGGTGATGATTCTTCTGGGCTGTAGTGCCTGCATTGCGAGTGGGGTGTACGGTCATAGCATCGATGGTTGCATCGCGCCGGTGTTGGCGAATGGTGTGGGATATCCTTATTGGTAGCTATGTAACGTTTGGCATGCATAGATTACACTCGCGTATCAGGATGGCACGTCAATGATTTGTGGCCATACGGAAAGATCTGTTTCAAGGATCGATTCCAAATAAGTCGTTGTTCTGCTCCGAGAAGAAAAGAAACGCTTAGAAAACTTATATCGCAATCAAATGCCTCCGAGAAATAACCTTTCCACATATTTTAAAACAATACATAGCCACCTATATTTCAAGCAACGTCCTACCTACCCTCCTCCAATGTCTCACTTTCATACTGAGCCCCCAGAGGAGCAGGCCTATATTTCCCATCCAGCTTCGCTATCTCCCGTGCATAGCGCAGCCCCTTCTTAGTTTCAAGCTCTTGATAGACGGCCTGGCACCATTTCAGCTCTTCGCCCGGTTGCCGCCGCAGACAGAAGAGGGCGGCTCTTAAAGGGAACAGGCTCTTTGCTGCGCCTTGAAGGCCCATGCTGTCGTTCAGAGAGTAGGGCATTGAGCGCATGATGTTTGTTGCGAGTTCTAGGCGCTGGGGGCCGCCGTGCTGCGAGAGAAGTTGATGAGCCGTCTTCCTTAGGTCGACTGCTGGGTCGGGATCAACAGAGCTAGCTTGGTTGGTACTTGCGCTGGAGAGTATAGCTCCGCATGTGAGAGCAATCGCGCCGCTTAGTACCAGCTTCAAGGCCCAGTATGTCGCCGTAATGTACGCAAGACGAAGACTGGGGAAAGAGAATGGTGATAGTCTTTGAGACTTGGAAGCGTCATTGGCGAGGGACTCTTCGGCGCTCCCCACTACTACATCTGAATTTGTGGTCCAGTACAAAGGCGATGGAGACTGCTGAATAAGTTCATGGTACCAAGCTTCGAAGCCTGCATGCATTTCAGAACAGCGTTGTAAGTATGAAGAGAGCTGCGAAGTCCCTATTCCAGCATTGGTGAGATCGGTGTTGTCCATCTCTTCCAGGATAGCAGCGAGAGCGAAGCCTTTATCGTAAAGCCGCTGACAGACGTCTTTACCAGTGGCACCCCACGGAATTGTTGACCAGTCCGAATCTCCCAAGAACGACGATTTACGGAATTGTATACATTGAATCATCTACTCGGCATGGTTAGATTAACAAAGCTTTGAATGGTGGCTTGGCTTTATACCTGTGAATAACGGAATTCCTCTAATATTGAGAGTGCCAACGGAGTCGAGTGCCTGGCAGGGCCCCGCTGCCGGACCAGATTACCAAGACCAGATATGTGGCTATTCCATCCAGCGATTGATGGAGTGGTAAGCTCAAAGAGCTACCGATTAGTCAGCAGTGAGCGAGTAAAAGATGTGTGAAGAGGGCTTCTAGCCTCATAGATCGATAAAGCGTATCCAGCAGCGAATGTATTATCCTCATACGTAATCTTCTCACTTGACAAGCTTTTCTGTAAGACTTGCAACCCACGAGAATAATAACATCTCCCTTGCAGAGCCAGCGACTCGTCTCCATTGATCCAGCCGAGCCGTGTCATAGCTAGCGCCTTGAGTGAGTAACAGATTGCATTTCCAGGCTCTGGGAGACTAATGAGAAGCTGCAGCCAATGGTTGTGTGAGCCGTCTTGAGCGTTAGTATATGAAGGGATGTACTTCTCCCAAAACAAGAACACGATTTGTTGGTCAAAGACGGTCGAACTGCTAGGTCGAGTGAGCAATCGATTATCACGTGCTCTGCGATTGTACGAGACTTCGTGGAATGAGGGGGCCTCGGATTCGGTCGTGTGGCTTTCCGGCTTCATATAGTTCGAAACTGGCAGAGCTTTAGCTTCTTCTAGCCCGTTTCTCTTTTCCAGACCCCCAATAGTTCTGTTAATAAACACGGGATAGCGCTGATACCCTTCACATGTTCGTCCACTTTGGCTGCATTTCTTACAGGACGGTTCGCTGAGATCGCACTTTCTTCCACATTAGGGCTAATTACTCGACAAGGATTTAGTCAACACTAACACGAATCTTCCGCCTTCTACATGTAGCGCAGCCTTTTGATTTCCCTGGAATTCCAACCATGGCCAGGCCAGCGCTCTCCAAGTCAGGTTAAAACGTGTAGATCGCGAAAGTTAAGTTTCTGGCTGAACGCTTAGTCTGACTCCTCAACTTAGAGTCGAGCTTGCACGCTTTATACGCCTCCTCTATAAAGCAGCCTTGTGCGCCTCATCCATTGACATCACACTCGTTCAGCACAGCTTCATTCGGGCCCAAGTCAATCCGCTGGGAAACATAGCCCAGGTCTCTGACCAGCATAAAGGAACTGAGACACAGCCATATCCGTCTCTCATGTTATTTATGGTAAACTGGCGTTATGGGAAAGATATGCGCCTAAAGAACGAAGGTAGTGCATGTAACCCATTTTATCCGCAGATCTGCAGATCTCAGTGCTAACCCAATGCAGGTGTCAAGTTGCGAGATAAGCGAGGCTTGGCATATAAACAGTGAGGGGGAAGCACGATCTTGCAGTGTAGCCCTGGAAATCGGAATGGGTACCCGCGAGTAGGATTAGGTGGCTTCGGTCTCACGGCCAGCTATTTTGTATTGTCAGATATGATTGGTTGTCGCTCGATTTTCCCCTGCTTTCGAAGGGAATTGCAAATATACGTAAAGATGGTGCATGATGTGTCAGCTAGAGTACACATAGCCTACTCCTGATACGTAATGAATGAGTGGGACGTCGTATCAAAGAGACGTAGATGTTTGCCATCCCCCCCAATTATGTAATGACCTTTTGCCAGCCTCATACCTTTTCAGTCGTCTCCCGCATTCACGACTTCTTTAGGGACATGGCACTCTTCGAAAGGGACTCCACGCTTGCTGCTACCCTGTCCAATTCACAACGAGCCAAAGGATGCGTACCATACGATCCAGACGCTATAGCACCAACATACGGCTACGATCCTACTCTGAGTGCTGGTATTGTCTTCACGGTCGTGTTTTTCCTCTCGTATACAGTCCACACGGTCCAAGTATTCCAAAGTCGAAAATGGTGGTTCTATGTATTTGCGCTTGGCGCAGCGGGTATGTGGCACCTCGTCACTTCTCCAGACTGATTTGATATTTGCCGCAGGAGAATGCATTGGCTGGGCCGGGCGTACAGCCGCACATCATTGCCCGTACAACAAGACACTGTTCTCTCTTCAGATCTCCATCCTCATCATATGTGAGCTTCATGCAAGTAAATCGTCCTTTCGGACGGCTGATAATGCTAGCTCCTTGCTTCTTTAGCGCCGGTATATACTATATCCTAGGTAGGTTGATCAACAAGTACGGCCGCCAATACAGTCTCATATCCTCGAGTATGTATCTCAAGATCTTCATCACCTTTGACATCGTCTCCATAATCATTCAGGCCATCGGCGGTGGCATGGCTTCCGCTGCCGGCGGAAAAGACCCACCAGGGAACACAAAGCCAGGTACCAAGATCATGATGACTGGTATCATCATTCAACTTGTCTCAATGTGCGTCTTTGGGTTCCTGTGGCTCATCTTCCTCTGGCGAGCGCGCAAAATGCGTTATCCAAAGTCACTGGTTTGTGCAACAACATTCTCAGCCTTCTGCATCATCGTCCGGAACTTCTAGCGTGCCATCGAATTGTCGCAGGGCTGGAACGGATACCTAATCACACACGAAATCTACTTTGCCGTGCTGGACGGTGCATTGATGGCCATGGCTGTGGGTATCTTCAACGTCTTCTTCCCGGCCAGGCACCTTAGCGCTGAGAGTGACGAGAAGGACGAACCAAGGAGACTTCAATGGTAGTGTCCACGGGAGGTTCGGACGCCAAGAACTCCTAAGTGCCCTGGTGCACTTGCTTGGGGTCATTTAACAATACCGCCGACAAGCTTCCGCTGGCTTACTGCAGAGTTTCAGAGCTTTGGTAGATCAGTCTTTCCTGTCAAGCGTTTTCTTGGTCTGTGAGACGTCAATAGAGGACTAAAAACCCCAGCCATATATAATAGTCTTCAAAAGTCAAACCATAAATGCCAATCATAGCGTGATCCCGGCGAACTTTTCAGAATATCATACGTCTCAATATTTTCCACTGGGAATGAATGGGTTCAGTGGTAAAATCGCAGCACAACTCGTCACTTGCACAGCAATCACCGTGCCAATCGTAACAGCTCCCTTGGGAATTGCATTTCTCCACAATGCATTTCCTCTAATCCCTTCTACGCCAGCGACAATGCCGCTACCAAATCCACCCGCCACGGCACCCATGAGCCAGCATTTCCAGAATGGCTTAGGTGGCTGCTGCCCTGGAGACAACGTCGTAGACAAATATGTGTAGGTCCCAAAACAAAAGAACAGCTTCGCGGTTTGGTTCACCAGGCTCCTCACACTGGGCCGGCTCCGTTGCACGACCGCCTGAGCCAACACCTCAGCAAAGCCCCCAACAGCACCAGAAACCCCTCCTTTGACCGCAACGGGAACCGGGAGGGGCTCGACCCGGTATCTTGCGAGGTCAAAGACCCAGAAGCGAATGCCACCACGGTATATAAGGGTTCTGGCAATAGCTCCGAAGGCGGGAGGTGCAGAGAGAGTATTGGGCCGCGGCCAGACGCGTTCAATTGGTATGGTGCTGGCGCCAGCTAGGCAGCCAGTCAGAAAGAAGGTAGCTTGGCTAGCAGGTGGCGGGATACGTCCTTCGCGTATGAAGGATGGCACGTTCTTGAGGTCCTCGGGCGATGCCATCTTGGAAGAGCATTCGCATGTTGTCGTGGGCTTATTGAGGTCCCTAACGGATCGAATTTAGCGTCCGGGGGCGGCCCGAACGCGCCAAATTTAAGGTAAGATAGAAGGGTTTACCCCTCAACCGCATAAACCCATCAACCGCATAAGCCCTGTAGGGCTGGACCTAGAGCGCTGCACTCGCCGCTAAAGACCCCCCGAAGGTCCCCGTAGGATAGGCGCCGGAGCATCCGAGCTTTAGGGTATCTTTAGGGACCGGCTCAGCGCTCTAGGTCCAGCCCTGTAGGGCTTATGCGGTTGAGTGGTGAACTCTTCTACCTACCTCTATTCATCGCCCTAGGTTGAACGGTGGCCCAGGGACAACTAACACCATAGGCTGCCATCTTCTGCAGGGTTCAGCCCACATAGGTCGCCACTTGATTAAGATCCAAGGAAATAACACTATAGTGGGCTACAATGCGTAGAATTAAAGCACTCCCTTGGCCCGCGCAGAAATTTACATTTAGTCTCTATATTTTCCCCTGGCTTTATCATCGGCCGCGCGGGCGTGCATCGACCTAGAAGCGTAGATCTAGGACCTAATCAAGAAGGTTCCTAGCCTGGGAAGAAGCTGCCTGTTTGCTTGGATCGACGAGTAATATTGGAGAGGTAATCTGACAACCTTCTATTGCAGTAGTAATTTCATTCGTGCCGACTTTGAGATTACCGGTCTGGTGGCATTGTACAAGGTCACGGGTCAGCACCGGAAAGCTGTCTGTCACTGATTGCAAAAGCGCGGTTACCCTAGCATTAACTTCCCACGGTCCAAAGGGGATGGCGAACTCAGCAACACCGTAAAGAGAGGAGAATGTAGTTCGAAGAATAGACTCGCGGATTGGAATACCAGCAGCTGTATATGTGTATCCAGTCGAGGTGTTTCGATATCTGCGAGCATGCCTTGAGCTTTTTGTATAGGACAGTCTAAATTGATTTCGAAATCAGCCATCAGACAGCTTCTAGTTAAACCAGCGCCTCCGGAAATTGTTGCTGATGAAAAAACAAGGTTCAGCGACGAAGCTGACGATAATCCTGTAAGGAGAGCCAGAATCAATACATGGCCAGCAATCGAGACTATTGGCATACTAAGACATGAACAATGGCATGCAATTTAGCGCAAATACCCGTCGAATGAATCATCACAGGTAAATATTGTTTAAGACTTGTTCAGCCAGAGCGCCTGAAGACACCAGGACTTGGAGAATGCAGAAGCGAACATGACTGTGCCCAATGACAGACATTGGATGATTGACTGCGTGAATTGAAAGTCCTTATGACTTAACTTCGATAGTCAAATTGCTGTGCGTAACAGGCATCATCATCGATCGACCTTCTAAGCTGTCAGAATGCATGCTTTTGTGAAGATGACCGACTTATTCGTGATCCTGTGGGGTGGTGGTCAACTGGCGAGGTCTAGATTACGCGATCAGGACGCGGTCACCTTCAAGAGCCATAGCAAAATGATTTGTGATTCGGTTGGCCTGCTGGACGCCAAGCGAGGACCGAGGGATTGGCTGAAAAGATGATACATGCGACAGACAGAACTCGGAAGGCCGGGGTCCGAGATGGGCCTGTGACAAAGCATCTGCCTGTACTTTACAAAGTACTATTTTCCTAAACGGCTCTCCACCAAGGCTGACCGCCTCATGAACTAGATGACCTATCTAGTTAAAGAAGGGTCCTGCACTTACAAGGGAGATCTTTCTCTGACCATGAGCAGACTATGAACCTTCCTGCACAGACGTTAGAAGTCTCGGGCGAGCCGCGGCATAGCCTATACGATTGTAGCATGATGGACTGGTGGTACGTACGGCGATAAAGACCCTCTAAACCGTCTCTCGTCAGCTCGTACCTCTAGCTGCGTATGGAAATCGTTGCGGTGTGGGTTTATTATGTCTCCTCTGATCGTATTCTCACGTAATATTCAGATTTCGCGCTGTGATCTCTCTAGTAAGCCTTTAACTACCCTTGATCTTCGACTCTTGAGTCAAATCGGCCGTAAAATTTACCTTCGCTTCAGTGCAACTTTGGTGTAGCTTTAGGATTTCGTAGGCTGCCTTCTCTAACTTCCTATCTTGAGATCGACCTCCCTGGGGTATAATTCCACAGAATATAACTTGATTTAAATTTGCTCGTCTTGAACATCATGTCAGCTCCGGCTTCGAAGGGTAATGAGCCTGGGACAAGGCAGGAACTCAAGCTGGGTCAGAAACTTCGGCTGTCTTGTGATGAGTGCAACAAGGCCAAAGTAAAATGCGCGAAAGAGAAGCCTACCTGCAGCCGGTGCAAAGGCCAGAAGCTTCAATGCGTCTACGGAGTTTCTTTGAGAGCTGGAAAACGCGCTGCCGCACCGGGACTTAGCCGATCTCATCCCCAGTCTCAGTGTCGCAATGCAATGACCAATGAGAGTCACATAGGGGTGAAGTTGGCTGCCGACACATCCAGCAAAGTTATAGCCCCTGGAAACTTTCGATCTTCAAGACCGCAAGAAGATATAATGGATAACCCACTCCATCCATTCATGTACTCCGGTGACCCTAGCGGTGTACTAGACCACAGAGGACTCGACGCATACAACACATCGCTCCAGCAAGAAACCATACAGCCCTACAACATGGACCTGTTACCCACAGAGTCTGTCGAACGAATGTCCAACCAGCTACAGGATTGGACTGACCATGACTGGCCTGACTCCATCGATCAATCTCCAAATTTTATGGCTTCGCCGGCTCTTCAGATCTTTGACTGGGACAGCACCTCAAATTCGGCATCAACGCCCGTAACTCCCGGCCTCACGCGTTCGCCCGCAGATTTTGCCAGCCCTTCGTCATCGATAAGCTCCGCCGTGGGTATGACCACTCTGGGGTCTTACCAGACTACTGCATCATCGATGAGTGCGTATTGTTCGACTTTCTGTCTACCAGACTCGAGCGTATCCGTCAACTCTCAGCCTTCCATCCAACCCTCCGCGATATCCTGGTTACCAGGTTTTCAAAGCTCAAAATGCCAATGCCAACTTGCCATCGTTTCCCTCCAAAAAGCTCTTCTCGGCACTTCTAATCTCGAAAGTACATCATTTGATGTCGTTCTTGCTGCCAACAAAGAAATCTTGAGGCGCTGCACCATCTTGATCGAATGTGAATGCTTTCCTAACGATGTCTCAACCGTCATGTCTCTATCGGGTATCATAGCAAAGATGATCTCTATATACTGGACTAGGGCCAGCGGACCAGGAACGCCTATCAATACAGACGCTTTTTCCAGTCTTGAGGATACAGCGAATCGACTCGCAGATGGCACAGAGAAACAGTCGCGTAACCTAGAAGCTTACCGTAGCGATAAGTTGGATGAGAGAGCGAAGATCGAGCTCGTGTTGGTTGAACTAGAGAAGTTGGAGAAGCTAGTGCAGGCATTTCAGAGGGTCTGCTATGAGAATGGCTGCGTTGTTTCCGACTTCGAAGATGGAGAGAGCAAAACCCAGGACCCAAGGACTTTGCTCTGGCGATCTTTATCCGAGTTCCTGACACAGAGGGTTCGATCTGCGTCAATGGATCTGCGGTCAAAAGTGCTGGCAGGTGAAGACAGTCATTGGTGCTGAGGAGTCGTCTGCTGAGCTGGGCGTCTGGCAAATGGATAAGGTACTTATAGTTGCATTAGGAGGATCTTCGATGAGCTTGATTTGCTGCGATCATCACATCTGAAACATTGATTGTACATAATTAGCATTAGGTCTGCCAGTCAACGTTGGAAGACAATTCTCAGGGACTGATAACCCGGTAAGAGCCGTCCGCGAGTTCTGGACTTGCTCGCTAGAGTACAGCCAAATAAACTACTGCATGCCTCGGGACCCATAATAGTAGCTTTGCTACTGTAAGTTGCACTGCGCCGCAAGCACTAACTCGCAGATACAATCACCAGCTGTGGTTGAGCTGAGCTCCTACCTGTTTCTGTGTTAATCAGTGGGCTTTTCCGGGTCCACCCTTGAGAAATGTTGCTTCCCTAATTCGCAAACATCTTCATCGCTGTTGAGAAACTTTACTCTCAAAGGCAACAGACGATGCTGGCGTAGAGCAGAATTTGCAGTTCTGAACTCACTAGCCGCCTTATATTTGTGCAGGACTTATGCGTCATTTTGCATTGAATCCAAATCTCCATCCATGGGAACATCTAGGAATAAGGTAGGGCACGTGGCGCCCATAAGCTGAGCAACGAAACGGAAGCGGTGGGATTCCTTACAGTAGGCAGTCCCCTTCGCACAACAAGCCATCCAGTTATCGTTCAACACTGCTTGAACCTCAAGCCACGCGATATGTGCCACAGATCTCCCGGTCTGCCCACGTCATAACACTTGTCGCAAAAGATCGTCACAAATAATCGTCCCAATTTCAAGCCAAAGCCTGCAAGTATGGCACAAGCGGTGCGTCGAGTGTGCGTCGAGTCAGCATTTAGCAGACGGGATCGTCCAAAGGATTTCCGCTTACAGCCTGGAGGAAGGAGCCACCAACGCTATCATCCGTCGCTCTGGCACGGAAACAGCCTAGTTCTAGGGGCCAATCACCGCCGGAACAATGACGTTTTAGGCGCAAGAGGCCCGCTACGTTAGGCATGCTTTAGGTATGGATTAGGTATGGTTTCCTGCTTGCTGGTTGTAACGCGGCGCAAACCCTACAATAGTACTTACTGAGTGCATTTGCTTACCGACTTTGTGCGAATCAGAACTCCAAGTAATACGCTTTTGGCTTTCGAAGAGACACAGCAGCTGCAAAGTCCGGGAGAAGCCGCAATGAAACCCTACTATTCAATCTTTCGCTGCAGTGAAAAGGCAGGCCTTGCCTCGTCTGATGCTCCATCACTTCATCTCTTCCAATCTGTCTACCAAAGGTTTCGTATCCCAATATGGCTGTCTCACTACCACCAGGCGTGGATTTGAATATGATCCCTTCAATGGCTCCACCTCCAGGAGTCGTTTCTAACTTCATCAATCCTGTCACCTTGGCAAATCCAATCCTCGCCGTTTGCACTGCCACTTCGGCATTGGCAATCATCCTCTTATGCATGCGGCTATACTCTACAACGAGGATCACCCGCTCAGCTTCATACGATGATGCTGCTGTTGTCGTTGCTCTAGTTCTCTCCTTCTGCTATTCTGGTGTTGTCATCGACTTCAGAGACAATGCCAGGCATGGCTGGGACTTGCCACTGTCTGCCTACACACCTGGCTTCGCCAAGGTAGTCTTCGCTGAGCAGATCTTCTCGGGTCTGAGCCTGTTTTTCGGCAAAGTGTCCATCCTCCTCCTACTCTTCCGACTCTTCGCACCAACTCGTTGGTTTAGATATATGATCTATCTTGGCATCGCCTGGACCACTCTCATTACGCTTGTTTCCATCATTGTTGCGGCTGCCTTGTGTACACCGCGGCATGGCGAAGCTTTCGGTGATGTGCCGGTTGCTGAGAGATGTTCGAAGGAGACTACGTGGGCTCTTATTGGAGGAATTAGTGATGTGGTGGTCGACTTGTTTATCATTTACTTACCTATTCCAATGCTATGGAAGCTCAACATGGGACTTCAAAGAAAAATTGGAATCATGGCCATATTCCTGACGGGCTTTGTGTACGCTCCCCTTCGTTCGCGGCTGCCTTTTTCCATTGTCACTTGGAACCTTTTCACTAACCCTAATTTATCAGTGCTTGTATGGCCAGCATCCTAGGTCTCGTGTATAGGGTTAAATTGTTTGAAAACTCGGACACACTCTGGCAAACGGGTGTAATTGAAATTCTCGTGTAAGCATCCCCCCCACCGTCCTTTTATTAAACACCTGCTCATCCCACTCCAGCGTCATCGAACTCAACGTCTCCATAATGGTAGCCTGTATGCCCGCCTGCGCCGTCCTGTTCCGCTACTACATCACCAAGTTCAACCCAATCTCCACCCTCAGGACCCGCTTCTCCTCGCAGCACAGCAGCAAGCATCACAAGTCCTCTCACTCTCATCACAAGTTCTCTCACTCTCGAGCCTCTACCATAGTCGCTTCAGCAAGCAGGCCCTCAGAATCTTACGGCGACGAGAACGCCAAGAAGACAAATCATTGGAGGGTAAAGAACCTTTTCAACAGCAATGTAGCGCCGCAGATCACGAGGGATCATACGCAGTCGGGCGTCCTGAAGACGGTAGATTTCGATGTCTTTGATGAGAGGAAGGAACTCGCAAAGCCGGAACCTGGTTCGATTGAGTTAAGAGAGATGGGTCCTGACGCCGAGAAAACATCGGCGACGGCGCCGTTTGATATGGTATGATTTCCTCAACGTTGAAATCTACTTCCGTTTCGGGGCGCAATTGATGGCTCTTCATGTATAATGAGATTCTATGAGCGGCATAGCAGGGATTTCTTGGGTTGGTCATTATGTAATAGACCTGTTGTTATTTACATCCAAGTCAATATATTATGAGACCGATGTGTAATGCATACGAAAGTACACAAAAGCCCTATATCGACCCACAGGCACAAATTCTACATACCTCGAATCTCCTAATCCTATCATGCAAATCTAAGCGACTTGATCTCATTGCACAGAAGGAGTCCACTGCTCTTCAACCATGTACGTCTTGCTAGCTGGGCACATTGCTCTGAAAATACTAAGGTTGATTAGCCAATTCCGCAGAGCTTCAGCTCCTGAGGACACTCACATCGACGCCAGAGCACCAGAAGCCGACCAATGAATATACCAAATGGTACTTGAGCTTTCTGCGAGCACGCTTAGAACAATTATCCCGTGATGTCACCAACGCAATTCAGACTGTCCCAGTCCAACCAGAATCCCTCCCACGTTCCGAAGAAATGTATGATTTGATCAGGGTCGTCGCAGAGAGCATTTCTGGACAGAGTGATCTCACATACGACGGCATTGTTGGCAATCTTGAGGCAAAATCGCTTCTCGAGGCCAACGACGAAGCCTACTTCTTCGCTCATCAGTTAGTTTTCATTATTACCGGAAGCATAACGATGCTCTACGAGCCGTCTCTGCAACCGGAAACTGATAGACTCGTAATTATCGCTGGAACGACGGAATGGCAGAGGACTCCTCGGTACGTAACATGGACGAAGCACTATCTAGAAAGAACTGAAATAACAGAGCACCCGATTAATGTGCTCTTGAAGCATCTGAGTACCTTGGAAGGCCCAATTCCACACCAAAGCAACGAGAGCTCTAGACTAGAGCAAGATGCCTTACAGGCTTCTAATTTATCCTATTGCACACTCACACGTATTGGCTGACATCAAGATCCAGTGGGTGGAGAATGTTTGCGAATATCTAGAATTTAACCAGCGGAACAAGTTCCTGAAAATATTCTGTTTTCCCTCGTTCTGCGCAACGATGTGTTCAGGAAATCCGGACTTAACGTTCCTTGATAAGTAAGTGTAAGCCTCACACTCCGATAAGCTCGGTCCATAACCGTGAGCTAGGTTATTCGACGAGTGCTTGCCAGAGTCAGCAACCACAGTACGATCAGATTACTCCAGGTCTGCTGCTTATGACTTCTTTCGCGAGATCATATTCACATACCGCCTAATTTTCGGACAAAGTAAAGACTCGTGGAAAGCATACCGGACAAGCAACAGCACAGAGCGCATTGGGATCCTCTACATCCTATACTTTGCGGAAATGATTGGTCCAACGTACCAGTCTATCGTGAGCTTGATGCTCCAGATGTGAGGGCTGTGTACTCAGCACGATCTGATCACTCCTTTTTCGCCGAAAGGCTTATCAATCTTCAACAACACATTGCAACTCAATCTCCAAAAGACTGGAAAGTACTATGGGGAGATCGTAGAGACGTAGCGTGCTTTTGAGCTTTGTGGGTGGTTGTGATTTTTGGCGGCGCATCCATCTTTCTCAGTCTTTTTCAGCTAGTATTGGCGGCAGCCCAGGTAGCGAGTAGCTTTGAACGTTCTTCGTCTAGGTTTTGGGCCATGAATCGCTATCTTTCGATGATCGCCATTTGCTGTGGAGAACAAGAGAGTTACTACAGTCGGAGACCCAGATCAGAGTATCTATGACTGGAGATCTGCAGAGATCAAGAATCTGAAGAGGATGCAAAAGCAATATCCAGATACGCTGGTAATACACCTTCAAGATAATTATCGATCCTCCGGAGCTATCTATGCTTAGCATTGATGATGTAAGAGATTAGAGCATAATCAATAGATACAGACAGTCTTAAATATTTTAACACTTAACATAGTATTTTGAGCAGCGTGTATCCTTTATTGGACATTGGTTAAGTCTTGAAAAGCTTTAAATACGGCTGGTAACCATTAAAGCTATAATCTTTAGCGGTATTAGTAATAGTCAGTTATCATGAGTTAATTTTATATGCATAGCTAATACTCCATTCTCTTACATAGAAATCTCGCAAAACGTCCGTCAATAGTCTGGCAAGACTCTGATGAAGGTATTAGGAAGTTGCCTTTGACGAATGATCGGACATCTGAGTCTCTCTGATTGGATGAGTCTCTTGAGAGGGGGGCAAGGTTGGCGGTTTCCTTGGCCCAAATGTCTTCTCCCAAGCACTCATAAGCTGAAGCAGCGTTCCCTCCTCGTTTTCCCTGGCTATCAAATTCATTCCAAAAGCTCGACCGTTGAAGTCTGCGAGCCCAAGAGGTACCGTGGCGACAGGATAGCCAGCGGCAGCAGCAAAACTCGCCATACGAGCATCAGCTGGGCCCATAATCACATCGATTCTGTTCTCGTGTAAGGAATTTTGTATCGCTGTTCTCGCTCGACTTCTGGTAATTTCTAGACCTCGTCTGTATCTTTCATCCGACATTCGATTGTTCAAGGCTTCTAGCAAGCCATTCTGATCTGGCTGTCCTGGAAAGCTTCAGACTTTGATTTATAAGGAAGCGGTTTTCTCACCTGGAGGCAATTCAAGATCTTTACGCTCATTGTTGAAATCGATGAGCTCTTCAAGGGTACGAATCATTTTCTTGCCTAACGTGGTTTCCTCTTCGAAAAGTTCAAAATACTCTTCCAATGACGCCTTGAAGTCGTGGTCTAGTTCGGCAATAAGCTTCTATCGCGCAATAGTCTGCACGATAAGCATCTTACTCATTAGATCATCAATATCCTCGCCACCTCCAGCTTGCGTTTCCTCCATTGTTATTAGTGTCACTCTCGAGACGACCTTCGCCCCGGCCGCGCGAATTTTCGTTTCAGCTTCCTCCATGGCTTTGAACTGCCTTTTGATTAGCACATAATTGCTTTCAGTGCAGGACGAAACATACGGTTTGCTTACGAAAACCTTCATTCGGCTCTACCACGAATTCGGCAGGCTGCCACAGGCTAGGATCGACGAACCCCACCCTAAGACCTTTCCAGGAGCCCTCCAGGTATGAAGAGTAGTCCGTACGCCCTAACAAGACACCCATGATATTGGCAAGATCTTCGGAGGTTTTTGCGAGTCCGCCAACACTGTCAAATGCTGGGGATATTGGCTGAATGCCTGCAGTGTTCACTAATCCAGGTGTTGCCTTCATTCCATACAGCGCCGCTCGGGTCACCGGCTGCACCAGCGAACCATCTGTTTCCGTGCCTATCGATACCGGAGCGAAGCCTGCAGCCACTCCTACAGCACTCCCGGAAGATGAACCACAGGGTGTCTAGAAAGGTGCAAAGAATCAGGATGCAATATCTGCTTTTGTATCTGGAGTTTTGCTCACGCTATGACCTAGGAAGGGGGCGCTTGCAACTTCACCTCTACCATAAGGCGATCTGGTCTTAACGAAGTCGTCAGTCACGCATCTGCTAACCTTTCTATGGTTAACATACCTGTCCACCAACTGCAGACCAACCACTGGTCATCATTGAGCCTTTCATTCCTCCGCGCTCCTAGCGAGCTTGGTATCAATATGGTTTAATTACTTTGAGCAAATTCAACCACTCACAGTCAGATTTGTCTTAGCTATAACAATCATGCCGGCCTTGATCAGAAGGTCAACGACCGCGGCATCCTTGATGGCTTTGGCACCTTGGAGTGCGAACGAGCCACAAGTGGTCTCCATACCCAGTGATGGAGTGCATATTGTGTCCTGTAGTGAACAATCAGCGATCAATTTCTCAGACAACAGTAGTGCTACAAACCTTAATAATGACTGGGATTCCATGCATTGGTCCTATGGGACCCTCTTCCTTCCTTCTCGTATCTAACTCTCGAGCCTTGCACAAGACTTCGGCTCGGGGCGCTGTTGAAATGACAGCACGGAGGCATGCGCCTTCGATATTGTGCGCATCAATCTGGTTCAAGTATGTCTCTACTAGTTGTTCACTTGTGACCTTCCCATCCTTCAGCAAAGTCTGCAACTGAGCAGCTGAAAGGCGCAAGAGATCAAGGCCCATTGTGTTCAGATGACGGTTGACGAACATCTTGGGCTTTCAGTACAAGGCTTTGATGTCTTAGCAATAATTATTGAATGATGACAAGTGTGTAGTGTAAACATCCACTTTTAAGAGCAAAGGACTGATGGTAGCTTGCATCACGAAGAGTGATGCTAGCGCCAAGGTCAAGGCAGCAATCCGAGACCCTTGTGTGACACAACCACAAAGCATTTTTAGAGCTGATCAGCAGAATTATTTTTAGGTTCGAAACACAGTGATCGCACAACCCATTTTCAACTGCATCAGAGATTGATCTCAGGTTGAACACCTCATGACAACGTCCGACTTCGACTAGAGTTTGCAGCTTGGGTATGTTACCTAAACTTTCATTCCATTATTGTACAATGGCTAGACGTCGGCTATGGTAGAAATCTGATTAGCTAGTATATACTCAGCATATACCGAGTCTGTTTAGGAACTTTATTCCTAAATTCTGAGGCTACACCCTTAAACCTTAAGGACTCCACCCCTAGAATATTAATAGAAGCTGAATATATATTGAGTGTATATTAAGTACATGCTCAGCATATTCAATGTTTGACCTTGAAAGAGCCGCGCGGGAACTACTTTAGTATCTTTATAGGCTTAGACGTATTACCTCCAAGGCCCCTGTAACATACTGCGTATATACTTACATTCTAGCGGTATAACCCTTTTAGTACATACCGAGTATTATATATGATTCTATGATCCCTGACGTCTTTTATCTTCAAGGGTAAATATCAGAGGTGTGGCCCTTATATCTTCGTGCCGGGCTGGGCGTGGGTAGGTGACAGCCCGGGAGATCCCTATATCTAGTGGCCTATGGGAGGAGCTTTCGAGCTTTGATGGTGCTCTTTGGCCAAGGCATGAGCCTGTAGCGCAGAGGGTGCGGGCCCTTGACATTCTTAAGGGAAAGCTTGTATATGGTATGATTTGACTGGGGACTTCGGCTTCATACTCCGGCAAAAAGGAAGCTGTAACCCTTTTCGACTATCCCGCTGAAAATCGCATCGGGACATTTGCTGCCACTAGTGCAGCCGTTCGGCCCGGGCCGCCGGCCTATATTCTACCCGTATGGTACCCCCGCGGGGGAGAAAAATATCGGCACCCTTACAACTTAAAGCTACCTTAATTGATCAACTTAAACTTATTAAGAATTAATAAAAGAAAGGTTTTTATAAGTGAGAATTAGTAATAAAATAACTTATTACGGGTCTATTCTATGCTAAAAGGACTAGCGTTTTGTAAGGCGTGCTAATATTTTTGTCCCCCGGCGCCAGCCCTTACTCACGCAACAGAAGCGAAACAACGGACAGTAAGTATTAGAATGACCGCTGTGAGCACAGAAACTCTCATAATAAAGTATATTACAGGCCTTGGGTCAAGACCAAGGTACAAGCAGCAAAAGCATTGGCAGCCTAATAATCTTCTGCATTCGGCCGAAATGTGGATTCATTCCTGAGAATGATCCAGTCTATGCACTGGATCATCACTTGACTGATTCCCAAACACAGTATTATGACAGAAGAGGGGTGAAATAGCTAGCCTGGACTCACTCCTCCCATTAAAGAATACCGGGGCTTGTGTTGTGATGAGACGCACTGCAGGCCATTGCGGCTAAATTCGAAGCGAAGCGACCGCTTCGAGTAGAGAATCCGTTGTCTGTCAAGCTAAATGGTAATTTGTCCCGCCTCGAACTTGTTCTGGACGGCCTTATAGACAACAAGGCTTATGGGCAAAGTTGTCCACCAGCAAGCGGTCTGTGCCGCTAGCGAGGTGCCGTTGGTATCCATTCGAAGAAATACAGAGTAGTATTTGTCTCTATATCGTGCTAGGTATGGCTGCCTAAGGCCTGGGAGGTGCATTGAGTACAGTTTGATACATGGCATACGCCATTAGTACAGCACAACATCGATGCTTTACACTAGATGCTCCTGTTTATCATCGCTCCGTGGTCATTTGCTCAGTCCTGATAGGCCATTCTCTCTTGAAGCCTATTGTTGCGAAAGCTATGGAGGTTTATATTACATTAAGACGCAAGTCTTCAAAGTCTGTAAGCCTGTTGAGATCTTCGAGTGTTAGGAGGACTGGGAATACTACTTCCGAGTTCACAGTGTAGGCAGGCCTGAGCGATAGGTCAATGGAGTATAAGGCATTGGCTTTAGAAGCAAGACGAGTTAATGCCTAGGTAAAGAGAGCCATCTAAGCCGCCTTTCGATAAGGAATTTACACCACCAAGGAGATAATTGGCAAAAGCATGGCGGCCTATTAGCCGCTTCCCACTCTGTTGCTATAGTACAATGGCGGACATTAACAGGGCATCATCATGGATGACTTTTAATCTCTGTAGATCTTCTGCCCGTTTAAACTTCAAGAACACCTTCCCATGCCTAGCGCCTCGCAAAATCGACAACGCCAACCGTATGCAAATTTTAAACGCGGCATCTGCTATGTACACCAAATCAAACTTGCCTACCGGGTATCATGCGAAGAGTCAGTCTAGTAATCCCATAATTGGACAGTCGAAAAACGAGAATTACGAAAATTAGAAAATATGTTCCGGAGGACAAACATATATAGTTTGAGTCGGGCGACCAGTCAAAGTTCCACCTGAAGCAAAGTGATATATGATGAGCCCGCCAATAAACTCCGGGCTAAAGTCCCAGACTAGGACATCATGTTAAGAAGGTGCGAAGTAATCCATGCGCGAAATTCCTAGAAAGGGCCAAATGAGTGTTGCTGCTCCTTAGAATGATCGCGTCGCATTTGGTTTTCGAGTTCGAGAAGGTTCGACTCCCGTGCAAGATCTATTGCATTTTTGTGATCACACGGTCGTGTCACGTCCACATCGGCTCCCTTATTTAGGAGATACTGGACGACTTGATCATTGTAATGATCGCTCTCAATGGCGGCTTGTAGAGGTGATGATGCGCAGCCAGAAATGTCCGGATTGATTGCACAGCCCTTCCAGTGAATAAGTTCGACAACAGTCGCATTGCCTCCTCTTGCTGCCACCTCAAGAATAGTATGGCCACATGAATCCCTTGTGTTGACGTCGGCTTCAAAGCGGAGCAAAGCCAGACAACATCGTTCATTGCCAGCAGCGGCAGCCACGAACAGGGGCGTTCGTCCGCAGAAATCTCGGACATCGACAAGAGCCCTGACTTTGCTTACGTCCTGCTGACTCCGGAAGTCGACCAACTGGTATCCTTGTCGAACGGAGATTGCTGGAAGCGAGTCATCACTGAGCATAGATTGCAATATCGCTTCGAGAACGTTAGATTTCGGATCTTGGGCGGCGCGGTGCAGAGGCGGTACTGCTCCACCCTTAGGAACGGTGGATACTGAGGTCTTCGACCAAACCTTAGGAAAGTAGAGGTTGATGACATCGGAGCTCTTTCGGAAGCAGTCTGTTAGAAGATTGCCAGAGATTTTCATCAAGTCTGAAGTAGATAACCCCTCTATATTGGTGATTTTTAACGCGATATGCTCACATTCCTCCGTGAGTCCCAATCGTTCAAGGAGTTTGGCCATTCCCACAAAAGTGTCCAGCTTACGCTCATCATACAATGCAGGATACTTGTCGAGGAAACGAAGGAGTCTCAGTAGGATAATTGTGGACCGGTCCTTCTGATGTCTAAAAGTGGCTTGTTGAGCCAACTGATAAATATATATAACGAGGGATTGTAATTTTTGCTCAATGTACGGTACGAGTTGTGGGGGACCATGGTAGTGGCGGCAGGAAGGCGGTCTGAAAGGTGTTGCTGATGATAAAAGTATCCCGAGGACGTTGATTTCTTCTAATCTGAGGTTACACAACGATATTAGAATCTCCAAATATCACTAAGCCTGGACCAAATCTTACTTCGATAATGCTTGTTCCCAAATTTCCTCGTCGGATAACGAGTTGACGGCCTTCTTTTTACCCTTTCCAGTGTTGGGCGAGCGCAATGACATTTCTTCAGCCTGATTGTGGCTCCCTGATGGGGATCCGTCGTGCCATGGCGCTCCAGACCCGTGCATTGGCTCGGGTCCTTGGGCACTTGTATTATCTTGGATATTCGCATCTACCAGAGCAACAGAACTCCTCTGGCCTGATCGGGTGACTGCTGGATCTTCACCAGATCTGAAATTGGGTCCACATGGTTTGTTTTTGCTCTTGCAGAAATCGCATTTCTGCTTCAACGACCAGTCACGCTGGCGAGGTAGGCACTGCAATGTGACACATTCGATCAGCTCCTTGCAATGGTAGGTCTGTTTCGCCCGTCGTTACCTTTCCTCTTCGTTTGCGGCACTCGCTGCACTTTGTAAAGGCGCGGCTTGCTTTGCCCCGAGGCTGACTTGATCTGTCCACCATGATAAGAATATTTGTCTGTTGGTTATCGAGGGATATCGAAGGACGAGAGGATCGCACTTTTCAAGGGTTCATCCATTGCGACCGGTGAGGCTCTGAGGCTTTCACATCTTGTCGTTGGGACAGCGTCCCTTGCGACTGCGCAGGCGTGGGCGCAGCGCTCGCAGCTCGTAGGGTGAGGCTGCTGTCCGGGCACCATCACCACCCACCAAAAGCACGCTTATTTGTTAAGCATTGGTGCGATGCATGGTTCTGACTAGAATGATGAGACTCTCATCGCCTGCCAGACATGAGATGCTAACGCAAATAAAGAGTTGCGATGCGTCTGCGCTTCGCTTTGGCTTGGCTTCGCGACACCCCTGCAACGCTTATTCGAGTGAAGAGAATTTCGCTTCGCCTGTTGCACGCATCCTGACAGGACCTGTTTTCCTGCGATAGCTCGAATGAGCTGTTTTGAAACAGAATTGATTCCTTATTCCTGAGGCATTCCGCCCCGGACATACAGATGTGAACCAGGATGACGACTGCATATGTGGATAGCCGTACCATTGGGCAGTTGAGATGGTGGGTATCAAGCCCAATGAGGCTGAAAGACCCCTCGTAGACCCGGCAATTTGCAATGCCAGGTGTATCGAAAAGAGCGCCCCTTTTGGCTGTGCTCTTGTGTTTCACTTGAGTTCGGTCAGACTTTAGATCTCACACCAGGTGCTCTGTGGTAAATCCGGCGCATCCTAGTGCAAGACAACAGTTACTCGTAAGCCATATTCTGGTCTTTATCAGCCAAAATATTCCCAATTTTAAGTTGGTTCGAATCTCCGTTTTGAGTCCAGCCGCGACTTCACTTCTACTGCTTGGATCAAGAACAGATTGATCCATTGCTTGCTTTCGAATTTTGAGGTCGCGTACTCATACCAAAACATAGATAGTGTTTGTCCAGTCGACTGTGAACCTCTAAAGCTGAAGGCTACCCTACGCATAAATCGGTCTTCAGATAACTGCTGGACCCCAGGTCCTACCTTCCAGAATCCAGATGCAACCAGAGGAGAAAGCTCGGTTTCTTGGTGTGCACATGGACGGAGACGCCATCATCGAGTAACACCCACTCATGGCTTCACTTCACATATCATTGCTAACAGCCGACAGCATTATATGGATCGATGGGCTATGCATCGATCTCATCGATCATAAGCTCAAAGCCCAAAGCATTATCAACATGAGGGATGAGTTTGAAAGGCAGTTGCGTGTGCACTATATGACAGCTCAAACTTTCGTTTTTGACGATCACCGACTTGATCCCGCAAAAGATTTGGGAGAAACCATCAATGATTCCGCTGTGCGTCTGCTGGCCGCTTTGGACTTGCATGAATCTTATTCGGAGCAATTTAATGAGATCACAACGTTTCCAATCGCAGAGAACATGTATGGACGTTCTCCTCGGCCTCTGGTATTTGTCTGCCATGACCTCGGTGGCTTGATCTTGAAGAAAGTAGGGTGACTGCTTCTGGCCTTTCCTTCACTAGTTAACCTTTCAAAGGCTTTACTAATTGGGGAAGAGCGAAGCCCCACGCATTCGTTGGTCCAACGGACGACAGCAATTGTAAGTTTTCCTACTTCCGAAAATCTCGTCGAAGCCATCAGAATTGACAATTGCTGAAGCTATTCCTTGCGACTCCGCATGTTGAAGAGGCATACCAGTGGGCGGCTGAAGTTTCCCCAAATGCGTCCCCTTTAAGGAGCGGTAAAGCCAAAGACTGGAGTGGTGAGGAGGCCTGCCAGCTCACTAATGCGTTCGAGCGCATTGCGCCTTGGTATTCCACCGTCAACATCTGTCACGAGTTGTTGTGTCGAGAATCCGGATATACTGTATGTTTCTGATAGTTATCCCCTTGTAGTCCTCCTGACGTGGTTTCCCTCTTCTTTTCGTTCTTCGTGGGGCCAGACTCCTAATAAATCCATAGCACCAGTCGATTATACATCAAGACTGTCTATGGTCGATGCTTACACAGCCTTGCATTTCTCTCTCCGAGGGCAAGCATATTATTCTTCCTGCCCATGCATCTTCAGACCTTGTCAAGATGAGTGTGGAGAATTCGGTACGCTATATAGTTGACTGTAAGGATCATATGGCTCTCAATGAAAGCTGAACGACAACTGAAATATATTGTAGTAACATTGAGCCGTCATCAGAACTATCTCGCATACCTCCAGAATGAGGAGGCACTGAAGCAGACATACGCCAAGCAGCGTTCCGAAGGAACGGGCATGTGGTTGTTGGCCGACGCAAGATTTCGTGCTTGGGCTGATGCGCAGGGTCCCCCTTTGTTGTGGCTTCATGGCTCAATCGGTACAGGCAAATCGACGCTTTGTTCAGCCATCATTGACGAGCTGCGGAACATTGAGCCTTCCAGGCATTGGACCATGTTTTGCTTTTTTGAAGGCCGAGCCCAAAAGGATGCGGCGCAACATATGTTGAAGCTCATTATCTATCAGCTCTTCAACCATAAGCAGCCGGCATTACCCGAGTTGTTACTACGGGCCATACTACGGGATGCTGATAAGCAACCTGCCCCAATGCCGCCGGAAACCTTCCAACGCCTTCTAAGAACGATACTTGCCGAGACAGCAAAGCACTTGCGACTCTACATTGTGATCGACGGTCTCGACGAAAGTGGCCAGACCATGGAGATTTTCCTTACTGAGATTGTCCGCGCGAACACATTGCGTACAAATGTCAACGCCTTAAGATGTATTATATCAACACAAGCATCCCCGGATTCCTCGGTACAGAGGGATTACCTTACAGAAATTGACTTGGATAAAGAGCTCGGAGTTCGGCAGGATCTGCTGAGATATGCGACTAATCGTCTTCACAATGTTTCACTTGATTTCTCCGAGAGACCGTCGATCCCATCCCTTGCGAATCAACTGTGCGATCGGGCAGGCGGTATGTTCTTATGGGTGGCCTTGGCTTTGGAGCACTTGCACTACGAGCAAGGAGTCTCCAATTTGCCGGATCAGATTGATTCAATGCCTTCTACTATTTGGGAAATCTACCATCAGGATGTACAGGCTATAAGCAAAGAAAAATTTAAGATTGCACGAGTTGTTATTTCCTGGCTCATAGCAGCCAATCGACCTCTGTCAATGTCCGAGCTTATAGAAGCCTTGACAGTCTCACCCGCTCCAAGCTTCGCAAAGAAGCCTACTGAAGTAGATCTGCCACAAACGTGTGGACGCCTTATCAGTATAGCCCATGATTGTACCGTCAGATTTAGACATCCAAGCGTGTGCGGATTCCTTATCTCTCATAGCCAAACCAGTCTACATAGGTGGTCTATGGTTGAAGCTCATGAGCTCATTGCACAAACATGCCTCACTCTGCTAGAATCTAAAGAGGATCGAAGAGCCTCGTGGCTTTCTACCAACCTCCGAAATTCGGAATACACTAGTGGAGGCTCGGTCTCGAACCTAAGAAAATATGCTGTCGCAAATTGGTCAGTCCATTACCGTCTCGCGGAGACACACAGCAAAATCTTGGCCGGAACTTTACAGAGGTGTTTGCATATCACCCTCCAGTACGCTTGTAACTTCTTCTTGATATACAATCAGCATTCGATGCACGTTGCAAGTACCGCCCTAAGGGTCTGTGCTCAGAATGGTTTCATGTCTCTCACGAAAATGTACCTAGAGATGGGCAACCTCCCAAATGGTGACGTGTGCAGGTTGTGTAAAACTCCTCTAGAGATCGCGGCAGACCGTGGTCATATCGAGGTTGTTAAGCTCTTACTTCAGAAAGGAGCCTCGGTTATCAACAACAGCCATGGCGGTAATGAGCAAGCTCTCCAGCTTGCTATATCAACAGGAGATTCAGAAGTGGTTGAGCTACTTCTGATGAAAGGCGCTGACGTTGACGCCATTAACGCTACCTCAGGTAGAACATCGTTGCATACGGCAGCTGCATCGGGTTGCCTCGGAATCGTGAAGTTACTCGTGAGCCACGGTGCAAATCTGAATGCTATGACTCCAACATGTCACGAGACACCTTTGCATTTAGCTGCCATGAATGGACATCTGGAGGTAGTGAAATGTTTGATTGATGATCGTGGGACATCGAACAAGGAGATCGAGCTTTACCATGAGATCGTGCAGCAGCCATATTATCGGTCTCTGACTGAAGCTTTGCTTACCCCTGGCTGGGGCAAAGATTTTCTGCTTTGGGACGCCGATCCAACCCGTTCTTCGACGGAATATGTGGCAGCATTGCAAGAGCGTTCAATCAGATATACGGATATTGACTTGAAAACTCGCGATGGAAGATCTGCATTGCATTTAGCTGCTGAAGGGGGCCATGAAGCGATCGCACGGTTTTTGATTGAACGAGGAGCCGATTTAGCGAGCGAAAATCGCATTACGGCATTACGGATGGCAGCTGAAAATGGCCACATTGCGATAGTTAGGCTTCTATTAGAAGCAGGAGCCGGCATGGACCGCAGACCTGAAGGTTTAGACCTAATCCTCGGAAACGCCGAAAGAAATGGCCATCATAAGGTAGCAGATCTGCTCGTATGGTACTGCTTCAACATCGAAGTTTGCGCGGAGAATTGCCAGTGGCCCATGCTTTCGATCGCAACAAAGGGCACGCACCATGTGGTTCAGGACGCATTGCAGAAGAAGAGGTCTATAAGGAAGGTATCTAGACCAAAGCGCCAGTTTGTTCCGTCTCAAAGTCGAGGCACAAAGGTTCGCTCTACGGCTGCAGCATCTAGGAAATGAACATGGTCAGGTGGGTGATTCTTCTGTTGCATGTCTTGTCAGTTGTATTCCCGCAATACGCACCGCTTGTTTTCCTTGAATCTTACTCTCAGGCCTTAATACAATGAAACACGCAAACCAGTCAATGACAGCGCCGGGGTTCTTGGTATCTTGCCGCGAATCCGATCTCCCAGCATGCAGATGTAGAGCCTATAACATGGTTGCACTCGCATCCTACCCTCCGCAATAGAAGTCTTTATCCTTGTCGAATGTATATATAACCCTGAATTGAGGGTAAAGAGCTAAATAATAGAGGTCTAGATGCCGAAGGGTAAGATCTTCACAACGACGCCACGGCCATGTCAACGTTCGGAGGAAAGGTTTGACCGGCAGAAATTAATCTAAGAGGGGATTTTCCTTAGCACTGCAGTATTAGTCTACGTCTCATTAGCTTGAAGTCAAGTGGAGAGAAAATATAATGCTTGCGTCTACTGTCCTATAATTTCTGTAGCATAATGAAGTGAGATGAACGTTATCGCTTGAAAAGATGGTGCTTGATCGCTGTACGCTGCTCGTAACGAACACCAACCCACCTGATTTTGAGACTCGCTTTACAATTAGCCATCCGTTCCAGTCCTCAATCCGTTTCTCTAACTGCATCAATAATGGGACCCTCTCTGCACCGTAGGGCTCGACCACAGTTGGTAACATGGTCTTCGGAGTCTTGATATCTTTTATTGGCCTTGTAGCGCTTTGGCAGGGCAGACAGAACGTAAAAAGTCGTGCTGTGAAAGCACTTAGACATTCAGTAATCGTAGCCTAGATGTTAGAGGAATCAGTGGCGACGATTTGAGCGAGCAGATCGCCAATGCGCATGAGCCAATCCCCATGGTTTATATGGATGTGTAGGATAAGGAAGGCTCAGCCGTATTAATGTTCTCACACATCCAGTCATCGAACACTGCTTGGTTGCTACCTCGTCTAACACAGTTTGATCGACTGCTGTGCATGATGCCAGAATATCACAGCCACTGGTTCCCTTGGGCTGCCCGAGAGAAATTGAAAGTAAAGTTATCTTGCAGATGTTGTTATGTATGGCTACAGCTAGCGACTAGTTCGTCAATGAAAGTCGTGAGATATCAGGCCGACTAACCGGCACTAGTCTCGATCAGGAATAGTATTGGCGGGACGAGTCCCAGTGAACTCAACCTGACTCTAGAAGTAAAAAACGATTCAGCGCCAGCTGATCTTTCTGCCAATCTCCTCTTCAAGCCCAGACTGCTCCAGCTCTTTTCCTCCATAAATGTGAGAATCTCCAACAGTGCCGCATCTTTTTGGTTGGGCTAACATGACCAAGGCCCTGAGCTACCTCCTCAAGTCTCAAATGAATAGATTTCAGTATTGTACCTACAAGGTGCGTGTTAATCTTTTATATATATAGCTTCGAAGGCCGAAATTGCATGTCGATCGAAGGCAAATCTCACTGTTAACAGATCACGTCTCTCAGCATTGTCCGACTGAAAGGGTGTCACTCCAACCTGTTTTGTCAGGCGCCCGAACGCCTTACTATTGAAACTAGCGTGTCGATGCTGAGGTGTTTCATCAGCCGCCTCATTACATCATTTTTCTTCAGGGTTGTCGAAAGTTCGCCGGCAAGCTTCGTTATCCAATGAGAAGATCTAGTTCTTCTATTTTGCGGCCAATTCAAGACTTGGATAGACCTTTCCAGCATTAGCTTGCTCTGCTCAGCATGGTACACCGGGCGGAAGGGCACACCAGCTCCGTCATCAAATGGACCTAACATGGTCATGATATATCGTAAACAGTAGAACATTTAGGCAGGCAGCTCAAGTGTAACCTTGCGCATAATTTTGGCCACCAAAATCAAAGGGATATGACGGCCGGTTTTGGAGATGCCGCCGCATTGATTCTACAATCTTGCCGTGACCTCTCTGATCAGCAAGGTCTATCGCTGTCTTGTCATCAGAAGGCCTTCGAAGTTCGACTGAAGCGCCTTGCATCAGAAGATAACGTACAAGATCCATATTGGGGCTGTCAGTGTCGACGGCTGCCTGCAATGGAGAAGATGCGCAACATGTTAATTGAGGGTTCGGGTCAGCACCCGCGCCAATGAGGAGTTTTACAATATCCAGATGGCCCCCGGCAGCTGCTACCTCGAGGATGGAATGCCCACGTCGGTCTCGGCTATTTGGACTAGCTAAGCCTAGGATCAAAGTGAGACAACATTGGTCAAGACCATTGGCAGCAGCTGAGAACAGTGCTGTACGTCCGCAGAGATCACGGTCATCTATTCCCAATCTCGCATGAATAACATCTTCAGAGCAGTCCATAGATGTAGTAACTCGGGCGCGTTGCTCACGCAGCCAGTTGTCCTGTCGAGGATTGATGCCGTTGTGATGGGCTAGAATAGCGGAAGTCACTGCTGCACTAGGGATTTCCGCGGCCCTTTGAAGAGCTGGAAGGAGTAGATATCCTGGAAATTCAGCATCACCCGCAGATTCCCTCCAAAGCCTTGTGAGGACATGAGCAATCAATTCCGACGTATTGGGCAAGGAGTTTGCCAGCAGGAGGCACGGATCCTCGACTGGGGAAGGCGGGGACTGGTAATGTAACCGTGTCATCGACGTCAATATACGTTCACAATCCCACTGATGACCAAGATTTTGAAAGATGTTGGCCATCTTCAATAGTGGCCCACGCTTCAGCCCATCACGCAACATATTGTATCTTTCCAACGCAGACAATAACGCATAAAATATCCACCGAGTCTGATCGAAGAGGTCTTGGTCATAACATTGAACCCCTAAATTGTATACAGATATGAATGATAGCTCCAATCTGGTCTTGATAAACATTGACTCCGACGGTTCGGGACGCAGGTTGCATGGGTGGTTTGCGGGCAGGCTTCGAGCGCGGATCGAAGTCCAAATTGTACCTAGAGCATTCAATTCATCGAGGCTGATTTGAAGGGTAAGCATCGCAGTCAGTACACATGATGGCTACTGTCTTACCCAGATAAAGCCTTTTCTGTGAGTTGCTCAGTCGTCGGGTTGGCGTGCTTGGTCTGCGCAGAGTCCGACGATCTTAGAAGCCGTTTGCGAGCAGGTTGCTGACTTTCATGGTCCGCAGGCTCGCTGATATTTCCTCCCCGATGCTGTCCCAACGTTTCTTCAAGAGGTTGCTCGAGAACTAGATGGCTGCTAGCTTCCTCTTGAGTACCTTTGCGTCTAAGGACCGCGGGATCATCCTTATTTCTGTAATTGGGCCCGCAAGCTTTGTTGTGAATGTTGCAGTGCTCGCACTTCTGTCGAGCGCCCTCCCAATCTCGATTCTGTGGAGTACACTACAGTCATTGATGATTAGCTGGAAGTTGGCTTGAAGTATGGCCTATCAAATCTCTTACCTTTACTTTGTCTTGCCGACAGGCTGTGCACTTTTCCAGATCGCGCTTTCTCTTTGCTTGAAGTCCTGCCGGGATGTCTACCATGGCGGCATATCCTAATATGTTGTCGGGTAAAGATAACTATGGAGGTTGAAGCAGAATGACCGTGCAGACTGGTCCCGTTTTGCAGCATCTTGGCAGATTGAGGCTCTGCGCAGGTGTACTGTTGGCAATTGCTATAGGGATCATAGCAGCAGCTCGTGGTCCTATGATAGACCGTTGGTGTTGCCTTAGTTCAAGGTCGTTGTCTGCTCGTGCACTTATTCCTGCCCGGCCGCACTAGAAGCCTGCAAAGAACATTCTGTCGAATTACTTGATATGGTTACACCCGAATACACAAAGCGGACGCTATGCGAAAATATGCGAAGCGAAGCGAAGCGTGGCCCGGCTTATCATCCTACCAATCGCCTTCTCCTGCACGGTTGTTATGCGATGAAAGCAGTGGTGATAACAAAGGTAATCAAGTGGCATGCCGCTCTTGGGTCAGCTCAGACAGAAGCATACCAGACTAGCGTGCTGATAGCAACGATTTCTACTTGGACATGTATTTCCTATGTCTCCAATGACGCCATCAAGGCATACCTGGCTTCACCTACGGAGGAAAATCTGCACCCCGAGAGGAAGCTCCTGAGCCGCATCCAAGATTGAAGTACTCCATTGCCTTAAGCCATCAGTATCAAACCCTAGTGTGGCTCGCAGACAATGCTGGATCTCAAAATGATAAATATACAAGACCCTAGCCTGTTACTCCCTATCATGCTTATTGTACTGATATTCCCAGCCTCTCTCTCAGCTTCATTACAGACACAAGCCATCTCTCTTACAAGAAGGACCCTTTTTATACCCAGAAGAGAATGGTTGTCAGCCCAAAAGCGGAACTCATACACATTGGAAGCAGCGAAAACGCTGTAGTTGAGTAGGATCCACCTCGCCCTTATCTGTCCTTATCGGAGGGCTGAACATATACCCAGCATCATATTTGTATGCCCTCTCTCAGGCAATGGTACCTCTGAGTGCAATATTCTTTGGGATACCAGTGGCTCCGAGGGGCGACGGCCGAAGCTGTATCCCAAAGCACGAACATTTTGCTATCGATATTCTGGAGTCCAGGAGAACTTGGCAGGCACAGTGAACGGTGCCGCTACAAATCTATTTTATGAATGGGACAAGCTTGAATCAGAGTGGTCCACCAGTTATGCAACTGCTCCTCGACGTCCATATCGAACAAGTGGAAGGCTCCACTCATCTCGACCTGTGATATTCATTGGCCTCAGTCTTGGGGGCCTTATAGTAAAGCAGGTACGTGAATAATGATACATATACTGGGCACCAAAGACTGACCCAGCATAGGCTTTGGTCTTGGCCGAAATGCAAAGTGAAACCCCGCTGCTAGTCCAACGAACGTTTGGTATTGTCAGTCATTCTTGCCACCACGCAGCACGTGCATCAGAAAGAGCTGATGATGCCAAAGATATACATTGACACACCACATACGAGGGAACCTACGAGTTGGATGAGATATTTGGGAGCCGAGACAGGTTCTACGTACAGCTGCCCATCTAAATGGGAAAGAAATGGCTCTGCCAAAGAACTTGGACCTTCCGAATTGTGGAGCGCGTTCCATCGGGTCACTTGGCCCTACATGAGAGTGAATATTTGCCATGGCTGTCAGCTTTCGAGTACCAATACCGGGGTAAGTCCTGTGTCTTTCTCTACATTCTAGGGTCTGATTGCTGTATGCTCATCGCTGCCATAGGTCCTGCATCAAGATTGTTTGTGGTCAGCTTTCTCACAATTTCGAGCGTCCCAATATGAGGAGAAACATTGGATCATACCAGAAGACCTGTCTCATGATCTTACCAATCTAAACGTTGAGCAATGTATAACTTACATGACGGAGGGTAGGCTTGAAACAATCTGTAATCCTCGAGCTGTTGCTGAATATACTTCTGTAGCGGCAGTCCGAGAGTATGAGCACCGTCGCGTATGGCTGGCGAGAGAAACAATCATCAAAGAAGGTTATTCAAGAGCATACTCAGAGGACACCGGCGAGTGGCTCTTCGCGCTCGAATCATATCGTACCTGGACCAAGGCTGACGGGCCACCCATATTGTGGCTTCAGGGCTCAGCGGGTATGGGAAAATCGACTCTATGCTCAGCAATAATTGATAACCTTCAAGATCGCAAGCATTTGGAAGTTGTCACGGTGTTTTGCTTTCTTGAAGATGCACCAGGCAATCCAGATTCCGCAGAATATATCCTGAGAACCCTTGTTTATCGACTTTGGGAGACCCGTGTGCCCACAGTACCTGAACACATATTACGGTCTGTACTTAGAACTGTCGAGTCTCATACAGATCAGGTGCATTCTGGAATCCTTCGACGTGGGCTGAGAGACATTTTCGGTGCCTTGGACAGCAAAATTCAGGCGACGTTGGTCATTGATGGGTTTGACCGGGATCATTGGGTTAGAGATACTGTAATGGACGAGATCATTCGTGCAAATACAAGGCCGAAAAATGCAAAGGTCATCAAATGTGCTATCGCCACGCGTTCTGGGCTCGATAAGGCCTTCCCCCCGGGCAGCATCTCGGAGGTACACCTAGACAGCCAGCATCTGGCGCAGCACCATTTGAGAAACTTCGCACTGGTGCAGCTTAGAAAAAACGCCTTGAATTCGGAGCTCGATAGGCTTTCAAGTGAATTGGTAGCCGACTTGTTATGTTCGCGAGCCCATGGAAGCTTCTTGTGGGTAATACTCGCAACAGAAACTCTCTTTCGAAAGAATACCCCCCCCATCACACCAAAAGACATTGACTCTCTACCATCTACTATCTATGACTTTTACCAAACGCAACTCGACGCAATTCCGCCGTCCAATATTGCGACTGCACAAAGTGTGTTCTCCTGGCTGACGGCGTCGACGCGCTTTCTACGCTTCTCGGAGCTTATTGAAGCTTTGGGAGTCTCATCTGAACCACGTCACAACTCCGTTTACGCAGTGACCACTGCTCTAAAGTATGAAAAACAACAGTCTCAGTCCGAGATTATGCAGATTTGCGCATGGCTTATCGATTTCACTGAGGAGGGTTTCGTTAGATTTAAGCATCCAAGCGTGCGACAATATCTGGTTCGTACGAATGACCGATTGCCCACAAGGCAACCGGTCCTTGAAGCCCATGAGTATCTTGCACGCATTTGCCTTGCGCTTTTAAACAAGAGGGAGAGAGTTGAGCCCACTTTGTTTTATATCAGGCCTTCGTCAAGCGAGCCTGAACGCGAGAAGAACTTTTCGACCTTGTCCAACTACGCAGTGGCGAACTGGTCTTTCCACTATCGGGTTGCGGAGAGCCACAGTAAAGTTCTGGCAGGCACACTGCGGCGATGCATATTTGCCACATTAGACTATGCATGCGAATTCTTCTCAATATCCCGAAATCGGCGCTCAGTACAAATTGAGACAACAACGCTTCGTATCTGTGCACATTACGGCTTTGTTTGGCTGACACAAATGTGCTTAGAGATGGGCATGCATCCAAATGGCGGAGCCTGTCATTACTGCGAGACCCCTCTCGCGATCGCAACAGCTGGCGGCCATGCTCAAGTGGCAACATTGCTACTCCACAAGATGGCTTTCGCCGCCTCCCAGATTAATGATAGGAATCAGGGCGTTATGCAGCTTGCAGCGGCCCAGGGGTCACTCGAGACCATGAAGTCCCTCCTGAGTAAAGGCGGTGATGCGAATGGGATTGATCCTTATACTGGAAGACGGCCTTTGCACAATGCGGCCGCATATGGACACCTCCCACTGGTCAAACTGTTGATGGACGCCGGTGTTGATGTCAATGCAGTCGTACCAGAGACGCAGGAAACTCCACTTCACCTAGCTGCGCTTTACGGACACTTGTCAGTGGTGAAGTACTTGGTTGATGGTCGGGATGCGTCGACGAAAGAGATTGAGCTCTACGATCGAATTGTGGAGCAGCCGTGCTTCGAATCTTGGACGAACAGACTACTTGGTTGGGATGCTGGAGTTGAAGATCTCACCTTTGAGGCAATGAAACAAGCCACGGCAGAGCATGTGCAAGACCTACTTCTATATTCTAGGAGATATGCGGATTTAAACATGAAGACTTGGGGAGGATGGGCGGCGGTCCATCTAGCAGCATCCAAGGGACATGATACTATTGTTAGATTTTTACTCGAGAAAGGCGCCACTCTCCAGCTAACTGGCGACACTCAGTGCACTGCTATCCAGATCGCGGCAGAATATGGTCATTTGGCTACTGTCAGACTCCTGTTAGCAGCTGGAGCTAGGGTATACGAAGAAGCAGAGAGTATTGGCTCACTATTGGCACGTATCGACCAGAACGGCCATCATTCCATCACAAATCTCCTTCTTTGGCACCTTTTCATCTCAAAAGTAGTGGGAAGCGGCTGCAAGTGGCCATTGCTTTCACTCCCAACGAAAAGCAGACATACCACAGTACATGACGCGATACGCAAGAAGCAGGTCCAGAGAATGCCCCCGCCAAAGTTAATCCCAACGCGACAGCCACTTCATGAACGCGATATTTCTAATCGCAAATCTTTCAAGGCAGCGAAACATTTGAAGCAGTAAGTAGCCAACAGCGTTGGCTCAGAAACTCTCTTTTCAGTGCCCAATTCGAGGATACACGAGTATGATCATTTCGCATTATCATGTCTGTATTCCTCTCGCATGAGATGTGCTCCGTTGGTAATCCGATGCATGTACTCCGAAGCCTCACGTCGATGACGAATATAATATTTCCTCTTCTCACGGTAACGGAGTTTTACACATCTGTTATCTTCAACTGGACACGTGGTTTTTCCTTGACACGGGTAATGCAAACATCTATCGCTTACGATTCTGACTGGTACTGAAATGGGTTGTATCACTTTCGTGTGACTAGTGAAATGACATTGCCAGGTAGAGCTCTCCAACTAGGATGTCATAAATCACGTAATTCAAATGCCCAATGATATAAAGTAGACGAGGGCCTTAACAAAGGTTCACTAATTGCAAATAGTTCCTGGGTTTTCGAATTGACATTTTATTCTAACTAAGCGAAAGATGCGAAGCGGACCAGGGGCAATGAAAACAAGCGAAGCGGATCAAGCTATGAACAAAAAAAGTCGCAATGCTTACGATGCCCACGGCCAGATGTGAGGGACCGTGCCAAATCCTTGCTCCGACAATGCTAGCCTGGCATGACAAAAAGCAGCCTGAACCCCAGGACATCCATGGTATTGACACAGCTTCCAAAATCGTTGTGAATCTGGAGAAGAGATCCGTATACCAATCCAACGACCTGACTCGGGCGTCAAGGCGCCATGGCCCCCCTCCCCTTGACCTTAACCAATGTCTCATCTGTAAACCTTTCCTTAAGCAACAACCCGAATACGCCTTTCCAAACAGGCAACCAAACCCAATGGGGCCCAGATTCCATCGGAACCATCGTCTTCGGCGTCCTCATGTTCTCTCTCGGGCTTGTTGCCCTTTGGCAAGGCCAACGAAGAGCAAAGAAGCACGAACATGGTGCGTAAAGGCTCCTTAGCTTCCCTAGAAGCCACAGCAAATGCTAAGATGCATCAGATACGGAAGAGGGCAATACCATATATTGTCACGAGCCTACCGCCAACGCAACGGACTCTGTACCTATGTCCGATATGCCTCGTGGTGTGGAGAGTGAAGGAATCCGCCCGCAGGACGGCGAGGAACAGCGGCACAAGCAAAGCAGCAAGGTCGAAGTCAATGAGCATACCAGCAAGGAAGAAGACGAGAAGGAAGATGGCGGCGAAATACAAGTTGGAGAGCTGCAAGGTGACGAGACCGATGTGGGCGAAGGATTCGAGCCAAAAAGAGGAATGACCACTAGAACAGATACAGACTGGACTCTTGTAGGTTCAGATGATGAAGATGAGGCAAAGGGAAAGAAGGATGAGGATTGATCCTTAGATATCTTGCAACGAAAATTTATAATGTTTAAGAAGATGATATCAATACATTGAGTGATTACCCCAAACATCTAGCGCAGGATCATCACGCGGCTTTGTAATGGCTATGTGTAGTATAATGACTCTCGAGAACATGCGCAACTTATTAGATCTTTCTGGCCTCGTAGCCTGTCGGACAAAATCACTAGGGTGGGGCCAGCCTCAACAACAGTGCCCAGCATTTTCGAGCCGTGGAATTGGAATTCAAACATACACAATCTCCGAGCCTTGCTCGCAGCCAAGCCTACAACAATAAGATTGAAAATACAATAGATGGCAGTCCATGCCACAAATTGTGTAAAGAACTTGAAGGATGTTTCTGATACCACGCCTCCAACCCTAAAAGCCATCAGCCGCCATGATCGATCTTCAAGTCTGGGTAGAAAGGAGGACCGCTAGGGCCGTAGTCAATATTAATGTGTGAAAGCTTTCTGCATCATTCCCCGTAGCCTTTTCAGCTCCACCGAGCGCACAAGCTCTGAAAGGCGACTCACTACCCAGCTACACATCGATGGTCATGGAACTAGCCCTCTTTTCACCCTCCTCCCCAGAAGCACTCGTACTACTGAAATGACTTGTATCCAGCAGCCCAAAATCCCAACCCCCAACCAGAGCGCTATCCGGCGTCGTCACCTTGCGATCCTTCGGCGGGACCTGGGGCGGTACATTCGGTGGCCGTATCATGACAATATGCTTATATTTATAAATCCCACGCCCTTCTCTGTATTTATTGAGATCAATCTCCATCTCCGTGACTTCTTCGAAATCGGCTTTGCGAAATAAGGGATAGCCGGCGGGCGAGGCTTCGAGATAACATTGCAGGCGCTGCTTGTCGGCGAGATCGGTGCCCCATTTTACTAATTGGGTGCCGGCGCCGCGGCCCTGGTGAGAAGGGTGCGTGTGGATTATATCGAGGACTGTGTATGCGAACGTTGTCAATGCCATGCAAGTAATGAAACTAGATACCCATGCCGGATATTATATTCAGTACTCACCCCACAACCTCGGCGCGAAACAGCCAAAATAACATTCCAGCGTACATTCACCCACAGCATGACATTCGTGTCTTCTATTTCTCATAATCCCCCTCCTCGTCCGACTAATTATATCGTTCCATGCCCTCAACGCCTTCTCATTAACCTCCTTTGGCTTCTCGGGCTCGCCAACGTGCGCCCAACTCCCACTACGCTGGGTCTTCTGAGCTCCTGGCCACGCATCGATATCCTCTTCCGGGTAAACAATCCACTTCGCAAAGGCAACTATTTCGCCTCTCTCTGTATCGGTAGCTTTAACGAGTCGGACAGACGGAAATTGTATGGCTCTGTTGTACGAGTCCCGTGTGAATGCCGTGAGATCTGGCGTGGGACCCTGGGGATACAGCGTTTGGATTAGAGGATTACTGAGGAGGGCAGCCCACTGGATGGTGGAGAGATAGGGAATGTCAGTAGGAAGAGCTGGAGCGATTTGGAAGACCATGCTTAGGTCATGAAGCTGTGTAGAGGGGGTGGGGCAATAAAGGGCGTTGGCAACCAATTATCATGCCCGTGATAATTGGATTCATGCATGCTGTCATGCACGTTAGGACGGGAGCTGTGCCCCCTCGCTGGGAAGAATGTTGGCGATGCGCGGTCGTCGTGTGCGGCAAGGTTGAAGTCCGGATATAGCCTAGTGTCAGGGCTTAAGAGTTAGCGTTACCTCACTGTCCTCGAAAGGCTACGCTAAAGCATTGCCTTGTTATAGTCATGGTCATGGAGGACGAAGCTGAGTGGAGAGATCGCTTGAGGATAACGATCGTGTATAACACATGCTTAAGTCAAGGATAGCTCCTCTATCTAAAGGTTGTATCCCATTGTCACATATAACGACAAAGCTAGAAGGAAAATGAAGTGCCAGCCTCCCAATGTGCGTTTCGAACCGAGCCTCCTTCATAAGTCATTTCGTAATCATCATGTATACCCCATAGACCTGACTCCTATATCGCTCAGCCCATTTGGATTAGTATTAACTCCCTTATACCTTTGCCGTATTTTCGTCATAAGTCATAAATTCTCAATGCGTGACCATGTTTTCATTATCAAATCAGCCCCATATCTTAGCTGTGACTGCCTTTGTTGCCAAGACTTCGATTCGCTTTGCGTATACCTTCATCATGTGCATGACCGGGTCGCCGAACACCACAGTTCGCAACTCCTCATCAGTTGTGACCTCCGCTTTCACATCGGTCTGACCATCCGCGCCGACATTCTGCGGGCCCCTTAGAATAACTAAGCGGCCCGCATTAGACAGCGTGCCCGGAGGTAGCTTCCAAACGGGAGCATTTACTGGTGCTGCAGGGGCGCTGATGGATCTTTTCGGCTTCGGCCGCTTGCAAGGTTTCAATGCTGGTTTCAATGTAGATTTAGGCGGAGTCAGGCACTTTGTACCCGGAACAGGAGAAGCATAGAGATTGAGGAGAGACCTGATGTATGCTTTATCTGCTCTAGGCACCGGGTCACCCTCATTGATAAAAGACATAAAGAGAGATTTCTTATATTTTAAAGAGGAAGGTTTAGTAAGAGGCAGCAGCGAGATCGGCGGCGTGCCGAAGGTGAGGCAATGTATACGCTTGAAGCCTATCTTGATATCAGTCATTGTCCATTGAGGATATTTTTGGGGCGGAGATCATACAGCCTGTCAATATATTGAGCTCAGACTTTGTATTCTGGGCGAGCATGTGCGCATAGAGCAAGCTTGCAACAGCTCCGCCCGCGGAGTGGCCTGTCATAAGCAACGAGCATGAACTGCGGCCAGGATCCTCGGCGAGGAGAGATCGAAGACGGGCGGCCACCGGATTGACCATTTTGCGAGCAACTGACAAAAAGCCAGAGTGGCAGAGGTTACCAGGATCGTCCTGTCAAACATGAGCTTGAGTAATCGCCAGATAAACATGTCCTTACCAGAAAGCCCTCTGGAGATACTGGAGCAGAGTTAACATTCACAGCCCAATCCATAAAGGTTTGACTGCCACGAATGGCAAAAACCACGCAATTCATATCATCAATTGGGACGGATTTGATGACCATTGCCTTTGTGCCCATTCGCCAATCGGCGTTAACGAACGCCTCCCTCTCTTTTCCCGTGGGTTTGGAATAAGCTCGCCGTGAATACTGAGCAGCAATGCATAGAAGAGGATACGTTGGAAGAAACCTAGAATTCAGAATTAGCTCCGTACGCAATCCTCAAGAGCAGAACCACTCACAACTGTAATGAAGGCAGATTAGGTGGCAACTTGGAATTTGCATATAGATTTGCCTTTGTGAAATAATTTGTACTGGTAACCGCAGATGAGACGGCCTTATTTGCGCCTCGAGATACCTCCCTTCCTGTAGAGCCACCTCCACGAATGCCCGTCATTGGCACTTCCCGTATTACCAATTCACGCTCCTCGCCCCGGAAGTCCTCGCCATCAATGGAAGTAATGACCGCATCGAGTTTTGTAGAAATAAGAGCATGTAGTGTTCCATTGGTAATTTCTTCCACCGTAACTTCTTCCCATCGATTGTGAAAATTGTGCATACCTTGGCGTGCAACATCTTGCCTTGATATCTCGAGGCTTGTCGTCGCATGGCGTGGCTGAGTCCATACATCGAAACTCGAGGGAGGCGATCTGGAATTCGTGCTAGAGACAGCTGTTGATGGTCGGGTGGGCGGAGAGCTGTGTTCCGGCGGACATATAAGGGAATACGGGGGCGGTTGGGTCAAGTCATATTCTGATCGCGTTCGTGGAAGGGCCGGCAGTGGTGGGGTGCTGATGGCGCGTGTTGGAGGTGGTAGGGATGGTGTAGGGACGGGAGTTGGAGTGCTTTTGACGGGCGCTTTCCGCCGGCGTGGTCTGCCGCCGAAAGGTGCGAACATTGTTGTTGCAGAGTAGAGTCTGATATATCAATACCTCCTGAACAGACAGATTTCAGGGGAACAGAGTAATCGGGAAACAGAGTTCATCAGAGCTTCAGATAAGGGAGGGGCCCTTTCTTTGAGGCCGTGCGGGGGCGAAGCTCGCCGATGCAATGCAATATGTATGCAAAGCAGAAGCCTGGAACCCAGCCTACTCCAGGGCGCTATTGACGGAAGCCACTTCTTGCTGCCTATTCGCCAGGCCAGCAGTGCGCCATCAGTGCGCCATCCAGTATGTCCCGCCCAGATTGTCAATCCACTATCGAAGGCATGCATGGGCTGTGAAGATCTCCTCCTATAAGACCTAAGCCACTCCAACCGTCGACATATATTCCAGGAACGCCCCGGATAGTCAGGGTCTCCTCCCATTGCTATTCGATATATCTCTCCTTGTCAACTTGCTTCGCTGGCTGCGCTATTCTGGGCGTATCTGGACCCCCGCGCTGTCCATCCACACGCGGACCTGCGTCTTTTTCCGTATAGGCTGGAATGGGAAGTATCTAGTCTTAGTTCTCAAGTGTGCAGCATCGATCACTTTCAACCCATCGCCTCATATTTTCCACCACTTGAGTGGTTCTACCCGTATTCACTCAGGCATTTATGCATGATGAAGTCGAGCGCCGGCTAATACTGATAGTATAGAAGGCATACAATGAAAGCGATATCCCACGGTCACTACTATCAATGCACATCGACCATTAGAAAGATGCATGTGGGCCATGACAGAACGACTATAACGCCATTTTGACAGGTGAAGCCTAGGGACCCCATGCTATCCCGAGTGTGTGGTAGTTCTACCATAGAGAGGTAGGAAAATCAAGTGCAAGCCCATACGCTTGAGCTTGAGATAGAAGATATTGTGGGTATGGTACATTGCCACATCCATTCATGATCAAGCCTCATTATTGCACTATTACTGAACAAAGATTCTGTGATTCACCTTGATCCAAACTTTTCCCAAAGAGCGATGGCGGTTTCTGTGTAAGGAAGATTCAGCAGCTTCTATGCAGCTATTTGTCCCCTATGCTTCTTTCGGCGCAGATACTCCTCAGTCTTTGTATACTGTCGATGCTTCAGTAGACATTATTATCGCGTTGAGCCTACTTTCTCATGCTCGTCAAAACAATCTTTCAATTATGGTTCATGAGCCCGTTGCATCTCAGCACATGAGCATACAAGGGGAGAGGCTTCGCCGTTTATACTTGCAATGCAAGGATGCCCAACTAGGCTGCTCAGGAAGAGCACATCCACCATCAACTTTGCTTCATCCAGGTCGCTTTCGCAGCTTCCTCGAGCGGACAGCACCTCCCCACACTCTTGGCCATGCGGTTTGTTTAATATATAGCCAATGGATCTCGGGCTGACAACCCCGACGTCCGGGCCCTGTTGCGGGATAGTGTGGAGAGCAAAGCGTTCTTTAACCAGTATTATTGCCCCTTTTTTGGCTTGAGCCGGCGGCTACTGTCAAAGATGACCTTGTCGAACCCTGCATGGGGTTCACATGCATGTATGGGCATTGCATTGCATATGCCATATCCCTGATGAATGCCCGAATATCGCAGACTGGCACTGGATCATGCAGAGCTGTGCCGAAAGTCATACAATCCCTCGGAATCCTCCTGGTGCGGATGGCTGCTAAGCGCAGTCAAGTCTACAATTTTCAAATCATAAATCGAATGCGCATTCGAGGAGCGCATGCTAAGACGCGTGGGAAAGACTTGTCCGAGAGCTAAATCATCTGAAGAACGTGGAGAGTTCTAGACTACCAAGCCGTATGGAGGAATACAAATGGCGCCGGAGACTGCTGCTACATTGCCAATGAGCATCGACATCAGGTCATAACGGTCACTAGTAGAACGCGGGATACTAGTTCTGTGAGGCGTGCAATGACAGCAAGGTACAATCGAACCACTTTCGAACCTCTTGGAGATCGCCAGGGTCATTGCGAACATAGTTTTATCCGAAACTCTGGGTGAGACGAATCCAGGGCCGAGCTAGCAACTGCCGGGCAATGGATTTCCATCAGTCGAGCTACTATATGCACTTTGCTTAGTCAAAAGTCATTGGCCGTCCTGCGGGTGATTCACCTTCAATACCACTCGAACGTGTGGGGAGCACCCGAGGCAAGTCAAGCCAGCTAATTGTATTATAGGTTGGGCTACTCTCAACTATGCGAAAGGGACGAGGGAGAGTTCCCGGTCTGAATACCAGACATCGTCGGTCCGTTGATGAAACTATCATGTAATAGTTATACCAGAAAGCCAACCAGGGATGAAAGGCTGCCGCTGTTGGTGGATTGGCAAGTCCCTCTTCTCTGCGAAATTTTTCCCTTCAAGAGAATAACAAAATGCCTTAGACTAACAAAATCGGCCCCTTAGCATTCTACCATCCTAGCAACCAGCCGACAGCGTAAGCTGCACACCTGTCCAAGGCACCTCAGCGACGAACCCCAGAGCCCTTCTTTTTCCAGCAAATAGCACATAGCGCGAACAAATGGCCCCCATAGAAGCTGGGAAGGCGGCGAATATCGTCACTGAAATGGTGGAAGAGTTCTGGTAGGACTATAGGCTGGCAAATGGTGCCTCATCCTACAAGATCCCGGCTCTCATCTACTACCGTAGTGACCCAACATCATGTGCCTTACCATGTTCAAGTTCAAGCCGAGTAAGGCATTGTACATATGTGTGGTTGTACAGTATCTGACTTGCTAGTAGAATATTACTCATGTTAAACAACAAATCATCATGATGTAATCCATTGGTATCCCATGCAAGCGAGAGTACAGATTCTGCCGCCATGCCATTGCCCAGATCCAACCACCCTTGTAAATCGGTGACAGGGGCATGATTTGTCCACGTGAGAAGCGAACCCAGGTATTGATCTGACTGGGCCCCTCAGGAGCTATCGTCTTGTTGGAAGCCTTCAGTTCTATAATCTAGATACCGGTCATCTATGATGGTAAGAGTGACATGCAAAGATATCATACCAATATTCAAGTCTTCTAAATAGGCCGTTAATCAGGTCTGGCCATTCGCAGTAGCAGCAGAAACTGTGCCTCTGGGCAAGTGTTCGGTGTAGAACCAACAAGCATGAAATGATCTAATGGAGATTTCTTAGTAGAGAATCTTCTAAAGATATACATAAAGCCTCCTAAGGGTGCAAGCTGCTGTACAGTGCGCCGCTGCTGGAGACGCCGCGACAATGCGTAATTACTAGGCCCAATCCTGAGGGGAAACATAGAACAGAGGCAGAAGGATGCTATCATCATTCATATGCCATCGAAAAAAATGGCCAAGTCCATCACGCTTTAGTCTGTTTCTTGGCCGTTCCAATATGTGTGTTATGTACCTGTTTCCATCAGTAAAGTACAAGACCGCCAGAAATGTCGGTGCTTACCTTTGTAGCAAATTTCAAACTAGTTAATGTTTCACTGAGATGTGCCTGTAGCGGGCTAATCATGACGAACATAAGGGTCTTTGAGTTGCCACCCAAGGAATTTTGTAGGAGGTAAGTTAACTAAGAAGTTGGTCAGCCTCGCGTTTTGCTAGCTCGTGTGTGGACAGATGCAGGTCTGAGCATCATGCGCAGTACGCGCTTACCTTGCTGTTCCTATAGGGTATATGCCCTCCCTCCTTGCCCTGACCCAGTGCACCAATGACATCTCCAAGACAGCTCAAGCTTTTGTTGATACTCTGTGTCTCCTTCAATCGCTCACCAGTAGCACCACTATGCGCTAATCGCTCACTGCCTGCTAAATCAACGAGATTGAGTGTACCTTCGCTCTTTTCGCCAGTCACACTATTCTCGCCAATGAGCTTAAGGATGAATACAGAATGGCTTCTCGAAGACCGTTCATTGGCTTTAGTGGAAGCGACAGAGCGATTTGAAGATGCGCGTTGTAGGATAGAGTCAACTTTCCCAGAGCTGTCCAGGTCAACTGTCGTTATGTCGGTAATAGTTGTTTTACCTTTCTGAAGGTCGTGCTTTATCTCATGTTTCTTCTTATCGAACTCGTCTGCCTGGCCCAGCAGATCATTCAACACCTCATTATAGACTTCAATGAATGAGCCTTCCATCTTATATTTCCAGCCCTTTTCTTCCAGAGACTTCGCCGTGTCGTAGATCTGGTTCACTGCTAGTGGGATCATGCCATCACTGGCTGACATCGTATACGTTTTTCCAGACCCAGTCTGACCATAACAGAAAATGCAAACATTATAGCCGTCCAGAGCGCTTTGCACAAGTTGACTGATCTCCTCAAAGATATCCTGGTTTTTCGAGCGAGGACCAAAGACACGGTCAAAAGCGAAGGGATACTTCTTTGTTGTAATATTCCCGAGGCTGCTCTTCTCCTCTGGGCCCATCACTTCTACCTCTCTGGAGTCCGTTTCGTCATCTGGATATGTGATGCGCGCTGTATCCACTGTATCCCCCTCCAGCGATGGTCTCACTCGGCAGAATACGCGGATGTTTCCCTTCAATTCCTGGACCTGATTATGAAGTTTCCTTCGCAAGGTCTCCTCGGTCCTCAACTTGTCGTTGGCTTCGGCAGCGCTTCTTAAAGCGTTTTGCATTCTAGCCTCGAGATCCGCGAAGGCATGAGACTGGCTTTTGTTATCCGACTCGAGAAAATGAATGTGACCCTCTAGCCTTTGTACGGAGGTTTCAAGATCAGCAATGTTACTTGTCAAACGTGAAACCTTCGCCCTCAATTCATTATTCAGATCTTGCTCCTTGACCACATCAGACTTGCAATTTCGAAGATTCTCTTCTAACGCCTGGTAAGCCCTCAATTGCTTCTCGATTTCCTTCTCCTTCTCTTGTTGACTTGTCGTGCCTTCAAGACTTAACGCTTGTATTTCCTTCTGATGACGATCCCTTTGATCCTCTAGAGCATTTTCAAGTGTTCGTTGAAGCTCTGTCAATCTCTCTGTATGCTCTCTTATTAGACGGCGTTGATCTGATTCAGCATCATGGCGAACATCTTCCAGTTCACGCCGGTGCTGTCTTTGCATATCATCGAGGCGGGTGTTTTGATACCTAGCCACAAGTCAGTTCTGTCAGGATCTCACTGAAGGAATTAAGAGATCTTTCGACGGCAGAATATACCTTTTTGCCTCGTCTAATGCGTCGGACGAGGCTGCAATTCGCGCCTTAGTGCCATCAAGTTCAATTTGCAGAGCCATATTGCTGGAAGTTAATTGAGTCCGGATAGCCTCCAGCTCAGTGACTAAATTTTGTCAGCACTTCAAGGTCACATAATCCTAGACTATCATACTCCTGATTTTGTAAATTCCCATCATCTCCCTTAGGCTCTTACTTTCGGTAGTGGCCCCATCCATCTTTTCTTTGAATTCAGAGCACATATTCTCTACTTCTTCTAGACGGCTGTCGGTATCCCAGGCTATCACTTCATTAGAGGAGCGAGTTAAAAATTGGGGCAAAGGTTTGGGGGTCTTTTTTGGGCTTTTGCTTGGACTTTGGGGTTCTACAGGCAATACAGCGCGAGGCGCTAGCCTAGGAATAAGGGTCGGAGTTGGGGGAGCGCCTGCTTTGGAAGCAGGCCGTGTATGAGGTGAAACAGGCCATGCTTCCATGTCTGTTGTGGGAGCTGACTGCGAAGCTCCCCTATTTAAGGAAAGGGCACTGAAGGCATTGCTTAAAGAAGCTTCGCGAAATGACAATGCTGTAAAGGGTCTGCTCTCCCATGCAGAAGTGTGAATCTTCTGGGTATCATGGCTCCCTCTCATTCTGGGGGGCCGTAAAGTTGGGGGGCAATCCTGGGGGTTGAAAGGAAATGGAGTCCTACCCTTCCTTTTTCCTAAAATCCGTGCTGTTCCCGGCTCCTCTTCGTGTGCTTCCAACGACGTGGCGGGTCGATTTAGTGAGGATACAGGCCTCTGAAACCTCTGATGAGACATGGCCGATTGAGGCCTGTAGGAGTGTGAGGTAGGGGGCCGACTACCCGGACCGACACTGCTGGAGTAGGAGCTGCCGGACGTATTTCGTGTGGAAGCCACGGATGAGGGTCTGGAGGAGACCGAGGAAGAGAAGGACGTCTCGCGAGCCACGCCGGCAAGTGATGTGGCTCTGACATGGGCATTGACTAGTCTCGAACTCGGAGGCGCTGGAGTGGGTCTCGAGGGTTCGCCTGCTCGTTCAGCTAATGTCTTGCGTTTTCGGTCGTTATTCGGGGGCGGTAGCATGGTAGAACGAGCATTAGTAGCTGCAGCAGACATCTCGAAGAGTTTGCCTGGCGTAGGGATCTGGCTTGGGGGCCGAAGTTGGGAAGCAAACTGCAATGTCAGCTTTCTTTCTCAATTGTTGACTTGCTTGAGCCTACTGAGTTCTCATTGTTGTATTCCATCTTAAAGGAAGCCTAAAGGGAAGTAACAGGGTCGAATCTCACAATCAGACTACAACAACTTGAACGACTGAGCTCAATGCATAGTGGTGCTCAAAATTGACAGTAATCGAGTAGGTGTCGAGCTCTGTTATCACAGATCGCCAATTGTAAACAGACTGTTTGCGCGTTGCCTAGACCAGAATAGCGGCTGCTTGGCAGGGTTTCGGTACTTCAACAGTGGAACATTTCCCGCCGCGTTTGCCTGTATCTCAAGGTAGCTCGGCTCTCGGCTTCAATATCTCTATCAAGCATCTACAATACTAATCACTAATGCTATGATTGAATTAATGACTTTTGTTTTTGATCTATCTTTTCCTCTTTTGGGTACCTAACGCAAAATCTATTCGCGGATTGATACGCACAGATGGAGAAATATTCGCAATTTCGTGACAGAGGTAGCTGAACAATTCCAGCTCATGAATTGCTGTTGTTGTACTCATGATCGATAGGTTCGGGCATAGCACCCTTCTTCCCAATACAGAGCGAGCCGTCTGGCAGATACTGGCCGTTGCATCTATTCCTTTTCCTCGTCCGCCTACCCATCTTGCTGACAGTAACCTTGGGCTATTTCTTTGTCTTACAATGGCTGCCCATTGGATCTTTGGGCAAAAAGGCTTCATTGTGGCTCATGCTTGGAGTTCCAGGAGTTTGGTGGATAGATCTCCAGATTGATGGAGTCAAAAAAGGGTACATCTCATTCAGAGCAACCCACCGCATCCAAGTGCTCTGCTGATCACTCCTCACATAGCTCCTTGGCCAAACATCATAAGGCACGTCTACCACAGCCAGGTTCCGTCATTGCATCTTCGCATACATCGCCTATCGACTCTCTATACCTTGCTGCTATCTTCGATCCGGTCTTCACTGTCTCATACCCCTCAACCCGCCTTGTCCAGTCGGTTTCGCTATTTCACGCAATTCTCCACGCTTTCCAGTATCCTCAATATGAGCCTCCTCCAAAAGCAACACTCACAGACTTGGCGACGCTTATCAGTCAGCATCCTCACCAAGCCATAGTCGTTTTCCCAGAGTGTACAACCACGAATGGCCGAGCCATCCTGCCTTTCAGCAACTCGCTGCTCACTTGCCCTCGAGGGGTGAAAATTTTCCCGATCAGTTTAAGGTATACCGCAGCAGATGTAACAACACCAATTCCAGGAACATACATTAGGTTCCTCTGGAACCTTCTCAGCCAGCCTACGCATTGCATTCGCGTGAGGATTGCCGAAAGCGTGTACAACACATCCCAACCATCAGCACCAGGGAGCTCGAGCAGCCCCGGCTCATTGGTAAATGATGACAGGACAAGCAGCAGCGATACCTTGTTGGGCTCCGAGGAGGTTGAGGGTGTGACTGCTGGTGAAAAAAGTGTCTTGAATAAAGTGGCGGACGCATTGGCAAGATTGGGAAGAGTGAAGCGTGTAGGGCTTGGAGTCAGAGATAAGGAAGGTTTTGTGAACGCATGGTCAAAGCAGCGACATGGTTGAGATATGAGTATCCATTATTACAATTTCTTGGACTCCTTGCGTGCTGTCCCTCCTCTCAGAGAAGCCAAAGGTGCACATAGCTGAAGGTAAGAAGTATTACTATATTAGCGTAAGGTCTCAAGCTCTTCCCGCTTGAATGTCTCATGGCTCCGAGGCTGAGGCAAGGCTTTGCGAGACGCTGTGGAACCTCTTGCGGGATTGGAAATGCGGCCTTGGAATACTTGGGGGCCCTTGATAGCGCCCACAAAGCTGCCGCTGCTGATCAGGTTCAAGTCGGTTGTATGCTTGTTTGCATCTTTCAATGTGCATGACTGGACCCCTCGTTGAAGAGGCTCCAAACGTCAGGCTTAAATTACAGCAATGTGGAGGTTTGAGATCAGTCAGATCTGTGTACGGTCTGTTGGCCTGTACTGACGAGGAAGACATGCACAAAAGGCGTTATGGTTGTCTCCATTGACGTAGCTTATGGGTTCATAGAAGGCGCAACAGGCCTCGTTGAAATTTGCAACCTATTCGATCCGGAAGGCGCATTCAGAATATGTCACAGTGACGTCTGTCCAACCTGGGTTCAGTCATAGCATGGCACGGAGTTACATAAATGATGTTGTAGCTTCTGGCTCTCTCTACTTTCATCTCAGTGATAGCGTCACGATATCGCACGAAAAGTTCTGTCTAGAATGCATCAAATTTCGCTTAGGAAACTGAGATGATTAGACCTACATTATCGATGAGCATGGCTCCACCGATTACCTCAACGAATACAGGTGTTATGCCGCTAGTGCATTCGGCCGAAGACATCATAGCATGGACCCGCGAGGAGGCACACAGGATGGGCGAGATCGGCTTTACTACCAATTTTCCTGACACAGCAGCTAATTTCAGGGCTTGGAGATGTGATTTGAACGCGCCGCTAGAGCCGGCTAACGATGAGCAAGCTATTGAAGATGCTGCAGAGGCCATGCACAATGATGTTATGAGAATTAAAGAACGCAGTGAACTCATGCAAAAGATGCCGGACTTGGTAGCTGAGGCGCACAGCATAGTTGACGCAAAATTGTTGGCTGCTGGAAGGCTTGAGCGGGGCGGTGACGAACTAGAACTACGGCAGAAGGTGGTGGAACTGTTCGAGCTTGAGCATCCACCCGCGGCAGCAAACTTCGTTTCAGTCCTTGTAGCACAAGGCGCATTCAGCCGACTAGACGAGCTCCTGGAGGTAAAGTGGAGATTGCTAAGTATCAGACTGGCATTTACAACAATCCTGATTACATATCCAGGTCAACCTACCTCTTAAGGAATCTCTATTTGGGGTTTACGAGCTGCTAAAGCGAGCTATTGAGTTGGATGCCCGCTTTCAAAACCCTTTGGGGCCAAAGAAGAAGATTAAGAGCGGGACATGGAAGTATCAAGTGCTATATCACGATAACTTGGGTGGATTCCAAAACATCGACCAGCCATCGGTACGATTGCAGACGGATGAGGACTATCGTAGGATGATTCAGCACATATGTGACGCCAGTAAGCAGGCATTTCACGCTGTACTCATGCAGGTGAGTCTGCGCCTCCGTGGTAATCTCAAGCATAGTTGTAGCCTCACTTACCTCGATTTCAGGAGCATTTCCCGCAAGAGCAAGCGAATAGCGATGCCAGCGATGGTAGAAAGCTGGAGGACGGCAAGTCAGGTAGGAATCGAACCCCAGATACTAACACGGGCGAAGCAGAGCCGGAAGGTGATGGCGACTATGAGGAACCCTTAGATGAGGATGGCAATCCATATTTCGATCCAGTGACTCCTGAGAACTATCGTAAGATGATGCAGGCCTACAACGAGAAGCATAAGGGTGTGATGAATTTTTAGATTATATTGTATGTTCTGGGATAGGCGGTCGCCACCCCGATTATTTCGAGGGATGCCGCAGAAGCCATGTACAATAGCCTCTCAGGCAGGCCCATGGTTGATTAATACAATATGAGCTTGTCCAATGCAAATTGTTGTCAGATTAGATCAAGTAACTCGCCATCATCGACTGCCCATCACGCGCATTCAGCTTTGCTGCCTAGCATCTGCAGCGAAACCCTTCAGTCACCCAAATGTTTCGTCTGCCCAGATACGTAGCTAACTCGAATGGTGCGCCCCACCATAAGCAGGTTTGACAGTCATCAAGCGTAGCTCTATCATCACTCAACGTTTTTATAATTGGGAAAGAAAAGTAGTCTTACGAAGGGCGGCAAAGCGACAAGGATCGACAGGCTTTCTCATGGCGCTAGCGGCAGGGCTGTGCTAGCGCGATGATTTGTGGTCGTGGTGCCGAAGATAAAGGGTTCAAGTTCCCCCGTCCAAAAAAGCCCCGCGTTCGCGACAAGAAACATGGTAACTAAGCATAATTCTGTACAACATATGCACAACCGTTGCATAACGCTTATTAGGGCTTTTTCTTAGGGCTCTGACATCAACGAGAGAGAGCTTGTCGATCAGCACAACGAACAAGTCGCTCACCCCCCTGTACGACCGCATTCGTACGCGTAGTAGAGGTAGACCTACCCTGAACCACTCATATTCACTCACCAGTCTCCTACCGCAATGGACGACTACGAAGGTACCTACGCGCCTCAGTCGCCCGATCTTTCCGGCTTCCAATCCTATGAAGACCCAGATCCCTTCCCAAACCCATATTACCCACCCCAACCTCAGCCTGGTCAAAACTCATACAACGGCCCTTCTTTACTCGAACAACAAAACACAAACCACGACCCATTCGTCTTTACTAGCCAACCGCAACAGATCTCACAAAATCCTTACCAACATCCAAGCATATCCACCCACAACGGTAAATCAAAAGAATTCGACCCTGAATACATGTCTGAGTCAACTTTAGCCACAAAAGGCGGCGCTGGCGCCGTGGGGCGGAAGAGTAAAAAAGCAAAAGCTGAGGAAGACTACTGTGCAAAGCCCGCTCCCGGAGTGGAAGAGGGTATTGAGGTGAAGACGAAGTTTCCAGTCGCAAGGATTAAGCGTATCATGCAAGCGGACGAGGATGTAGGGAAGGTGGCGCAGGTTACGCCTACTGCAGTCTGTACGTACCTATGTCTTCCTAGAACACTCCCTCTTGTATCCCCTTTCACCTCAGGCACGCACGTGGATACTAATATGCTCTTCAACCACTTTAGCTAAAGCTCTCGAACTCTTCATGATCAGCGTTGTAACCAAAGCTGCGCACGAAGCGCGCCTTAAGTCCAGCAAGCGAGTAACGGCAGCGCATCTCAAAGCTGCGGTCGCAAAGGATGAGCAGATGGATTTCTTGGAGCAGATTATTTCGAAGGTTCCAGACGCGCCGGGTAAGAAAGAGGAGGGTGATAGTGAAGAAGGTGGGGAGGCGAGAAAGAAGAAAAAGAAGGGTCTGGCGACTGGTGCGGCTGGGGGAAAGAGGAGAAAGAGGGAGGATGAAGATTTCTAGATCAGGCAGGGGGGATATGTTGGGGGCTTGATCGAGCTTGGGTCAGGTCTTTTGCAGCGCAGATTTCTTGCATGGTCGGGTTTTAGTGAGCGATACACAATTAGCATGCGGCATACTGGAGCAATTGAATGCGACTCTCGGCTCTAGCTTTGCTCTTGAACGTATCTTTTTGGCCATCCTGAGTGGCATAACCATGGTGAAGCAGGCCGTCTAGGCTCATGGTAATTTCATAGGATATGGAGAATATTCCACAAATTGTGAAGGGTTTCTCATATTCCCACCAACCTCGCGTAAAACTGCCGAATTGGTAAATCCTCGGACAAATAAAGTAGCTAGACACGAACGCGCAGACTACTTTCTGTTAAAGACGATATCTTTACGGCTTTTATGGATGGGACTCTATGGATCTCGTATGTATTCTCAACTTCCGCCAGCTACAAACATTTGCTGACCGTGGATCTCAGATCTCCAAGCTTGTAGGAAGCAGCAACGCTTCTCCCACGCGAAAGCAAACCAACACTCCGCAGCAGCGTTTGATCCGCTTCAAGAAATTACATGATCAGCTGCAGGTACCAGATCAGGACTATAGATTGCTGGCTACTTGACTGATAAGCCTAGTAGCAAATATGGCGCCGAAACAATTCGAGCAAGCAGCACGTGCCGGCGGAGACTGCTCTTACTTGTTTAGAGAGCTTTAAGAGGATACTTCAGGATGAGGTCCAGACGTCTGCACCTCACTTGTGCGCTCGGCATGTATCTACATTTCAAGTCTATACAAATTTGGTACAGGTAGCCGCGGAGTATTACACTGAAGCAATAATCTGCGAGGCGCTGGACATATTCAAGCTCCTCATTGACAGTGAAGAGGTGGAGTTTCTCGAGGAGAAGGGCTTTGCAGACGCTTTAATCGGGTTCATTAGCGAAATATCTACTACGGGACCGCTCATGGTCAGCGTTGATGCGGAAGGAAGGATTGTTGAGGTCCTTTTTGGAGTCGCAGCGAAGTTACGGCTTCAGCCAAATTTCCTGAAGACGTGGTTCAGACCAACAGTAGGGGACCCTGTCACCAACAGCAGAGCAGGAAAAGACGCATTCCCCTTGTTTTATCTTACCTTGGACTACGTGCATCATGATGGCAGAGTAGGCGACTTTGCCAGGACTGGACTACTCTACATAATCGAGTCGGCGACTTACTCGGAAACGTTGGAGAGGTGGATCGTTGAGAGTGACCTGGCAACTCTAATGGCAAGCGGTTTAGGGGCACTATACAGCCAACTCAGCCGGTAATCATCTCTTTTCCACTCATCTGCTTACATCAAGAACGTTCGCTAACGACACTAGCAAACTCGTTCTGTCATTTGCCAAAGACTCAATACCTGCAATTGTGTCATTATCTGAAGCCCCCCGGCCACAGACGCCACCCGATGCGGAGAAAACCACCTCGCCAGATTTTCAAGCACATCTAGCCACCTTTCTCTCCTATTTGGTGTTCTGGCAAGATATTCTAGAACATTGCAGTTCGGATGACGTCAAACAATCTCTGCTTGATCACTTCAAGTTTTTATTCCTACAGCAATTACTGTAGGTAGATTCATCTTACCTATGTGCAGTTGAAAATGCTAATAGCATTCCATAGGTATCCTTCATTGATCGAGTCATCTGATGCTGATGGTGGCTCCTCTGTTGCGGTCCTCACTTATCTGAGATGCGTCATCGAGTCCATTGATCACGCCGAGCTCTTACATGTTACATTGCAATATCTACTGGCGATCCCTGATAAGATTCAAGAAGATATCAGACCACTCCGACCAACAACACTGGCACAGAGACGAAAGTCACAGACACTGGTAGCGAACCTCGCCCAAGGACAAGAAAAGCCAATGCCTGATCTTTTCACCCTCGTTGACCTCATACAAACAAGCTTGCAATCTCGCAACCAGCAGACCGTCACGGCCACGCTTCGCCTAATCTCTGTGCTTTTGCGTAGCCAACATCAATATGCGATTTCCTCGATCATCAAAAACCAGCCAGTTGGCCATGATATTCCCTTCCGAACGATGGCCGCCCATAATCGGGACACTAATGTCCTGTTCTCCTGGGCAGAAGACCTCGTTGATCATGATGATCTAGGAGAGATGTATGAGACACATTTGCAAGATGCACGAGTACTCCTGGAAGCTCATTGCTGCTCTGCACGACTCCTTGCTCTACCAGACGCGGCTGGGGCGGATCCGTCAAGCATCAAAGAGCATTCCAGTTTGGTCCAACCGCATCTCATTAGAATGGACGATCCTTTGATCAAGTCTTTAGTGTCTCTACTGGAAGACTTTTTGGCGAATGACATTGGTACCAATCTCAGCCTCACGCAGGCATTCTCAACTTTAGCTTCCTGTGGCAATACGAGATTGGAATTTTGGCTTCTAGGAGACCCTGTTCAACACGAAGGTATTGACAACCAGGAGGCTGCTACACATGATGGCCTTGAGGACTCCGATGATGACGATACGAACCTTGCCAATGGCGAGGACACCAATTTAGCATCTTCCGAAGTCACTCTGAAGCCCGTAAAAATAGACACATCTACCCAAGAGCTAAAAGAGACTACTAATGTTACGTCGCCCGTGTTCGCCGCCCTCGAAGACCTAGTGCAACAGGTGGAAAGGTTTCGTCGTGACATCCACGAGTTTGACACCTACTTAGCAGAACGCCGGCACGTTTTCAGGGTCGGCGAGGACATAGAGAAAGCTGTAGCGAAGGACTTACCTCCATCTCGTAGGTCTCAAGAGTCATCTAGACCATCCCACTCCAGGGTACGGAGTGTCCCACAGATTGGTTCCCTCTCGACACGGCTGATGTCAGAAACTTCTTCAGCCAACGCGTCGAGGTCTAGTTCTCCAAGAGGCAGACAGTTGAATGACTCGTCGTCTTCCACGCTTGCTGGGAGATTGAACCATCTTCGCATATCACCCTCGCCTAGTCCTTCGAAACCAGCATCAAGGACATTCTCCCCCTCCCCTCTACAGAAAGATGCCGTACCTTCAGATTCAAACCCATCTACACCTCCAAAGCGTGCCATAACGCCTATAGGACCCACGGATACTCTTCGTCAAAATATCAAGCTCAAAATAAGATGCAGCAGCCACAGGAATGACGTGCCAGAGATTACAAGCGAGACGAGCAGTATACGGAGTGTGTCTGTTGCAGCAGAAACAAAAGCGGCTGATGAGACAAGAGAGGTCACCCTTAGTCATATCTTAACGAACGTTATCATATTACAGGAATTCATACTGGAATTAGCGGCCATTGTACAAGTAAGAGCAAGCTTGTTTGGGGAAGTCAAATTCGCCTGAGAATACATAGCCGTTTATACCCATTCAAATCACTATCTCCAAAGTCTTCTGCACTAGATCGCACATTGAAATCAATACCGTAAGCTTCTCTGTAATAATCCTCGATAGAAAAAAGTACTGCCTATCTGAATGTTCACTAGCCCCGCTGGCGCCGCTGACAAAGCACTTTCTCGTAGAACCCAAGTTGAGGACGGCTCCAACCCGCCAACGAACAACTTCGCCACCAGATAAGCAAAAATAATCACGAATGCCGTGATCAGTTGCTGGCCATGGGCAAAAAGCAAAATAATAATAGTCGCACTGAGGATCGAACTCAGAACCTTCTCGGTGCATCAAGCATGGATCCACATCACTGTGAACGAGAAATCATAACCATTAGACCATGCGACTTCCTAAGCTAAAGGTACAGACCTGGAGCTCAGTGGATTGGGATAGTTTGTAGTGGTATATATTTAAAAATCCACTCAAAATGGTATAGCCTTATAGGGCTGACCCTTTAAGAAAGAAGGGATGAATTACTTAAAAATTTATTTAGGGATGAAGCTATGTTAAAGCCAACTAAATAAAGAATTAACTTATTAGATTGAAGATAATTGTTTTACGGAAAAACCCTATAGGGCTGGACTTAAAGCCCCTTAAGTTCATCCCCGGAGCAGCGAGGTATTGATAGCGGGGTACTCAATAGTGGTGGTGGTGATAGTCAATATTTACTATCTATAAACGGGGTCGCCATCTATGGATGGTGTAGCCGTCTATAGATGGAATATACTATCCATAGGTGGTGTGGCCATTGGTGGTATAACAAGCGACGAGATGTATGGTGGAAACTATAGGGGTGCCTTCCATCTATGAAAGTCCCTACCATCCATGGATGGTGGATATCCATGGATTGAATGCAACATATACGATTACTACGTGCATACGGTTGTAACAAGGGTAAATAGAGTAGGGTAGAGCACGGGTGAGGGGCTACAGCTGAAGCTACGACATAAAAGCCATCAAGTGGGTTTGCTCTCAGTAGTTGGATTGGCTATTAGTCTTTATGTTAGATTAATCGCCTCATTCTGATAGTTTGTACCCTAATTTCATCAATCAAAGTAGAAGTACAAACATATCATAGGCAACAATGCTTGCCGGATATAAATCGCAGTCTCTAGTAGCTCAATGTCAGAATTTCAAGACCTCAACAGCTATATTTCTATTACGTCTGAGTTTTCTACCTCTCATAGTCTGATCTGTTATGGAAGAAGTAAAGAAGAGCCAGGTGATAGCTGCTGGCTGGAATTATACCCAGAAGCGGGACATATTGGCTCTAGACCAAAGGCCGGTTGCCCCTAGTAACTCCAGAACGTACATGGGTGGCAAACGTATGGGTCGTACGAAAGTAGGGAAGAGGCAAGTCGCGTTAGTCTGGGAGAGTTACTCTTTCTTAATATATGAAACCTAGGAGACAAAAGCAGATCGAACGAGAAAGACAGCGGAGAGTGGATGGTCCGGTACCTCCAACCCTCACTAGCAACGTTGCTCCCCAGACAACGCACCCAGAATGGCCATCGGACTGGCTGAAGGAGCCGCTCCGACGGCTCAAGGCATCGCGTCGGACCAGAGCCGAGAAGAGGAACTCACAAGGTTTGGAACTTTGCTGGCCCAGAACCATAGGCACGGTATCAGAGCTGTGGCAGCAATGGGCAAACATCATCGACTCTGGTCCACCTCTTGAGGAGCGATTTCCCAAGGGCGTTAGATGGGTGGACGAACCGACACGACAACGGTTTGAACGTATGCGGCCAGTTCTCAACGCCATTCTCGGTAGTCCCGACCATTCCAAAGCAGTTACTCAGCTTGAAACCCTACGAGTTGAAGAGGGCTTGAGTCTCAATCAACTCGGCCAAGCGCTCCTGAATGAGAGAGCGGGACGTTCAGTAGGCCCGAGTTGATCCATGGTGCGCAAGGCAGAGGATGTTGACGCAAATTCCGTGGGAGGCTTTCTGCTGGACCTGGGCACCTCGTAGACACTAATAAAGGCCTCCGCATGTATCAGTCTGAGCCCGCCAAAGTGATAGAGGATATATTATAACATGTAGGATCACACAATCTTGTATGATACTTTGTATTCGTTACTTTTTACTGTGTTTATAAGATTCCAAATTAATAACCTACCTCCTCCCACCCTCTTTCTTGCTCTTCCTCCAGTCCCCGCATCCTTTGTAATACCTCGATATCCGGTTGTGCAAGCTAATCAAAGCGCTCATGGAGGTAATATATTGTTATTGCAGCGTGTGTCCGGAGAAGTTCCCAGTGAAATGCTCTTATAAATTGGTAGCACACATGCAAGAATATCATCGACTGGATAACGAACTTTCCGATTCTTCAGATAGCGAGTCGGACCAGGCGGAGCCCATTCAAGTCTCGACCGAATTGAGACGCCAGGGGGTTACGACTAAGAAGGCGAATCGGCTTCCTGGTAGTAATACTGCCAAGCACGCGGACCTCGACAATGCAAATCCAACGCAGCCAAGTCCCAAGGATCCTCTGAGTCATCATAATCCAAAGCCAACGCAGCCAAGTCACAAGAACCCCAGTCACCAAGAACATCCAAAGTTAAGGCAGCTAAGCATTAAAAAATATTTCAACCACCCAGACGACTTGAATCACCCGCCTCGTGCAGCACCAAGCAATGGAATGCCCGAAACACCCGCAGACTTCGCATCCCTCCCTCGTGAGCACGGGGCAACCGCCGCAAACACTGGTAGTGACGAAAATGATCAGAGACTGCAAGATAGAGGAGCGACTAGTGCGCTTATGACTTCTTCCACACCCACAAAGAAGCGACGCCGCTTTCTGGACGATGGCTGTAGCTCAGCTTCCAATAACCCGCCTAAGCGACTGAGGTCAGGCCTGATATATAGACACCTCTAGGAATTGGCGCGCATTACCACACCGCTAAAATTAGGTAAGCGCTTCCTGGCCTTGAGTGTGGCTGCTTTGGCATTTGGATAGGACACCTCTTGACATTCCAGGTTCCGTCCTATGATTCAGAATCGAATGCACACCCTGCCTCTACGGCATTATGGTAGGCCTGCTTGGATGGTTTTATCAGCCTGTTTAGATGGTTTTATCAATACTCGATTAGCATGGTACTCAGCTCAGGCGTAATTAGTATTGATCAGTTATACAATCATTGAAGCTCTCTTCCTAATAAGTAATCGATACGCGATGGTTGTCATTGTAGGAAGATACATCTGTATGCTAGATAATGCGGTAGGATTCTACTAGAGTTCTAAAATACGTGGTATCCTTCATTTTCTTGAAGCGGAGTATATGTGGTCCCTCAAAAGACAGCCCACCACCAGATCCCTCCCCCACCCGGGGTCTCCAACCTACCACACAAGAATTCGTGAAAGCTTCAAGCCTACCCTAATCGATTGACACTAAACCTATTATTTCACCAGCATAAGGATCGTTGACCAAACCTGACCAGCTTAACAAACATAAGCAGAATATAAGTGGCTCGCCTTTCATAAAGGTACCTTGGAGTACCACGAAAAGGATGCCAATCGCTATCTACTAGGATAAGTCAAATCTTCCTGAATTACCTCTTTCCTTTACACTGACTCTCAATACATCATCAAATACATCCCTCCACCATCTTAGAATCTGTGTATTCAGATTATCAGACCAAGGGTACCCAGCGCCCAGCCAGGAGAGGGCATTGATCCTTGGCCTTGGACTTATCAGCTAGGCATTCTGCAGAGCGCTCTTCTAGGTCCACTTGGATGCTAAGCGGCTACATGGCCGGAGCAGCGCCGGTTTTCCTCTTGAGGGATTCATATCTAGCGGTGTGGACTTTCCGATCAGCAGCGCAGATCATCTTGAAGATGTCCCGCACAAGGTGCAGTGGGACTTGTAAGTACCTTCTCCAAGTACGCAGGATACGGGACTGCAACTTGCCGGCTCCAGCCAGGCCAGGTCGGGCGAGCCTGACCGCTACTTCAGGGACAGGAAAGTCACCCGTCGGTCCACGAACTTATATCAAAAATATCACTCATCTTCCAAGAACATGAGCATCTACACAATGACCGATGTGAGACGGGATTTCATTCCTGCCTTGAAATACTATGAAGACTCCACCCGCTTGCAAGTTGCATTCCTGGTTGAAGCCCGGTTATGTCAAGCTGCGGCTGAAGGTACGGATGGGAGGTACTTCATAAGAGCTTTCGAATGGGGCCAGTGCGATGCCGGACTCTATGTTGGCCGGGGGGATTTGATTGGCAATGCCACAGAGCAAAGCTTCCAACTACTTGTTTCGCAACAGGAGCAGGGAAGCGTCGTGCCTGTAGATATCAAGTCCATATCACCTGGGTTGGGTCACGAGGGGGCGTTATGGCTGGTGCAATCAAGTCCAGGACAGAGCGAGAGTTGTCAAACTCTTATAATCTCCTCTACCCAAGACCCTAACTACGTCGCCCTTGTTCCTATGCAATACATCTATCTAACGAAATCCGCCAAAGGAGGTCGGCGGTCGTACTACACCAGCGGATTCGCGCATCATTGGATACTACATCCCCTACCGGCATTCCCTCCCGAGCTAATGCCCTTCATCCTCCCTCTTTCGCAATTGGCGAGAGCCTTGGCGAATTTGCGAGCATTCGCACAAGGCTCTAGATCGTGGTAGATAAAGATGTTGTTCGTTATCCTACCCGAGTGCGAGACTGATTCCAAGTTGCAGGTCAAATCAACATACCGGCGCCTGCTTTACTAACCTATCCCCTTTACGTCGTCATGACGGGTCGGTGCTCACGCCTATAAATCATCGTGGGCACAATACAGGTCTGGCCGACGTCAAGGCCTTATTCGGAGCTTTCAAGCAACATTCCACCAAGTTCCGCGTCGAATTACTTGCATTGGCCCCGTTGCTTGGGGATTGCAAGCTCGTTTCTATACCAACGGACGAGGAGATTATCGTTGAGTGTAAGACCGCCCATTGTAAACTCAGGCATGAGGACGCCCAAGGATCGTGGTGCCTATTGCATCAGCCCTACGCATTGGGATCATCAAGATTGATTTTCTCATGGAGGTCTCAGTGGGATTATCTCTATACCAAGCTGGCTGGGTCACATGAAGGCCTGTTCATCCCTCGCGATAGGATCCCAAAAGGATGGTGGAATTGCCCTGGCTCTAAGGGGGAGTGGTTGCAGTGGCCTGCAACCGAGGGATGGGCAAGGTACAAAATCGATAGGCGCACCAAAGAATCGTTGGTCGCGGGTATGGAAAGGATTCTGGAGAGGAATCCGTGGAAAGCAACAGAGCCAATACCGCTGGCTCCTATTTCCCCGGAAGCTATGACCGAGATCGATTCGCGGGCCCATCCCGATCAGCATGGGGGCGTTGCTGAACGCCTCTCCACAGGCCGTTGGTATAAGAACGGGTTTGACAGAGGCTTTGGTTCTCATCATCACAAAGTGCTCAGGGCCGATTCGTACAGCTTATGGGCGGCGGAGGCGCTGATTGAATTATGTCGATTCAGGCAAGTATATTCTACTTCGGCTTGAAAGCTCCCCCCCATGCCCTGACAGGTATGCTGATGCCCCTGCAGCGGGAAAGGCCTTGTCCTAGATGCGGGACGACGCAATCCGATAGGTCGCTTCTACGTTGCTTCGTACATCTGGTCGCAGGCCGACAAAGACCAGTATGATCGAGAGCGTGAGCCACCCCAACGAGCCTGGCATTTCGATAAGAACACGCCCGTCCTCCCTGTAAGCTTTCTGATACTGAGAGCGACCGGGTCCTTCCATGCAGTGGGTGTGAGAAATAGCGACGAATGGGCGAAATCGTCTGGTGGCGGCCGGCAGTCTGTGGTCATCTGTGACCTCTTTCCGTACTCCTGTATAAGACTGCCGCACAGTCGTTATATCCTGCCTTCGGATCAACTATCTCAGACAGGGTTTGGGAACAAGGGTGGATCTATCAAGCCGACAGAAGGTCTCTTGGAGCAATATCAGGTGGACAGCGGTGAGGTCATGGAAATGTTGTCTCAATTACTTGATGGCCAAGAGCAGGCGATGTTCGGTATCTACAACAGGCCGATCCGCCTTAGTGACTATGTCTGTAATCTGGCTACGGTATGGCAAGCAGGGGCGGTCGTCAGCACCGATACCGCAGGCTCGGCTCTCAGATGATGCGGATTAGCAGGCTAGCTGTGAAGGACCTTGTTCCACCTTGACCCAATGCTTGTGCAAGCTAGCCATTAACGACCTTCTTCCACCTTGACCCAATTCTTATGCAATTCCATCAGCCCTTCAACAACGTCCTCGAATCGTACGAGGGATCGCTCCTCCCCTTCAAAGTACATGTCCCACAGGCGTGTAATGACAGCTTCCGCGTCGTCAACTCGGCAGTCGGCGTTCTTGAGAGCAGCAACGTCCCTGACCCAAAAAGCGCCTTTCCCGTCCTCGAATCCCTCGCGACCGAAGGCAAACGCCTGGCGATCCTGCCGGAATTGCCGAGCCCATCCAACGTATGCTCCAGGTATAATTGCTAGTAAAGCGTTGCATCCTGCCCCTTCTGCCGTATATCCGTTGATTCTGACGTTCTTCTGCATGTCCAATAAGTCAATCATCTCCTGCTGTCATACGTGTGAGACGTACCCGTTCGATTTCGTCATATACCAAGCCCATTGGCATCACCACGTCCTCGTGTGCGACACCACCGCTTCGAGCATTCAATACAAGCAGTCGTGCTACGGATCGAGGTGTCAGTGGTGCCAGCTATACAGGCTCGTGGCCAAACTAAAGCCCTACGAAATTAGAGACGAACTTGGATGGTCCATCTCGCGCCACATGCTCTTATCATCTTCCGCCCAGACAAAGGGTATGTAGACTAATTGCGGAAGGCGATAATAGCTGTATACAGCCAGATCTCGTTCAGGGCGAGGCGGCATCGCGGCCAGATCTTCGACCAGTCTTTTCTCTGGTAGGGGAAAGTAATATAGCTGTCCTTGCATGTAAGAAAACGAATCTTCCACCGTCATTCAATGATGTATACACACCTTACCCTTTCCCAATTTGATGCAAATCTCTGTCAAACCCAGAGCGACGAGCTCTCTGGCCAAAATTGCTTTGGCGAATCCTATGCCGTATGTGACGGTGAGATCGGGCCGAAAAAGGAGTCTATAATCAGCGTCCGCGCCTAGGTAAACCGTCTCGCTCGGCAAAAGCGAGTCAAGGGGGACAGAGCCTTTCTTTGCATCTCGATTCCCCTCCGCACTGTCGGCGAAGCAAGACGGGCGGACCATTTGGAAGTCCCAACTGTAAAGCAAATGTGGGACGTGTAGACGTGGGATGGTGCCGGCTGAATGGTGGATATTATGTTGTGGCAGCCGTGCGGGTGTCCGTGGTAATGATTATGTATCGAGCAGGAAATCTGGACCGTACTTGCTCTGTTCACCGACTTTCCCACTACACGCAATCTGAGCAGCCGAGTAGATGCCGTTGAGCCATCCTCGCCCGCTGACGTGTGCTGCGCAATTCCGGACAGCCGCACAGTCTAGGCAGTGCCAGGCATGGTATTGTGCATATGCGAAAGCCCGTAGTATATGTACCCACTTCAATGCGTATCTCACCTCAGTATGACTCGTCAGGACCGGTGAGGCGATGCATTGCTACGGCGGGTCCCTGCACTGAATATTGCGGTGGAGACAGCCATAGTTATCTAACACGGAAGGGAGGAGCATAAGAGCTGTCAGGGCGTCTGATTCCCACATCTGATATAGGGTCCAGGGCTGCTACACTCCAATCCGTGGGTCAGACGAACTCGTACGAACTCATTACGCGGATCATGGCGAACTCGCCATTCGACGAAATCAGATTAGAACGGATTTGGTATGATTATGCAGACCCCTTATCCATGGCCCGTTTCATGCGCACGTCGCGCGAGTTTATGGAATTGGTGAGGCAGGATGCATTCCGGCGTCCAGAAGATACTCCACTCCTGGACCAATTTTGCGAGCTCGTCAACAGCAAGCACGTGTGGAATTTGGCCCAGATGGTCGTGCCGGAGTTTCGCTCCGCCGCCGTATTGCCAAAGGAGTGAGTGCCCCCGTCTTATTACGAGCCTAGTCTCCCACTGATAGGCACGCCAGAGATAGGTCCTGCTTAGATTATATCCTTCGCAAACTAAGCGTTTCCCCCCTGTTTCCTCCGCCACGACCTACGAGAAACGTCCTTACGACGGAATTCGACTTGCTCAAGGAAAGGCATCGAAAGAACGTTGAATACCTAGTCACAGGGGGTCAAGGGAGAAGCTTAGGCACGGAGGAGCAAGTCAGGGACGCGGACGAGCTTAGGAAACCAGTCGAGGAGCTTTTTCAGGGTACGTAGTGCTTGTTTGATGCGCTGTAGACATGGTGCAGGACTTTGCTACGACTAATGGTATTGTCAAGCTTCTCTGCATCCCGAACGCTCTCGACTAGATCGAGACGGAAAGGCCGCCGTTGCCGAGGCAGCGGATGAAGCAATGGATGAGAGTTGAGAAGAAATCGAAGGCGCGAAAGATATGAATACGAACCTGGAGGATAGTGAGGTACAGCGGGAATTGCCGGAGTGGAGAGAAGGGGTGCTGATCTTATTGTAGAGGCCTGGAGGGACACTTCGCATATCAGAATGATCAGTAGTTGAAACCCCAAAGGCGGGAACATAACCAATGTATCATATCCATAGCCTATCAAACAGAAGTATTGACTCTACTTTCAGTGTGGTTTCAAATAAGTAACAGCGCACAATAAGTAATCTGCATCTAGCTTGCTACCAAAGACTCCAGGTAACACCTTCATATGATCAAATCTATAGATTGCATCATTATCTAAACATTTCTAGTCTCAAAGTCTTCTTGGCAATTAATTTTGTAGAAGTTATTAAGCTGCCGTAGACCGATCCCTGAAGTCATAGCTCTGATACCTCATCCTCGACAAGGCGTCTGTGCACCTCCCACAACGGATAGCGATAGGACGCTAGGTTGCGCTGTCGAGGCTTGGGATACTGCAGCGTCTCCAGTCCTGTGAATCGATTGAGGAGAGCCCATACCTCGCCCGCAATCCAGTCGTCACCGTCGCCGTGATCGTAAATCATCGGCCCTTGGTTGCCAACCACATAGTCCGTCATAGATAGCCCAGTGTTCAAAACGTAGGACGTAAGCGGCGTTCGCTCGGTAAAGGCTGTGGCTTTGTTCACGAGGAGATTTCGTGCGTACAAGTCTCGCTGAGCAGCCGTGGGGCCGATATCCTCTGAGGGGACGATCATCAGAGGACGGAGTCGATGATCATCAGGACCCCAAAGATTCCAGATCACCAAGCGCGAATGGGCACACGAATTCAGACGACGGAACTGCGGCGCCGTCAGGTTCGGGCCTTCGGACGTGCATTCGAGGTGCCTGGTATAGTGATACATCGAGACTATGGGCGTGTGTGGCGGAAGTTCGTGGATCAACTTGGGCGGTCGACTGGAATGGAAGAATTCCCGTTGCTCTTGCAACGTCCATGTATAGCGACAGAAGCCAAAGTCGCCCATCGGATGATTGCTAGCGAGGAGGAGGAGGAGGCCTGACATTCTAAGAGCAGCTTCGGATTAGCATTCAAGAGGCGCGACAACGGGGGAGGCAGGAATCTTCACCTTTGCGCGCACTGCTCCATCAACGCGCTGAACAACTGACGGTGGCCCTGGGCCATCATCCTGGCATGGTCGCGACGACCCTGCGATGGCTGATCTCCGGTTTGGGAGGGCCGCGTGGTAGGATGCTTGTGCGACTCTTGAGTATAGGTCGATCGTATTGGCCGCGGTGCTACCTGGCGGGGCTCGGTGTTTCGTGCGATGATGTCTAGTATGTGCTGAACCCACAGCCCTCCTTCGTCCATCTCCACCCGATAGTCCTGGAAAGCTTCCCGGGTGAAATCGCCCTCCAGCTCTTCGGTTGCATAGAATTCGTTGGGGATGACTCTCTCGGGGAGGAAAAAGAACATGGTAGATGGCCGTTGCTTCGGCCCGGCCCCGTGGTCGAATTGGTAGAAGAGGTAGTCGAATCTACACAGGGTCAGTCCCAAGCATCTGATCGCCTTGGAAGGGAGGAAGGGACCTATCGTGGGCATTGAAATACCGCTTACATTTGCGACCCTGGCCCCGAGCGATCGGGACCTTGGCGAGGGAGGCCGAATAAGTTCGTTCACGCCCATCCAGCTTATGCTGGACGAACCTTTGGTGTTGAAGCTCGGGCGATTCTAGGTTCTTCGTGCTCTGAGTCACGGCAGGGATGAATTTGAAATCCGCCAGCCGTGGTTGCAGCCCGACGAAATCGAGTGATAAAGGAGAGCGGAGCGATACCTTGTTCATGATCCGGTATATCTCCATGGCCGCTCGGTAGGCCGTGAAGTGCTGGGACTCTTCGGAGGGTTTAAGGGCCTCGCTGGTGCTGGTGGTGGTGGGCCTCCATTGCGGGAAGGATACCTGGGTCCACGGGTTGATGTACGGGCGTCCCCGCTGTACGCAGGAGCGCACTCGCTCTATAGCTCGCGGTAGCAGTGCCAGCGGCATCCGATATGGCGCGTTACACGGATCCAGCACGTAAGCTGATGGCGGGAGATGAGACTCTCGCGAAGTATTCACGGCAACCTCGTCACTGTCAGGCTGAGATCTCGAGGTAGATCCGGGGCGGCCCTGGTAGAGGTTTGGGATGAGCTCCACGAAAGAGGGATCCGCCACGCAGATGCCAATATAAAAAGCCACTTCGCGGCGTTGCCGGATGGACGTGACGTAGTATTGGTCACCCGCAAGCTGAGCGATCTTGCTTTTGACATCGAACAACAGGAGTCTTTTTGGTATTGTCGGCAACTGCGCCTGGTCAACAGCCCAGAATCGATCCGCATATGTGGCGTTGGGAGGAAAGCTGTTGTCACAATCCAAAGCCCCATCGGCCACGGCGAATTCGAAGGATCGTACGAGATATGGCACTGATGCTAGGACGGTGAAGATGTCCCCCTCGAAGACGGCGCCGCTGTTGTTAAGGATGACGTCGAGAGACTCCCACGATCTGACACTGTCTGGCGGCAGCCATTCCATCGCCCGGGCGCCGGACTGACCCGCCCCTCCCTTCTCCATTCTGGCATTGCCGGGACGTGCGCTAACCCACTCTCGCAGCTCTTCCTTCTGGCTGGCGCTCAGGCTACCGCTATGGTAGACCAATAAGCCTGCACGATATATATCAGTCTCGGCCATATCCTCGTCCTGTGGATCGCCCAGGCCTGTCGTATCAAGCCCAGGGGTCCCTCGGGCGTGATCTCCCCTCTGCACCGTAACGCACCCGCTCAGTGATGCCTCTGTCGTGTTGGCGGTGAGCCTGGTCGTGTTGGTCTTGCACGGCCGAGCTGCCATCCATTTTCGAACCGCCTCCTTCTGCTGGGCATTCAAGATGGTGTGATTGTATAGGAGGTAGCGCGCGCGCTCAACTTGGGCTTCGTGGAAAATCTGCTTCTCCTGGCGATATAGCGGTTGGTCGGCGTCGAAGTGGGTCTGAGCTTGCTCGCGTAGCCGCAGCGAAATGCTACGTCCGAGCAGGATGTGCCGTAGAACGTGTTGCTTGTTGTGATTCTCCGGGTTTACAGTCAGTCCGTCTCGGAACTCTGGAATGACAAGTTGAGCGATCGCCAAGGCATCCTCTTGTTGTAGCAGAGACGTAAATGAGTCCAGCAACGAAGAAGCGACAATAGTATCCTCATCAAGAAACCGCCAGAATCGCTCGCAGAGCCACTGCACCTTGTTCCCCCAGTCATCACACCTCTGCGGGTGGGAGATGTCCCCGAGGACTGTGAAGAAGTCCTCATCGACGTGAGGTCTTGGAGGCGACATTCCTGGAAAAACAAACGGGCCCAGGGTGAGGTGGCGATCAAGAAATCACTGCCGGCTGGCTTACTTATTGATGTTTCCCTTTTTGTGGAATCATTAGACTCCAGGAATCCTCTGAGACTGACGACCCTGCGGAGAGTCTCGTATTAGGGGTAATACAAAGTGGCCTGCATCCCGTATGGCAAAGATGGCAACCTGGCCGCAGATGCGCCCCATGCGGGGGCTGAGACCTGTTTTACTATAGCAACGGGCCTCCTCTGTGGCCGGAGTATCTGCAAGCGTCCGTCTGCAGGGAAGCGGAGGGAAGATCGCTTTCCCATGTCCACATTCCCACAATCACGGCGATTGCCGCGGTCGTACTCCTGTGGGATACTCTGTGTCAGACAGATGCGGCGGATGGCGGACACCAGATCCTTTGATATCGTATTGGCTGTGTCATGATTTCAAGGCCAGAATCGTTTTCATCGTTGAGTCAACTATAACCTCCTGTTGGACAAACAGGATCAGTACACTATTTGCCATTCTCGCGTCTTCTACCACACTTGATTAACACTCATAAATGTTGACCCCATTGTGTATACATTAGGAGCCTCGTTCCATTACCTCCAGCTTCTTAGATTATGCATACTCATTCCTCTATCTCACAGATCCAATAGATTCAACACCTCTTTCATATTGTCTTAGAGTAGGAACATCACAATTTCACCACAGCCGGATCTCTTCAACTTGTCATCACCTGCCTAATATCAAACGTGCCAACCTTAATCGACTATGACGACGGCAGATGCCCCGACAATAGTCCAGCTAATAGCTAGGTTGGCGCAAAAAACAACGGAGCGCCGCCTTCAAGAGGTAGCTGTGGGCCGTTTGTCGGAGTTGTTCACCACAAGCCTCGCCCAATGGGGGCAATTCCTGGATCAAAACTCTACAGCTCCGTTCGGTGCACCACAATATACCACTGGCCAGCGTGAAGCCTCCAAGGCATTACAGGACACCTGCGAAATAAATCAGCAGAGAGAGCAAGAGCAAGCACGGCTCGACAGTTTGCGGTCTCAGGAAGAGACGCTACGGCGACAGCTTTGCCAAGCCCGTATCCAGTACGAAGTCAACCAATTCAAACTGAAATACGGCGGAGACGGGTATCTTTGACGAATGCTGATAGCGACCGGCCACGGAAAGGTAAGGTATTACCTGTCAGTAAACCCAAGGAACGTGGTCGACTAACGGGGGGACGTTCGCAGAGACAGGTCAACACCAGACATTGATGGAAAACCAGGGCTGAAAAAGGGAGGACTATCGTGGATATAAGGTGATGGCATTAGGGGCAAGGGGCTTGGATACGGAGCTACGTGCTCGGCGTTATCTAGGCAGGAATATGGGGAATGTTTGAATGTATGATATTATTGAAAGCGAGTACCATATTTGACATTCAGAGCTCCCGTTCATACTTGAATCGAAAGACTATTGTGATGGCTGATGGAATTCAAACCCAGACGGGCCGCTGGAACCGTCTGACGGGAGTGGTTGTCTGGGAACAGGAGTGGTAAATGAAGACCTTGAGACCTGGATAGCTAGGGATTATTGTGTCGGTGGGATCGAGGAACGGGATCGGTCACGCTTGTATAACACGATACAGTAAAACTGTGGATCAAGGTGGAGTGCTGCGCTTATGCTGAGGGACTGCGATATATGGCTTAAGGCGGTTGAGACAGCATCGGGACCGCTGTGTGGTGGTCTCAAGAAACCTGGCAATATACTGCGGTTGCTGAGTATGGTCGGATTGTATCTTGTCGAGTTTCATATATCCATCTGAGTCCCTCGGCTCCCACGGTGGCTGCCAGATATCACCTACGAGGACGCCAGCGGTCGAAAACCTGGAAGGAGAAGGGGGTGGGCGCGTCGTATTGGGTCCATGCTTGACGGTGGTGGATGGAGATGTTCTTCTTCACCGGTAGCCGATCTGGACTGTCACTGGTAGGCATGGATGATATGGAAACTTGTAAGGAGTCTGGGGTTCCATCTCGAAGATGAGTGTCTCGCATTTTTTGCTAACCGTGAAGGATCGCCAATGTCGTACTTGACCTCTCAAGTAAAGGACTGGGAACGGTATTCAAGGTTCGATTATAGAAGCTTGATTCACGAATATCTGGAGCCAAAAAGTTTATACGCTAAGAAGGATACTCTTACTCTGACACCGCTCAACAAGGTGGGGAAGCCTTCCTCTCCGAGAAGAGAGCTTGCAGGGCAGTTATGGGCTGGTTTCGCCTGGCGAGTAGAGAGTGACGGTACCCCATCACGCCGTTCGAGGGGCCCAGCGTGTAGGTGCCCAGGGTCGATATCTGGGCGTACTAAGAAAGATCCTTGACATACCTACTTCGGGGACTGTTGGACCCGTTCAAAGGGCGTGTCTGTGTAGGGATGAGCGTGGCCGCTGATGGGCCGGCTAGCCGGAGGTCAGATAGCACCAAGGATTCAATGCGTGGGCAAACTTCTTTATTTGGTCCGGGTTACCGCTGTACCAGCATTGCCCTTGCCGGGCAACGTCGTGCCTAGGGAGGCATCAGGTTGTGATTTGCGTTGTCACGGACCCTTCTCAGCGGTGATAATATCTATCTCCGTCTGCCGTCGGCTCAGCACGTCCTGCACCCGGCCGCGTCGTATCACTCCTTTGTCTTCCACGTCAAGTTTCCGCTCTCTGTATCCTTCAGGGGTCCCGCGCTATCACTCCGTGGGCACGGTTTCAGCCCGACCGTCCATGTCATGTTCCAGCCAGCTGTTCCGTTCCGGTTGTCGTACTTCACTGCCCCTTTCGGACGGTCACAGCCACCGCTTACACGTCATGTTCCAGCTATCGGTATCGTTTGCGTGTGCCACACTCCATTCAACCCTCCCCAGTAATGTAATAGATTTTTTATTCCAAGGGAAAAACTTTTCATTCATTCAAGCCGGGGTGGTAATTGTCTTGATCCGGTACGTTTTTTTTTGGCTCTTTCATCTACGGTCTCCCTCTTCTCCATAACCTCCTGCCCTGTGAACATCTTTTCTCCCCCCATTAAGGGAAACACCTTCGAACCATCATTGTCAGCGATCGCCTACCACAACAGGAGTAGCCTGGCGGGATGGATCAGGACCGGTCGCCAGTAGGCACTCCAGAGTCCGCTCAAAGCAGCAGGCAGTCCATGTCCTCTGTCTTTGCCAGCGTAAGCCCCAACCGCCTCCTCCTTGGCCGGCAGGTGGAGGATAGATTCAGCAGCTGATGGCAGGTGTTAGATCGCTGCAGACGTACGAAATATATGGCGCCATCCCCGACGGTCCGCGGTGTCCCTCGCGTTACATGTGGCATGGGTTGTGATAGTCGATGTTGTGATCTGTTTCGGCCTAGGCGACCTCTGGTTCCGTTGCTGGTATTCGCCTGCTGACCTCTCTGACGACCGGCTGGGCTTTGCCTGGAGGGGGCCACCGGGCGATCCGTCGGCCTTATGGGACGACAGCCAAGGATTCCGTCATCGCAATAACTTTCGGGCCGCGCAGATGCAGTGGTTCTGGTGGAATTGTCCCGTGTGCTTAGTGGGCTGCACGGTGATGTGCTATCTGGGCGACAAGATCTGGCCTCGGTAGGCACTTCCACCCAGTCCGTACCCTGCCTTGCACTCTGTTCTCTGGCCGTGCCCGCTCCCCTTGATTTCTGGGGCCCCCTGCGGGGGTGCAGCGACTCTGGTGAGGGCCTCGCTGATCATACCAAGCTTGCAGGCCCGCCTCTACCGATCCAAGCACCACCTCATGAATACCCTCAGAGCAATCTTGTTCGGCCCCCCCGAGTATCTCTTCCGGCTTCTCTATGGTCCCTCGTATCGGCTTCCGTCCACCGGCACCCTCGCGTCCGTTGGTGGGGCGGTCCATCGAAACCCGCGTCGCCAGCGACTCTGCTGCTGGCTGCGAACCGCCATACCCTACGTTATCGGTATCGTCTGTGGTTTCAGGTTTCAGAGCGTTCCTCAGAGTATATATGCAACAGCCGGTATCATCCTCCCAGATCGATGGGAGATAGCGAGGAAGAGCCAGCAGGGCCCGTCAAGTATCGCCTCAGTGGGACCATCTCCAGGATCGATCCTATCCGCAGCGGAGCCCGACCCGGTCACAGAGCGTGACCCACCACCGGCAGCAACGCGCCGTCCACATAAGACCGATCATGTCACGCTCACGGAACAAACACGCACTCTCCAGTGGGCCAATGACGGGCTGAAAAAGCAACTAAAGGAGCTGGCAGACGAATCCGCGCTCGTGAAAGACACCCTGAAGGACACCTTGATAGAGTGTCAACGAAACAAGGAAAATGGGGATTTTCACCGGTCCGATCTGGAGAAGGTTATCGAGATATGGCTCGCGTCCAACAAGGAAAGGCACGCTCGTAATGTTAAGCTCATAGACCGCGGGGAAGAACCCACCTTGCAAGATGATTTAGTCGCTTCCAACTTTAGGCTGGAGCTAGAGAGCGTCTTGTACGGCGCATTGGACCGAGATACAAACTTGAGAAAACAATATCCTAATGTGAGACCTTCTGAACCCCCGCCTTGGGCTGTAATCATACCACGTGTCACTGCCGAAAGAAACGAATTGTATCGGACGCGCAAGACCCTCCTCGTCCACGTTGACAGGTTACGACGGGCGCTATTCGCCTCCAGGAGGCGCCCATGGACCGTGGCAATCATTCGGGCCCTCGGGGACTCGTTTGCCGACCAGCAGCCAGAGCCGTCAGCGCTCACCGATTTCTTTCTGCGCGAAAAGGGGGACGGAATCCATCTGGTGTGTGGAGCGGTAGCGGGCATCCCCGCAAGTCCATCATCTACCAGCTCCAAGGGATGTGTGATGGACGATGTCTTCATCGCCGAGAGCAATGCAAACATCGGAGCCAGCCTCACACAACTGGCGTGTCGAGCGTACTGGGAGAACAACGTCTGTTTCATCGCCGATGGACAAAGTGGTAGCGGCAAGTCCTATTTTTTGTTCAATGGTCCGGACGCTCTGGCTCCCGCGATAGGCAAAGAAATCTGGAACGCCGAGCGTCGCCACGAGTCTACGGTCGAATGCACGGCACTGGAAGTCTACCAGGACGAAGCGAGGGATCTTCTCTGCCCCAAGGGCTCTCCACAGACGGGGCCCCTGAAGTTCAAGTTTCGGGGTGGAAACCAGGAGGTGGTGGGTGCTCGGAGTGAGCCGATAGAGTCGGAAGAGCAGCTGCGCACCCTATTCACGCAAATCTGTCGGAAACGACACGTCAGTGCCACTGGCGAGAACGCGGTATCCTCACGTGGCCATATGATGTGTACGCTGACCATCCGATCCGCCTCTCGCGAAACCCGCGTCGTCATCGTTGACCTTGCAGGGAGCGAACGTAGGCACGGCGAATCACTCGAGGGCGATCAGCGCAAGGAGAATCACGACATCAACAAGAGCCGTAGTAACATACGGCGCGCCCTCGTATCCTTCGCAAGCAATACGCCCCCCAATAAGGATTGTGCAGTAAGAGGGACTTCCCATTGACCGATGGGAACTTTTCGCTGACACCGCTCCCCTAGATGACTAAAGCTCTGAGCAGTATCCTTGGCCCAAACTCCAAGGTAATCATGCTCGCCCACCTCAGCCCCTTCGCAAAGGATTATAGCCGGAGCCTAGATACGCTCCATTTCGCCACCGAAGTCAGCGGCACGGAACTCTATCCTTTAAGTCCTGAAGAGGTGGTGCAGATTAAGAGGGAAGATTCTCAGCCCGTTTTTTTCCCTCGGGATTAGGACCTCATGTAGAGGAGCCATCTGGGTGGTCTGTAACCGTTGTCTAGTACAATGAGAAGCCATCTGGGTGGTGTGTGACCGTTGTCTAGTACAATCAGAAGCCATCTGGGTGGTGTGTGACCGTCGTCTGGTACGAGTGGGGAGCGACCTAGGCGGTACTTGACATTCCATCGATTACCGGTGAGAAGTTATTCGAGAAGGGTTTGTAGCTATCCGCTTGCTATAAATCAGAAGCTGTTCAGTGGAGCGCGTCACCTCTCCTTTTACATTGTAGAGAGAGCCTGGGGGAGAGCGTTTTCAACGGACCTATCCAGTATATTCTCGTCCACTGTACTCTTGTCTAGTGTACTACTAATCAGTAAATTCTTATTCACTTGGGCAGACTGAAGAGGTTCCCCTACAATTAATTTTGGCTAATAGGCCTAGACTAGGAAAATCGCCATAGCATTAACATATTTATTAGAATTAGTTACCTCTAATCCCCCATAGAAGGGTTCACTCTTGTACGGTGGACCTTCTGGCCCCACGTAGATAAGACAATAGAACTCTGGGATATACCGATAAAAGGTATCGAATGATTCGGGGTGCTTTATAAACCAGTCCCCGCTTTAGGGTATCTTCAAGGCTCAATCCATCAGCTTTAGGTCCCGCCCTGTAGGGCTGGACTATAAGGGGCCATTATCGACAGCCAGAAACCCCTTCTACCGACCAATCAGTACATCCTCGGTACTCTTCCCAATAGCAACGAGGCCGACGGCTTGATGGAGGCTTTACAGGGGGATGAACAGGATACGTGCAAGGAGCGTAAAGCATCAATTACCTCTTCGGTACCAGCGGAGCCACACTAATCGCAGAACACCTCCATAGCATTCCTACCAAGGCATCATCACATATCTCTCAAGTAGTTCAACTAGCAGAGGTATCACTCGAGATCTGGTCTGTGACAATACATTATCACTACATGGCTGTTATACTGTTCAAACCTACTCGCCCACCGCAGGATGCCTAACGACACCAATCCCCTCGATCCGCGTCCGCCATATCTCCCAGCCAAGCATCGTGACCTCTTATATCAAAACCTCTACAATAGGTAGTCAAGACGCTTGTCGATCTCCATTGAGATCCGTACCCGTCATTCCAGCTCTTCCGATGTCACCGCCTCCTGTGGACCCACCTCGTCCACATGGTCTGACGTGGTCAGCTTGCCCAGTAAAGAGCGTCTGACGAGGGCGACGAATGCCATGTCGGAAGTATAGCAACGGCCACCAAACCTTTTGTAGGCATCTGCCCAGTTCGTGATAGGCCCATCGCCCCGTCGCTCCAGCAGACGCTCGTAGGTCGGTACGATATGACGGAGTTGCCGATTGGCACAGAGAAGCCACAGGTGAAAATCGTCCGCTTGCTCACGGCTCGGAGGTGGTTGGCTCAAGTCTTCGAATCGCGAACAGGAGACGGCGGCGTGGGAAAGAAGCCGACCCACGTTCGACACGGCTGTAACGCAGTCAATTCGGTCCCTCGGACTATCATGGTGAGGAACGCTCGTCCGCACATACGTATCACCGCGAGTCCTTGACTGGATTGCAAGATCGGTCCCTCATCAAACGGCGGTTCCCCGTGGGTGTCCGAAGAGACTATCGGCATATCGCTCGCAAGTTGGCTCCCCGTCATATGAGATTTGTTTAAAGTTGTGGTAAAGAGCAAGACGAAGAGTACTGGAAGGAATACTGGAAGCATGGGGGACAATACTGCTGCAGCTTACGTGGGATACAGCGTCCGCGGCGGCTGGTCCAGGAAGACCCCATGCGAAACAGGACAAGAAAGCACAGGATTAGAAGACCTTGCGCAATTCACTTCCGCCCCATCACAAAAAGAGGCGATCCCGATGGAAATAACCACCGGGATGATCGATGACGAATCGGGTCATACGACAGGCAGACATGTCTCACGGCATGGACAGGGCCAGGCCTACCGGTAATTAACGTCTTACTCTTCTTTGTCCACAACCGACTGAGTGTTTCACGACCCGGACTGAATGTGATGATGTTACTCGGTATCGCTCAACTGCACGATAAGCAGGCGGCCGGGATCGTATGAGAGATTGAAGATCAAGTAACCGCCTTCCCAGCTCCTACTCACGTGATTGTGCAAGCCAAAGTTTCTGTTCGAGTTGATAAATCAGTGTTATGAACCCACTGGATTTTTATCGTTCGAGAGACTCCAAAACTTCTCAAATGGCTTGAATTGCCGGCGTTTTGATCAGATAAGATGTACGCAGCTACGCTCGTTTATAAACGTGATGAATATATCGTGTTCCATTGATGGATTTCCTTCTTTATCGATGAAAGGAATTGCGATGATCTTCCTTCATGGATTGTATCGTTGGCTTTGACTACTCATAGCGTCTGTTATCTATGGACGGCGACCTTATCGATGGTAGGTTCTATGCATTACCGGTGTCAATCCTCGTATCCTTTTCTTGTCGTACCGTGCTGCCCTCATCGTTGCCCTGGCTGCTATTTGGGAATCGTTGATAGCGGATAAGAAGAGGTAGCCTCGTGATCTACTACCATCGACCAGCGGCACGTGAAAGGCTATTGGTACGTCCAAAGACTCACCCTTTCTCCTCGGGCCGATCGCACCATCGGTGGGAAACGGTTCGTATACGCGCCCACCGTTGATCGTTACAGTTTGCGATATCTAGAGCGGCGGCGTCGTCGTTGTTGTTGTTGTTGTTGTGATTGTCTACTGCATGAGCTGGCAAGCGCCAATCACGTTCGGTTTGTTGGTGCGAGCAGGGTCATTGTCGTCATGTTTGCTCGGTGTTATACACAGGCTATAACTCTATATCACCCTCTTATTCCATCAATAGCGGACCAACTTCTCTGTGGCCTTTTCTATCACTGCAACCCTGACCTTATCTGATTCCCAGAACCACACTGCACCGGCCGAATATGAACATCTGGACCGTCGTCATCCTTGGTTCGATCGTCTATGGATTAATCCCAGGGCCCGTCGGATTCGCCGTTCGCATATTCTGGGTGTTCCTGACCCGCCTCTGGGAAGACCTTTCCGGCGTTGCCCAAAGTTCTGCCGCACGCGAATGCGTCCGTCAGGCTGTTCGCATCTCATGTGCCGCTCTGTTAACCTCGATGAGGACGACGGGAACGATCTTGATGCTACCGAGCATCATTGTGCAACGCTTGTGGCCGGTGGCAGAGTTCGATCATCATCCACTCATCACATCAGCCCACGAGCATATGATCCACTCACCGCACCTGAAAGGTCTGGACCACAACATCAACACTGTTTCTGACTGCGAGCGACATCCCGTCAAGACCGTCTGCGCCGGCCAGGGTAAGAAGAAAGCGTGCACGAGGTCAAAATATCTACCAAAGGGCGAGGCTTACTATTGTGCTGCCCATATCGATCAAGGTCGAGACCCATAGAACAATGTCCGTCCACCTATCAGATCCGATGAATGGGAGCGCTGACTCGTATAGGCACACACTGGCTGGCACAGCTAAGGAGCCCCGGAGGAGGAGCAAGTCCAGCTGGGGCGGACCCATGCAGGCTGGGCAATGGGACCGGCCCGGTACGAAAAAGGCACCAAGATGAGCGGTTTCGCCTAGGTTGAGAGGAGAGTGGGTCCGACGGTCCTTTGGGGAGGATGGCGTACGGGGAGGGGGGGAAATGACATTCATCTGCAAGTTTCTCCAAGTCCATCGACTGGTGGTATTCGGGTCGTGGGTATTCATGTACAATGGTCACGAGTTTTCTTAGTGGATGCACGAAACATTATCTAAAATACATCACTACTTCCTCGCTGTATCCCGGATGCCCCCATGACCAAAATTATAGTGGTGGTTTTAGGCTCAGTGGATCGCCGTTGACGGCTCTTCTGATCGCCTGTGTAAACGACTGTCGGATGCGTTGCACCGTATCCATGGTGCATCGCGCATGCCCTCCCTCGCCTTCCGCAGCTCCGAGCGTTGCCTCAATCTGCTTTCCTATGTCCTCCAACGTCGTCTCGAGCTGAGCGTAGCGCTCAGCTTCCTGCTCGAGCATGTCGATCCCCATCCCCAGATCTCCCGCACATCGTTCGAGGGCGTCTCTACACCTCACACACTCCCTCCATTGCCGGTCTCGTCTGCGAGAGGTCTCAGGGTCGAGGAGATCCTGCCAGCTCCAGCCGGTACTGACTGCCTTAACGAGGGCCTTCAGGTCTTGCAAAACATCGAGCCCGACGAGCGCCACCAGAGATTGGATGGCCTCCTCTTCAAGGGCAGAGGTAGCGACGGCAGCTCGCACTCCATCCCCGTACGTCCGCGCCGTGCTGAGATAGACCTGGATGTGTCGAAGATGAGAGCAGCCACTCTTGCTGGCACTGTCGGTCATGCTGGACAGAGCATCGCCGAGCCGATACCCCAACGTTTCAATCGCCCAGTTGGTTCGAGCGAGCTCCCCATTGAGCTGATACAACATGGATGGGATCCCCTCGCAATCAGGGAAACTCGAGGGTCCGCACGCGGCAGCGACCTCGTCCACCTTCAACTTGGGCAAGGGCGGATTGCGCGAGGAGAAGACATTCCACGGCGGTCGAGCGGATGGTGACGAGCTCCACACAAGGCTTCGGCATACCATGACACCTGCAGAGATGAATATCAGTCCGACCGCGTACTTGACAATGGTTTGGACTGCGGCCAGGCAGCGACAGGATCGCTGGGGCTTCCCGTTAGAGCGTCGTGGGGAAGGAACCTGCGTCTCTGGGCCTGGCTGGATCGAGCCGCGCGTGTTGACCTGTTGCTCGTACGAGGCATCCTCAGACTTCACGCCCACGCTCGCGGCTTTCCTGTGCCTCTGCCTCAACGCTTTGGGTTCGCCAGGTTGGGGCTCATCGTCAATCCTTGGGGTCTCCTTGATGCTCGCTGGACGCGGCTTTCTGCTCGTGCTCATGTCCCAACTCTCCGTTAATGGGCCACATTGAAGGGACATGGTCAGGTGCAGGAAGACTTCGGTGCGGTGAACGCGAAGGCCCAAGCCAATGCGGTCTGTACAGAAGCCAGCATATATCCCCACGGCCTAGGGAGAAGGCGTGGCCAGCCCACTCACCCGTTCCGGCCATGTTTCGGGTAGGCGCAGGGGGAGAATCTGACCATCTGGTCCATTACTGCTTGTGGCGTGCCACTGTCGTACCTCACCCAGTGGACCCCCCTATCCCACCTTCCCCATTCGCTGGATCCATAAGGGGCAGTTGCGCCGGCTCTGTCCTGGTAACATCTTGTTTGATGACCTAGTGTTGCGGCATATCCGCGGTGCATCTGCATGCTTCCCATCCCGAACGTCTTTGTCCCCAGCTGTGCCCACAGCAGGTATACCGGGGTCGATCACCTCACGCTCAGACCCCGTAAGGGATCTTTGCCGTAGCATCCCAGTAGAGCAACACTCTTTCCGGTATGTTGTGGAGGTCGTGTACATCTTGCAGCTCCTGGCAATGGTCGCCGCCCTGATGGGATTCCACTGAACAAGATCATCGTTGTCTCATGGTAAGGCCAATTCGAGCAATCCGCGACGGCTGGAACGGTGCATACCCTCCGTCATGCTCCTCTCAGCAGAATCCTCCCGTGAGTGTGTATACACCATCAAACAGCGCTGATCCAATTTTCTTTGTGCTCTCTTCCCACACTAGCGTAGCCAGTCTGCTCAACCATCCTAAAAGCCCAACATCCCCTCCGTCCTCCTCAGGAATCTCTCCCATTGCCCATCCACGTTCGGCGGGAGACTGACCTTGCTTCCAACCATTGTGCCAGCGTCTGCCGAGTGAGGGTTTTCCCTTGTGGCAGGCCTCACGTGCAACGCGTCCCAATATCGTAGGGGTGCCCCTTCCACATGTTCACCAACACATATACTAAATACCAGCAGTCGAGCCTTCCTCCCAGCATTGTCGACTTCCAGCCGACCTTGCCCCCCTGAGCGCGACAAACATGAGGAAAGAAGGCATCTTCCTGGGTCTGGTCGGGTTGGGGCTCGCCGCCGTGGTCGGATACCACCTGTATCCGCCCCCAGTGGCCGCTGGTCTCCTGAAGCAGTTGCAGCCTTTGCTGCGCGAGACCCTGTTTGTGATGTCGCGAGCCACAACAGGGATCCGACAGAGTGCAACGTGGGCCACTGTCGTGGATCATTGCTCCAGCAGTGTGGAGTACGTCCATCGCGGTATTGAGCAACTCCCCAGCGGCGTCGCCGCAGTTCTACGCTACCTGCGGTCGGTTCCATGGATGGACCATGTCCACACGACCCAGGCCGCATTGCAACAAGGATGTGCGATGGGAACAGCAGCTCTGGCAGCGATCCGACACGCAGTCTTCGTGCTGGAAAGCACGGTACGAGCCACCGCTCCTCCCGAGATGGTACCCTATATCCTGGTCTCGATCGTCTTTCTGGCCATGTGGCTCGTGCAAGTCGTCTTGCTTGCAGTCATCCGGATTGCCCGGTTGCTCGTACTTCTCATCAGTATTGGCCTAGATGGAGCTGGCACCCTTGTAGTCTTGCTCGCCCTGTATCGAGTGCTCAATTGGCTCCTGGTATGCATCCTTCAGACCTTGGCACTGCCTGTGAACGCACTTCATGCCGTTGTTCAGTTTCTAGCCCGCAGACTCACCGTGAGTCTCCGCCACACAGTCGTGGAGCTGACTAAGTGTATGGACTAATCCATTGATCCATCTAGGGCAGGGCTCAGGACCCGCTCAGGAATCCTCCAGACGGTCGCTTGATGTACGACGAGCTTTAATCACCGCGCGCAGCTTGGCGAGGCGGAGCAAAACCGAGGTGCTGGAGCGTTAACGGTGATGAGGATTGCTGGCGAGGACGTGGAACATGGGCGCCTAGGCCAGGTCTTTCGTGGACTGATAGGGATATTTTGTAGAACGCGGGTAGACACTAAACGCGGCGAGTGGGCATGATGTTGACTATACGTTCTTATGCAATCATCAACAGTATCAGTGTTCCTCCCGCAGAGAACGTCCAAGTGGATTGATCGACGTGAGAAATGTGGAACGTGGATGTTCAGAACGGTTTTGGTGCTGCAAGATCGATATCAATGTCTAATCAGATAATCTATCAGTCACTATGACGAGACCATGTACTTCAATTTTCTACCAAGAGAATGGAAAACAAGGCCGTCCCAGGCCGCATATCAAGTTAAGGGTCTATCAACTGGAAGGCCCTATAGGGCTGGACCTAAAGCTGCTGAAGCGGGCCCCGATAGGTGAGCCCTTCTAAAGTAGGGCTGGTTCTAGGGCTCACTTAATATGGCTGGTGTGATACGAAATCGTTGTACTGTGTACCTGGTTATAGTTATAGTACTTGAATAATATATCTCAACATATTGGCTGAATCTCTCCCCAACCATGCTCTGAATCTCTTCCTTCTTTCCCCACCCATTCCCTCCACAACCTTCTTCGTGTCCACCCCCCCCCCCCCCCCCCCCCCCCAAGCCCCAACAAAGCTCCTCACCACCCGACAGGACGCCTCGGGTCATGTTCAACAGCGCCCGTACGCCTCTGAATGTTACGCTGGATGCCTTCCGCTGCGATGACTCAGCCGGGCGGAGTGGGAGCGGGCAATGGTCATGTCGCCCGTACCGGTGGCTGATCCGGGCGGGACCACAAGCAGATGACCACGGGGATGAGTAGCAGGAGCGAAGGTGACTGCATCGTCCAGCGGATGATCTTCCAACACTGGCGTGAAATCCAGAAGATCCAGAGAAGGAGATCACAGATGGCGGTAGCCAACAATGCACCGAGCAAAAGCATGAGGAAGGGAGCCATCGAGGGCGTGGTGATGACCCCAAGGAGGTGGTAGGCCAGCGAAAGCCGCGAGCGGGTTCTAGATATGAGAGACGTCAAGATTCCTGGAGCTGCTTCCAGGTATGCGATGTATGGTAATGTTACCATCGTGTTCATCATCTGGCTGGCTGCGGACGAGAGGTCCGCTCGGGCGGTGCGGAGGTCGATGTCGAGCAGGGAAGCCAGCGCGACGGCAAGGATCAGATACAGGAGGGTGAGGAGCATAGGACGAAGCATGGTATCACACATTCGGGACGGCGCTCAAGCTGCGTAAGAGGGTAGGTTTTGATTAACAAAGAGAATATTGGGGAGATGGATGTGGACAGAGAAGCGCGTATGGCAGTTCAGGGCGGTGCTGAAGCTGCGTAAGAGGGCAGGCTCTATATGTCAAGGGGGATATTGACGTGGACAAAAACGAGCGGGTCTATAACACGTCTGTGTCTCAGAGAAAGCATGGGGGACCCAGAATTTGCTCGGGAACCTGCAGGAGACACCAAATACACTTATTACGCACTCTGATAAGACTGCCTTTCTTTCCCTCCAACCGTGTACGCAACAAACAATAGTCGCCAGTGGACACCTGCGCCCTTTTCCGCATCTGCAATTCAAGACGTTTGGAAGCCTCAACGGTCACGATATCCCGTCCCCGCTACGAAGACACGGCCCCTCCACCATCCCCACGGGGGTTTAATCGTGGCAGCCTGTATCCTATGCATCCACACGCCGCCGACGGTACGCCTGCTTGAAGGGTCTACCAAGGAAGGAGCGAATCTCCCCTGCCAATTGGTCGGCGCCAGATTCGGCCGCCTTTTCCTTCACCTTCAGCTGCTTCAGATGGTCCATGGCTGATTCCCAGTACGCACCTTTCGCGGTGAATTTGGTGGCCAGACTATGCTCACGCAATTAGCACACACCCGCTGCGGCAGATGCTGATGGGGTCACGCTTACAAGTCTCGCGACAGCTGGTCACCCAAGTAGAACAAACAGCCCGGGCCAAGTTCCAGGCAGAGCTTGTGCAGCTTCGAACCACGCAGACTCCACTCATTCAGCTGCTTGAGCGCCACTGCTTCTGCCATATTGGCAGTAGAGAGCACGGGCCCGAGGAACTTGTTGAAATCGCGCTGCATCAGATGCCCGACGCGCCCGCTGCCCTGAGGATTGATCAGTCTGAAGAGATCGAAGAACATCAACATGGAAAACAGCCAACGAATGTGGTCGAGGTAATGGCGAGAATCCAAGGAGATCGTATATTTATAACACGCCATCACGGCATCGCCCATCTTATCCTCCGTTTGAAATTCGGCGATCCGATGCGTCAAAAGATCGGTGTCGTTGAGGAAATCTTTGGGGCTTGCCTCGCAACGTATGTACTCCTCCACAACGATATGCAAGTCCGCCACTTTCAAGCGCATAAAGGCCCTCCAAGGGTTGCGAGGCCCTTTTGCCACGCGGCGCGAAGGCTTCTCGCACGGCTCCTCACCATCCGCGCTGCTATGGGGCTCGTCGTCCTCGGCCTCGTCCATGGCGGCCTCGTCTCCGCTTACGGCAACTTCCCGTTCCGAGGGTGATAGGAAATGTCGGGCCAAGGTGATCAAGGCCTCCGTCTGCGCACTGTTCAGGGCGTTCTTGGGTGTCGCGAGGATGGCAGCCAGAGTCTATTGGCGTGTTAGCGGTGTAGATCAACCGACGTGGGTTCGACATACACTTTCGTCGCTCAAGATCTGGACCAATTGTCCGTAGGCTTGCGTGGTATCTGAGCTCGCCATGCCAACGTGGTCGAAAAGATGATGTGGGAGTGGAAGAGGGGATCTTGCTTTGCACAAGGGCAGCATCTGCGTGATTAGGCCCACTGCCCATATACCTCGTCCCCTGAGACAGTTGCAGCGATGTTTCTAGGCCGTCTTTATTCGTCCAACCTTCTTTGGCTCTTTGGCACCCTCGTGTTCCGAAACATACGATCCCACAATGTCTTGCGCATACCTTTCCCACTACAATACCAAGCCTCAGAAGATGTTCGAAAATGGCGTTGACGAATCTTCCCCTGACTCAAGTCGTGTCCAATATACCAGGGGCCCATCGAGAATCCATGCTCGCTTCCATCAATCAACAAAGATCCTTGGGAGAGGGGTAGCAAGAGTTCTTTAGACTTGTCTTGACCTCCGGATGTCTTAGAGAGCCTTTGTAAACTACTTTGTCGGCTCGTCAACAACCGCTATCTCTTTGTCGGAGGTCTGAAGCCACCATCTTGTTCTTTGGTATGGAACAGGGCACATTAAAGGAATGCTGGAACGCGGGAGAAGGTCCTAGAGATTATAGTGCCGTTTTCCAGGTTTTATTCGTGACCCTTGTCAGGTTAAGTGTCGAATTGACTGCTTTGCTGTGATGTCTTCCAAGCTACATCTTCCCTTTCATTGTCAAACCGAGTGTGATGTCTTCCAAACTACGCATCCCCTTCCAGTGTCAAATCAACTAGTTTAGTATGATGTCTTCCAAGCTACATCTCCCTTTTTAAGTGTCAAACTAGCCGCCTTGCTATGATGTCTTCCAAGCTACATCTCCCTTTCAAGTGTAAACTGGCCGCCTTGCTATGATATCTTCCAAGCTACGTATCCCTTGTACGTGTCGAGCTGACTGCTTTGCCGTGATGTCTTCCAAGCTATACATCCCTTTCAAGTGTCAAACTGCCAAGCTACATATCCCCTTTCCTTTCAGTGTTCGAGTGCAAAAAAGATGTCCTTCAAAGATTGTTGTCTATCTGCACGTTCCCTTTCGAATCAATCAGGAAGACCACAAGCTACCACCGCCCGCCTAGGGCCTCCCCTTTGGAAATAACCTACCATCTGGACGCACCCTGATACTGCCAGTCCCCACTGCCCATTCACCTTTCGCACCAGCATCCTCCAAGACTCCTTGCAGTCACTGCGCAAGATCAATAAGCGCCACATACTGATCGTCAAGCAACCTAAGAAGCAGCCACCTTGGTCAAGATGATCATCATCAGACTCCCTCCACCTGAATCTACCGGCCCCGGCTTCAGAGTTGTCTTTCCACGAAATTTTCATCCACGTCTACGAACATCTTCAGAACCACAGGAGGCGTGGTTATCGTGCGGAAGCGGAGCGCATGGATACCAGTTCTAATGTTGTCAATCTTGTCGAGCTTACAGAGGATGGGAGTGGGTTATGGACATGTTTGAACACTGTCTGGTCTGCTAAAGATTTTTGCACCATGCTCTACGATGCCAATGCAGCTGATGCGGTTGGACTACTATGGCTTCGTCAAGCTATTACGGCGAGCCTGGCTGACCTGATGTGTTGGAAATGGATGTTGCATGTAAGCATGCTAGACTAAATACATCCTTAGTCGATCGTGGAGCTTCGTCAACGCTGACTACTATAAGAGGTATGGGAGACGACTTTTAATGAGGCTAAGGACTCCATCACCGTCTCTATTAAGCCAAGCCATCACGCTACACTCAAATCATCCAACAAATCTCCTAGTCAGATATAGCGAAAGTGAGGGATCTGTGGATTCAAGAGACGCCATAGAGGGTAGTGCAATATCTCGAAGCTAGGTTTTATCCGGAAGCGCCTCCAAGTAATCCGAACAATGGACTAACTGGCACGCCTCTGCCCCCCTTGATCGACGCAGCTCAGATCTCTGCCCGGGTTCCGTCAGGCCGGACTCTTGGTCGCAATCACTCTGCCTCATGTCATGTTCTGGTACGGATCACATAACCTCGTTGGCCGTATATCAAACGATCCCTCCTGCCAATGGCATAACGTTCTTGCAGCTGGGCCTTTCACGTTGCGTTCATTATTCCCCCCCAGCAAGCCCTTAACACACGGTGACATGCTACCAAGCGAGGCTGCTCGCCGATTCGTTCACGCGCTTTTCAACTAAATGCATAGCGGCGTCGGAGTTGATTGTTTCTGGAGGCATATCGGGCAGGCGGAACAGGTGAGCTTGCCTACTACTATATTCATCGGAGATGTTAATGAAACCAGGCTGTTTGGAACTCACAAAACATTTCCGATACGTTTAATGATCTCAATGAAGCCCCGCACCGGTCCTACCAACCCCACTTCCTGCCTGATAGGGTGGCGCAACGTTCTCACTCTTGCCGAGACTCATACAGGCTCCCTTCAGACCCTTCAGGCTCGAGGTCATCTCCCGCTAACAGCGCCGAAGTGGATGTGAGGCAAGTGACCGTCCTCAAAGCAGATCAGAAAGGGACGACCTTTAGTAGTACAAAAAGACGCTCTTCTCTCAGTAATTCTGCCACTCTACGATTTGTAGAGCGGAGATGGTGATGACCTGGGGGTAAGAATGTTGGGACAAAGCATCTGAATGTAGATGGCTGTATCTTTAATATCAATCCGCGCTTTAAACCCATCTCTCTTGGATTTGAAGAAGCTTCCTATATAATGTTTATAACCATGAACGATATCCTTTTTTTATAAGAGGCGTATCATTTTCTTGCCTAATTCCGCAGTATATTGTACAATGGTCACAACTATATTAACGGAAAAGAGGAATTCCTTTTCTTTACTATAAATCATTATGTTCTACGTCTCAGTGACTTTTCGGCGTCATATTAGTGGAGGATTCTATATGTCTTCACCATGAGAGAACTATCTTGTGAAGTCCACGGATCATCCTCCCAAGCTTATAAGCTAGAGCACAGCTCCAGCGCATCTCTCACGCTTAACCAGACATATTAAAGCTTGGAAGATTCTTCATCCCGTCCCTCCGACTGTCAGATGTACCTCTGATACCCGAATTTGTATCCAAAGGATCGAAGCCATCATAGATCCCCTAGCGTTTCAAGGATATGTTCACTTTTTAATTTCTTTTATAGTCTATTTAGGATGTCTCGAAATATTCAGGGGCACTTCAGTATATATAGAATACCATCTGGGTGGCTCTTCATCTTGATTAGTTGTATTAAGTCTTTAACTTTACTAAGTGTGACAATCATCCTCCTATTCCTCACCTTCTTCCATTTCATTGTTTTTAAAGCTGATATTATGGTTGTCCTTCTTAGCCTGCTTCTCCTCTACGTAGTCCTTATACTCTTCTCTGTAAACATCTCCCCCGCGTTCTTTCTCTTTTATTTCCTAAACACAACGCTGACCAAGCAGCATTAAAAGCCGGTTAGAAAGCTAGTGGTTAAAAGATATAGTAAGCCTTCCTAATCTAGTGGTTAAAGGGGACTCGAAGGTTACAAGATGTTGAAGAAGAAAGGAGAAGTTGCAGTAGCTGCCGAGCAATTGATATAGAGTATATAGTCGTACAGAAATCGGACGTACTCTAGCGCGCTACAATTTGTGTCTGATCTTGTCTAGAATCCCTACGGGATTCCTGTCCTCCATAGCGGGACCGTTAATATCCGCAATGAAAGCCGCCTCATTCCTTCACAGCGTAGGTCCCGCTTCTCTGCGCGTAAGACAGGCTCTATCGCTGTCTTGCCTATATCAGGTATTAAGTCGCGTTGGTAGACGTAAATGATTCGTCATCAACACTTGATTGGTAGGACTTTAGTCCTGTTGGAAGAGAATACTTTTGTTTCCGTAATTGCGAGCGACGTTTTTTTTAGATATTCTGCATCAATATCAGGTTCAGATGATATAAAAAGGGAATCGTTGTCAGCGACCGTCAAAGTTTGATGCAGGCCATGTGGCCTACTAGCCTTACAGTCCAAAAGAGCAACCGGCTACGCCATACATGGAGCAACACTTCCGCGACAAGGAGTGTCCCCCCTTCACCTTGTCAAGGTGTTGAAGGACATGGCCATACCCCACTTAGCGTCACCATTAGCTTGCCACCACAAGGTGTGATCATGTATCCCATCCCTAGGATCCATTCCATAGCTTCTAGACCTTTAGACATATGCATCATCTATCCAACCATCCTGTAGGTCAACACCTGCGACACAGGATTGTGGACCACCTTGGGAAGAAGCTCTACAACACATCATAGGACACAGCCGCTGATCTTGAAAGGTTGTCTAAGTTGGACATTTTGCTCTTGGCTAGTATTAATCTTAAACAGGTACTGTCTTACAAAGAAACCCTGTAATGCAGCTGATCGGACCCTCTTACCACGTCTCAAGAGGAACAACAAGCAGAACTCGCCGTACCGCCATATTCCACGGCAGCCCGTTGTTCTACGGTATCTTCGTATGCCGTACCTTGCGATGTATGTCTCATACAATGGGCGAACCCAAAAAGCGCTCTGAGTACCTTTATTGGCAGAGACTGTCCATTCCCTTGACAACTTAGACTCACTTATCATTCTGGGAAGAAAGGAGCTCTTGTCACATGGGCTAGCCGAGATAAGACGGGCATTGGATATCATTATTAGTGAAAGACTATTTCTATCCTAACAGCCGTGCAATCGATTCTCTCGGCACCTGAGACAAGACCGGGGATCCGGTCCTATATTACGACCAAGACTTTTCCCAGACACCTTCCAAATCCGTCTATCTATGAGGCTGTATCGATCCAGTTGATAGGATGAGCTTCGCATCTCGTACAAAAGCACATTTCTCATCACACGGTAACGCCGAGACAGGGATATAGTCAGGAACATTATGCCATTCATCGGATTAAATGACAACGGACGATTTCCCACTTTCATTGTACTGTGGTCTCAATCCGCCAATATTGTTACCCCTCCAAGCCGGGACCGCAGAGACAATACCAGCGACTATAAGTAACAGCGTCTGGCCTACCTGGATAGCAATGGGAGATGGCAAAGGACTGTGGGAAAGCTTTACACTGACCACGGTTATTATTCGAGTCATTAACACATACGTTGGAGGCGGGTTGGTCATACATTATGGCCGGCGCATCCCTCGCAATATCGACTGCATTCGCACATATTCTGCCGCTGTCCGCCGATGCCGCGGAGGCCCTGCAGTTACGGGCCAACAGACGCCTGTGCGGAGACGTACATGCCCACCGGGACCTGGTCCCCTTCGATTCTGAGCGCTGCTATGTCAAATTGAATTTCGCTACATTGCTGGGCCGTCGCTGTCTCTCCTTTGGATCTTCCCGCTCCAATGAATTCCTGCTCCCGCCAGCTGGGGACGTCGCAGCCCGTCAATTCATCCTCCACTTCGAATTGCACACCGCCACTCTGCTTCTCACCGACACCTCTCGGTACGGCACTTGGCTATCGAACGACTCCACGCCAAAGAGATCCCTTCATCAGGCCACGTACCCTCTCGGACAGAGTAATGACATCAGCTTCGGTCTTGGACAGCGCTACCAGTTTCGCATCGTCCTGGCTGACTCCGCCAGTGATCCCATCACTTTCTCCGGCCTCTTTCAACGTTACACTCAATCTATCGGCCAGAAGCATCCTCGACTGATCCACAAGCTTACTGCAGCACTCTCAAGCTTGGACAATTCATTCATCAGTCTCCACAAAGTGGGTCTTGGGAAGTATGAAAACGTCAACACCTGCCTGAGGCTCTCCGACGGTGTTCTCTTCGCGGCCAAGAAACTGTCCTGCGAGCCGGTTGGGGCAGATGACCCGAGGAGAGCGGCTGGCCATCGATCAGTGATAGAGGAAGCCCGGATCCTTCTCGATGCGAAACATGTATGCTTTGTATCCTCTGTGATAAGATTACAACCAAGCTGACCACACATATAGCCGAATATCGTGCGCTTGGTAGACCAACTTCGCACATCGCATGGGCCCGTCTTCATCTTGGAATTCGTTCCTACCAGCCTGGCGGCGGTCATGGAAGGATTGTACCCCAAGGGTCTGGAGGCGATTTCGGTCCAGGTTCTACTTAGGCAGTGTCTACATGCAGTCCAACACCTCCACGAGCGCGGGATTCGTCACAATTACCTGCGACCGGAAAGTATACTCGTCCAATCCGTACACCCTTTGCGTGTGAAGATCTGCAATTTCAGTGCTGCGGACCGTTTCTCGCACTCATCCTCACTGGAGGAGTACGGGGTCGGTCGCGCGGCTTCAGAAGCGGCTGCCCGCCAGCGCTTCTTTGGCAGCGACATCTGGGCCCTCGGGGTTCTTACCCTCACCGCCTTGGGGTGCTCCTTGCGCGACCTACGCCTCCAAGGCGATAGTGCGAGCGACTGGGAACCCTGGTCTGCACGTGTCGAACTGCGGAATGTCCAGCACCTCCCATGCGCATCTCTGCTGGCAGGAATGCTTCATGCTAACCCCAGCTCGAGGCTGAATGCTGCCGACTGCCTGCGAGACCCGTGGCTGCAACGAACCACTACTCGAAAACGGCCACGCTCGAATTCGGAGCCAGATGCTTTACCTCCCGCGAAACGGCTCAAGAGGACTGTCACACGGGTGGCAGATCCAGGGTCCCACTTCGCTAGGGAGTTTATAGGGAGCCGCGTGGTGGGTCTAAGCATGTCCGGGGAGTGACCCCGGCCTTCGTGGTTCTCAGCTCCAGGTCAGCTTCTTGTGGGCCTCAAGACATACTGGGAAGGGAGATTAGATAAGCTTATGGCTGGGAGAAGGTGCAGAGTTTCCACCAGGCGGAGGACCATAGAGCAAAATTATATATTATGGAGTAGCCAGAGATCATACCAGCCTTCTTAAAGTGGCTTAAGACCCTAATCATAGAGGCTGGACCAGTGATATTAAAAGCTCTCAAGAAGCCTCGGCCGTGTCGGCTTCATACCCTTATGACATGTCTAACTCTATCATCTAACAGGGTAAAAGTGTTGTCTAAGCTGAGACAGCAGCCTTATCTCGTCATATCGGCTTAAGATTACTCAGAACCTCTTACCCCACACACCTTCTAGGATATCTGTCTGTTCTCATGATTGATCTGTTGAAACCTCGCACAGGGACATTCACTATGGAATCCATCATCGGCGAGGCGACTAGTAGCTATGATGAGGGAGTCATAAGGAACAACAACACAACGGCTCTTAACGATGTCGACCTCAACAGCGACATTGGCCCCGACAGCAAGGCCAAAGCCTTACCAACCCTAACACTTCGAACACTGCCGGAGTCGAGCCGTTACTTCTGGAAGACCTCCCATGCCGAGCAGCTATCGCAGATCATATACGACAAGAGGTCCGATGGCAACAAGAGGGTACTGCCGGAGAATGAGGTCGCAGTCATGGCTTTGAATGAGATTGCTGCCATACGGGGTTTAGGCTTCTTCTTCCACTTGAAGAGCCGGACATGTTGGAGGGAGGCACCACAGGACTGTCCGAGAAGTCGTGCCTCGCCACGGCCAGGGTAAAGTAACCTGATACCTCCCGCGTCCAAGCAGCGAGCTGACCTGAGGAGGGGGGGATTCCCTAACCTTTACTATATGCACTATCGCTGGACCGACGCTTCCCGTGCAACCTTCGTCGATACCTCACACCGGTCTCGATACCTCCTTTGCGACGGCCTGATGAACCCTCCTCCCAGTAACACCCTTCTGTATACGATCCAGTATGCGGCCAAAAAGACCTACCCCATCTATTCGATGCCCACAGAGTCCCTCGTCGTTCTTGCCAGCCCTTCAGCCTTCTACATAGCAAGATCGTCCACGTTCGAAAAGACCATCGGACTCTGGTCAAAGAAAGCAAAGCCTAGGAGCGCGGATCCACAATGCAGGCTTAACCCAACACCATATATCTGGGACGATCCCGCCTCAACACAAGCGGAACTTCTGAGTCCGTTCAGGGTACCAGACATGCCCGCACTTTACGACCAAATCGTCGAACAGTGTATCTCATCAGGCGGACCGACAGGACTAGCCCCTACATTCACCGTGGACGGGTTCTGGCAAATGATCTTTAGACCCCTCGCACCCGAATCTGGCATTGCGCTCGGTACCCCACTCGAATCCAATAATATTCACAATAGCCACTCATCGAAACCACAGACCCGGCGCGGGCGTCCTCTTCAACGAGGCCGTGGCCGTGGCAGTCCAAAAGATGGATCCACCAGGATAGCACACAGCCCACCCAGTAACGACGGCCAGGCTGATACATTCATCCAGGCAGAGGACCCTACGCTGTCCGAGTCTAACCAACGCCCTAGGAAACGTTTGTTCAGACCCGATTCAATAGCAGAGGATAAGGAATAGTCAGTCTAGGAAGCCATTAGCCTAGAGACTTAAGAGATGTGAGGGCGTCAACCTACTAATTTATACCGGCTTCCAATGTGCATCCCTCTTCCGCAGGCCAGCGCACGGAGAGGCGGGGTTATCTCTAGTACCTGTACCTTCTGACAACCTAAAGGGTTAGGGGCGAAGACGGTTGATACATATGTCAAAATCCTTGGCTTTAAAACTATGACGTGATAATCTGCATCTACTATGTAGTACACTAAGTAGGATACCTAGCGTGTTGCTAATAAGCAGTGGTTTTGACGCTGATATATTTACTAACGCCGGGAGCGGCCGGCTTGGCACCAGCTCCCAAACTATTATAAAGCTTCTACTTCTTTATTAGACCGCTATGTGAGATCCTATAAATTCAGATTGAACCTTTGGCTTAGGACTTTGGTAAACTACATTGCAACAGTTTGTGCACTATTTTGTTATATAAACACTACCTATGTTGCAAGGACCCAAGCCACTAAATTTCGTTTTACATCTGGTACCGGGAAAGGGCAAAAACAATCAAGTAGAGAATCAATTAGTGAAATAAAGAAGTCCTGCAACTCCATTTCGTATAATGCATCAGTATCTAGCTGGACGCGCACGCTTGCACTGGGTATAGTGCCCTATGACAATCATCAGAAACTACTGCTCTAAATGAAACCGCCCACTCCAAGCTCGTTCATCTCCTATAATCCCAAGCAATCGTAATCATTCACCCAATTTCGACCTCAATCGATCCACCTCAGCGGTCAACTTACTAATCTCCTGGCTCTGTGCACTCATCGTCATCGTCTGCCGTTCTAACAAACTCTTGATCTCGGCGAGCGAACTCTGTATTGGCTCGTCGAGCGTAGATTTCGTGTTCTTCGGATTGCCCATTGGCGTCGAAGTGGACTTAGCCTCTGGCAGAGGCTCAATGATGGACTTTGGAGACGGGACTGGATTGGGAAGCGGATCCAATGTTGACTTCGATGCAGTGGCCTGCTGGGTGTCAATCTGGGTCTTCGTGTCTTGGCTGGCAGCTACTTGGCTCGCTTTCTCGAAATCATCGGGCTTATCTTTGACGGAGGAAAGGGCGTCGCCTAATCCTCTTGATGTGGAGGTTGGTCCAGATCGTTCTTGGGGAGGCGCTGCGGAAGCGTGCTGCTTCTCGGAACGATCGATAGGTTTGTCGATTTCTTCGAAATCGGAACTGTCCTCTTCTAGGTTCTCGTCTTCCTTGGTGTCGGTGAATTTGGAGGCTAGATCTTTGATCGAGGACGTCTGTTCTTTCATTGACGGTGGAGGGCCGCGCAGTGCGGAGACGGGCTGTGAGGGCGCGGGTTCTGGCTCAGGAGCTTTCTTGACCGGTGAGGCTGCTTTGGGTGAGGGAGCACGCGCTGTGGTTTTGAAATCAGAGGCTATTTCAGCTGGCTCCTCACCAGCATATACGCTCGCCAGGTCAATCTTTGGAGGTAGGCCTTCCTTCCCATCAAACCACTCTGCCGCTGACATTGCGGGCTTGATGCCTACAGTTGGTGGGAAGATGTCGTCCTGGAATACTTCGGCTCTTCGAGGGACCAGGAAGGATATTGGCTCGATATATGAGTCGTTGACTGTCTTGAAAGCACGCATGACTTCATTTTCGTGGACGTTTACGCCCCGTTTCGGTAGGAATGCGATGCCCCGTTGAGGATCACCAGACTTATATTCTGAAAGAAACTCGAACTTATCATGCTCGTATTCGAAGTAGCGAATGTTGCCGTCACTAGGGAATTTTAGTACGCCTTCATATGCGAAGAAAACCATAGCTCACCCTTTTCCAGCCAAGTAGAGACACTGCGTGCCATCGTCCCAGAAAGGCATGCAGACCCCTGAGATGGCATCGAGCATTTGGAAGCCCCCCACTGGCTCCTTGGGATCTCTTATATCCCACAAACCCAATTGCCGATCACTCATCTTGGAAAAGCCTGTCGTAGCTACTCGATCGTGCTCGCCCATCCAGGTCACGCGACTAGCTTTTGCCCCTGTATGACCCGGTACAACATGTGCAGGCTTCTCTTGCCGTACATCCCATATTCGGAGCTTCTTATCGCGGGAAGTGGTGACCATCAGGGAACCGTTTGCGCTCCACGAGAGAGACTGTACGATGTCGGTGTGCTTGAGGGTTAGGCGGGAAGAGCCAGCCTCCACATCCCAGAGCTTGATTGTGTAGTCGCCAGAAGAGGTTGCAAGCACGTTCTCGGCAGCCGGGTTGAACAAAACATGCCCGACTTTCCTGTGGGTCTATGAGAGTCTGCCAACGGCCTATGGTTGGGTGGATTTCACAATACCTCGAGTGGCCAACTAGCTTCTGGACGGGCGCAATATCCTTGGGAGTCTCACCCTCTTCTGTATAGACGGTGAAGTTTTCCGGCACTTTGTATATGAATGCCTAATCTGATAAGTCTTGTACTCGCATTAAATGCCAGGTATAACCGCACCTTGCCGTCATCTGATCCTGAAGCTACCAATGAATCATTGAAAGGACTCCTGTAAAATTGCTTAGACGACCATCGCCCCTAGTTGAGGTTTGACCCTACCAATCTGTATCCAAGACCACAGCAGTATGTCCCCTGAAAAGCGGTAGTTGTTCTGGTAAACGCCCCTTCTCATTGATCGGAATCACCGCGAAAGCGCCTCCGCCACTGGCTTCCCAATTGACTGAGATGTACTTCGGATTCGCCTACTGTGATGTCAGAAGAATGAGTGTCTGCACCTGTAGATCGCCAATCTACCTTTACTAGGTTCGTATCCCAGGCATTTCTCGAGATCCTTATATTGTCATAGCATTGTTCCTGTATTGCAGATCAAAACCTCAGTGCCTTAACTATCTCTGCTTCCGCGGCAATGGCTCGTACCTTCCTCGTTGACCGGCCATAAACATGCCCTGTATTGCTCTTTAGCTCGCAGGTGACAAGAGGCTAAGCAGAGGGGATGCCTTACGGTATTTGGAGGAGCGAACAAAGCGGCCTGACATTTGCGCGCATACAACAGCGGCTCAATAGTGGTCTGCAAAGAGGCCTCGCCGAATTCTTGGATATTGAAGGTTGCAGTAGTCTATTAATCACGTCGAGGACTGATATACGGGTCGTAAGGTTACAGCTTTCAAAGTTACAATCTAACAGGGCAACGCTAGTCTCTAAAGATTCATTTGTTGGTTCCTTTGTCAACTACAAATACAAATCTAGAGCACCCTCGTGATGCATACCAACTTACTATGCATTAACGCTGACAAGCAACCAGCCAGATGACCTTGCTCTGATGATTTATTGGACATTAGAGGGGGCACAGTTTTGGTGCACACTTTATATTGCGATTGTATTTTGATTGTCCTCGAGATCTTGTACAAACCTCCTTTGCAAAGAACGCCTTGCTTCCATGCAGTTCTATATGTACACAGGTCTCATAAAAAAGGAAAATCTCGGGAGAGAAGATTAGCAGTGTAATAGAACGCTCCACGCCAAATAGTAGTAGCTAACGCCCATGCAGAATGCGCTAACTATCAACGGTCGAAGCTGGGAAACGTCCTTTAGAGGTCCCCATCAAAGCTGTCGGAGGGACTGCTGGATTATGGTGTAAATTGGCAATAACGGTGGCCAAGTATGCTTAGAATAGTGTCTTCCTTGTGATCTGTTGTTTGACGATGTTAGACACGTGTAGCTGGCACATTGCGGTGGTTAAAATTGATTTCAGAGAACTTACAGCCCATGCCCCTGCTACTCCGGCAACCAGACTTCCGCTTATCAGCATCGGTCTTAACCCTTTGGTGCTTTTGAACAGCATTCCACTCAAAGCCCCCGCGACAATGCTGTTGGCACTGTCATGCCTTCCTCGGTAGTAACCAATAGTCGAATTTATTCCGTTATAAACCATAGCGATTACTCCCGCGCTATTTCCTAAGAATGGGCCCCTCCTTGTTACGCTGTTCAGCACTGAATTAAGTCGTAGCCTTGGAGGCGCGGATGCAGGCGACCGGCGTAAACCCTCAACCAGACCCCACGTTCCCCCAATAGTGAGCGCGGACAAGTATGTGACCCCGGTGCCATAGCAGAGATCGTCTGACCAACCTCGAGATGGTAGGGCGGAGCGTGAGCCAGGCAAGTCAGAAAGGGCGGATTCTTCTAGCGATAGATAATCGAGTGTCTGTTGGTTCAACCCTGCTAGAGGATGAAGCTGTGATGGATCTGGGAGTGCAGCATCACCAAGGAAGGACGATACATCTTGAGCCGACGCTGGATTAAAGGCGGTGGGTTGGAAGGTGGGTTGCGGAGATGGGTCAAATGATGAAGAGGATGAGGAAGATGCTGTGGAGGAAGTCGACGAGGAAGAGGTGGAGGATTGTCTTTGACCGGTCAGAGTGCCCCAGAAATTCATCTTTCTGTCATCCAGAAGGGAGTGCTGGTTCAAAAAGCTGGGTATTGGAGAACTATTGCCTGCTGCGATTGTATGATGAGGCCAAAAATTGTTTAAGCCAATTGATCGACACGTCGGCAAAGTTCCGCTCTTCAGCCACACCGCTTAGTAAGCAGGCATCGAATATGAAAAGCCTTTCCATCAGGTATTCATGGATACTCTAGTTAAATTGACCTGAGCGCTGAGCATCAGTGGACAATGGCTTAAGTGCATCTATAGAATGAATTTGAAGGATATCAATGGACATCAAGACCCTCCTAACGGCAATGAAGAGGACAACTTCTTCCCCGAAGACATCTTACGCCAATTGTGCAGGACCTTGAGGACAATTATCCCGCGGGATAAAGCAGGGATCGAAGAGCATACTCTGATGTAGTCTTTTCACTCTCCACGGTATATGTATAACGGTTGACGTCATAGTAGACATCTGCAATCTTTGCATCAAGGGCTACTACGGACCGCTAACTCAACGAGACTCTCGTTTGCCCATGGAGCTGCTGCGTTAAACGCCCTATGTGGGTTGATTGAGCAATGTAGTGTATCTTCTGTTCCGGAGCTCCGGGATCTGGCTTTCTCTTCGGCAGCATGGACCAAGGCATTCAATATTATCTTGGAAAGGTCTGAGAGGCATAAGGCTAAGCCTTTGCGAAGGCTGCTTATGACCCTTACTGAGATACTGAACAAGCATGAACAGGACAATCTAAAGTCGTCACTAATTGTCCATTTTGTATCCCGAGCAGCAAGGGCAATCTGCGGTCAGCCCGATACTGCCTCTATCAAACCTGCAATCCAAACTCTAGAGCATTTTGTCCATGTGGGTCTCACTACTGCTCAAGAGGTCATTAATTATGCCATCGAAACCTCTGGAGGCTCTCAAGCAACATCTGAGGCTAGAACGGCGTCACTAACGGAAGGGAAGACCGAATCTACCACTTTCCAGCGCGACGAACAAGTGGAAAGCTTTGCCATGAGCGTTCTCGGATGGGTGCAATTTCCTGACTGTGCGCCGGCGGCTGGCCGCTTTCTTTCCGTATTCTTCCAGTCATTGAACGCAGAGCCGAGTGGCCAAGCTGTCTCTGACGAGACGGTTCCTCTGTGGATATACCCTGTAAAGCAGACTATCAATCGACACCCGGAGCTTTTGGAAGAATTTGAACATCACGTGCTGCCAGGTCTCCTTATATTAAGCCCCACTGACACTCGTGCGTTCCTGAAAACGTTGCCGCTCAAGGACATTACACGAGGCAACGCGGGGCCAGACGCAGCCGCGGATATTCAACTTTGTTTACTAATCGCAAAGGTAGCAGCACGTTTGAAAATTAAAAGTGGAAGCGCCGGGGAGAACGAAAGTATCCTTGCCAATGTTTTCGCCAATTCTAGGTGTCAAAATGGCACTGAAGAACAGGAAAGCTTCTCGATTGATTCTGAAGCCCTTGCTTGCAGTCATCTCGAACACCCATCCGCAAGCGTGCGACTATCGGCTTTGTCTCTTTTGATCTCTTCTTCAGTCACCTCAAAACCCTTCACCCAGAGGGTGTTGGAAATCTTGCGAGTGTGCATACCTTACTTCCACCTTGAGGTTAATCCTAAAGCTAGGAATGAGTACATTGCATTGATGAAGAAGCTGTGCCTCCGGATAAGACTTGCGATTATGTCTTTTCTCAGAGCTCATCAAACTTCCCTAAAGCTTGGCTTCGAAGAGAGCTCTACTTCCGAAGCTGTGTCTGTAACGAGGAATACAGCTGCATGGAAGCCTCGTGAGCAATTGCTAAGAGCGCACCTCGTGTTTCGAAAGCGGTATCTGTTGTTTCTCTTCCACGAATTGCGGCCGACGGCGTCATACCAAAGCCATATCACAGCACTGAAGATATTGCATCCTCTACTGGGAGAAGAATGGGCCAGCCTAGTTGCACTCTCAGGTGGTAATTACAACTACTTGAATGCATTAGATAAGGGCTTGCCTTGGAATTTATTTCATCAGCCACTCCATGACTTATTGCTAGATCCTTTTGACGATGTTCGCCAATCAGCCGCGGTGGTCATCGAAACCTGCATACAGAGGGATTTAGCAGCACACGTTCCCTCACTAGCTGGAACTATGGAGGAGAAAATTAACGAAGTCGACCAAACTGGAAAGGTTACTGCCGATGCCCCTACAATTGATACAGTATTACACATGGCGGAGAAGAAGGCAAAGCAAACGGGCAGAGCAGATCACGCCGACGGCGTTGGAAGGCTTTATGAACTACTGTATCTAAGTAATCGAGCAATTTTAGAATCAACTAAGCGACACCACAGCAGCTTTCCGATTCTGGATCGCTTGATCTCTGACATAGAGAAAGAAGTCAAGATTGCCACCGATGACTTGCTGCAGGCCATTGGCAATGCCTCGTTGCATGGGCATCTTATCGCTTTGAGGTATGGGTCCACGTTCTCCACCGCGACCCGCTCAATTCTAACCATGAATGTCAGATACATCGTCTCCCATCCTGATTACTTTGGCACGCTCAATAGGTCTACGAAGAATGCTTTGGACTGGTGGAGAAAATTCACCGAGCGCATACATTTGATTTGTCACGATGTCTGGGAGGTCGTACGACCTACGCTGTGTTTTGATGCTCCCGAAGGTCATGAGATAGACGAGGAAGCTGATGATGTCGATATTGGAACCAAAGATGTCTTATCATTCTGTTGGCGAGCGTTAAAAGAGTCGAGGTTGACCCCTTGAACCGACCGCTTGAAGCTGGAAATTATGCTGATATTTGTCAACAGTGCCTTGTTGCATGCCATCATCGTAAATAAAGGCTATGGACCGCCGCCATCTGATGGCCATGGACTCACCTACGAAGACTATCGCAAAGTTGGCACCCTCTGTTTCAGTCAATTGGCGCAACTTCGCCACCGAGGAGCATTTTCAACGGTGTCTCAAACCTTTTCCGCCTGTTGTACAGCCTGTGCTGGGTGCAGCGAGCTAGATCTTTCTGGCCTCGTTCGAAGCTGGTACCATGTGAGATTACACCGCCATGATCCAAAAGACTGAGTTTGATAACCTTTAGGACGCCCTCGCTTGCATGGAACTTAATGCCTCGGCACTGACACGAAGATCGGCGGGGATACCAGCCATGATCACTGGTGTTTTGGCTGCCTACGCTGGTCATGGGTTTTTCATTGATGCCGTGCTTGATCTACAGGCTATAGCTGATGGTCCAATGCTTTATGTTGATCCTGAGGATGTTCGATTACCTCAGGTACACGCATTGAACTGCCTCAAGGACATATTCACAGATGCACGCTTTGGACCAAGCACAGAAGTACATGTTGCTGACACTATAGATATTGCGGCTTCGTGCCTGGAAAACCCAGTGTGAGTACAAGCTTCGAACGCCGGACCTGACAGTGAGCTAATCACCCTCTAGATGGGCGATACGTAATTGCGGCTTGATGCTATTCAAGGCCCTGGTACGGAGGCTGAATGGTGGCACTGATACTGCCTCTACCAAGGCTAAGAGCTCCTATCGGCATTCATCATATCTAACATACCAAAGATACCCAAATGTACCAAGTCTGTTACTGAAATTACTTTGTGACGAGCTCCCTTTGACCACAGGGTCCGTTAATGTTACCCAGCATGATGATTATTCAGTGATGCGGGCTCACAAAGTCTTCCCCGCGATGGAGCTTCTTGAAACATTGGGTTTACCAAATGAATGCGGCGAGATGATCCTGGAAGCAATTTGGCAGTATATGGAGTCTTTCGACTGGGCTATCCGTGAAAAGGCTGCAAAAGCGTTGAGCAATCTTCTAGATGGTAAAAACCTCATCAGTGACGCTAGGAAACTGCTCTCACCAGATTGGCCGTCGCAGAATGCATTGCACGGTAGGCTGTTGTGCCTACAGCATCTACTCTCTCGGGACGATATTCCCCTCATCGGTTATGAAAGGCTAGTACCACTAATCTACGACCGTTGTAAGAGCATGGTGGTGCAAAATCCCTGCCCAATTACGGTTGCAGTATTTTTTAACGTCTTAGCTGACATCTTGATTATTCTGGCGCACAAAAGAAGTAAGCACAACCTTCAAAGTCTCGAAGGAGCCGTCTAGTAACAGGAAATTCTAGGCCCGGTCATGCAGTCTATCTTTGACCAAATGAAACTTCTGATCCGAACACCAATTTCCCCCACGAGAGACTCGGAAGAAGATCCTGCTACAGCACTCCAGTCTAGCGCTTTGAGGCGCTGTACATCGCTCAGTATATATTTGGAAAGCTTGGATAAACCTTTGCATAAGCTTCCCACGAACGATCTAGACACCATGACGACTCTGGATGAAGCTATGAAAAACACGTCAGATGAGAACTTTCTGGCTATTCTTCGAATAGTCCCCCCACATCATCTCCGGTATCAGCTAGATATAACACGAGCTGCGCGTACACCGCTCGCCGATGTTGCATATAGCGTTTATGAGACCCATTTCGCACTCGCTGTAAGTGGATACGAGTTAGGTTTATCATATGGAGAAAGTCAAGAGGAAAGATCGAGACGGCGGATTTCAAAATGGGTTCACATGCTGTTCGTATCAGCATCCGAGGATTCCGTAAGTTTTTATGAGTTGCTGGCATGTGAAAGAGCTAAGTCAGCTTCTAGGAACTGCTTAGCAGAGCGGCAACAGTCCATTCCTTACAAGGGTTCTTTGATGGAATGTGGGATGGTAAGAGTAATCCAGGACCAGAGCCTGCATTGCTGGGTCCCTACATGATGCTCTATGACACATTACTGGACGATGATGAGGACATCCGTGCTCAAGGATCTCGCATAGTCTCTTCAATACTGTCAGCCCACACCGACACTGGTGTCTCACTATCCGCTGCTGCGGCCAAGAGCAGGCTTTTGGATTTCCTGGCGCATAGATATCGAGGGTCAAAAGCGTTATTCATAGAGGCTACGCGGAAACTAGCCGGTTTATCATCAATATTCAGTACGACCAGTCACAAATACGCCAGTGATAATGACGACGAGTTCCAAAACATTCCATTGCAACTGCGCCCTGTGGCGGAGCTTTCGCTGCAAGCACAAACAACGCAGATTGCAGTCTTCGTCGAGGAGAAGCAGAACCTCTACATCGACGAAGTATTAGAGGCGGATGGGTGGGCTAATCTCTTAGTCCGTATGGACCCGAAAGCCTGGGAACCGACTGTGGTCTCGACTTTGCAATCTTGGACTGTCGGTGGACTGCAGTATCTTCTAGATTTCTGTGAGAAGGTCTATAATCTTGAGGCTCTAGGTCCATTATCTATACCAGAAATGTACACGCTATTGATGCGAATCATTTTGTCAGCGAAAGTACTTATGAATGGAGCGACGCAGGTGAGCTCGAAGAAAAATGCGACGCAGCAGGAGTTCAGGGTCCTGCTCGAAAAAGTCCTGGAACTGGGTACGCAGAAGCGATTGCACGGGTTGTTGCTGGATCGGATCCAATATATTCTGGACGATGAAACGCACCCTACTGAGCAATTATAGGAATTCGTTCACATGATGGCGAAAAGGCGGTGTTAAGATTACATTAACGATAATGTAGATCATTTCCGGAACGGGTTCTGACAGAATGCGGCTAGAATAACAGATCATTCACATAACACAAAAATGTCGCTGCCTGGCCACGGCTGACGGGTAGTCCGGGACATGTTAATATGATTGCTTACAATCTCGGATTTGGAGAAACATCCTATCTATCGTTCCTGCATTACACGGCATGCTGCCTCACCATCATTATCGGTAAAGTCGTCGTCATATCAAACATACACTACGATAACTACCTGCTTCACTAGCTATTCCTCCATAGAACGATCAATTGGTGGTCAAGGTTGAGCTGCCTCGAAAAACCAACTTCGGTCGGCTCAGTGACCCAAAGTTCTCCAACACCAGAATTTCCAGCACTATCTCCACGAACATGCAGTCGAACGCTGCTATAGCCGTCCTTGTTGTCATAATGGCCGTAGCTGCAATCCTGGGCTTTGTCTTTTGGAAGAGTATCTACAGAGAAATTCTCGCTCGGAAGATTGAGAAGTTACTTGAAGGACGTGCCGGTGCAGAGAGCTCCGAGTCTTCCTCTTCATCGTAAGTGTCAGTATCCCTCTACAAAATTACGAATTGGTAGAACTAAATGATACAGGTCAAGCAAGGGAGAGGCATAGCTCGGCAATCTGAATAGAGCAATGGCACGGTTTTAGAGTGGCAGGATGGTTTTGGGGTGGTTCTGGAGTGGTTTTGGAGTGAAGTTTGGAGGGGTAGATTTTGTGTCATGCTTGGAGCACGTGGCGACATCGGAGGTTTCATTCACTCAACATTCACATTCAAAATAGACAACTATGACTTCCCATCACCCCCAGTCCCTTCAGCTTCCTCTACTCCCAATCTAACCCAATGCCAATCGCTCTCCAACCCCCAACACGCCCTCCCATTACCAACACAATGCCCTAGAGCTACTTGCTTGCACACAAAGGCTTGCTTACACACAAAAGCCTAACCCTCATAACCCCATCCAACCATGGCATCACCAGCCGCAACAACAACACCACCCACCCTCCAAGCTCCCCTCCGCCCCATCTCCTCCGCCGCCCCCTCCACCCTCATAATCACCACCCCCTCCTCCGCCGCAACACCAACACCAGCACCCCCCGGCTCCCCCTCCTCCGGCGTCAAAATCATTCTCGTAGCCCCCTGCTACGGCTGGGCCTGCTGGAACCGCTCTCTAAAAGACGCCGTAATTGTCATCGCCATTCTCGTCGGGCTCGCCTTCATCCCCATCTTTATCTGCTTCTGTCGCAAGTATCGGAGACGGAAGAGAAGAATAGCTGAGGTGGAGAAGGGGCCGGATTTGGTGGATGAGAGGGGAAAAAGGGGGAAAGGGAGTAGGAGTAGGAGTAGGAGTAGGGGGAGGGGGGTGAGTTTGGGCGGGAGATGGAAGGGGAAGGAGAGGGGGAGGAGTGGGAGTAGGAGGGGGGTTATTGAGGGGTTGGAGAATATTGAGATGGGGCCGGCGGTGGCGAGGAGTTTGATTGAGAGTGGGGTGTTGAATCCGACTGTGGGAGTTACTTCGACGGGAGGGCTGGGAGAGGAGAAGAAGTTTGAAGGGGGGGAGTATAGGATGAGAGGGGCTTTGAGCCCCCGGGAAGGGGAGAAGGAAGGGGTGTTGGATCAGTCGGATATTGGCCCTGTGGAGCGGGAGGAGAGATTGCCGGAGTTGATGAAGGAGGCGGAGATGGCGGCGGATGATGAGGCGTGGAGGTTGGAGGGGAATGGGAAGGGGAGTTAATATGATGATTGTGGAGAGTGGACTGAGGTCTGAGACTTGATATAACTTTGCAGTTAAATTGCCGAGTGGTTGTTCTGATGACTGAATTTTTGCAGGAGATCAAATTATCGGTGCTAATTGTTTCGATTTATCTTGCGATCATCAATCCCAGATAGATAAGATAAGCCTAGTATTTTGAAAATAATTGCGTGATAGAACCGACTACGAGACACTCAGGCCTTAGCGGAGGGATAGACTTTCTCAAAGTCACGCTTCTCAGCCTCGTCTTTGGCCACTGCGCTCAGAGTCCACGCCCAAAGATCCTCCTGTTTTTCCTTGTCATAGCTCGCCTCGCTAGACTTGATTGCTTCAAGTCCTTCGTAATATTCTCCATTCCCCTCACGGCTCGCTGCCAATTTTGCAAGTGCAGCTCCAGAATCCTTGATCGAATGTATATTGGGAGAGAGCGCGAGTCTAAGCAGTGGTAACAGGTAGGGAAGTATATAGCTCCATATAAAGCGGAGAGGTGCTGGTGCTTCCCTTGCCAGGCCAGTACCGGGCATCAAGCCAGGATCGAAACAGGCCACAGACCAATTGTAGTGGCCCGGGTTATTCTCAACAAGGTGTCTGTGCAAAGCGTAGGTCCACATGACGTTGCACAATTTGCTGGTTGCGTACCGTTGCCTACCATCATTCTTTGCGGTCTCGGCAGTAGGATGGGCGAGCTCCTCTGCTGTATTGTACTTGGCATCTGGTACCATAGTCTTCTGGGCGGGGTCATGGGTTCCGCTGGCGACGATGACAATACGGCAGTTTTCATCAAGGTGAGGGCGCAGGAGGTAGACGAGCAAAGCATGTCCTACATGGTTTACGGCAAATGTCTTCTCAATATTGTCTTCTGTGTACTGGACGCCATTCAGGACCTGTAAACCTGCATTAAGCAGGAGCATTCTGATAGGTGGATGGCCCATGCGGGCGTAGTCAGCGGCAAAGGCGCGGACATTCTTGAGGCTGGAAAGGTCAAGTGGGAGGAACTCGGCATTCTTGCGGCCTGTAGCTTTGTTGATTGAAGCAGCCGCGTCGTAATGGTTAGTCCGGGATGCAAGCACCAGATGATATGTGGGATTTCGCTTGACGAGTTCAAGTGCAGCCTCGTAGCCGAGCCCAGCAGTACCGCCAGTAACGAGGATGGTACCAGTTGTAGACATAGCAATCCAATGTATCGTAATCGACGAGTATACAAGTAGAACGTTGGAAGATCAAAGAGAAAAGCAAGTAGAATCTCTACTTATATTATCAGAAATGAGAGACACGAAACCGCAAATGTCGTCTGTATTACAAAAGGAAAGCAGCGCAAGAACTGCAGATTTTGAGAGTACTTATAGACTTATATGATTGCAGGAACCACGGAGTTTAGATTGTGCCCGCTGACGGTGGAATTGATGTCCCGTGCCTGCTGTATTGACGCCCTGAGCTTACCACGCCACTACCACTCCACTGTAGGATTACAGTAATCATGCCAAGCATTATTAGCCGTAGTTTAGCCACAGCCTTAGCATCACTGTATGGACTACCTACAGCTTCTCAACAACCTATTTGGCTCCAACAAAAGTACCTGACTGACCGACAGACAGCTAAGATGTGGAATGATGAGGATAACAACCCCTATAGCTCCTTCGACCGCCGCGACTCCTCTGAGCAAACCCATCAAACGCATGGCAAGTGACTACCGGAAGCATGAATGTGATCTTTCCAGTCCAAATATCTCAGCTAATGGCTCGTGTTGCATAGGCTTCGAACGTCCAGCTACACCTACCTCTGACGACGACTCGCTTCATAACGAGCCTCCGGACTTCGTTTCACGGCCCCGGGATTTGAGCGACGATGACGAGGATTATGCCCAGCAAAGAGGCCCCCGAAAGAAGGGTGGATATGATAGTCGCATCGAGCAAATTCTCTATGAGAATGAGGATCTCCAGATATTGATCACGGATGCGGGAAAGAGTCATGAGAATGGTGGGAGTTATATTGCTTATACCATCCGGACTGGAGTAGGCTGTCGCCTGGAAGGCATATCCAAGGTTCTGACGATATGTAGGATCTTGAAGTTCGTCGGCGGTATTCCGAATTTGCTTCCCTCCGTACCACGCTCGTTAATTTACACCCAACTTTAATCATACCCCCAATTCCGGAGAAGCACTCAATGGCAGATTACGCAGCTAAACCAACTAAAGCTAAAGAAGACACGAGCATCATCGATCTACGAAAACGAATGCTTGCTGTATTTCTCAATCGCTGCCGGAAGATGCAGGAAGTACGGGAAGATGGGGTCTGGTGGAGGTTTCTGGACCCGAATGCAAGCTGGGTATAGACACTGTCTCTCCAGACGAAGCTTCGCTGACTGAAGGCCCAGAACGAAGTACTTCATTCACCCCCAGTTGCCTCGATACCCAAAAGCATTATGAAAGCACCTCCACTCGATACTGCCAACCCAACACCAGCACATCAATGGCTCCCTGTCCCTGCCTCCTCCGCCAAACTGAAAACATCATCAAGGACCTCTGCCACCGGGACACCACAATCTCCTCCCACGCACTCGATGATGGCTTCCTCTGCAGCCCATTCTATTCCCGGGACTCAGGTATTTGGCCGCTTTCCTCCAACGTCCCAAAACCTCTCAGAACATGAACTGGATCCCTACTTTAATAATTTTGAAGCGGCTACGAGAGAGCTTGAACTTTTATTACAGGGTAACATCGAGAAGGTCAACCGGAGAACACTGACCCATCTCTCTGTTCTGGCAACGGATATGGCAGAGCTAGGTGCTAGATACAACGCCTTCTCGCTCTCGGAGCAATCGCCAACAGTCGCAGCCGCAATTGAACGAATCGGGCAAGCCGTAGACTCTTCATATATTGCGACTGAAGAGCTATCATCTACGCTTGGAGCCAATTTTGCCGAGCCAATGCGCGAAAGTGCACAATTTGCAGGAGTGGTCCGGGGCGTCCTAAGATTTAGGATAATGAAGAGGATCCAAGAAGAGATGACGAAAGACGAGATTGCATCGAAACGAGCACAACTAGAGACTCTTGAGAGAAGCGAGTTAGAGGCGAAGCGTATAGAACAGTACCTCTCCAGTGGTGGGCAGCCAGGGGGCCCACCACCGAGACGTTCGGCGTCATCAGCGTCAACACGAAGCATTAGATCGGAAGCTAATCCCAATACAAGGCAAGAGGGCGAAGATACTGCATCCATAGATTCAGACTTCCCACCCACACATGGTGACATCTCGGCTTCGACGCCGTCAGCGCCTCACGGAGCCCAGGAACCAGAAAGGCCCCGCAGCAAAAGTCAGAGTGGGGGATTCGTAGCCAACAGGATTTTTGGACGGATAAGTCATACATTCCAAGGCATTGTTGATGTTGACCCGGAACGAACAAGACGAGATCAGATTGGAAAGACAAAGGAGAGCCTAGCGCATGTGAGAATACCGATATGAAGTCATACAGGCTTGTCACTAATTACTTCTAGCTCGAACAAGCTCTGCAGGTATCGGAGCAGGATGTCAAAGATGCTAGTCTAGGCGTTTTGAAGGATCTCAAGCGCTTTCAACTGGAGAAAGAGGAGGATCTGAAACGATACATGGTAGGATGCGCTTCTAACCTATTCCGTTGGAACACAGCTAATCATCCTCTGCAAAGATCGCTTACGCAAAATGCCATATCGATTGGGCAAAGAAGAATGTGGAAACGTGGAGGGAAGCGAAGGAAGAAGTAGATAAGATCGAAGTGCGATAGCACTAAGGCGGCGTTTTGGGGCTTCAACATCAACCATTCGGGTACATAGATAGGGTACCTGCATGCGATACGATGCCTAGGTAGTGCCTTAGCGGAATGCAACGTGCTATCAGATATATAAGCTTGCACCCTTCCAGTCAGATTTATCACATGGATTTGATCGTTGACGCTGGGTGACGCTGGTGACCCTCTTGTTCCCTTGCATGTTATTACGCGGCTTCACCCCCTACGATAACGCCTGGCAAATCACCCATGCCCACCTTGCCACACTCTGAAACGTTGTGCATGCCCTATATAATCTGATAATCATCCCGCTTTCTCTATACTCCAGCGAAAATAATCCTCAGCATGGCGTATGGGAGTCGGTACCTGGTACCTTGCGTCAACTCGGCGCAAACGCCTGTTGTCGATCTTCCCCAGATGATCGACATAAACATTCGGCCCAGCTTTTCTTGGCGATACTCTTGGCCCCGCGCCGCGAAGACTCTGCGAAGACGACCCCTTTCACCCGCACTACGTGTAGCGATGCATAAACACTTCGTGCCAACAACGGGTTCGTCGCCGCCATCTTCGTGTTGGACAGTCGCATGTTAGGCAACCATTCGCAATTACCTTCAACGTTATTTCTGGCCCATGATTAGGGTTGTTGGATGCTTCTAACAGTCAGCGTCAGCTTACCTAGGCCTACGCCGCTAGAGGGGGAGGAGCCGTCACTACACCATTTGTTGACGATCCTCGACCTCTTCATCTGTCCAGGGACGGATTTTCTACCACCTTAACGATCCTTCATCCATCGAAGTGAACCTACCCTCTATACACTACGAGACGCCGATGGCAGCGTCCTCGATCTGCACCTTCCCTCTGATGTACTCGACTTGAAACGCCCTTCCGTTTTGGTGGAATTCGACGTACATATACTGTAGTATATAATACTTTTTACTGTTCTACACATATTGGATAATTTCTTTCGTTATGTCATTTTCACGGCGGACATATCAATGGCTGGGAGCACTGGGTGCTTTGATCCTCAGTGTGCCAAGGGGACACGCGATCGAGTTGGATCTTGGGAGTACAGGTACGATCAAAGCAATCTCTGAATCAACTTCACCGTCCCACCTGCCGCACGCTTTCTTGACTGCTCAACCGCTGACCCGATGGTGCTTCTTTGGCAGACTCTATAAAACAAGCCGCGAGTACAGTAGCTCACGGAATGATGAGCTACTATCAAGGGAACCAGTCCGGAATGCCGATTGGATTATTGCCAAATCCATACTATTGGTGGGAGGCTGGTGCTATGTTTGGGCAAATGGTCGAATATTGGTACTATACCGGTGATGACACATACAACGATGTGGTCATGCAAGCGCTTTTGGCACAAGTCGGACCGGACAATGACTACATGCCACCCAACCAGACCAAAACAGAGGTGGGTACTCTCTTCCTTGTGGTTCAGGCTCCGAGCAAATCTCGTTGGGCGGAATGCATGTATGAAGACTGCAAATTTCAGTGGCTGACGGCATAACAGGGAAACGATGATCAAGATTTCTGGGCATTCGCAGCCATGTCTGCTGCGGAATTGAACTTCCCTGACCCTCCAGCTAGCTCCGGAGTCTCGTGGCTTGCCCTAGCCCAAGCTGTCTTCAACCTCCAAGCTGGTCGATGGGACACTCAGAATTGTGGCGGTGGACTTCGATGGCAGATTTTCACCTTCAACAATGGTTACGACTACAAGAATAGTATTTCAAATGGCGGGTTCTTCCAACTCGCGGCTCGACTGGCGAGATATACTGGTAACGACACCTATGCACAGTGGGCGGAAAAGTCTTACGATTGGATGACTTCAACACCACTTTTCACACCCGATTACAAGATCTACGATGGCGCGCAAATCGAGAACAATTGTACCCAAGCAGACGAGCTACAGTGGACTTACAATATCGGCACCTTCCTCATGGGTGCCGCCAACATGTACAACTACGTTCGTCACCCTCCCTGTCCTAGTTTAGTCAAATTTAGCATGAGAATCTTCGCTAACATCGGCAATAGACGAATGGAAATGCTACCTGGCAGACCCGTGTCGAAGGCCTGCTGAATGGCTCCCAAGCATTTTTCCCAACCCAGTATGGTGGTGGTGATATCATGGTTGAGATAGCATGCGAGCCTCAAGTAACCTGCGACTACGATCAACCTTCCTTCAAAGCTTACCTCTCTCGATGGATGGCAGCAACTATGCAGATTGCGCCATTCACAGCAGACTTTATCACACCTAAACTCCAGAAATCTGCCGCAGGCGCAGCTGGACAATGCTCTGGAGGTTCCGATGGAAATACCTGCGGACGCCACTGGTACCAGAGCACATGGGATGGGAAGGAAGGCGTAGGAGAGCAGATGAGCGCTTTGAGTGTCATACAGGCAAACCTGATCTCGAAGGTTGCGCCTCCTGTTACTGCGAATAGTGGCGGGACATCGAAAAGCAACCCCGCAGCAGGTAGTGGTGGCGATAATCCAGTCCAATACATTGATCCGAGCGCGAATTCGAAGATTACTATGGGTGACAAGGCGGGGGCGGGCATCCTAACAGCGTTGGTGCTGGGCGGTCTTGTCGCGGGTGTTTGGTGGATATGTTTCATGTAAGATCAGAAAGGCCTCTTTGTATATCATGTATGGGTAGTAAGGTATATATTGTAATACTTTACCGGCGTATAGATTCTGGGAAGGTGGGCATTTTCATAGCGTTGGAGGGTTTTGTCAATCAAAAGTCATTAACCAATGTATGAATATTACTAGCATGGACAGAAGCCATCTGATCATCCTGTTCCTTATTCAACATCTACTTGTGGATCTCGGCTTCCATGGTATGGAGCGATAGTAATTAGAACCATAACGGTCAGTAATTGCCGTTACATTTTACTTGGGAAAGGCGGATCCCCTCTACAGTGGACGAGTCAAGCTGAACTTTCAAGTGAGTAGGAGCCAAGTCTCATTTGTATTTCCCCTTCATACCTATGGGATTGTACCCAGGCTGTTACTCTTGTCTACGTGCTTGACCACCGCAACCTAAGCATTTCATGAATGTGAGACTTTGTCCAGCTGTGTTACCAGTCGTAAGGACCTATGATACCATCAGGACAGCTGATTTTGTAGCCAAAGTTGTACCGCTGTCAATTTGATGTGGGATTTAATTAACACAACGCCTGCCTGGCAGGACGTGTTTTCTTAGCACCAGCAGGATCGACGCGGTCCACAAGCGAGTTCCAAATGCAGTCATTGCTACTGAACAACACTCTTCAATTGACAGATGACAGGCTGTTGAACCCTGACCTGCAGCATCTATTCACGCATATATTTTACCTTGACGTTCAAACACTTGCTCACTTCTTCCCGAGTAAATAGACCGTACTTCTGCCTAAGAGCCTTATTTCCGCAAGGGAATAAGGCCGTCACCTTCATCACGTCTCCCCACAAGAAGCGCAAGCTCTCGCCGCCAGACTTGTCAGAAGTGCCTTCGAACACCTCAGAAACTTCTTCGCCACCTGCCCTGGTGTCTATCGAATCCGGTACAGTCCCTTCATCCTTACCATCGCACCCGAGATACATCCCGCCTCATCTAGTTCTAGAAGGCGCAAGGAAGGGGCGGTCGCCCACCCCAGAGCCGTCTAATACGGCCGGGAGTTCTCCCAGCGGTGCATATGCAAGCTTAAGTCTCGAGAGCGACGGGTACGCTTCTGGGGCTGATATTGGAGCTAACAAAAGACGGGGATCTATTGGTAACAGTGCATTAAGAGGGGGAGCTGTATCACCAGTGCGGTCATCATCACCAGCGAAGAGAAGACTTTCAGCTATGACGAATGAGGATGTGGATATGGCAAATAGCCAAGATACCGGTAACAAGGCCGTGCCTGGTTCTACAAGTGTTCCTTCAGATGCTGGAGTAGGACCAAGACGAAAATCAAAAAGCCAAGGGACACGACACAAGAGAGAAACATCAGTGGATATGCTTTCTCAAGAGACAGACCTCCAAAGCGCTACATCATCTACGAGCTCTACAGCTGGTGACACGACTGGACCATCCTCGACTTCGAGCACAGGAGCCGCCGACATGCCTTCCATCGACGACCAAATCCAACAGGTCATGGAGTTAGCCGAACAGCCCATGCGCGAAGGCCAAATAGGCTATATAGTTGCGTGCAAATGGCTCGATAGAGTACGTGCACGAGGATCTACTGCCGGAAAGTCGGACAGATACGGTAAAGAAGCAAGAGAAGGAGAAATCGGACCTGTGGACAATACTGGAATCAACATGGTCACTGATCCTTCCACTAGTGGATTCAAGGACGAGAAAGGGGAGCCTTTTGTTCCCCTGAAGCCCGGTCTCAACCTCCGCGATGACTATGAGATATTACCACAGGCGGCTTGGGATCTCATAGTCAAATGGTATGGGCTGGCGAAGGGATCCCCCGTCATCCGAAGATACTGCCACAATACTAGCACGAGCGAAACACAGGAGAACCTTCTTTACGAAGTCACGCTACCAGTATTCACCATCTTGAAGCTCCCAGATCCGTCGAGTGGCACGACGCCGAAGTCTTTGAAGGAAAAAGACGCTACTCCAGTCAAGGTGTTAGCGAGCCGGCACGAGCTTTATCAGTCTTTTCTGAGGCGGGCAAAAGAACATGCCGGTATTGATCTTAAGACCAAGGTACGGGTTTGGAGGATTCTAGGTGGGCTTGGAGGAAGCTCTCAGGGCGGCATGATGACACCGGCACAATCACGAAGCAATTCACCTGCACCCGGGGCAGTGGCTACTGTCGAGCCCGGAGACAAGCTTGTTCTCGACTTCAATACCTTTACGAACTTGCAGCTGGGATCTCAGCGCGAATCTATCGAGGCTAAGGACGAGACTGCCAACGAGAAGTACAACGGTCACTTACGCCTGGGCATAGTTGGACTCGGCCAAGACGAAGTCATAGTGCTCGAGGAGCAGCTTGGAGGGCCCGCCGGCGGAGAATGGGCCTCAGACGTGTCGGTATCGAAAGCCAAGTCCCTTGGGGTGCCAATCAGTGTCACGAAGAGCGGGGCGACAACCATACAAAACCCTTCTCTCAAGCCTAACGCCAACACAAGTCGAAGTACGAGCCCTGCGCCTGGTGGTATGGTGACTCGGGGCCGGCAGGCAAAAAATGGTCGTACCAGAGGAACGGTTGGGTTGAATAACCTGGGCAACACCTGTTATATGAACTCAGCCCTGCAATGTGTACGCAGCGTCAAGGAGCTGACCGAATACTTCCTCCGTATGTATTTGACATTTCGTTGCAGCGACTTCGTCAGACAAGGTCATACTAGCCCACCAGCTAACTGCTTATAGTCAATATATACTTGGATGAATTGAACGAAGCCAATCCTCTTTCCCACAATGGCCACGTCGCAAAGGCTTATGGTGGTTTATTGCACGAAATGTATAGCCCGAATTCTTTGAGTTCTTTCGCCCCTAGGACTTTCAAGAACGTGATTGGCAAGTATGGACCTTCGTTCTCCGGCTGGCAACAGCAAGATTCCCAAGAATTCTTGTTGTTCTTGTTAGACGGTTTACAAGAGGATCTCAATCGTATCAAGAAGAAGCCATACATAGAAAAGCCTGATTCTACGGACGAAATGGTCAATGATCCCGTAGCGCTAATGGAGATGGCCAACAAGTGCTGGGACATTTACAAAGCTCGGAACGATTCTGTTATTACGGATCTGTTCGCTGGCATGTATAAGTCCACTGTTGTTTGCCCAGTATGCGATAAAGTGAGCATTATCTTCGATCCTTTCAACAACCTCACTCTCCAGTTACCCATTGAGAGCCTGTGGACGAGAAGTATATTCTACTTTCCCCTACACTCGAGGCCAATTCTGATCTCAGTTGACATCGATAAGAATGCAAATTTTATGGCCCTCAAAGAGTATGTGGCTGGGAAGGTGGGAACCGACCCTCAGCGGACTGTGGTTGCCGAAGTCTACAAGAACAAATTCTATAAGATCTTTGACGACAAAACAATCATTAGTGAGGAGCACATCACCGATCAGGACACAATCGGTATCTGGGAGTTCGAGAAGCAGCCCACTAACTTTCCTTCACCGAAGAAGCCAGCGGGTAAGGCGAAGGCCTTTTTGATCTCAAATACGGACGAGGACCCAATTCCTGAAGGTGATACTTCTCTAGACGAGCAGATGCTGATTAGTGTATACCACCGCCATCCAAAGCTTGGTTCTTCAAGGTACCAAACTAAGGAACAAAAGGAGATTTTTGGGGTGCCTTCCTTCATCGTCCTCAATCGTAAGGAAGCCAAAGATTATGATACTATCCTACGCAAGGTACTTACCTGCGCCGAAACGCTGACTACAAGGGACTTTCTTAGAGAACCAGTTGGAACAGAAGGGGATGATGTTATAGAAGAACTCGATACCGTTCTCATGAACACGGATGAGGCAGACTCGTCCTCGGACTCAAGGGTACAAGCTCAGTCCTTGGGAAGTGAAGATGATATGATTGACATCTCCATGCGCAATGGCGACGAACAACCCCAGCCGACCAATGCCCTTTTAACTTCCAAGCCTCTTGCTCCCGTACTTCGGCCTGGCAGTTTCATCGTGCCGGAAATCAGGAATCTTTTTGATATGAAGGTTCTCCTGTCAAACGGTGTTGACATGGTACCTGTTGGCCTAACGACTTTATCCGACGAGAACAAGAACTACCCGTCGCTGGCTTCTAGAATTTCAGAGCCAATAGAGAAACCCAAGATGAGCGCGAGCGAAGAGATCAAGCGCCGTCAAGAGGCCGCTAGCCCTCCCTCCAGCGATGAAGACACGGATGATGTTCTGCCCTCCGTTCAAGGTCAAGCACAAGCTCAAGAATCTGGTGACGAATCAGATGGGCTCCCTCCAGTCACGGAGCTGATCCGGCCCACAACAACCGGCTTTGGTATGTTCACCAAGAGTACGCACCGGAATAATCAAGGGCTAATAACATACTCCCGCAAAGGCAAGCAACCAAAATCGAGAGCGCGCCAGGTAGAGAATAGCTTACCTCGCAAGGATGCACCGCTCTTGCACCCTGGCGAATCTATAATAGTTGATTGGACAGCTGAAGCTTACGATGCACTTTTCGGAAATTCTGATCACAGGGATGATGACATGCAGGGCGCCCCCACGTGGGATTCTGTCCCACCTCTTCCAGACCCTGCCTTGGAAGAGAGACGAAGGATTCGCAACAGCAGGAGGAGGAATGGCGTCACCCTGGACGACTGCCTGGACGAATTTGGCAAACCTGAAATATTGTCCCAGAACGATGCTTGGTATTGCCCTCGATGTAAAGAACACCGCCGAGCCAGCAAGACCTTTGAACTTTGGAAAGCACCAGATATCCTTGTAATTCACCTGAAGCGCTTCAGTGCCCATGGCCGATTCAGAGATAAATTGGATGTCCTTGTCGATTTCCCCATAGAGGGACTAGATCTGAGTACTAGGCTAGCTGTACAAGAAGATGGAAAGAGTCCAATATATGACCTTATTGCTGTGGACAACCATTATGGCGGGCTTGGCGGCGGACATTACACCGCTTTTGCGCAAAACTTTTATGATGGGGAGAAGAAATGGTGTGAGTACAATGGTAAGTCCAAACACGGTTACCGTTGGATGCATTCGCGTTGCTTATCTTGCTTTAGATTCGGCTGTCATGCGCAAGGCAGATCCGAACGTCGTAGTCACACCGGCTGCATACCTTCTCTTCTACCGACGTCGCTCTGAGGCCCATTTAGGCGGACCGTTCTTGAAACAGCTCTTTGATAAAGCTGCCGGCACCGAAAATGAATCTCAGCCAACCTCCCGAGCCACATCACCGCCGGGGGAAGGCAAGCGTCTCGACGACTCCTCCCGCAATGGATTGTCGAGCGCTTTACACGGAGTAGGAGCGGCTCACCAAGCGGGAGGTGGTGGCTCAATGGACGGGACCATAGTGTCGACGAGGACAGGCGTTGATGACGACTTACCTGCATATTCGATCAGTGACCCAAGATCAACAATCGATCCAAAAGATCTGCAGGGAGAAGACACACTCGAGAGTCTAGAGACCCAAGAAGAAGACGACGAAGGTATTGGAGGAATGACGGGTATGCATGGAGCATTTCCCCATAATCCATACGATCACACGCCAAGTTGGAGCTTTGGAAACGCTGGCAGTCACAGTCGGCCATCCGCACCACCCACAAGCGAAGGCGGAGGTGACGATGACGAGCTTTGGAACGATGTCGCTAGCAACAAAGCCGTGGGCAGCTCTAGTGGTGATGAGGATGACAGGAATAGAATGGCTGACTTCACTAATGACGAGGGCACCACTACTAACGTATATGGTACGCCGGTAAGAGACACTACGCCTGTGTTAGATGTATCCACGGGAATGGAGGATATCGACGAACCGGCGGCGGAGATAATGTTGGAAGATTGAGAGCCTTCTTGCAGCACTGGATGGGGCTCTAATTTGTTATTTTTGTTTGAATGAGTCTCGGTTCCTGGAGAGGCGGGAATGCAGTATCTACAGTCCATCGCTATACTGCATTGTCATGGGGTACACAGGGTGCAAGTTCCTGTAATTAGAGCCCCAAAAAGCTAGATAGCGTTCATGCAATTTTATTACTTGATCTCGTTCAAGAAGTGAGCTGGCATACGCCTCTACCTCAACCTCCAACTCCCGACCCCCACGCTGTAATTCCGTTTGCGGTTATCGGCAAATCGGCGTCTATGCATCCGATGATGCGGGGGCGAGGCCCCACGGCCTCTTAAAGACCCGATCGTGACTCTGTTTCTCGTTGACCCTGTGATTGATAGCACATGTTGGAACGCGGCATGACTGTCACATTCGAATGCCTCTGACGAATGCCTGAAGTCATACTTACATTGCTTTAGGCGTTCCAGTCACCAGTTTTGTATCCACAATATGGATACCAGAGGCTTGCCCGCCCGACCCAGAGAAAAAGCCCACAAGAAGCTTCGAAACCAAGTGATTGACCCAATGGCTCATGAAATGCATGAACAGGCAGAAAATAATTTAATAAGCCGATTGGACAAGAAGAGGCGAGAACTGGATAAGGAGATCGCCGCCTTCAAAGCACGAAAAGACGATGAATATAGGCTGTTTGAAAAGAATCTAAAGGCATACTATAGGAATATAGGGGAGTTGCCTGCCGAGGACGAAGATCCAAAGATTAAGGCAGAATCTTTCGTGAAGCCGACAGAGAACAAGGCAGTTGTTCAGACGCCGATGCCTCAGCAGAAAGAGAAAAGAGAACATACACAAGAGAAGAAGAACGAGACTACAGGAACTCCAAGTCAGTCAGTCCAGGGCTTGCTCGGAGCGGCCTCCACCCATCACTCAGTCTCCTGTCCAGGAGGCTCTCTTGATCCATCTGACTCAGCTAAACGAAAGCGACAACCGCATGAACATGAACGTGAACTTTATGGAGTGTTTACCCCAAATTACCTGCCTTTACTTGACTCCAGACCCCGCGAAGGAGATAGAAGAAGTTCCAGCGAGCTGCTAGAAGCCGCCAACTTGGAAAAAAAGAAATCTTCTGCGCCAAAACGCAGTACTGCTGCGGTATTGTCTTCGTCGGCAGAATACCATAATCAGCCAATGAGTTCACCTCCCCCACCTCCCGCTCGTCCGCTCTCGGCAAGCGTACCGCAGGATGAATCACTTGGTCACAGGAGGTCTTCGTCCAATTCCGGAGACCCCATGGGTAACCGTCGAAGCAGCCTTCGAAATCCAAAAGAACCTCGTTCACCCAAGCGTGTGCTCTTCTCCATAAATGACACGGTTGTATCTCCTAGCACCTCTCCGGTGGCTCAACGCTCGAACCCGATCACTTCTAAGCCCATCCGCTTACAAGGAGGCTTCCAGAAGGATGACAGCTTAGAAAAGGTCGACAAGTCGGCAGATAAGTCAGCAACGGCAACACCAAGCGTCCTCGCCACCTCTTTCTCCGGTCTTTCAAGTGGTTGGAGTTCTGGCATCTCACCTCTCCAATGGGCCTATGAAAGTGAGAATAGGAACAAGACTGCTCCACTTGCAGGTGGAGATGACTTTGAGCATATAGATAGGGATGATGATCTCTTTGCATTTGATGAAGATCTAGATGTTGTCAATTCGAGGAAAATAATGGAGGACACACGGGGTGTTAACTCTGCTGAGGAAAAAGCCGTCGAGGATTCGGAGAGCCAGAAGACGCTGGTTGGGGGCTCGCCGCATGCGGGGAGTTTGCCGATTGAGATCAAATGGTCCGGGAAATCTGGGAATTTAAGGGGCGACTCGCCGTGATATCTAACAATTACATGGGGATATGACCTAAAAAAGCAACAAGATGCGGGAACCTGATGTGTGAGTGCCGAAGAATGAAAAGGGCTCATGGCCGGAGAGACTACACCTTGGAGCGATGTTGGACCTGCTTTTCGAAAGAATGCATGCTCAGACACAGCAGTCGATTCGAATGGGTTAATATCTTCCTGCTCACCATTACCCTATATCTGAAATTTATTCATGTCACATATTTCAATGTACATACAAAAAAGTTCCTTGAGGTGAATTCAAATCATCAATTTGATGCAGTCACGCTGAGGTGAGTTGAAATCAGACAAGGTTGCGGCTGTCTTTCCACTACGGTGTGAAGTGTGAATGATCACTAAGGTGTGTCAGTTACACTACCAAGTTTATCTGCTCTTTCTTTTCTTACAACTTACTGACTTGTATCCTCACTAGGGTCAGACGCTGGTTCAACAAACTTATTGCGCCTGTGATAAAGCTCTCTAGAGGTCAGTATCAGACATTGGAATCTGATTGACGCCATACCAAACGCACCTCAGAACTCAATGCTTCCCAGCCCTATCATACATCCTTCGTGCCGTCCTTTCAGGCTCGGTGCTTCCCGCACGTCTCAACTTCTAGTCCTCATTCTATCTCTATCTCAGTCACAACATCCCCGATTGTGCTTCTCGTCTTTTTGGAACGTGCAAGTCGTCAGTGTTCAATGTTCATGAAAGCAACCTCGCGAACACAATTTTTCTACAATGTATGCAATCAAGATCAACCCACTCAAGCCAAACAATCTCAGAGCATTCAGAGCCTTCAGGATACTGACTCGAGCTTGGGCATGCTTAGTTTCCTGGACCCATCCTATACCCTGATTCGGCACAATTTCGCGAAACAATAGTCAAAACGAGCGGTTAACGGACCAAGCTTATACCAAAACAAGCGGTTGACGGACCGAGCTTCTGCCAGATTAAGTGATTAATTAGAGGAAATACGAGGTGTTGTATCTGCCCCAGGAACCATCCTTATTGCAATCCAACCATGGACCAGCAAATGGGTCGTGATCCCCAGAACGCAATCATGCTAGATGTTGATAATGACGGGGAGATCCATGGCATGCAGCAGGCTTCCCTCGCCGTGGTGGAATACATCGACCTTTCAGATGACAAGCATTATAAAAGCCGCGCCTACGGTCCTCGATCCATCAAGTCTAGAGGTTTTGATACATTTACTAGTCAGGCTCCATCGAACGGGAGGATTGTTAAGATCCAGAAAACCCCTAGTCTTCATGATCGTGGCTCTACGAGCTACGATCAGGATCGGTACCAACAATTAGACACAGAAGACTCACATAAAACCGCCCCCATGGATGGAGTGCGGAACCTTGCAGATGTTAGGGCTAGAAAGGATACGACGACCAATTTCGGCGTGAGGAACTCTGGACAGCAACTGCAGACGATTATAGTAGGAAATGGAGCTGATGTTAGACTCGACGCTCTTCCTAGAGATTGCCAAAGGGACTCATCAATACCAAGGCCTCGCCTCACAAGCCTTCGACCGTTCGGACGTGTGCAAGTGCACAACGGGATCGCGCATCAGGGTCCGGACTCGAACGCCAATACTGCTGCTTCCCATCCTCCGCAACGAGAACGAAGTGCTCAGGAACGTCCGTCAAATGCGCCTAAGTTGGGCTTCGCGGCTTTAGAGACACTCAGGAAAGCCCGGCCCGCACCCTTTGGCACATTGAAGATTGATTCCAGTTCTCACCGTGAAAAGCAGGATCAATTATTTGTCTCCGACAGCGAGGATCAGGGCCAGGGGGGAGATAGAATGTCTTTCCAGGATCCCGATGTTCCAGGTGAGAAGTCACATGCAACACAGCAGAAGAGCGTTGGAAAACAAGGTTCACCATGGAGCAAACAGAGTGCACGTCAGACTCACAAATCTTCACGAGGCAATAATCTTACTGATAAAACTGCTAAGAAAAAAGAATCGAGTAGACTAGCCCGGGAGTTTGCCCCCACAGAAGTCTGTGGTGTTTTCTCTGAGTCCCGGGTACCAGCTGGTTGCATCCCAGCCAAGCTCATCCGAAAACCTTCCGCAGTCAAAAGAAGGAGGAACATGACCTGTATCATCTGCGATTCCAAATTCGAGGTTAAACAATACGTGCGCGACCATTTTCCAAAATGCGTCCAGAAAAACGGCAACCCGAATCGGCACTCCTGGTTTGATCACCCCACTGTCCGAAACAACAACGGTACCCAAGGTACGAGACTTGACGACGGATTTGGTCCCTTTTCAAAGAAGTCGGATGACGAACCTGCCGGAGACACTTCTTTCTCGCTATCGGCATCTCAGACCGATCCACCAGCAGCGGTAGAGCACAGAACCACCGGTGGAAAAGGCATCTCAGACACCACTATCGCCTCATGGCTTGCTGCACAATCTGAGAATGCGGACATGGAAGGGCAGGATAACCGTAGTGCTGAGACCGGAACGGAGGCTTCAGGATCAGCCTGGCAATATCAAGTGACTCGGCAGGAGATCCGTACAGCAGACCTTGGCTTAGAAGAGCCCATCGAACGAAGATATGGTCCCTACTGGACGCTCGAAGAAGCAAATGCGACGGCAGGAGAGGAGATTCAAATCCGGGATATGTCACCACCGTCTGGTCCACAATCCAGAGGTTGGAACCTCCAATTCCGCAAAGATGAAAATGGAATGGACAGCCACACCGTGGAGGTGCAAGGAACGACCATCACCACGATCGTGACGCGCAGTAAGTCCTCCCCGTCTAAGACCCCACCCCTCTTTTCTCTAATAGCTCAAATTTTTGTACAAAATCAACTAATGTCGAACACCCCAGCACTCGTTCCTCGCGCCCAACTTACTCAACACCGCATGCCCGCCTCCGCATTCATTACCCCACAGACCATTTATACCATCCTCTCCGTCTCCATCCACCACACTACGTTGGACGTTGAAATCCAACCTCACGGCCACTACACGCTTAGAAGTAAAGCCAACGAGCGCGCTGGAGAAATATGGGTGGAGCGATTTGCAGAGATGGAGGCAATGGGCGCGGTACAGAAGTATGACTTGCAGAGGGAAATCAGGAAGGAGGTAAGAGAGTTAGTGGAGGTGGAGGGGGGGTTGTTTGATAGGATTGTGGGCAAGGATGGGGAGGGGGAGGGGGCGGTAGGGAGGGTTTGGGTTGTGGAGGAGGTGGTGAGGGGACCGAGGAATTGAGGGGGAGGGGGGGATGGTCAGAGGATGTGTGTGGGCTGGGAGATGGAGTGTTGCGCGTGCGAGCTGGGGTTTTTGGAAGGGTTTCAGCGCTTCCTCGCACGTAGATGGAAGAAAATCGGTAGCCTCGCGTCCAGCCAGTCCTTCAATGGCCATCATTCACAGAGAACCTGACCCCATCAGATGTGAACTGATTCATGACTTGTGATTTGTCACTCGAGTTGCTCTATCTTTACGATTAGATTCGTTTCCTATTCGCTGTTATCGAGATTGACAATGTTAATCATGTTTTGCGCTAACCAATTTCGTAAGAGCCCTAACCCTAATTCCAGATAAGCCCCTTAGAGCATGTTTATCGCTTTGGAGTGTCTTCGCGTCTTAGAACACAGCGTTTTAGTGGGTGCTTTAGGTGAGATGCCGTTATTTAGGGTATCTGAACTGTTTCAGGGCTCCTTAATAGCGGCTCCGGAGCGGGTGTTCCATGTCTAGGCACCCCTTTAGGGGCGAGCTTGTAGGGCTGGATCCTTAGTACGCCAACATCCTTAACGCACATCAAGACTAACATTGTCAATCTCCGTATAATGCGGTAAATTTTAGAAATCGCCTTTATAAAATTAACTACAACTTCGACCAATTGATACAGGGAAGGTTCTGGCCATGAGTCTATGCGTAAGAAAATTGAGTTACTCTTTGGAGTGACTCAAAGATGTGAGAAGAGGATGTAAGATGATATAAACAAGCATATTGACGCAAACCAGCAAATATTGCACAGATAGAATAGATTGCTTGCTGGCTACAGTTAGACCTGGCCATTGCCTCATTACTAGACATTCTCGGTTGCGAAGCATCCCTGGAAGCTCCAACTGATTAACACGTTTTCAGCAGCTGCAATCGGGAGAGTCCTCAATTGCACTTTCTCACGAAGAGATACAAGGAAGGAACACGCATATGGGGGTATTCTTGGTTCTCGCTTGGTGTTCCAGGGTTACTTAAACCCTTGTTCGTGGCGTAGTCTCTCTCTCACACCTTTCTACATATATGAAACATTACTCACAAAAAATGGGCCCCCTTACGAGCCGTTAGTACCGGACGTTAGCCCCCAAGAAGAATACGACGCCTTTTTTAGGACCAATACACTGTTCCTTCATGACGTCATTGCGTTGCTCTCGCTTTCGCCCTAGAAGTCTGATTGAATCCTTCACAGTTGGGTAGGATCCTTCGCGCACACGTTGAAGCAGGATCGTGTCGATCGTCAGCGAGCCGCAGCACCTTTGCGCGCATCTGGGCTGCTTACTGCTCGCTGAAGTCCGTCCAGTGACTGAGTGGCCTCAACACCGGTCGATTATTCCACGCAAAGCTGGATTCGCATGATATGACTTTGCGATATTTATTCAAAGGAATCCGGTGGGCATCAATCAAAATGCTGCACGGAGAACTTTTATCCCCAAAGGCTTGCTGGTTCAGGGTTCAAATGTTGATCTTCAGGGGACCTCTAGGCTTCAGCCCTCTTCACCCTGCAGGGGCTCTGGGGGCACCCCTTAACGTGCGGACCTTAAGCCACCCGCCTCTAGGTAGTTACTTGGAAACTTAGACAACCTTTAAGGGTGACGCTAGAACTAATCTCCCGCTGCGGCCGCGCTTCTTTAGCGCCCTCGCGGCGTTATCATCAACCATTAGTACTACTGCACAGTAAACGAATCCTACACGGTCAGCTCTACCACTGACCCGAAAAGAAATTGCTGCTTGACTGATCACTATTGTAGAGGAGCTTTACACGTGCCTTGGACTCGACTTACCATGTGCCTGACACCTACAACTACCAGTTAGAATCTTTGAGTGTGCGACAGATAGACAATGTCTTTTGCTGGTCAGATGGGTCGTTCCGACCTTGCGACCCAGGTACTCCCTATCTTCTATCTTCTATCTTCTGTTGGGGGCGTTAGTCTCGGCGTCGGGCACTACACGTCCCGTCACGCATAAGTGGATCCGCAGTCATCTAAGTCTTCACATCTCATCCCATCTAGGGCATGCTCGGTAATGAAACGTTTCAGCTGGCAACATCGGCAATTAGAATGCTTCCCCCATTTGACGTAAGTAAAATTGATTCTGACCAGCAGGACCATGGCTGGGACCTCTACCAGACTTAGACTTCTGCTATGCTCCTATTGGCTCCCAAGCTACCCACGCTTGATGGCTGCTCTTACATACGTTTAGATCGCCTTTCCTCCTGAGAGGGTCAACTTCAATTTACCAATACCCCGTAGTCGAGCTGAGATGGGAAGGGGAATTCAGACCCCACTTTTGAGAAGATAGTACTGCTAACCGGACAAGATCTGATACGTTTGCTACATCACCTGCGAGTCATGTCACATCTCTATTGGCCTCTCGAGCTGGGCCTCCCCCTCGCATTGGAGACATCCTTACCCTTGGACAAGAGTCATAGCGTGTCACCAGCTCCCGGCAGCAGAGATTGCCAGTGTTGGGGGTCAAGCCTGAATGTTGACACACTGTTGACCCATCTAGTCTCTGAAAGAGCCGTCCGGTAGCCTGGTCGCGACATCAGATTGTCATTTTAAATTATTGCATTGGCGAGCCCTCATGTTGGTTTTTTTTGTTGGAGTGTGGGGCCTCCTTGAGGGCATTGCCTTTGCGGTGTTTCGCTATGTACGATCAATGGCGTATTTCTTGTATAAAACTGCAATACCTCCGTCTTTCGCAGTTGTGGAATTTTTGTCATTTTTTCTACGTCCATTTGCACACTGGTGCGGGTATCGTACGTGATGTTTACCTCATATTTGTTTCTAGTCATATGCCAATATCTCCTCCTTCATTGTCAAGCATACCCTAAATTCGCGGGCGCGAGAGATGCCCACCCACAGATTACTGCCGCCCCAGTTATAGGTGCCCTACATAAGAATGAGCTTCTACACCGCCAAGATACTTGCACGTGGCCCTGTGCCGTATGCGCTTTGTACGCACCATGTGAGACCTGTGTCAGTCTTAGTACACCGGCTGGTATGGCGTGCTGCACGTCGAAGCTCGCAGATCAAAGTGCCTGCCCCACAAGCGACGTTCCTCCCGACTCTACGATCTATATATACACGCTTGGAAGCCTAACAATTTATGGACAACCTACAAGCCTCGTTATTGGAAGCAACACCCTCACCCCGGGAGGCCCTCCTGCTACCGCGAACGGTCATACTTTTTCGCTCCCGGCTAATGTTACTGGGGGGGGAGTCGTCGAGGATGGAACGACTACCACTCTGGGAACGCCGATCTCAACCGTCGTAGGTACGGGAACGGGTCCGCCTAGTACATCATGCCCTGTCCAGCAGATTTCTGACGGCCAGCCACAAGCCGTGCCTTGCTCTAGTACGGACACTGGGCCCCAGACCACGAATACTAACACAGGCATCATAACTAACACCAATCTTAATATCACTACGAACACGAACGTCAATACGATCACGAGTATTGGAACAGGAACAGGAACGGCGACAGTCAATGCCAACTCTGATACGAATGCTGGCGCAAATACCGGGACGGGCAACACCGTGGCCGGCACCAGTACCCAGACTGCCATTGGTACCGATACAAACACCAATACTGGGACTGGCACAAATATTGGGACCAATACCCAGACTGCCAGTGTTGTCAATACAAACACAAATACTGGGACTGGGTCCAATCCTGGGACCAATACCCAGACTGCCCTTGGTCCCAATACAAACACCAATACTGGCATAGGCGCAGGTACTGGTGTGGGTACGGGCACTGGTATCAATACCAAGACGAATACAAACGCCGCTGGGATATTATCTACGTACACAATAGACGGGATACCCTTCACAGGCAATCCAACCAGTTTGGTAGCGGGCACTGTTATTTTAACCCCCGGCGGGTCTAGCCTGACTTCCTCTGGTCATACCATTGCCATTCCCGCCAGCGCCACAGGCGGCCAGATTCAAGTGGATGGCACCTCGACCATTCTGCCTATTCCTATCACGACAAATACACCAGCAACTTCGTCAGTATATACGCTGGATGGTATCGCCTTCACGGGCAATCCCACTAGTTTGGTAGCTGGCACCGTCACATTGACACCGGGTGGCCCTAGCCTGACTTCCTCTGGCCACATCATTGCGATTCCTAGCAGTGCCACCAATGGGCAAATTCAAGTCGATGGTACTACGACTTCTTTGCCCGGGCTAAATGCCGCTACAAATACAGGAGCGGGAACGACCGGTACGAATGCCGGCACCAATACTGGCACCATTACTAGCACAGGTACAGGCACGAATTCTGGGACAATGACTGGCACAGAGGTGTCACGCACTTCATATGTAGCAACGAACGTACCCTCTGGACTACCTTGGGGTGTCATGCTCACAACAGTGTCGAGCACGCCATACACTTTAACCTGGGTCGGATCCAAGATCAACTCCCCAACTACCATCATAGAGACTGGCCCCTCAACAACTGCGACTACCTCTCAGACCGCAGGAGGCTTTATCTGGACCGTCCCTACCCTACCACCAGGATTCCCAGGACCCCCGCCGGGACCTCCCCCAGGGTTTCCCGACCCAATTGGCGGAGGCATCGACCCCATTGTTCCTGGGTGCATCTTTGGCTGTGGGCCTCCAGGATTAGGAGGCGGTGGGAGTGGGGGCGGGGGCCTTCCATGTCTCATTGATTGTGGAGGCGGAGGTGGTGGGACTGGCGACCCAGATCCTAGCAAACCGAGCCCTTCAGACAACGATCCAAGCAATAGCAAAACAACACAGAGCCAACCTAGTAGTACAAACTCGGCATCATCATGCTCGAGCTCAACATTCCCCTCTTGCACGCAAGTGGTTTCGGTCTCATCCTCAACAACCATCACTTCAACATCGTGCATTACCATGACCGGATGCAGTGGTACCGCAACGACGGGAGTCACGACAACTAGCGCCTCCAGCACGGGCGTTTATTGTAGTATTGGCTGTGCTGGGTGTGGCGCTGCTTCTAAATTGAAGAGCAAGCGCGATCCCCCACTTGTGATTGAGGGACGATTAGCTACTCCCGAGGATTATTGGCAAGACGATTTGGCCAGACACCATGGTCTGGCGTCCTTACCTGTAGATTATCTACACGATGACAGTTGGAAGCGTGGTTACATTCCCCAATTGAGTGATCCGGATTTTGCCAACAACGTGAACAATTTCATCACCGAGCAAACAGCGTCTAGTTACCCTGGAGCAAAACCATGTCCTATAAATTATCAAAATCCATTTTCGACAGCTCTCACGGTCGCTTTTGACGCGCCCCCGGATGAGGGCAACTATCTGCCTTCGCTTGTAGGATTAGAGGGCTGCACTTCTGTCGTGATCATAGGAGAAAAAGGATGCTGGATCAGCCACTTTTGGGAAATACCGTGGTTCCCAGGCTACACACAGAACTCAGCATCTGGCGTGACCAACTTTCAGACTAACATCATCAATCCCCTTGAAAATGGAGGCGGGGCCAATATGCCTAGCCCTTTTGCTGCTGGGGGCCAGACAAGCCGAATACCAGAGTTAGCCGACGGTGAGAACGGCTACAAGCCAGAAATCCGAATCCTGACCAAAGCAGATGCATCTGGAAATTATGTGTATGACACTGAGGTAAGTCTCGTCTCCTAAAGTCAAGATATTTGGGGAGTAAGATCAGAATATAACCTCTATTCTCGTCATAAAAAAGCAATACTGACACTAGATCGTACCAGGTGGGCCTAATAGTGCAAGCTTTAACTGGATCAGGCAAGGCATTTGAGGGGTGTACAGTCACCAAAACGCCGTATGTTCCAATTACACAAGACCCATCTACCGATACAGCTAATGGCAAGATTCTTATTCAATACACCAATGATCAGCAAAACGACATGGGTGAGCAGTTAGTCTGTCCCCAACAAGCTATCTACAAAGTCTGGTTTGAGCAGAATATGGTCTCAGAACATACATGGGCTCCTGCAGGAAACCAGATAGCTGGCGGCACAGGCAATAAGAAACGTCAGAATGGAGCCTGTTCCGCTGGTCAAAGCGGCTCAACTACAGCTACAGGAACAAATACCGGAAGCACCAATACAAATTCTAACACACAAACGAACACCAACACAAATACAAAGACCATTACTGCGACGAACACAGGAACCAATTCCGGATTTACGACTTCGACAATCAGTAGTCCCAATACCATCACCACCGGTCCCACCAGGACAAGTGGGGTAGGCACGACTGCTTCTTCTCAATCTTCTACAACTTATTCCTGCTATCCCTTCGAGGATCCTGACGCTGGGCCAGCGGCTCCACAGTGTCAGTGTGACGGACTCACTGACTTGTACCCGACTGTAAGCTCTACTGCTGGTCAATCCAGCTACAATATGTGCGGGTATGGTACAACGTCACCAACAACGGCCCCTGCATCCTCGGTGGCACCCTTCACGACAACCGAGGCTAACGGAGAGGTGGTCTCTTGTGCATCTTCTTCATACTACAATTACGCAGTGAACGAGAACCCCACTTGTGCGGGAGCAACGAAAGTCATATCTACAGTTGCCTCAATTGCTTCAGTATACTCTGCGTCATCAGCTTCCTCTGTTTCGGCTTCAGTTGCGTCCGTGTCTAATGCAGCTTGGTCCTCCGCTGCAGCTGTCCCAAGTGCGGCTTGCTGGATCCTCTCTGACGATGGATTCGGAGATTCTGCTTTCGAAGTCTATGGGATCAATGGATGGGCTGGATCCGGAGGCTCGAACCTCTGGCAACAGGAAGATGGGTGCGGCATTCTATCAGGCGGAGAGTTCTATACAAATGGACAGAGCGAATTCGAAGGTCGCCTCCGAGACACGCAGTACGCGTATTTCGGTTTGAGCTTCTTCAAGGGCGGCTGCGTTGAACGGGCTGTTCATTCCGCTGGGGGACCAGCCCCAGGTACCGGACCTGGTCAAATCGCGTGTCAACATGTTCCGTCGAATCTTGACAGCGACCAGCTGGACGCTGTGAATAGGATCTCGGGTCCGCAACTCAAAGCCGTCAAGGCCGTGGCAGATGGTAGTTCGACAACCAGCAGCCTTCGCGAGGATGAGGTTGTCCTACCAGGTGAGTCTTCGTCAGCCTCAGGAGGAACAAACACAGACCTGGTAGCGTCTGCTTCTGCGGCGCTACCTCATCTTTCGTCTGCTGCAAACGCTGCATCATCAGCTCCAGCACCGACTGGTACCTAGAAGTCCGCCCTTCTTAAGCTATTTGCGGGAGAGTTTAAGATCCGGAGGAGTTCATGGGAGTCATGCTATTGAAGCATGTGTCATCTGCTGCATTTTAGCGAACTCTGCATGCGCCGAGAAAGAACGTTATCATCGTATTCTCATTTGTTCTCATATTATGAGGCGTAGGGAGTCCCCAAAATTTATAGATCATCCTTGATCGCTTGGGATAGACGCCATTCTATGACTAGGAACTGGCACTCTTAAGCCGAAATCTATCATAGTATTAAGTCACCGTCAGAAGGGTAGAAGTTCTTAGCTAGGCGCTTACCAACCAGGCCCACAATTGTAGAGGACAACTTGAGTAGCGAATCATGTATATGCTTCAGGCCAAACTTGTGCCAACACTATAGATAGTGTAAGCTAGGCTAGCAGATAAGTAGCTAGTATCAGACCTGCCTTATTAAATTGTGCACAGAATGTCAGAAAGCTCAGCCACTTTTCCATGACAAATTCCCCTTTAATCACACAGCCCCCAACCCTCCAAGCCCATTCTTAATCCCCTTTCCCCCAAAAACTCACGTTCACCATCTCCCCTCCACCCCCCAACATCTCAACCACAAACCCATCCATCCCCCCCATCCATCCCCCCCATCCATCCCACAATGCCCCCCTCCCCCACCCCCCCATCCCCTCCCCCCCCAACACCCATCTCCCTCATAACCCTCGGCCTCACCCAAAACTCCACCGCCACAGTCCAGCGCGGTCTCGATCTCTACGCCAACAGCCGCCGAGGACTCAATTCTGTGGTACTAGATAGAATACTTTCTTTGGCGGTTAAAAGTGCGAAACCGGATATTGTGAGGTTTTTGTGCGATAGGACGGATGTGGAGGTGGGGAGGTTGGGGACGGGGAGGGTGGGGGGGGCGGTGGAGGGGGAGGAGGTGGGGAGGGTGAGGGGGGTTTTGGAGGTGTTGGTGGAGAGGGGGTGGGGGTTGGAGGGGGGGGGGGAGGGGGGGTGAGTTTTGTTTCTTTTTTGGTTTGTTTGTTTGTTTGTTTGAGGAGGAGGGGGGATTATTGTGAGGGGTTGTTTGGGAAGGATTTTATGGTTTTGAGTGGTTTTGTCTACCTATGCGTATTTTTTTTTGTTTTTTGGGCAAAAATCTAAAAAGGGGGATCACTAATGGCGTTCTGCCCTTTTTCTCATATATCTAGGTCTGAAAACCTACCTCTTATCTACCGCGTCTACAAGTCCGACGAATTACTCCACTGGTGTCTCGATCATGGCGCTCGCATCGACTATCCGGACACCGAACCCCCGGGTATTCCTCCCTTACTGGAGTATGTTGGGAAAGGAGGACACATCAGCACTTTTAAATTTCTCTTGGGAAAGGGTGCAAAGCTAGGACGGCGAACATTGCATCGTGCTGTTGAAGGTGCGTCATCTGGTGAGTCTGAGAGGATGGAGATGGTAAGGTTTCTGGTCGAGGAGGTGGGGTGTGATGTGAATGGGATGGATATGCCAGAGGACAAAAGGTACCCGGCTTATTATGGGACGCCACTTAATTACGCAGCGCGTTGTCCTGGAGCAGTGGAGGTTGTGAAGTATTTACTTGAGGTAAGTCTTGGTATGTGTTCTAGACGATACTAAATCCCCAGAAGGGACGGGTGGATTATTTCTGTGACTGACTTTGAGGGTGTTTCCAGAAGGGTGCGAATCCGGAAATTAAGGACTGTTGGGGTTTTGATGCCTTCAGCTATGCAAGATCTGGGGGAGATGAGAGTGTATTGGAGGTACTTAGGCAGTGGAAAGACCAGAGGGATAAGGTAGAAGCGTAAGCAAGGGACACTTACTGCAAGCATATATCTGGCAAAATACTCTCGCTGTCTAAATCACGCATGTCTGGATTCGCGGAATTTACCCTCGTCTACCAAGATCCAGAGCAAAGAGCCACAGTTTAAATTAAAAGGAAGTCAACCTACTGCATAATAAAGAAGGATCAGAAAATTTAAATTCGTGATAGTGTAGAATACATGCGTGTAATGAATCCTTTTGTGTACAGCCTTTTTGACCCTTTCTCGAGCCATCAGTATTCCGGTGGCGAATTTTATAATGTTTGAAGAATGCCAGAAACAAGGCTATGCTTGCTAGTCTTTGCAGATCTCACAGTAAGAATCTCGATAATTCGACCAGGATGTCCATGTCAAATGTTGAATTGTTGAAAACGCTTTTCACTTTTTCAGGGGCTCATGCCGGTAATAAGATGCGTGCATAAGTAGTGAACACCATAAAGGGATGGAGTATCCTACCGAATTCCTTGAAAGATCTACAATGCTGTGGTGGAATTTTGACAAGCTGTGTTTTTCAAAGACATTCCCTAGGTAGAAAAGCAATGGTGTCTCAGGAATACACTTGTGCGGCCGAAGGACAAGATTAAGCACGAGGATAAAAATTCTTATCGATGCATGTGCGCTTATTAGACGTGCTTTGGGGATATAAATGAATTTGGGGGGCTGCCGGAGCAAATGCACCCGCCAGAGTATAAAATACACGCTTGTAATTTATCTGTGTTGGCAGGGAGTCTGTTTCTGCTTGTTAGCAGCTGTATCCAGGGGTGGAAAGGAAGCCACAATTCGGAATGTACCAGTAGGATCCGTGTACATGTCTTTCCATAAACCATATAGTGTACATACATGTTTGCGGGGAGCTGTATTAAATCCGATTCCAAGTATCCCGGGTGTAGAAACGTGATCTAAGAGCTTAGAACTGAAATAAGAGGCCTTCCAGTACGTTAAAAACTAATTCCAACTTCAAATGTCCATGTGTACGGAGATGGTGTCTGAACATAAAACGATACGGGAATGCTGCGGCAATTTCCTCTTTCGGCTTAGTCCTATTTTTGCGCAAATATTGAAAAAATTCCAACACCTTGACACTCATGTCGACCAACTTCGATCCATGCAGAATCCGTCTTCCAGTTTAGTATGTCTGACAGTGCCAGCTGGTGGAATAATCGATGTGCTGTAGCTGTCATTAGAAATTCTTTCTGTTTATATGGCAGAATTGGTGGCAAACTGCTGGAAAAATTCTATCACAGTCAGATCACACTCGACCAACGTGTCGGCTGTAGGATCTCGTCTTCAAGTCATTATGTTAAATAGTGCCAGCCGGTGAAGTGTTCCCTGCGCTGTGGCTGACATCATCGAACTTTTGCCAATGCCATGAGCAAAGCTAGCGTGTAAAACAAATAAAAATCCTATCACGTTTGGATCACGCTCGACCAACATGCTGCATGCAGGATCTCTTCTTCTAGTCAGTTTGAATGACTGTGCCAGCTTCCAGGGTGTTCCATGCACTGTGGCTGACACTGTTTGTTTTTGTTGGCATGGGCAACGCTAGCGGCAAGACACAGAAAATTCCCTCGCATTCGGATCGCGTTCGACCAACATGCTGCATGCAGGATGTGTACTTCATACCGACATCTTTGCAGTAGTAACAGCTGAAGTTGTTCGATGCACCGTAGCTAAGACCATATATTTTTTCTGTTTGTGTGGCAGGATTAGTGGCAAAACCAGAAAAAATTCCCAACACCTCAACACCAGTCCCGATGGACTTGACCCCATGCGGGATCCATCCTTCATAGCGATATGCTTATAGACGAAATGATCAGCAATGGTTCATGCGCTGTGACTCACAACATAATATGAGGCCGTACCAGCGGCAAAACCAGAAAAAATTCCCAACACCTCAACACCAGTCTCGATGGACTTGACCCCATGCGGAATCCATCCTTCAAATGGATATGTTTACAGACGAAATGATCGAACTTTGTCGAAGCAATGGCTGTGATGAAATTCGCAAATCTTTACCCATCCGCTGACTCTTAGCTTGGGGTGTATTTTACCGTAACGCCCACAAGACTTTGTAATTTTTGCAGATCATCAATAACAAAGTTCTTACTCCACAACTTCTTTCTTTTTCAACAGTCAACTTAGTAAAGCAAATGGCCTTTCCACGACTAAGCTACCATCTTACAGCGTGTCAGAAGCATTAGTAATTTTTCGCATGTGATATACGGTGTTTCCTTGAGCGCTCTTCATACATCTTTCGTGACTTTCCAAAATTGCAATGACATTGTTTGCCATTATGCTTGACGCTCTCATGTTGTTCTGGCAGCTGGGACCTCAGATATAAGACTATGGGCTCTTTTATGGTGAGTTAGCCCGCATTTTTGATCTTAATCAGCTGTTTTATTGTTTTAAACGGTGTCTATCTTAGTATTCTCGCCCTCCTCACGGGCTTTCCTTCTCAAATACTCCTACAAAGTTGTCAAAAGCATTGGGAGTCTTCCCGGACAGAATAATCTTGACATAGTCAAAGTTTCCTCAGCCCCTTTTCCAAGCACGCTGAGGCTACCAAATTTTCAAAGTTTTCGAAATTGTTCAACCATAAGATCCGACCAATCTGAGGCTCGAGAAGGAAGGCTATGGCCACAATAGATCTACGACAATTCCCCAGCTCTTGAGTTAAAAGTTTGAACTTGGTCATATGTTCAGCTTAGACGTGCAAACTTTCTGAATTTTAAAAAACATGCCAGCTCATCCTGGAAGACGGATGATGACTTGAATGGATGATATTCCTTGTCTTTATATAGTGTTGCCGGATATAGATGACAGGGGTATTGGTAGGAGAAAGTAGTGACTGAATACATATAGGGATACATAGGAGTTTTCTGCTATTCATAAAAATAACTGCCATCCATGGATGGAAACTATCCATAGGTGGAATACCACATTGACTCGGCGCTTCTCAGAGGCCTGTACATCGCTGGAGGGGTAGGGATGAGATCTTGATGGATTATGGATGAAGTGTTGATGTATGAGGTCTTGGATAATACTTTGATAGATGACTATGTAGAAGAGAACAGATATTAAGGGGGGAAGTGGGGAGGGTATAATATATCACTGGATGAGGGATGCCTGGTAGAAAAACTTTGAGAGTGAATGACCCAATGTATTGTCAAAGGAATGCGGCGATGAACAGAAATATTAATGCATTGTTCATATGACACAGTGAAGTTCGTGAATGCGTAGAGAAGTCAATCGTGAATGTACGCGCTGGTGAAGTCCTTCCAAATAATAATTTGAAGCAAGTCGCTGTCCCTGGAATAAAAGCAATTTCACTTATAGGATATTCGTCGAAGATGGTATTGTAGACACTTAGCCACGGGACAACAATGTCAAAATAATGCTGAGACTCTGCGACATCCCGAGAGAAATAGTAGTAGCCGAAATCAGTGGCTGAATGGTCCGGCTGCTGTACTCTCATGATGCAAGCAGCCTGCATCGGTGAAGTGGTTGTGGCCTTCTGGCAACAGATCAGCTTGCAGCTTTTGGTTCACGTTCAACTCTTTCACTATTGAAATATCTTCCTCACCGTCACGAAGTTGAGCTTCCGTGGCTATGGTTGTTGCTGCAATAACCAGGTGGCGAATTAATTCTTGGATGTGAATAGCTAGAAATACATATTATCGAATCATATGTGACGCTGCCGGCAATGGCCATCACAGACGGTGATTGGACGGAATTCACGTCTCTATTCAACTCCTACAAAAAGCACAACGCAAGTGCAATTTGATCATCTCTTATCCTGCCCAAAATATCTGTTTCTAGTACCTAGCAATGAATCTAGACCACTAGGTCCAACACAAGCTCTAAAACAAGGCCATGGAGGTACTGCCAGCAATCAAAACAAGTCGCGATGCATACAATGAAGGAGAAAGGTTGAAGCAGAAGGAGGAGTAAGGAAAAGCAAGTCCAATTCAAGAGTGTGAGAGGGACTGATGAAGCACTAATGGCAATGAAACGAATGAAATGCACCTGATAATTGAAACGCATGGAACAAAAGCCAGGAAAGTGGGAGATGACTGTGCGATCGAGAAAAGGGAGAGTGAGAGGATCAAAGGTACCGCGTCAATAGTTTGAACATGGGGAAGTCTGCAGAAAGGGGTAGTTGATGGTGATACAGTTACGGCCACAAGGACCACATTCAAACAACGTCCGGCAATACACCTATATATAAATATAGCGAGAATATAGACATAGATGGATATAGCGAGGGATTCGATTGGGGGTAGCGCGGAGATTTTCCGCAAAATATTCAACAAACCAATTCAACCGAATCCGACCTCACGTTGTCCATTCAGCTCTACCAATTCTCCATTCAGCTCTCCCAGTTCTCCAAGCTTGTCAGTGCCCTGCAAGATGGGCCAAAAGCGCCTTACGCGTACTCAGGTACAGCAGGAGTTGGATCAGGTACTGGATAAGATCCGACGTTTACACTCATACGCCGGCGATGTGCACGCACAAGTCGAGGCTGCATTGGGTTCGACGTCAATACATCCACAACAAAAGAGAGTCACACTCGAGAATGATGAGCGGATGGGGGAGTATTACAAACAGGTGACCGAAATCCTCAAGGCCCAAGTAGCCGAGGAAGCAGAGAAATGCAAAGCCCTAGAAGAGGACTATAAGTCAGCAAAGCGGGCCGTCTTTATTATGAGAGATGAACTGGAAATCCTCAAATTAAAAAAGACCGACCCAGAGCTCAACGACAGCCAAAGGCAGGTGCTTTCGAATATTAAAACGAAGCTGCTGGAATATCCGACTATGCTAGGGGAAGTGACGGGCAACGAGACGTTTATGCAAGCCGTCAAGAAGAGCTACGAGTTGAAGCTGGAAGAATGCGAGACGACACTCAAAAAGCTAATCCGTGATGTCTTTCAGCTTCCGATAACCTGTTCTAACAAAGTCTCGACTTCATTGACACACTTTGCTGAGACGACTCTTATGCCAGCCATCAGCATCGTCAGGCATCAACATGAGGAGCTAGAGACTGAGTTGGGCGAGGCGAATGAGAGGTCAAATGTGCTCGAGACTGAGCTGGATGAGGCAAACGAGAGGTCAATACGGCTCGAGAAGCGAATTGAGCAATTGGAAGCAGAGGCAAAGAAAGCAAGCGCGGATATCACAAGTCTCACCTCGGAACATAGTATCAGAGAGCAAAAGCTCACGAATGATATCGATGCCTTGGAGAAGAACCTTGAAGCCACGCGAGATGCCTACCATGCTCAGAAGGCCGAGAAGGAGTCACTCCAGCAATCACATGAGTTCGATATCCAAGCAATCCGAAGTCAGCTGTCGACGGCGATGACTGAGATTGATTCCTTCAATCAATCGATTGCCCGCCAATCTCAAAAGCTCCACGATGAACGCGCAACGGTGAAGGCAGAGAAGAAGTCGATGAAGCAAGAATGGGAGGGTAGAGTCCAGTCTCTGGAAAGTGATCTAGACAAAGCGATGGATGAGGTTCGTTCCCTTCGAGAGTCGGGTGATCATCAAGCCGGGTTGCTGCGAAGTGAGATTTCCACAATGAAGGCGGAGAGAGTCTCCCTTGGCCAAGAATGCGAGGAGACAATTCAGTCCTTCAGAGATCAACTATCGACTGCGGAAGATGAGAAACAATCACTTGAGCGGTCTTTCCATTGCCAATTATCGGCCGTAAAAAGCCAAAATGAATCGCTTCAGCATTTATTGGAGAAGGAGATGCAGTCGTTCCAAACTCAATTGTTGTCCTCGAAAAGTGATAATGAATCGCTTAGGCAATCAACGGAGAAGGAGATGCAATCACTTCGGTATCAACTTTCAGCTGCGAACGAAACAAACGAATCCCTTCGGGCTCAATGTTCTACCACTGACGACACCAATGATTCTCTTGTCAAGTCGAAGCGAGAATTGGAGGCCAGATACTGCGGAGCTACTGAGAGCTTAGAGACAAAATCACGGCTCCTAGAATTGCATATCTCAATACTCGACAATCATGACTTGGTGGCTGAGATGGAGAAACTGTCCGGCATGACGGAAAGATATACTGGATCGACAACAGAGATGGTGAGCATGCCCAAGTACATGCCTGGAATAACACTCGTTGGCAAGGCCGCAGAACTTCCAGAGCCCAATCGAGCTGCTGCACGATGTCTATGGATGTCCTCGTGTTGTGGTTCGCTGGCCTTGGATATTACTCAAGCTTTCTTTATGCAGAGACAGATATCTTCAGCTCAATTTGCCTTACTACCATGGATTCACGCTTCGTTAAACCGCGCTGTTACGATGATATGTGAGAAGTCAGCCCTGACGCCCGATCTGGCTATTTTTTCGGCATGGATCCTACAAGGGCTCGTATATACAGCTACAGTTGCTCGCGAGTGGTCAAGTGTATGGAATCCGAAGATCGAGGAGATATTGGCGCAGATGACGCATTGGCTGGGAGAGCACGTTTCCGATGAAGCTTCCCTCTTAATGGTGATTGTCGGTCAGGTCAACGATATCGTGACAACCCATGAACCGCCTTCTACGTCAATCTCACCCAGTGTCGTCTCAGAATCACGACGTATCGATTCGGTAAACAGCAGCATTCCAGACGGCATGACTATAGTGGTCGACACCTCCGGCATATTCATTCTTTTCACGGCAGATGATGCATTCATCTTTGGAGCCAATGAAGTGAAAATCATAGAGGTAGACCTCCATGGGGGCATACTGATCAAATTTGAGCAGGCCGTGAAAGGTTTGCCGGCAAGTCTAATGGAATTCCGGCTGCTCGACCTCCACAGTCCAGTCGAGGTAGTCAACAGGCATCAAGCATTGCTCAAGTCCGTATTGACAAAGGACCGCATCGAGTACACAAATCCATACAAGAGACGGAGGCTGAGATAGGTGTTAGATGGAGAAGTTGTGGAGACGAAAGAGCATTGTTGGCGAATGGGGGCATGGGAGAGGAAGGGATGAGCAGGGTGGGGCCGATTATATTGCCGAGCTTCGTATAACCGAAAGGGAAACGTTGCGTAGACGCGATGGCCGAGATGAGCAGGGTAGGGTCGATTATATCGCTGAGCTTCGTATAACCGAAAGGGAAACGTTGCGTAGACGTGATGGCCGCGACGAGCAGGGGGGGCCGATTATATCGCTGAGCTTCGTATAACCGAAAGGGAAACGTTGCGTAGACGTGATGGCCATGAGGCTTCATTCCAGTGTAAAGGAGAGTGCATTTGCACGATCCTGATCACATAAGGAATTGAAAACAAGGGTTTAAACTCCCGAGCTAGCCACTCTCATCATAGAATTTGCTACACGCAAGACTATGAAGAGGATGCTGCTGGTTTTCTTTCCAAACCCGAATCCCAGTAGGTGTTAGGGACGCGAAGTCAGGGGATGTTATTATTCATAATTTTGCAATCTTTCTCCGTTTGGAAGTCTAAGCTGGCATGGAATCACTCTCCACAGATCAACGATTCTTTTCTTTCTTACTTTTTTCTTCGTCTACACTTCTTTCCTTCGTTCTACTTTTTCTTCACTACACTTCTTCTTTCTCTCTATGCTTCTTCCCTTCAGTACACTTCTTTCCTTGCTGTTGGCTTGCCATGAAGCTTTCAGTCCTCCACCGAGTATGCCTCAAGCATCTTGTAAGTCGTCCTCTTGTGGGTGGAACATCATCTTACTGGAAGGGCAACATTCGCCAAGAACACAAGTCCGCATGTTGCGATTCGCACCCTGGTCACTGGCAGGGACACTTTCCGTACATGCACTTCCCTCCATATGCGCTGACAGCTCACTCAAATCTGCATGTTGGGATTCACATCCCTTGCACTGGTACAGATCAACGACTTTTTCTCTTTAATTGCTCTCTGTATACTTTTTTCTCTATACGTCTTTCCTTCTCTATACCTCTTTCTTTGCCTTTGGCCTTGACTTGAATCTTTCAACCCTTTACTGAGTACGTCTTGTACGTCCACTTGTAGTTTTACACCATCGTTCTGGAAGCGCAACACTTTTTTGTCCCTCGACATACGCCAAGGAAGAACGCAAATCCGCATGTTGCGGTTCACATCCTGCGCACTGGCATTGACTCTTTTTGGTCAAACTTGTGTGCTGACGCCAGCTAGGTGGGCGAGGGTGAAGTAGTTCCGGAAGGTCTTCGGGCAGTCCTAGCATATGATGTCGCGTGGTCGTGCTAGTGAATATCAGCGCTGTAACCCAAATACTATATTGGTACATCTTGAAACTTACTTCTCACGGCTGGAAGGGTTCCTTGAAGGTAATGTTGCATTTAGTGCAGTAATCTGTAACCCGCGTAGCCTTTACGTGATCAGGCAATCGCAGGCAGGACATGGCTAGTTTAGCCAGGGAGCCGCGGATTGTGATGTAGGTTTTGGTTTCATGGTAGGCGAGGAGGGTTGCGATACAGGTTTCGGTCCCTAGATGTGCGAGGAGGGTGGAGTAGGGGGGCGGAAGAGGATGGTGATCCAGGTTTCGGTTTCGAGATGTGTGAGGAGGGTGGAGTAGGCGCGGAAGTTTAGGTTGCGAACTGAGGGTTGTGATACAGGTTTCTGTTTTGGGGTGGGCGAGGAGTGAAGTGATGCAGGTGTCGGTTTCGAGGTAGGCGAGGAGAGTGGAGTAGGTGCGTACGGCGGACGACGGCTGACAGTATGTAGGACAAAACCAAACCACCAAATTAATTTTCCTAGAATACCCATAATTTACATACAGCTATTATACCCCTAAATATCACCCCGTACTATCCCTAAGCATCCCCCAAATACTCCCCTAAACACCCCCTTAGATACCCCCCGAGCGTCCCTTAAGCACCCCCCTAATCTGCCCCCTCAGCACCCCCTCGAAGTACCCCCCGAACCACCCCCCCATATGTCCTTATATATGCCCATGAACACCCCTTTAAATATCCCTCTATTAGAAAAAGGGCTGCTTGGTAAGTGGTCAGTCAGTGATTAGTTGGCAGCCTCCATTCATAGATTCTAGATCCTCAGTCTTTTCTAGCTTGAACCGTGATACACGTTTCCTACAATATTGCAACAGACGGTTGTCTCATGTCTGACCCTCTTCATAACCACACATATAGCGTGAAGATGATGAGAGTTGCCGAAGCAAACTCAAGGATTTTAAACCTTTGCATGACCATGCCATGAGCAGTCCAAGTCCACAGTGATTTTCACCCAAGTACCATGAATATGGCAGGGCTACATCTATCACGCAGTCCAAGTCCACAGTGATTTTCACCCAAGTACCATGAATATGGCAGGGCTACATCTATCACTTATAACTCAATGCCCCTTTTATCCCAACATGACCATGCCACGAGCAGTCCAAGTCCACAATGATTTTCACCCAAGTACCACGAATATGGCAGGGCTACATCAATCATTCATAACTCAATGCCTCAGCACCTCTGCCTTCTTCTTAAACCCATTCGTCACTATGTCGACCTCGGTCTCCAAGACGTCGTAAACCACGCTCCAGGCTAGGCTAAGCTACCCCTGCGATTCGTCGTGCGTTGGATCGTCCCGTATCAGATTATACCATTTCGATGTCGATAATCGTATCGCCGGCTCTGCCTACTGGTCTTTCAACCATTTGTCTTCCTCTGCTTGTATATCCGCATCTAAGCGAGCAAGATAAGCTTTTGTGGGCTCTGATAACGTTGACTCATCGATTCTCGGCCTTTCTTCCCTATCGGTATCGAAGTCGAATAATGGGGCAAGCTCTTTGTCCCTTTGTGATTTCGCCTTATGCAGATTGTCCCATACGCGGAGATTGTCTTCCAATTCGTATTGACCTGTATCTTTTCGGCCTTGTTGATAGTCGATCTGTCTATGTTGAGACTCTATTTCACGGCCTAGGTTCTCACGCTCATCGTTTTTACGTTTGAGTTTTGATCTAGGGTCCGCCGTTTTAGCGATGGCCTCTGTATACTCGGCCTCCACATTTCTAGCATCGGCTTTTAGTTGAGATAAATCTCGCTTGACTTCAGCCATTCTGTGGTGGTCTAGCCAGAATTGCACATCCTTATCGACTAAACCGTAGGAGCCAAAGCGTTTGCATGATTCTCGGACGCTATCCTCCCATAGAATGTCTGTAAATTCGGGAGTGTTGATTGTGATATTGGAGTATCCAGCCTCAATGATATTAAGACCACCATAACACCAGTATGAGGAACAAAGGATCGATCCTACAACCTCCGCTATCCTTGCTAATTTTGAGCTTCGTTCCCATATAGGGAATAAGGCTAATTGCTATACATCTGGAAAGTTGAAGCCTTCCTGAGTTGTTGGCTGACGCGTCATAGCATTGACTACGCCAAAAATAGCTGTCGTGCTGTCATTATTAAGATGATCTTTTAATCGTTTGAATATGTTTTGTGACCAACCAACTTCCATCGGACATCGCTGGAAGCGAGTCGAACGCTCAGATGCGGGGACATTGTTGCAGTATATGGATCGAAACTCCTTCAGCCACTCTTGCCACCTCGGGTTTGGGTTTTCCGCAAGGAATTTGCGCTTGCCTGGCTCTGGAGCGGATTTCAAGGGTTTGAAGTAGCAATCGACTTTGCTATTTTCCGTATGATCTACAGGCCTATTTGCAATGTACCGCTCCACCCTTTGGATCAATCTTTCGGCCTCTTCGGATGATAGAAAGTCACCTTTCCCAGGTATCCCGGACGATGGTGGCGGCGACCTTGTGGGTATATTCACATAAATACCAGCATACGGAGGATATGTTCCCATACGGCGATTGACAAATTCCCTGACCTCGCGGTCATTTGCATAGTCGAATGCGAGTGTGTTTTGGATTAATGATTTGATAATACAGTCCGGTAATTGCATCAATAGATTGAACGTGTAGTAGGTGTTGTCCACCTCTTCGTCTTCTATAATCGCATACCACGAACTAGTCTTACTCCCTTTGCCTATGGTGGTCCATTTCCTACGTGCTTCTTCTAAGATGTACCCACGCAAACCCCATCTTTGATGCTCTATAAACGCATCCATCATTTGACGTTGATGTTGCGTCCGAAATGGATCTGTGGGGTGAGCATCCGGAGAGAAGTGCTCGATTGGGGGTACGGCTTTGGGTGTAGGTGCTAGAGGGATGTGATTCGTCGGATATATTGGAAGAATCCTTGGTTGCCGTAGCGCAAGGTTAAGACTCTGACTCTGATTGAGCTGGTCCTGTAACGCTGCTTGAGCCTGTGCAGCTTGAGAGGCCGGAGCTTGTCCAGAAGCTGATGACTGCCAGGAGGCCGAGGGAAACACTCCAGATGTGGCTTGCATGACTTCTTAATGTGTGAAAAAGATAAAGCGTGAGTTTCCTTGACTAGGTATGGTGGCAGATGCAATGACCAAGACCACGGTCTCTATCTTTAACGGATATGACGTGCTAAAACACTGATCAATATCAACAGCTGGGTTCTGCTTCGTCAGATGAATTCCGTCGTTAAGTTGTAGAAAGTAGCAACTATCAGACTGAAAAGTATCTGTTGGAAGCTCATAAATCCTTCGCCGTCGGGTTGACTGATGAGGAGTGCAATGTCTTTGTGTATTTTCATACTGATGTCTCGGAGGTAGGTTGGGCCGAAGTTAGCGCGTAAAAGTTTGCAAGTACAACTTCTCCCATTAGACCAAAGAACTTGAAGCAGGCATTTGATTGTGAATACTTCTTTCTTTCCTCTCATCTGATCAAGTACTGTCATTATGGCGGAAGATTTGAGCAACAACAGCATGACAGCGCTGCTCACAGAGTTCACTGAGCTTGTTCAGAATATAGTTAAGATAGACATGCCACAAGAAGAGGAGCTGGAGCATATGGCTGGTACCCTTGAAGCAGTCACAGACAAACTCAAGACCTACTGCTCGAGTTGGAAGACTGCTACTCAGCAAGCCGAGGATGAAGCTAGGCAGATGGCACAGTCAAATAAAGAGATAGAGGAGACGAAGAAGAATATGGCCGATAAGAATGAGGAGCTAGAGAAGAGGAGAAGACATATGGCCGAAAGGGAAGAGCAGCTAGAGCAGAGGAGAAAGCGGATAGACGAGCAAGAAGAGCAGTTACACAGACGAGCATCGGATTTAGAGGCGAAAGAAAGGCTGTTTGACCGAATTTCGTCAAAGATCGGTAATGCCACCAACATCGGTAACGGCCTCGACGAACTCTCTACCAAGCTTCGGGCGTTTCAGCCTGCCGTAGTTGAGACGTTGCAAGGGCTTACTGACGCCCTATCAAAGGCTAAAGCCGATGCTTCAAAGGCTGAGGCTGATGCTTCAAAGACTAAAGCTGATTGCCAACGCAGCCTCGTCCATCACAGTGTCTCGCGTTACGAGGAAAGCCGAGCTAAACGAGGACTAGGCCCTAGTCCGCCAGAGATGCCGGTATCAAAACGTCGTCGTCGTCAAAACTCGGTTGGGTCAGCCGGGATGCTGACCAACTTCGGTCCACCGGAGCCGTTGCCAGAGGATATCATAGAGAGGATACCCTCCCCTCGCAATAGAGGCAGGGTTGTTCGGGTCGAAAACGCGCGGCGGGAGGTCGATAATTCCCCAACAAGGACTCCATCAGGAGCTCAAGGCCTGTTGGGATCTTCTACTGAATTTAGCTCGTCGATCGACCCTGCAACAGCAACAGGGGCAAACAACCTTCAATCCGGAGTCTTCCAGCCCGGGGACGCTCATACAGTCGAGCCAAAGTACTGATTCAGCGACATGTCCTCCGGGTCTTTCAAGAGCTTCTGATGAAGTACAGGGCGTCTGGAGACAGATTGAGTTTCCTATAGACTGGGACATGAGAGCTTCGCAAACGCTACTCCAAGGCTTCAATAAAGCCAATAAGAAAACACCAATGTCTCGGCCCGCTGGACTTCTGGACTGTTCAGCCGCTCAACCAAACTGCTTTCTATGCAGAGTGTCAAAGATGAAATCAGCTCTCGACAACGGTGATGATAAGTCTTGTTCTAATTGCAAGGCAAAACTGTGGCCATGTGTGCGTGTCTCTTTTGTAGCCGATGACCTCGCCAATGTCGAATATGATAAAGATGGAGAAGAGAAAAGGTGGAAGTTGACGATTCGAGAGGTTGATTGAGATGAAGGGGACGAAGGCGGTTTTGGTGGATAGACTGCTTTTGATAATAGCTGAAGATGACCTCGAAAGAGGCCAGAAGGCTTGAAGATTGCTAGTATTCGGACAGACAGAGGGATAAAGATTACATACTTTTGAGAAAGCCTTGAGCTCTTCGTGAGCAGAACATGGATTGCTCTCTAGCATAAGGATCTATATTGGCTGAAGCGAATTGTTTTATACATGTGCTGAATATGGGTTTAAAATCCCGGGCTGGCCACCCTCATTGCATTCATCGCTATATGCGATATTGCAAAGAGGGACGACTTTAGTTTTGCTGTTACTTGTAATTTAATCTGGATCACATTCAGGGGTAATAAGGGGTATCCCTCAGCCCTACGTACCCTTCGCGTAATCTTGTTGAAACAACATTCGTCAACTCTTTCTGTATTTCACCTCGAGGGGTCTGAGCTACACATAGAATCCATGACTTTTCCGTGTGGGAAGGCGAAGGATTGATGGCGCCAGGTTGTCACATGAGTGGTCATTTTCCTCTCACAAGGCAAGGTCCAAAGTCTTCTCGGGTCGTGTGCGATGCGCAAGCATATTCGTATCAAGCTGGGCAGACAGCATAGTAAGAGGAGCCGTCAAGAATTCCGCCAGCTCTTATACAACATCGTTTCTCCAGACCAGGAATCTCCACGAGTAACCAGCGGACATTTCAGTCAAGTGCCTTGTGGAGGGAGACGCCATATTCATTGCAGAGAAGATGAGAATGTCGAGATGCTGTGCTTGTCTCATTTGCAAACGATATATGACCCCTAGTTGGCACGAGAATTTCGGCTTTCAAGAGACTGGATGAAGAGGACAAGAGAGATTTCAGCGTAGATCATCAGGGACGCCCTTATACAAGAAAAAAAAGATCATGCACTGCCTTGTATGATCTAATAGCTGGATGGACTTGAAAAGATGAGGGAGGATAAGAGGGATGAAGTTGCAGAGTGCCGAGAGTTGTGGCTCTTTACGTGGGGCAGGGGCCGCACAAGCCACCCGCTTGGGTACCCAATCATCGGAGATGGCGCTTTCAAACTAGCAGGGATTCGGGGTACCGCTCATATCACTTTTCCAAGATGAAATAAATCATTGCAAAGTACGAGGAGATAAGCCAAAATAGCTAGGACTGCAAAGGTGGAAGGTGATCAGTTGTTCAAGGGGCCTATACGTATGGCGAAGCAGAACGAAAGAATGTGTTCAAGCCCGACGGAACTCGTTTCATTATCTTCAGTCTCAACTTTTCGCTGGTCGGCAAGAGGAACGATATAAAGGTGTTATGAATATATAACGTTAATGTCACCTGAAAGCGTTTGCAAGTTTCTTCAACACCGTGTTGCAATATAATTGTTTTGATTATTCTGGATAATTACAACTTACTCTATACATTTGAATTGGCCAAATTGCATGTAGTGTTGATCAGATTCTCTTTGCTTCTTACTACAAACTAGTACAGGCAAATGTCCCGCTTCTACCGCATGTATCTATGAAACCCTTTCCAGCATATACATTCTTCATTTGCATGCTCTACAAAAATACCCTGGACTCCTCTCACGAGACATGTATGGTTGATGATCTTGTGACATTTCTTCCCAAATTTACACGGCCGCCGACTGCCCTCCGCATGTGGCACGGAATTGATGCAAAATGTTTCACAGCTAAGGGCCCTACTAATAAACCGAATAACATGTTTGTATTGGAATAGCTATACTAAAAGTTGTGCACTGTTGAAAATAAGCGAGTCATCTTTTTTTCTATCTTTCAATTCCCCATTAAAAAGTCAACGCCTAAATCAGCAATGTCCAGGTCCATGCATAAAGGTTAATGAGTGGGCTTTGAACACTGACAGGATGTCAGTGGAATGTTCATCTTGCAATAACCCGTAGAGCATATTTGAGCAATCTGGGAAGATGTCAGATTTGTTGACCCCTAGGGTGTGAAAAGTTGGGCATAGGTATCTCGAACCCTTACTAATCTTCAAGCGCTTTCAAATGATCGATCAAATCAAGCAACGCATGAGAAACGCTCACAATCAACTCCTTTCTCTCCCCTCAATCTCCCCGAATTGTCAACTTCCATTGTTTCCCTTGACTATGTCGATCATACTCAATGTCGGCAAGACTCTCATCCACAAAAGACGCACGAACACATAATCTCTCATGTTGCTTGCAATCCGAACAACGTTCTCCATCATTCTCCACCGTTGATTTGACTTTCTGCAATCTTCGTAGGAGACAAATTGGTTGAGTGGATGCATTATCCAATAGTCCAGCGGGCCGCAACTTTTCTGGGATTCTCTTGCCAAGGTGCTTATTGAGTCCTGCAAGTAGCATTTTCGAAGCTTCCATGTTCCAGTCCATGGGAAAGTTAATTTGTCTCCAGACGCGCTTGACTTCTTCAGAAGCTTCTGAAACATCCGGAAGATCTGTTCCTGAGGGAGCACTTTGGCTCGAAGGTATCGTAGCACTCTGGCTAGAGCGTTCGCCAGTTGCAGTGGCTGGGTCTATTGACGAGCTAGGCTGTGAGTGTAGCGCACTCTGTGTTCCAACAGAAGACCTTAACAGGCTGTGGCTTCCTGATGGAGTCCTTGCAGTTCCGGACGTCTGGGTTGGTCTTCGACGGGTGGGGGAAGAATCGTCCGCACGCCCTAAGTTTGTGACCACGGTAACCCTACCTTGACCGCGAGGGGAGCGAACAATATCAACCTTCACCATCGGGATCAAGCTTCGTTAGTATTTGAAAATATACAAAGACATTGCACTCCTAATCAGTCAACCCGACGGCGAAGGATTTGTGAGCTTCCAGCAGATAGTTTTCAGCCTGATAGTTGACACTTTCTACAACTTAACAACGAAAACAAGTGACCGGCAACCCAATATAGCGCGGAAAAACTCAGCACTTAAGTCAAGAAACGAAATTCTTCTGACGAAGCAGAACCCAGCTGTTGATATTGATCAGTATTTTAGCCCGTCATATCCGTCAAAGATATCAAACCGGCACGACTTCTTAAATCGTTCCAAAATTATTCAGACATCTTCTATGTTTTCAACTCATCCATAACATTTGGGGATAAGCAGTGTCAAATGCACATTTTGCGGTCCAGATTCTCCATGTGGCCCATGCACCAATGGACGTTCTTCGTACTCAAACCGTTGGAGAAGTCAGATTGCGTATTTGGTACGACACATGCCCGGTTGCACGTTGTAGACTCGATGGTTTTGAGCCTCAAAAAGGGTAATGTGTAGTTTCTGCTGGTTAAAAGACCGGGCTCACAGCTCGGCTATGGTAGGAAAAAGATCCGTTATGGTAGAAACTTGGTATATTGTCAGCGACTAGTCAACATAAACTAAATCTATTTCGAGGCCCGACGTCAAAGTTCTAGGGCTGATACCCCTACATACCTAGTATATAGAGCTAATTTAAGGGACCTCGCCCCTAAATTTTAGGGGTAATTCCCCCGAAGAATTGTATATACTCAGCGTATACTCAGCACATGCTTGGTATATCCCTTAAGTGGCCAGCGTCCACCTTTCAGGGGTAATTTGCGGAAATATGCCGCTTAGCAGGGGGGCCCCTAGAGATAGCCTAAAGTCGGGTCGCCTAGGCGAGGGGATTAGCCCTAAGTGTAGCGGTTTTTAGACCTAAACTTGTTTCCTAGGGGATGAGCTTTAGGGGCCTTTAAGCACCAGCCCTGGAAGGCTGTACGTTTTCTTATTATCTTTATTAATTGTAGAGCTGCGCAAGCGATTAGAAAGGATACCTGGGACTACCCCTAGAACATTAAGCTAGGGTCCAGAGGGTTGACTAGTCGTTGGCAAAATACCAATTCCTACCATAGCTGAGCTGCATCCCGTAAAAGACCAATAGCCCGTATTCGAGGTTATTTCATGTTTCTCGGCCGAAGCGAGAAAAGGCCGAGGGGCGGGCACCAAGGTAACCCCACAGCAAGCAAAGCGCCTTAAGCATTCAGCAAGGCACACCGTCAACGCCAAGTACCGCAAGTAAATGCAATCACACACTATTCCTCACACACGTGCAAGCTGATGTTCACCACACTTCAACCCATCAGGAAGGAGACAAACCAGGAACAAAAATGGTAACCTCAAGCTCCAGACCGGTGTCTGCCCGTTGCGTCCGTTCAACATGTCGCCATTACTATTGCTTTTACCACATTGTGCATGCTCCTGCTCACGGCAATGGTGGAGCTGGTGCACAAGATATGAGGATGGCTGAAATACATAAGAACTCGAGCTTCCCAACCGGAATTCCTGCACGCCATTGGGGGTCGACCGGACACGAGAAGATCTCAGGCATTCTTCCACCATGCATGCCTTCAGCTTCCTACTCGCTACTGTGCTTTACGGAGCAACAGCCATACTTGCTTGGTCTAAAAACTACAATTACGTTGCGGTCTTCAGTATAGATGGCTTCCACAGCAGTGATGTGGGCAAATACGTGACACTACGCCCAAATTCCACACTTGCCCAACTCCTGGAGACAGGATATGAGTACACCAATACTAACACTTCAGCTCCATCTGACTCATTTCCTGGCATTGTGGCTCAGTTCACCGGCGCCAGCCCGATAACCACCAGTGTTTGGTATGACGATATCTGGTACCGCGACTATTATCCACCGTTCTCCGTCAATGGGACACATTGCCAAGGTCCGCCGGGAGCTGAAGGTCAGTCTCTCTGCGCAAAGGAGTGCTTGCTTTCAGTCCGCATATTGACAGAGAAGTACAGTCGACGACACCGAAGACTTAGACTACAACAAGACCGAGCTCTTCTCTGGTGGCATCAACCCAGCCAACCTACCTCAAAAGATTGTCGACGGCAAATGTCAAGAAATATACCCCCATAGTCGCCTCCGTGTAAACACGATCTTTGAAATTGTTGAGGCCAGTGGCAAGCAAACGGCCTACACCGATAAACACCCTGCGTATGATATTGTTCGTGGCCCTTCGGGCAAGGGTCTGACAGTCGGTTACTTTCCTGAGATCAACGCTATACCCACTGAAATCAATACGACAATTGCCTACGACAAACTCCACGTCGGTGCCTTTCTTGACTGGATTGATGGCAAAACCCCTGCCAATTCTGAAATCCAAGGCAATGGCCTCACGACTACGCCAGCCCTCTTCGGCGGAAATTTCCAAGCAGTCTCCGTTGCCCAGAAGATAGCCGGCTATACCAATGGCACCGTTCAGAACTTCACACCCCCTCTCATTGCAGCCATCGACTTCGTCGATGAATCTCTAGGCCAAGTCGTGTCCGCCCTCAAAGCCAAAAACATCTATGATGACACCCTGATAATTGTGGCGTCTAAGCATGGCCAAACACCAATAAATCCAGCTCTATACCGCAAGGTTGACCCCGCCCTTATAGCTCCTGCAACAGGCGTCAATGTGACGTGGATCACCTCGGATGACATCGCCCTCATCTTCCTTGAAGATCAATCCCAAATAGATACAGCGGTTGCAAACCTACAAAAAGCCACCTCCGAGCTTCAAATCCAAGACATAATATACGGCGCCCGTCAACAGGCGCTGGGTTTCGGCAATCCGTTCATCGACCCCGCCGTTCCAGATATTATCGTGCAGGTGGATCTTGGCGTCATTTATACGACATCTACAGCAAAGATTGCAGAGCATGGCGGCCTCAGTGATGATGATAGACATGTTGCTTGTATCGTCAGCAACCCTGGGCTTCAGAAGAAGGTTTTCGAGCAAGAGACATCGACGAGGCAGGTCGGTCCTACGGTATTGAAGGTTCTGGGGCTGAACCCGGCTAATTTGCAGGGAGCGAGCATAGAGGGGACTCATTTGCTGGAGGGTTTCTGAGTAGTGTGTGACGGGGCACTTCGTCAGCTCCTTTAGAAGTTCTTGTACGACACTGCCATGTAAGACAAGGGATATATATGTAGTTACAAAATGACAGCTTTCTTATAATTTAATGATGCTGTTGAATCCGAATCATACGCCCAGGACAGATGTTGCATTCCATTGGTGTTTCCACCGGCCATGGAGGAAATTTCAATAGCATCCTTCCATACATCTCATCGCTAACTTTCATCACCAATGACACCTGCCATCCATAGATAGTAGTCACTTACCCTCACCAGCACTAATACTTCCATCCCACCATTATCTCACTATCCCGCCCTCGTTATCGCCTCAACTTCATCTAAGAAGCCCTTATCACCAATAAGACTCCAAAGATAAAAACTATAGGAAGAGGCAGCAACCGCGATTTATTAGATAAGAGACGATTGACAAATTTTGGTTTAGTAAAGCTGGGATAGTTATGATTGTTTGGTGGTAAGATATGGATTGCTATTCTTTTCTAGCTTTGGGGATTCCTTGTATTTATGTAGTGTTGCCGGATATAGATGACAAGCTTTATAAGCAGGAGAAAGTAGTGACTGAATATATAGAGGGATACATTGGAGTTTTCTGCTATCCATAAAAAGAAGTGCCATCCGTGGATGGAAGTTATCCATAGGTGGGATGCCACATTGACTCGGCGCTTCTCAGAGGCCTGTACATCGCTAGAGGGGTAGTATATCTGTAGCAAGCCGCTCTGTGTTTCTCGTCAACCAGCTAGAGTGGGTGCATACTGAACGCGCCAGTGTAGCTGATCCCTAAATGGTTGTAAATCCACATCCCGTCATATGCGCAGGAGCCTGCAAGGATACCAGCAATAAGGATATACCAAGTTAGGGTTGCGATCCAAGCTTTCTCCAGCCTCGGAGCGGCGCCATCGGGAGGGTTTCGTCCTATGGCGCTGGTGATTAACAACAGGACTTGGTGTCCTATCCAGTGAAGGCGTAACCGCGAATCTCCGTCTGGAATAGAGATGACTAAGAAAGTAAAAGCGCCGATTAATACGATGTTCAATGAAAACCATACCGCATAGTGAATCAATAAGGATTTTTGGTCGGTTGAGGGTGCCGTTGGGAGTGTTGATTGATAGGTACCCGGGCTGACAGTGATCACCGTTCCGCCGTAAGGAAACATGACTAGGAGGTCTGCAGCAACGACTAAAGAGAGGCAATATATAAGCAAGATGATCATGCCGAACCAGCGGTGCCTATAAAGGTCCCGGTCCGGACTGGGATTGTGTTGAGCGTTCACAGATGAACCCGTGACATTGATTGTGTTAATAGGGTTGGCTGATGAAGACGGCTTTCTCCGTAGGAAGACAGTATCTAGTATAGAAGACTCTATCAGTGTCTACATCTTCTTACTAGAGCTAGGGAGTCTTCAGCCAGAGGATTCCCACCGTAGACCACTTCAAAGAACGAGATGAATGGGAGAAGAAGTAATATGATGGCAATGACCTGACCGAAACCCCAACTGTTGCCAGCAGGAAGCATCACTGCGAGACTTGCATTGCCAAGACGATCGGTTATCACTCGAAGAGATCCCCATGCGAGAGCAACCAGAAGCCATGTGATCTAAAATTTCTTTTATTAGTCGTGCGGTTTGAGTATTGTCGACCCATTGCTAGAGTCTTACCTCCCACAGCATTGAGCTATATAGGTCAAACACGGCCTTCAGTACGCAATGCACAGTCAGCACTAGTCGGTATACAAGCCTATCCACGAATAGCAGCCTTTTCGATGACTGAAGAACCCGCTCCCTCGTCTTCTTTTGCAACCTATCAGAAACAGCGACGGGGAAGGTCACAGAAATAATAAAGCATCGTCTGATCATCGAATTTTCGTCACAAAGCTGGATTACACGAGTCAGATAGCTAAAAGCCAAGAAGGTCGCTGTAATCGCGGTGTACAAGTCGTTGTAGATTGCCCCCAAGGGCTCGTTACTAACGGCATCCTGAATGATCCAGCTGGTGTCAAACAGACACAGTGCAGGGACCCCCTGGTAATCGAGTTGCCAACCCCTAGAACCAATGGACACAGCCAGGATGACGGCGTTAACGGCCATGCAAGCTATTCTGAAAACACCTAGAGCTCTTCGTTGTCGAAAATAGTGCCGAAGACAAGTAAGAGTTGTCAGGTGTGTAATTGATGAGAACCAGGCGAGATCCACGGCTATTTGCCAATTGTAGACCGAAATAGGGTTTGTGTTTTTTAGACTTAATTGACTATATCCACTCAGGAGGATCGCGATTCCTGTGATGCATTGCTGATCGCTGAACGCAAGCACGGCTTTTTCCAGAGCTTCAGCCCACTTTGCAGATGGTTTTCGACCAGTCTGAGTCCATAAAGCATCCAACTTGTCCAAGCATAGCTTGTCAACGGGATGAACAGGGCCATCTTGGCTAACGAGGTCGGTTGAAGAGACTTCGGGATTGATGCAATAATATGTAACGCAAAACAGGAGCGTAATCCATGCAGAGGCTGCAAAGGCGACTAAGACCTAGAGAATGTTGGTGATTGCACGGTGTCAAGCCATTTGCGAAGCAAATCCGCCTTACCCCTGTACCTGCGATATCTGGGTCGGGTTCAATGTATCGCTCTTCCAAAATAAAGACATTTTGGATGCACTCGGCGGCAAGTGAGCTATTGTTCATTTTCGGGGTATGAGTCAAGGAGGGAAGACGCAGAATGTCTTTAAATTCTATCAAGAAGCAGGAGCCACATGATCCTGAAGCTGAAAAACTGGAGAGGAGGTGCCGCATATCACAGCCACAACTTTGGGAGTGCGGTTAGGTAGGTAAGGTAGTATTGGTATATGCAAGAAGGTTTGGGATCGCTTTTAATTGGTGCAGAAAAAAGAAAAAGAATACCCTCCCCCTTGTGATTGCCAACCAAATCCGCATACAAATCTAAACAAACAATAGGAACTTTTCGTGACTGATTAACTGATTCTTCTCAAAGTAAGTGTTGTACATCGGTTCTACGTGGTTTCACAATGACCTGTTAAAGAGCACCTTTTCTCACGAAGGTTCCTATTGCTTGTTCGGATGTGTATAGAGCTTCGGAATCACAAGTTGGGGGGGGGTGGGGCATTGCTTATCGCGCCAATTATTTTCATCCTGTTTGCGCTTCTTTTTCGTCTTTCACTTAAGCTTGCTTATGCTGGATGCCTACACCTGCCGCAGCTGCACGGCGGCCCGGCACTCTGGGGCGCAAATTTGCCGATTCGATCCAATACAAAGACTGCGATTTGTGCAGCATTGATCGGACTGTGGGCTCATGACTCTCAACCACCAATAAAAGCCTTTATTCTGCACCCAGTATCGCTCATTGATGAGTCTTTGCCTTGGTGACTTGGTTTACCCGTCAGTGTTGATCCTACATCGTTTGATTGGTTTTCGCTAGAAGACGTATCTGTAGCTTTCGCTGTGAATGCTGAACCGCTGGCACAGATCGGGCTCGGAAGAGCATCGCTATCTGCAGAGTACCAGCTGGCGGCAGGCACGTTCCGGGGAAGGGTAAAATCTAGATCCCTACGACGATTGTTGTCTGTTAGTGGGAGCGACTGTTCTCACCTAGCTCTTTCAATTCCAGACTTAAGGAATGTCCCGGCTGATCATATCGCAAGGCAAGGCGTGGTGGTTGAAGGGACCTCCCTCTTTGGAGGGGTGTATTCTTGGCACGCCAAGATTTAGCAGTTGCAAAGTTTTTGCGAAATCTTGGCATTCGCATTTGCGCCCACCACCATAACTCCCTATACAAAAGTTGACCTAGTCTAGAAGATTTATATATAAAAGTTGTAGATCTAATTCCTATGAATATAGGTTTATATTACTTATTAAATTTAGATAAGGCGTTGTCAAAATTCCAAAGGGTTAAGTTTCAATGAAAATAAGATTGTTCAACCGTAATTAAGCAGCTAATTCCTAAACCCCAGATATATTAGCCACTATGCTAGCTATAAACACATGTAAGATACGTATGATATCGCGCCAGTGAACTTAAGGACGCCAGCGTCGTGCTCGCTCGGCGGCGGCTAGGCGGCGCGCTTCTCTGTCTTCTCTTCTCCGCTCCTCTTCCTTCCTCTCCCTCTTCTCCTCTTCTAAATTGGCCAGAGGGCCTGGAGGGGCAGCAATGGTGGGGGCGGAGGCGGGAGCGGGAGCGTATGGCCAGGCCGGGGGGGATAGGGGAAGGCGCTGGGGGCGAAAGGGGAGGCCGGGGCGGCGAAGGGAGGCGCGTTGGGGGCGTAGGGGGAGACGCTGGGGGCATAGGGGGGCGCGTTGGGGGCGTAGGGGGAGACGCTGGGGGCGTAGGGCGAGGCCGGGGGAGCGTGGGAGGGGCGAGGGCCGCGGCGGTCGTATGGCTGGAAGCGGGGAGGAGCGCGGTAGGGGGGCTGTGGTGGTGCTGGGCGGGACCCTGGTGGTGGTCGGGCGGCGGCGGCACTCTCCCTCTTCTTCTTCTTCTCCTCTTTCTCCTTCTCTGCCTCCTTCTCCTTCTTCTTCTCCTTCTTCTTCTTCTCCGCCTCCTTCTCCTTCTTCTGCTTCTTCGTCTTCTTCTCCCTCTGGTGCTTCCTCTTCTCTTTCTTCATCTTCGCCTTCTCCTCCTCTGGGAGGGCGCTAGCATAGAGAGTAAGCTATTATCCAATTCTATAGCATATATAAAGGCTTGATCATATGAGAAATTGCTAGAGAACAATATAGATATGTAGAAAGAGCATAGATGCGAAAGAACTGACTGCTTGAAAGAATATATTAGGGCAGGATAATCTTACCAGCGTCTCCGTCGTTCTCTTCCTCCTCGCTACTATCTACGTCGCCAGGAGCGGCGATCTCGTCCCCTCCTCTCCTCTCCTCACCCCCCCCTTCACCAGCACCAGCACCAGCACCCGCCGAATCACCAGGCTCTGCCATACCAGACATTCTGGTATTGAAAATGCGTTTTTAAAACAAGAAAACGGTATACCAGGGGGTCGTGTGCGTTACAGAACGACCCTGACGAGGCTACTTCTAATGGACTTGGAGATTTCGCGGGGCCAGCACATAGATGATATGCTACGCGAAATTTTCGAGGAGAGCAACGCTCAAGAATGGGAGGTATACGACGAGGTTTGGGATTGATCTCCCCTTCGGCAATTGCTGAAGATGTCGATATCCTGAACTTAGAACCTGACGAGGCTACTTCTAAGGGACTTGAAGATTCGCGGGACCAGCACATAGAGGCAGCCTGGTGCAGGGGCGGTAAGTTATTGTCTGGCTTGGCGAAGCACCAGCTCATTGTTCTCCATGACAGGTTCCAGCCGGTCTAAGCTGGTCCTATCAGCGCGTAGGTACCCACAGCGAGAGCACCGAAGGGGGAGTTGCCGGACAGAAGCACCGTGTCCCAAGATCTCGAGCTCATCGTTGCCCAAGCCGCATCTGAAACAGCGGATGTCATTGCTGCTGCTGCTGCTGCTGTCACTGCGTCCCTAACCCCACTGGACCTTCTTATAACGCAATTTGCTCTCCGATATCCCATATCCCATTGAAATCTATCGGTGCCTTAGAAGCTTTCCTCCTCCCTCGACGTAGTTCTTACTGTGTGAAAAGTCCGGCTAGAAGAAAGCTTCGAGCTTGAGCATTTCATCATCGCCTGCAATAGGATAGAGCGTCGGACAACTCAATCAACCGAGCGCACCCCTCAGTATGATAAAGTCCGGCAGATGCTTGCATCATTGTCGTGGCTGGCGTGCGAGAGCTTGATGTTGTTGTTAGAATCATCAGCAAGAAAGAAGACGGCAAGTGAGGGACGCACCAGAGTTGACTGAGATCACCTGCAGCGATATTGGAGCCATGGGAAGCAGCGAGAGGCATTCGTTCTGGGTAGGGAGTGCCGTTGCTACCATGTTGTCACGTGATGGATGGATGGATAAGGCCTTTTGCAAGGTGGTAAGCGCTTTGCAGCGATAATGGTTATGCTTTGCAGTAGCAGTAGTGGTATGTAAGATGGATGGAGCTGCGGTGCGCACAGAGCTCGCTAAGTGGCTACTAGCGCCGGGTCTGACTAAGCACCGACATGCAATAGCTCCCTGACAAATGTCCACGAAAAACAGAGAAAAGCGATGCCCTCATCGCGATCCATCTGTTGCGCATTGCATTCCTGCATACCATATCGCATTTCCTATCCTGCATACCATTGGTCATGACGTCGGTGGCGTTGGTGGTTGATGGTTGATTGAACAGGTAGAGGTGCGGAGCTCCTGGCCGCAGAGCATGAGCAAGCTCTGCAGGTGCTGAGAACAGAGCATAAACAAGAGATGAGCCAAAGGGAAGAATCAAATCAAGCAGAACCGGACCGCGGAGTATGAACCTCTGCAGACGCTGATATCAGAACATGGGAAATCAGGAAGGACCTGCCCGCAAGTTTTAAACAAGCTCTGCAGACGCCGTGCATAAGGCATGAACAAGTGACAACTATCCTGGACTGGTGATAGTATTAGCAATAGTCCGTGGAAAGTATTTAAAAATTAAACTTAAGACTTGCTTTAAGCTCTCTACAAACGGGACCTACGACGCTTCCAGTGCCATAAGTGACCCCTTCAATATTGCATGCTAACCCCCCTACGATGCTTTCAGCGCCAATACTGATATCGACATGCTCCGCAACTTCAAGATACCCAATAAGGTGATTTGCGCTCAAAGTATGCTTTTCCGTTTCTTTGCACCCAGCTCCAGGGCGTTTATCAATATGGTGTTGCACTCAATGGAAACCTATTCCGGTCCTTACACTGGGCTCCTTTTTGGATTCTGGCACTCGGTTCCAAATCTTTTGTCAATCAAATGGTATCATACCCAAGGTAGGCCGTTTTGAATGTTTATACCCAGCTCTAAATCTTCCTGCCGATTGAGTAATTTCGCGTATAAGCAAGGCCTTTTCGGGTCTTATATTCAGTCTAGTTTAAGATTATTATACTCAACCCTACAGTTTTTGCCAATCAAATGGTATTTCGCCCAAGGTAGGCTTTTCTGAATCTTTATACCCAGCCACAAAGCTTCTTGTCGATCAAGTGATGTTGCGCTTAATGTAGTCTCATTTAGGTGCTTACACCTGGCTTCTTCTTGAATTCCAGTATCCAGCTCCATACCCAACGGTGCCGCCATTTGGAGAGTTTTTGTCTTATTTTATTTGCGCAGAAGATCAGCGTATATATGATGAAACATTTACTTCCACTGTCCACTTCGATAGCCAAGCTTCGGTTCCTGCTGGCGTCAACCGGCGTGTTCATCTTCTATGATTCATTCACAAAACAAGTCGTTTTTTTCAAGTGGGCCACAACACGTGTACGAATTCCAATTCGAATGCCTTTCATTTTCGTATCGATGCCAGTACTTTCAGATGCTTTTACCAATACATTGATATACTTTTATCAGGGTGTGCTGAATCTCCGGTGGAGACTGGAAATCGAATCGTAGACGCCGGCTTCCAAGACTCGCATCCTGTCCGGTATACCCGGGTCGAGTCATCTTGCGATTACGAAGATACACGCCCCCTTTCCATCCATGATTACATCACTCCCCAGTTGCAATTGCCCTGATAACCAGGAACTCACAATTCCCAATAAGCTACTCACCGCAAAAGACGCATACCAAGGAGCCCTAGTCCCAAAAAATCCCTTCCTCACATCCCTCTCATCTCCTCCCCAATCTACTAATATCAACCGCAACCAACTGCGGCCCAATAATCTCATCCCCATTAACCGGCGCATGCAACCCACCCCCCGTCGTCACATACACCACCCCCCTCTCCCCCTCCCCTCTCCCAAACGCCGCACTAGTCGGTTCCGCCAACTCCGTCGAATTCAAATTCCCCGCCACAATAACCTGCGGCTCGCCCCCCAACCCCACCACCTCGAGCGAGTTTCCAGCACTAGTAACCATGAACGCGACGTCGCCGTACTCACTGATTGCGAAATCATCATAAGATGCATCAGCAGGCGCATGCGAGATGTTAATTGCGGCGCCGGCGGCGGTGCCGTTGGCTAGGAGGGGAATTTTGGCAAAGAGGCCGAGCGCTGTGTTTGTGAAGTAGAGGGTTTGATTTCGGACATGGACTCCATTGATACCGAGGGGGAAAGCGGGAGTGGGGAGCATAAGGGGATCGGAAATGGCGATGCGGGAAACACCTGTTACAACATTGACGGCCCATACGACGCCTTTGGTCGCATCGGCCACGAGCACGGTGGTGGGATTCAGCGTCGTCATTCCTTCCAAGAATTGGGCTTCCGGGAGGGTGGCGGTGAGTTTTACTTCTGGGGTGTCGCAGCCGGGAGGGAAGGCGACTTGGAAGATGCGATTGGAGCCGGGAGGGGGGGCGAAGGTTTTGATGGTTCCGTTTGCGGCGACGATTTGGAAGACGTCGGGGCTGGATTCAGTGATGCCGAGGAGCCGAAAGGCGGAGGTGAAGGTATGGACGAGGGTGGGTTTGGTGTTGGGGGAGAGAGGGTTAATCGTATAGAGGTTTGGGGATGAGATTTCGGTGAGGAGGATGGAGCCGGAGGCTCGGATGGCGAGGTTCTCATACCAGGTTCCGACGGCGGCTTCGTAGATGAGGTGGGTGGGGAGGAGGGCTGTGGTTAGGTGGAGGAAGAGAGGTAGGAGGGTGGGGAGCAAGGTGATTGGGAAAGGGTTATGCATAGTTAAGGCAGGGGAGGTTAGTGGGTGGTTTTGGATGCTGTTGGGGGTATATTATGTATGGAGAGAGGTTGTGGAGAGGCAAGTGCGGGTGTACATTATATAGATTAGTAAGCCTTAGTTTTCTTGTACATCGGCATGCTGACCGCAGTTTTGATCAGGCCGATTGGTGATGGCTACCAGATCCACCCAATGGGCGCCGACAACCATGAGGTCCGCTATCAATATAAGTGCTGTACCGGCTGTACAACTAATGGTGCGGCAAAAAGCCAAAGAGGACTGAGCCGTCCCGCTTTGGCTTCCCAGGATTCACATAGCAATGCCACGAATGGATGGTTCCAATATGTGGTTTCGTAAAAGTCGACCTTGGCAACCTCCATAATCCTTGGTGACTCACTGAGCAACCTCGGTTTATTTGTTGTGGTTTAGACGGCCTTGAAAGTGACGAGAGCCAGCAACTTAGTAAGCTCTCGGCTACAACGACCAACCAGTCTAACGCTAGGACTTTCCATCTTGGTAAGGAGGCCAGTTAGCTATCGCAATCTCGTACAATTCCATGGCTTTTTCTGTGGTATTGTTGGACCTGTCCATCAGATGTATCATTGTGACGATGATAATTAATAATTATGCAGAGAGATCCGTATTACTATGATTCCAAATGCACCCTCAACCCATGCGACCAGTGATTAGAACTTCGGGCTTGCTTTAAGTTCATTCTATTGGTAAACGTAGGCTGCTTTTAACCAGCCGTTTTTCGTTATTGCAGTAGCGCTGGTATATGCTTGACAGCACTTTTTCCACAGCGAAATCCGAGTGTCCAGATTTTCGAAGTGGGGCGTCCTTCCATCGGCAGGTTTTCGGAGTTGTGGTTGTGACCCTGCATCGCCAGCCTCCCGAGTCTAGACCAATGAGCACTAGGGTCGACGATCTCCTAAATACGAACAACTGCGACTATTGTGCCGGGTGGGGAAGAGTATATATCGCCAAGCCTGGAGAGGAAAAGGCGCCAATTGTCATAGTGATATAAAACCTACTTGTATGCACAAGTAAAGGCTAGCTTCAACGTTTTGTCTTATCATGACAATCCTGGCTTGTACTATTGGCTTTTTTGGTCTCCAGAATGGCTCTGCAAGCGATGGCAGTGCCTTCCACAATAGCCTGGTGTCTACCATACCGTTAGAATCATGGCTTTCGGAACAAAGGACAGGATAATACTCGATCTCATGGATCCTCTGCTCCAAGGATACCATATCCTCGTCAACGTCTTCGATGAATTGTATCTCCTTAACGAGCAATGGATCGCCCCGATCAACCTCGGCAATGACCTTATGAATCATGACGCCCGTTTTGTCGATGTGGCCCCCGAGCCACGCTTGTTGTGCCCGGGCGATGGCATTAGCGCCATCGAATTGCTACAACATGTTGTTACCGGGTGTGCTTAAACAACCTAGAGTTGCTCAGCTTACTCCAGGTAGAGCCGGATGAAGGTTTATGACCTCGACGCCGGCTTCAGAAACTGGATCAAGGAAAGAGGGGGCCAGTACTGAGATCCAGTCAGTGAGTGTGTCAAGTACAACGTATCAAAGTATTTCGTGAGTTTGGATAATTCTGATCTCCGTATGGCATGACAATGGGCTTTGTAGACCATGTTCCTAGGAGCATGAATCCAAGGGTCTTCTTTGCTCACGGGCCCAACAGAACATACTACAGAATTTATTACGAAGATGTCAGCTTACCGTGCATCCATCCCGCACATACAACAAGATCAGGAGCATCACGAAGCACCAACTGGGCTAGATCTCTATCATATTCGCTACGTGCCAGCTGTTCATCTACACCAGGCTTCTTGTATTTAACCAGATTATCTAGAGGTCTGTCAGTCTTTCATTGTATTAGTAACGGTAATCAAGGCTCACGGTACGCCGTCGGTATACTGGCACTACGGGCTCGTTCAAGGCCGTCTGTCATATGTTAGCGTTGGTAAAACCTGTCAATATAAACTTACAAGCTTTTGCACGATTTGATATGACTCTGATGATATTAGCATTGGGAAGGGTAGTGTCCTTGGTAGCATCGATCAAAGCCTGCAAATTGGTGCCACTTCCCGATATCATCACCGTAATCCGAACTATGTCATTGGACATCATGAAAACGTTAGTCAGCAAAGGATGAGGCTATGGAATGATAAATGTCAGTAGAGCTTGGTAGGATATTTTAATGCTCACTACGGTTGCCCGCATAATCAGATATAACCTTAGTCGCACGCTAAAAGCCCACCGTAGTGCAGCCCCGCTAAAATCAATCATTTCTCACACAAAATCTTCAGCCCTACAAAGGGATTTTGACCGTCAGCTTTTGAGCACTCGTTAAGAGCACTTTTCGCTAGGCAGAATTATCGTGATCTCAGTGAATTTTAGCGCCAAACTCGTCGCATCACGCCTGCCCGTGCCCCAATACATAATCCGCCAATTCCCTCCCTCTTTCCTTTTCTATTTTCTACCCTCGCAAATCCGCAAAATTTCCATCAAAACAACAACGAAATCCATCATTATCATCAACGCTTATCACCAATACATCACAAAACCCTCTATTAACCAACAAACATCATGACTGGACGTAAGTAATATATTCTCTTCGCACATCACATTACTGTCTCTTCATTTTCGCGTCGTCACTGCGATCCACCTCGCCGCCACCAAAAATCACCACCACAACATTTAGCACTGCGCTCTCCCCCCACGCGTGTTCACCACCACATACACATACCCACCCCATCTCACACTCCTTACACTATCCACTACCACTTACTCTCACTATCACCACCCTCCACCTCACTGCTGCCCCTTCCCAACCCAAAACCAGCACACACTAACAACCCCTCCAGGTGGAAAAGGTGGCAAGGGACTCGGCAAAGGCGGCGCCAAGCGTCACCGCAAGATCCTCCGTGATAACATCCAAGGCATCACCAAGCCCGCCATCCGTCGTCTCGCGCGTCGTGGTGGTGTCAAGCGTATTTCTGCCAGTAAGCTTCCCCTTCCTTCCCCTACATTCTCCCATCGCTAACGCGTTACAACCAGTGATCTACGAAGAAACCCGTGGCGTGCTCAAGACGTTCCTTGAAGGCGTTATTCGAGATGCGGTTACGTATACTGAACACGCGAAGAGGAAGACGGTGACGAGTTTGGATGTGGTGTATGCGTTGAAGAGACAGGGGCGTACGCTTTATGGGTTTGGTGGTTAGAAAGGGGGGGTTCTTGTTAAGGCTGTTTATGGGAGTGGGATTGCTTGTGTGAGGGGGGACAAGGGGTTGGATGATTTTGTATGCTGGCGTTGGGTTAGGGACGGACGTGTTCAATATGAAATTCGATTACTAGCTTGAGTTCAATGAAGGCCTCCTTGCTCCTGTGATTATTGTTCGTTTTGATTTGGTGCCTGGTCAATTTCTCTACAATTCTCTCGGTGAACTGTCTGCCGTGCTCTCCTGGTCCTATGACCCCTCCCCCACGCTGCCTCTCCATCCTGTACCCATGCTATGCTTGCGCAAAGATGAAATAGCCACAGAACTGCCCTTCTCTGCCTCTTCCCTTTTGTAATGGGAGTGAACGACCAGGTAGCAGGCCCTCGGTTGTAACCGGGCAAGACCCGAAAGTGCGTTCATGATCTCCGCTCACGCTTACGCCGTGATGGGTCAAATTCGTGCAGAGTCCGTAATCTTGCCGCAAGCTTTTTGCTTCAAGTCTCGTCATCGGTCCCGTTGATGGCTTCGTCTACCAGGCCTACTGACTCTTCGAAAATTGTCATAACCTCGGTCGTCGTGGTCACCACAGCCTGTTTGGCCTGCTCCCCCACGGTTTCCACCACTTGAATAGCTTGTGAGCTTACGTGCACAGCTGCATCCTGCGTTGTCGTCGCGACATCGTCTGCTATCTGCCCCGCTTGTTCCTTCGCTGCTTCTGCCAGCTCCTGAGGGCTTGGATACCTCCTAAGAAGCTTCAGTATCGCATAATATAGTTGAATGACTAGCTTGTGCGCGGCATCTTTCACTATCATCGTGATGCCATGACTGAAAAAGCCTTTGAGCACCTCGCCTCCCAAGCCTTCGTATAGTCCTTCCAGGCCTTCGGTATGGATTATATGTAGAATAGTCGTAAAGACATTGCGAGGTGCCTTCCTGCCTGATCCTGGCTCTACCTTAACGCTTGTCGTGTTCTTCTCCTGACCATTGCTTGTAGTCGCCTGCAGCCGAGATTTGGCTAGCGAGAACGGGTACGTGATAGTTGATGCCATTGCTTTGCTCATTGCAGCCAACAAGAATGTGGCTTGAGGCGAGGGGTCTGATCTTTTGTTCCGGGGAAGCAGGCTGCGTTTTAGTGCCTCGAAAAAGAAGAACGTTAGGGAAGGATTCAATGTTAGGATAAGCGATGCCGAGTAACCAGACCAGAAGCCTCGCAAGCCTTTCTCTTCTCGGATTTGATGAGCGATCGAACGCACCGACGTTTGCTCGGGCTGCGTGTTGGAAGACCTCTTCGAAAGCATGGATGACGTCTGTTTGCGGGTGACGATATTCGCGATGGGAGTCGTGAGGAACTTAGAGAAAGCTCCAGCTAGAAAACCTACGCTCAGCTCATCAATGACGGGTAGATGCTTGCTAGAAGAACTTGAAGATCGTATTCGAGATTGGCGCAGGAAGTTGTAGGCAAGGAAGAAGAGGAAAGAATCGGCTATTGTTTTCGAGGTGTCAGAGACGAGGCCAACGTAAAAGGCACTCAATCCGCCTTCCCCATTGTATATCTTCTGGGCAGCATCTTGGATAGACTTATATTCCTCCGAACGAGACGAGACGGCATCCCTCCGGAGTTGTCGTTGGATTTGCAGCCGAGTGATGATAAGGGACAGCGGGTAGGTGCAGACATTGGAGATAGCTGCTCCAGTAGAGCCAGCAAGTGCGTGACCTAAAGCAGGTAACGCTGGGCCACCAAGTACAGAGATTGGCTTCTCCCGAGCTTCTTGGATCTTATGGTAGCGCTCAAAGGCGTCCTAAATGCGGATGTCAGTTCTTTTCCAAAGACATTGCAAACAGGCTTACAAGTTCGCTATTGTAGACCTCCGCCATGGTTGTTTCGGTCTTCCGCTCCCTGGAAGAATCATACCTCCTTAACAAAGGCCGGAAGCGATATTGATTGAAAGGACCGCAATGGCCCTTTACAGCGTCATAAACATGGAATCCGGTGCCTCGGCATTTCTTAAAGCTCACCTTAACCCTAACCCTAAATTTCCTACCCTCACCTTCCTAATTTTATATACTGGGAGCCAGAAATGGCCGTGGCTGCGGAGTAGTTAAACCTGAGTCGTCTCTCCTGTCTCGAATTTGAAAAAATCAAAAAATAACATGAACGTGCACGGGATCGAACCGTGAATCTCTTGATTCGTAGTCAAGCGCCTTGCCATTGGGCCACACGTCCTACAATAACAGAATGAGCATCTTAAATACACATATATTACTATGTATCAATCCCGGAGAAAGGATCTTAAGTCCTCGTACGGGAAGCTGAGTCTATCAAATACTACTTTTTATATGAGGTAGCATAAGGTAGAGATATCGCACTAATCTACCACTTTTGTCTTATGATACACTACGGGCCGCCTGAGATGTATCTAGCCTATAAATCCATAGATGGCAGTCGCTGTTGGTGGTAGAAGTCAGCGACGAGACTCATGGAATGATACCCATCAAGTTCCTCCCATCTATGGAAATCCCTTCTATCCATGGGTGGAATGCAACAGAAACGACATTCAGCATAGCTGTTCATGCGATGCACCTGTGCTTATGCTTCTCGACTCGACCAAGCACTGATCGCCCACGAGGCCTGGAAGCCACGGATAGTACTATGCACGGTATCTGGCTCATGGCCTGATAGAATAGGAAAGATCTGACGGTCATAGATGGCTCCGTCCTGAGGATTGCAGAAGGTTATTGGGTCTGACGAAAAATATCTGAACTGCCGTTCGAGACCGTTCAGGGGGACGGCGTAGTTTGGGACGGCGTCTTTTGGCGTGCTCAAAGCGGTTTCGAATGCTTGGCACGCAAAATCAAAGGAAAGATGCCCCCTCCGATGGCGGAGAAACAGAGCCAGGCAATCAACCTTCGCTTGCAGTCAGTCATTTAAAGACTAAAGATATTGAATGGCAATGGAGGGGAGAAAGCTCTACTCACTCGAACAAAATCAGATCTAGATGATTCCTCGTGATTTGCTGATCCTTTCTTTTTTATTTTGCTTCGAGTTCTGGTACTTTAAGGTTGTTGAGATGTTGGAATCCTCGCCACTCTTGTACAATCCTCTCTAGTATATTTTAATCAATTCAGGCTTCAGATGATCAAACAACTCCATCTTGAAAATACAGCCCATTCCAACCCTCGTATACTCATCCGTTCTATAGCAGGATTGCTTCACAACCAAAACATAGCAACGCCGAATTTGGCCAGCCCCCCTCGTCAATATTCTTATATAACGCACGTTGGACACATCAATAGGGTTCCGGCTACAATCCTCATCAAACAACACCCAGCCGATGCGCTCAGACTGATGGAAAAGCACAGCAATCCATCTTGGACGCTCCATCGGGCAAAATGGAAACTTGCTGCTCTTCCATACGTCAGCAATTTCTAGGCCGTCTTTCATGGTTGCCCATAATTGTATTGAGCCAAACTCGCTCGTCGATTTACCTCCGCCACTCCTTTGTTCCTCATGACCGAATGCAATTACTTGTATATCGCTTGTCGATTGAATTGCGGTATTGGAATAGTAGAGTAGAATGAATTGAACCTCTCCATCAACACTAGCCCATGACCAGGTTGGCGCTCTTCCAGTTCTCCTTATAACGGATTTATCTCGGATTAACCACAATAAGCTGTTGCATACATTACTTTCAAAAATGCCGTAATGATAAGCGTCGGTTTGAGGGTTCTCATGAAGCACGGGCCATATATTAGCAATCCCCGCAATTGCAGGGAGTTTGTCGGAACTTCTTGTCATTTCGCAAGAAGAATAGAGCTCAACCAACCTGAGCCACTGACGGTCCTTATCAGAAGCTGCAGACCTCAATATGCTTGCTGGCGTGCGGGTAGACCTCTCTCCAATAGCAATGGGTCGATGGGAACACTCCCAGATCATGCGATCTTCAACAAAGTGCAGTATGTAAGGCGAAAGACAGAGTTCTTGAAGGACCCATGCTCTATGACTAATCTGGCTGTCTATAAGATTGCCCATCACAGCGGAATCGGACAAGATGGGTATCTTGGTATAGAATGAGCTCGATTCTCCACTCTTGTTTCGTCGCGGCTGGATCCGCAGAAATTCCGGAACATCTCTTCTCCATAGGAAACCTTCTGAAGAATTTTTCGCGGAGTGTATTGCAATCGTTAAAGATGAATTCTTGAATATGGAACCCATGTTAGAAGATTGGTCGAGCCAGTCTTTTTGATCATCTTGCAATATACAGAGAGCGTCGATCCATAAATACCTTATCCCAAGCATCCGTGTAACTATAACAGCATCCCTAAATGTTGAAGGCAAGTATTGATAGCTAATATTAGTGCAATACTGCTCGAATTTTTTTCGTGTGGTCTGCAAGGGCATTTTCTGTGATCCCCTAAGGCCCCAACGATGGCTTAGAGCAACGTAAAGTCCTCTCTCGTCTTGTGTTCTGACATGCAGGTGCACTGAGCGATCAGACATGTGTTCCTGAGAGAAGCCAACATCCAGCACTCGGGAAGGAAGCATTGGTGTATCACCTTGTCTCGAAATCCCTAGCGGTAGAAAGCTATCCGCTTCGTTCATACAACAACGGGGCAAGATGTCGCGCAAAGCTGTTAAGAGATCAGGCGGAGAGCGATGCTCGATTTCTGGAATATCCAAGCTGCCGGCAAACGGGTCTCCTGTGGCGTTTTTGAGCGCATAATTCACCACGACAAGTCAGTTTGTCTTCATACCAGGGTCACAGTACAACTCGAAATCAGCCAGAGAAGCATGCTCTCCTAGATTGACGTTGACGCTTCGATTTGCTAGAGTCAAATACATAGGATATGTGTGTTGAAACACTAAATCACGCCCTACAAGCTGATTTTTCAAGCTAGAGGTGCGGGTGCCTCGGATTGTTTGAGCAACAAATGCACAAAATCGACATTTCCGTTGCGTCTTGAGCAGACTCCAAACGTCTTTGAGATAGAGACAACCTTCTGGAGCGCACATTGACCTTAAACTCAGCTTTTGGCATGCTTTGCACAAGGATAACTTATGCAGCCCGTGATTTTTTGTTGACAGATAGGATGACTGGAGGGATTCTGGCTCCATTGGTAAAGCTTGGTTAAGTGCAGCGCACCTAAGCCTGGGCAAGGCTCAAGCATACACGAGGTAAAGCAGAGACGCCCGCCCTACGAAACTACCTTAGAGTTGATCGCCTTGGCAACAGGATTAGTCAGCGAGGGTTCCTTTATTCCCAAGCGCATACACTGAAAATAGAGATCTGGAAGCCCCTTTCGCTGTCTCTGGGCATCAGCCCTGCATGGATATATGTTTGGGGAAAGCGAACCCCTCTACGTATCCGGAATACCTCAGATTCTTCGTTTTAGCAACTTTCCTATACATGTGTAGATCGAACGTTTAAACCTCCCAAGCGTGTACCCTGGCGTTGTTACAGGAGCTAGAATGGTCGCCTATATAGTCCAAACGTACGGGTACGCACTCTAGCCCTCCGAGTCTTTGTTTCACTACTTGACAAAAGCGCTTAATTACATTGCAAAGCATTTAGGTCAGAAAACCAGTAAATATGGAGTGCGAAAATCATAATGAGACTTGACAAGACAATGGTCTCAAGACATCTTTAGCGAAGCGTATTACTCCGAACGATGTTCATGTTCAACTCAGGTTGTATCTCGGTGAAATCTTGCATGATGACTCCGTAGGTTGCCGGCCCTTGCACGGTCCTCAGATAATCAAGCGTCCTTTCATTCATACCCTTCAAAAAGTTATCGCTAGGGTCTCCGAAAGCGTACAGGCCACGGGCGAATTTCCAGGGACTCATAAGATATACGGAGGCTATCTTCTGCGCTGAAATATAATGCAGGAACCACCTACCGGTCGTCGTGTTCGTGTGAGCATTGTACAGATACTTCTGGATTTCTGCATACTTCTCGTCCAGAATTGCGCTTTCAGATGTGGAAGTTAACGGCTCATATAGGTCTTGCACCCATATGTCGGGAGCAATTCCAGACTTATGAAGCGGACCGCTTTGGTTATCCGGCCACGGAGTAACATCAATGCCAAATCGTTCTTTGGGTATCGGAAGATTAGGAAACCTTCGTAGAAGCTGGATTTTGCCTTTAATGTCGCGCAGGTGTGGAATTTTGTTGTCCAAGACCCAATTTCCAGCCTTGGTGATCTTGTTATAGACCTCAGTGGGTAAATTGATATCGGGTGGTGGGGATGGGCCTTCATCTTTGATCTGTACAATCAAAGCCTCCGTTTGATGTGAATTAAGCCACATAGTCATCTCAGCCAAAATCTGATCAAAAGTAAAATCAAGAAAAACCCTTCCGTGATACAATTGCAGAACATTCGCCTCAGTGATTCCGAGACGAAAGTCCAAGGCTCTGATGCCAGCATTCAGTTGCTGGGTAATTGACAATGTCTGACAACTCGCGAATGGGTTCCATGTTATCGAACAGCTTTCGTGCGTACCCGGAATCGAGAATCTCGATAAAGGTTGGTTGTCATCCTTAAGGCGGTCCATCCACGTCTCAAGACTGTATTCAGCAACCGCTTGTGCATCGGCCCATATGAGATTACCGGAATCCCTTTCGTTCCACACCATCACCACCTTGTCATTCACGATTGTGATCGCAGGAGTGGAAATGGAGAAAATTCTCGGCCATTGTTGGGGCTGCCAATTTTTACCTGAATAAGTGCAGATGCCTACCTCTCCTGTATCTACATTCGACTGAAATACCATGAAAGCTAAGCCTTGGCCGTATTGATCAGTACTACTTGCACTAAGACCAAAGCACGAGAAGTCTGCTAAAGGATTCTCTTCCACCACATTCCACTTTTGATCGAGGCGAATCTGCTTTATCTTACGTACTGGGCTTTGAGAGGCATAGACTACTCGAAGCTCCTTCTGCAACGAAAATACTGAGGGTTCACCGTAGGTCCAGTGGTCATTGAGTCGTGCTTGGGACTTCCAGGTGCCAGTAGGCCTTGGAGAAGCAGTCCAAGTTGCCACTTCAAGTTTCCTTTCTGCAGCATCGGCGATATTGTAGATACAGCACAGATCCCCATTGTGTTCGATTAGGGTGGCCGGTCCTGCTGACCTCAACTTTGGAGCGTAATCGAGCACCCCCCATTTGTTGGCAGCGACATCGAATTGGTAATGCAGAAGATCATGCTCACGATGCTGACCCTCCGAGTTCATAACGTTAATAAGGGCATGTAAGTCGCCATCATACACTCCAAGTGATGGGTATCCACTGGCCTCGGGATATCCAAATTCCTGCAAGGAAGCCCAGCTTGTGCCATTCCAGTGAGTCCAGTAAAGATGGCTGTCATGGCCGAGAAACAAGCAGTAGATTCCACCTTGAAAAGAGACAATCGCGGGTTTGACCGGTGTACTAGCGTTGCCAGCTGAACCGGAGGGGGAGATGAGCCCCCGAATCTTCCACTGCGGCATTGGTATAATCATTTTGCTTTCAGTAGATGTGTAATGCTTCAGACGGCGTCAACGTAGAAATAGCGGTAGTGCTAAAGAGATCATTCAAGAAGCATGCCAAATGACCGGAATTCCCTGTACGGATAGGGGGCGCCCACGCTTTCGATATCATGCCCAAATATCACTCCCGAAAGTCAACCTGGAGGCCATCCACGGTTCCAGCTAGACTCGGCCAGCCTTCGCAATACGAATCGGTAAGATTATACCAGTTAGAAGAAGAACCAAAGCTTCAGTTGTACATCAGTTCTGCAGGCCACTATCAACAATGGATGTTTCTCGTTCCAATCAGGTCCTGCGAGGGTGCATTTGTCTCGAGTAAACCTAAATCCCTTCTTCCATTACCTGCTCGTGATGATCATTCGAACAAAGCCGCACGAGGTGCAAATCATATCTTGAAAAGAAAGTCCTGCGTGTGAAATGAGTGTGGAGTTCATTAGCACAGCGGGTTGCCGTCCCCGCTGCTAGTTTTACTCTAGGCTAGTAAGTTCTAGCGCCGGGAGCACCCGCACTGACATCAACCATCAAAATATGCCTGCCAAAACTATGACAGTATTGGGTCAGACCTTGACTGCGCGTGCAGCCATACCTTCAGGCAGAATCTCTTATTACACGCATATTAAGCCATGCATGAATGGAGCGTAATTCGAGGCCCTACCACGGTTCAAGGCGATCAGCCGATAAGTCACTGGAGGAGAGGATAGACGATTGTTTTGAGCTGATCGCAGCCTCCACTGTCCCATCATTGGAGAAGGAAAGCTAAGCATGTACGTGTACATTTACGCATAGATTGACCAAGTAAGCCACACCTTGTCCCACCGGTGCTTTCATGCATATTTTCCGCTAAGATACACAGAACGAAGCCTCCAGAAAAGCAATAAGTGAATGATTCGCGAATGAATAAACATTGGGCACAATCCTGTCCGTCCAAAGATTCCGAGAATCGTGGCTAATGCTCGAAATCTCCTATTGAAAGCTCGGTCATAGCTATCTACTCATTATATCCCCTTTAAAACCCGTGAAAAGCACTCCATGATCGATCAGTCGTCCTACAAGGCCCCACGCAGTGCACCATCAGCTACCTCTCCTAGGAATTATGTCAGTATTTTCCCCAAAATCCAGGAATTCACGAAGCTCACACTTTGTCTTGACATTCTTTCCACAATAGCGAGTGCTCGTGAGATATCTCTGCTATAATATGGTCCTCTGAATTCGAAGAATTGCTTGTTTCTTGTCACTTCGTATCTGATACGGGGCTTGGGTAATTTGGTACGTTTCACGGCGTTTCCTAGAGGGTCATATATAGTCATCTGACCGTAGCTGTCATATGCTTCCCGCATGTCGATGGAGGATTGAGGATGTTCGTAATCGGAGCCAGGTGTTGCGTGGAAGCAGATCAATGGATTTGGAAGAGCTGAGGTGGGTGCGAAGGCTTTTAATACCACCAGCGGTAGATTCGAGACCCTGATTCATGAGTTGGCAGTCAATGTATCAGTCTTCCGAGCTTTTCGGATTACTGATGCATTGAGTAACGAGATGCCCACCTTAGAAGATAACCACGCATATAGGTACCATTGATGACGATCTCAAATTCAAGCTAACCCTCTTTAATCACACGGGCCCTTGCAATAGCATGCTGGATCGAAACATTTAGCTTTAATGAGAACCTATTACGTCGATAGACAGCTCTCATAACCAGACATGCATAAGTGTGGAGCCTAGCGTAGCCAATTGGGTTTCCCAGTCGACATGACTGAAGCTAGAAAATCATTTTCTAGCTCCCACGAATCCGCATCTCCGCTTCCCCGCCCCAGCTGCCCCCATACTACGTCCGTTGATCATCCTCACTCTAACCGAAAGGGTTCCACGGGTCCTGAAGAGTCATATAGCGCTTCCACGCCATGATATATGTCAGTGGTCGCTGTGACTGGAATCTATCGATTGCCATAGAGTACCTGCAGGACGTGTCAGTGATTCTATGGTCGCTGCACTTGATTGCATGGGCCGGCTGCAAACGGAGTCCTCCAAATGGCGCTGGATAAGTTGTGTCAGTCAGCTTAGATGACGCCACTAATGGCTAGAGTCAAACCTGCGATGGAGAATGGCTCTGACAGAATGGATGGAAGGCCCCAAGGGAGATTTTAATAGCTTAGGTGGTATTGGTAGTGGTATTGGTGTGATGTTATGATGTTAGAGAAATCCACTGAAGGTGAGCTCATCGTATCTCTTTGTTCTTTGTTGCATCCGCTAAACCAAAGCTACTGTGACTGGCTGTTAGTCCAGCAGACTCACCACTCTCGTCTTTTCATAGCCGGAATGATACCCCTGAGCACCATCAAGACCTTGTAAACCGAGTTGAAAAGAATCGGGGAGATGCATTGCATGATGACTGCATAATTCCCTTCCGAGTTTGCATCAATAGTGCATATGCACATACCGTAATTGGATCGCCTGGACTGCCTAAAAAAACAACCAGATAATAGAAGTTACCATGCTTTTCCGTCGGGGACTGAGAGACCGCAGCAACTGCATATAAGATGCAGGTTTGGCGCACTTTGAACAGGTCCAGAACATGATTTTGTGCTGCAGTAACAGCTCAGCAGGAGTTCGGCAGAACCTTTGTCAAGGACCCGAGTAAGGCTATAGGGCTGAATATTGTTGTTTCATGAACTGCTGCAACGCTCGAAGAATTGGGCCGACGAGTGGACGCCTCGATGTTCAAATTAACAGGCTGTGATAAGCTGACAGTAGTAGTCAATCAAAATACGTTTGATTTGTGGATATTATACACAGGATCTGATTCGAGAACATTGTTTCTAAAGGGGCAAAGTTATCGAGCGTATGATCTCCATCATCCAGCTTCTTCCAACACGTATAGTCCAGAACCTCGATTTCTTCCGGTAGAGAAGAACAATAGCATGGTTACTTATGGTCTAAAATCCCTCCTCTAGCGATTGCTGATGGGTCACTTGTAGGCGCTACCTCCCATAATGAGGATGGCCATTGCTTGACACTCGCTCTACCTCCTAACAGCGTTATCTACGCAGAAAACCCAGAAGAATCCACAATGGACCTTCGCCGATGGCTCCGTCAATTCTAAGTCAGAGATTGCGAGAGCACAGGCTGAGAAAGAGTTTATTGGGGATGATATAACGATTTTGAGTGCTGCGCCTATGTTAGTGACAACTTGTCCTGGCATTGGAAAGGGACACCGTTGCTATTTCATTTCAAGCAAACTTTCTCGGCTGTCAGCTTCATGGTAATTCATTCACTGAGGCAACTGCTGTGTCAATTCGCGCACTTTGTATCGTAGGTAGGAGATTATGCTGAGAGCGGACTCCTGATAGGGATCAGGCTGGGAGATGTACCGGGCATGTATAGAGGATAATGCCGTAAGGGCGACCGTGAGCGAAAATAGGGACGTTTTTGCCTACCTTGCCTGTCATGTGAGTGCTTCCGTCCTCACTCTCTGATTGGCGTTCGATTATAGCTCAGATGGCGGGGTAAGTATCGTGCCTGTAACTATTCTATGCTAGCGCCGCGGTGGTTCCAAAATAGCTGTTGCACCACATATGTTTTTGAACAATGCGACAGCAGCTGTTGCTCAACCATAGCCGTATAAACTCCTTCCAAATCAGGCAGTGTTGATGCTCTACACATAATCCTACTTTTGCCCCCTTAATAGCATGTATTAGCTATTATTATAGGCCATGCTCTACAGCTGATATTTTGAACATTTCTTCAAAAATCTTGGCAAGTCTTGGCAATTTTTGCGGGCAGATTCTAAAAACCACATAAATCAACCACTTTTTTAGAGCTCAACCAGCAACCATTCATAGGACCCTAAATCAGGCAAGATTGAAGCTATATATATATTTATCTATTTGCCCCTGCTTCCTCCTTAGTAGGAGACCTCGTCATCGCCCTATAACCCTATTACCACCAAAATACCTCCTAAATCAGATGCTCCACACCTAGCGCTCAGTACACACTTAATAAGTCTTCTACTACTTCCTATACTATTACATGTTGCTAATTGACTACCTAATAGTGATATTTGGTACCAAAATAGCTCTACTCACTAAGAGGCGGAGGTACTGTGGTGGTAGTGAGGTTACAGAGCAACGATGAGGGCTGATACTCAGTAGGAAATTAGGGCAAAAGAATGTCTAAGTATACAGCTTCAATCGCGTCTATTTAGGTATCAAATAGATGGTGGATGATGGGGTGCTATGTATATGGTCATATTTTAGTGGTAACAGGGTTGTAGGGCGACGACGAGGTCTCCTACTAAGGAGGAAGCAGGGGCAAATAGATAAATATATGTATAGCTTCAATCTTGCCCGATTTGGGGTTCTATAAATAGTTGCTGGTTGAGCTCCAAAGAAATGGTCGGTTTGTTCAATTTTTGGTGTGTGCGCCAGCTATTTTGGAACCACCGCGGCGCTAGCATAGAATAGTTACAGGCACGATAACCTCACGTTTCTGGAATTTTCGCCTTTACAACCCACATCTCACCACATTATTCAATACCACAATTCGACATTGAGCGCCCATTTTGTAATTGCAAGCACGGTATCCAAGACTTTCATTGTCTCTCGACTACGACGTAGCAACAACCTTGCCATAGTTTGCGGGATTGAGTTCCAAATGGATCATCTCCCCGTACCGCAAAACCCGGTCCGACCGAATATCGAGGTTCCATATCTCTGCCAGATTCCCTACGATGGAAAAGGTTTCGAGGACTTTCCGCAACGCTGCGGATTTAAACTGGACAGAAAAGGCTGTGTTCGACCGAAAGGTTCGGACCGCGCTGTGCTGGGATTTTATCAGACGTGGTTGTACTTTGGAACAATCATGGAATTCTTCCGATATCCTGTCGAACATGGAGATCTTCCCCCTATCGAAGTGGAAGACTTTATACGGCCGAGTAATACCAGAGGCTCTCCAATCATATGTTCTGTGAAGCTTACTGAAATGATCAATATCTGGGCCCGGAATTACTATTTCAAAGGCACTTTGACGATGAAGCCTTCACCGACCATTGAGACACTTTGGGGCAGCATGAGACATGCACTGATCGAGTGTGTACATCTTGATCAGGTGCACGTAGTTGGACGCTGGCAGATCAAAGGAGCACACGAAATCATACTGTCAATCAAAGTATTGTTGAACTCCTTTCTAACAGCTTTGGAGAAGCGAAGCAGACACATGCGGCCTTGGGACTATGCTCTTTGCTGCGTGCCTCCTTCTGGAACTTTGCTTGAGAGACATATGATAAGTCATGGTTGGTGTCCATTCCGGCTGCATCATACATTTGCCAAATTTTCATACAACACCATCTATTATCTCGCATGTCTACCCAAAAATGGCAGGAGGATTGCAGATCATACACATTGCCTCAAAGCAAAGATGTGTAAAGGCGATAGCATTAAAGACGAGACTTTTAGATGCCAACATGTAAGTGCCTGCGACGGTACATGCCCGGCTAGGGTACCACCTATGGAGAAGGTTAAGTCAATTCTCAATGAGGGCGGGATACCATTAATCACCTGCTCCCGTGTGAGTCCAGAAAGATTGGCGCTTGACGTAGTCAAAGCAACCCAAGGTGTGAAATACACAGCAATCAGTCACGTTTGGGCTGATGGTCTTGGTATGCGCCAGTACTACGCGTAAGGAGCTTGATCGAGGAAGCTTACACTATATAGGCAATACAATAGATAATTCAATTCCAGATTGTCAGCTACGACGCCTTTTCAAGTTTCTTGAGACTCTCCAGACTGGTGAGAGCGAAGATTCATGGCTGAACCTTGCACAACTGAGTGGTATGGTTCGACGCCTTCTTCCTCCGTGTGCTGGTAAACAGCGAGTGATTTTCTGGATGGATGTTTTATGCATTCCTGTGGAAAACGAAGATAGGCACCTGAGAACTTCGGCTATCGCTCGTATGACGCCCACTTATAATGGAGCAGAGAATGTGCTCATGCTCGACTCCGATCTTGTGGAAACATCTAGTCATGGTACCCCCATCGAGGAGATATTTGCTAGAGTAGTCAAATCAGCTTGGCAGGGTAGGTATTGGACGCTTCAAGAGAGTTTACTGGCTCCGAAGTTATTTGTACAGACTAAAGATAAAGCTTTTTGTACTGCTGGTAGGTGGCGGAACGTGGAATCGAGAGAATTTGCATGTTACGACCACAAGGCCCTCGTTGCGTCTATCAGTGATGTCACTTACCGAGAGGGTGTCGGTTGTCATCCCAGAGACGAGAGAGATCACCAATTCATACAAGTATGGAATGATCTGCTAGGAAGGTCGACAACAAAGTTTGAAGATGTCCATTGCATACTCGCAAATCTACTAGACTTCAAGGCGGAGGATATCTTGAGGTTACCCCCAAATAGTCGAATGAAAGCAATGCTCTGCGCTCAAGAAAGATTGCCGCTTGATCTCATCTGCGGCCAGTCCCCAAGGATCGAGTCTGACGATAGCTCGGATCGATGGGTTCCTGCGTATCCAGGAGGATACCCACTTGAGTGGACCCCAGACGCCCTGGACTACGATAGGGATTATTTTCAATTAGTTAACGAAGGCTTGTGTTATCACCTCGGCGGTATTGGCTTGAGTTTTCATGTTGCAGTAATTTGGTTGGACGCGGGGGTACCTCGATTGCCTAGATTCTGTGTTGAAACCGAAGGGGAGAAGTGGTGGATCCACACTCATACTGATCACATTGCCCCTGTGATCAATGAGAGCATTAATTATCCGACATGTCTGATTATGAATGCACGCAATAGCATTGCCTATCGCGGCGGATCGGGGGCAAGGTTATCAATGGCAAGGCTCGATGATCATAGCAATTACGAAGTCCGAGCAAAATTTGACTGCTCTTTTTCTTTTGGGCTATGGTCATGGGGCCAAACAGATCCACCTTTCGAGGACGTACCTGTGGTGACCGGAAGGCTCCTGCCAGCAAAGTCTATACTTATTGAGACCGGTAAGTTTTTGGTCTCGGTATAAATCCAAAATATGAGGCTGAAAATCCCATCTTAGAGATCCTTGAGCAATATAAGCAACTTACACGGCGGCATTTGAATGCAGCGAAAGGATATCGTCAATATTTTGACTCAGAAACATGGTGCTCTCTTTCCCTCATACTTATTGTCTTTGGCCTTCTGTCCCTGTTCCCCGAGATATTTGTGAAACATCATGATGCTGGACAGCGGATCGGGGCAAGTTGTGCTTTCCTCTCGGGAGGTCTTTTGCTGTTTCTGGGGAGGAAGCATGTACAAAAAAGGAGTTACAACAAATGGAGAATGAGTTTCGCTGACGAGCAAATGTCTACCGCCCACCAGAGCCATTGGTTCCCGCAATTCTCCCGCTATACCACATCTTCATGGTGGAAGAAGCTACGACAAGGCCCGTGGAATGCTCTCAGGCGGCGAAGATATATGGGTATCCCTGAGATCCCACTCGAGCCAACTCAAAGCAACATCGACGAGTCCCCTGGGCCAAGGACTTAGTGTTCTTGAGGGCGAAGAAGTATGAGGAATCAACGAGACTGTCAGTGAACACCAATTTACGGATCATCAATTACACGTCTTCCCGCCGCGTTATCAAACTTCGCAGGTCATTCAAGCTTTCAAGACCCAAGGGTGCCACCGCTGTGGGGGGAATTGGGGGCGCCAACATCATGCCTACACAAGCTGAGCAATCATACCAAGGAGAAACACAAACGTTCTTCGCCCAAGTCATCTTGTTGCAATACCGAGATAGGGTGACGGATCTGCATTTTCCTTTTAAGAGTTAATCTATGGATGCAAGCTACTGGGAAAAGGGGGCGAAATAAATGGCTGCAATGCGCTAGAAACAATGGCTGAAGACTTGATCGTCATGACATACACCTCTTCTGTGGACTCTATCAAATTGCAGACTATCCACCAACAACCTTCCCTCTGCATTTCCATCACACCTAGCAAATACATATTCAATTATCCATATATCGATCCCCTCTCCAAAAACCCCCCCTCCTTCCCAATGCCCTATCCACCTTCCTTAAACCACCCCCTCCCTCCCTCCTCTACCCTAACAATAACTCCATTCCCTAAGAACCAAACATAATCGCCTATCCCAGCATAGACTGAAAAACAAGCTCCACCTTCCCAATGTATGCTTCCTACGCGTGATGTTATAGCTAACTTACCACAAGACGAAGCATCGAGACACATAACACATACGTGATGTGCGAGCGAATAATTTCGGGCTAGCAGCACGCATAGATACATCACAAGGTCCGATACTTACATAATATACCCACACATACACACATAGTCCCACGAGTAAACCAACCACCCCCCCTCTCAACCTCCCACTCTACCCCAACCCTCCAACAACCCCCTACCTCCACCTCCCCTCCTCCCCCCCGCAACCACACCTATCCACCCTCTCTCAAATCCTCTCCTAAGCAATCCCCACTAATCACGACCATCTCAAGAAAAAAAAAATTAATAACACTGAAAGAACGAGTCTCACAAAATATCTAATTCAATTCATCTAACAATCTATAAAACGCTATCAAAGCATCACGAGGGGGTATCATAACCATAACCATAACCATAGCATTCCATTCCATTCACGCCCAAAAATCGATTCCGAACCCGAACTAGCAAAGCCCAGCCATGCGCAACACCATCCCCTTCCCTAACGCCTGTCCTATCTGCCCTGTTCTAACTTCATAAAACTTTTCATGGCCACTCACTTTCCCAGCAGCAGCCCAGCCGCCTACTTCCAAAAGCGACTCCGGCCCATCATCCTCCATCATCAATCCCCCCCCCCCAACCTACTTCCAAAACCGGCTCCACCCCGTAAAAAGCCACTGATCGCCATGCCTCCCACACTCCGTTCTCGTACTCGTCATTCTTTTCCTCCCTCCTCCCTTTCGCTTTGTGGTAGTGATGGAGGTGGAGCGAGGGCAGGGGTGAGAATTAGAATGGGAGGAGCAGAAGGAGTAGCGGGAGAGGGAGAGGGACCAGATGGAGTCATCGGAGGAGGAGGAGCGGGTGGAGGTTGAGGGGGAGGGGGTTGAGGTTGAGGAGCGCTTGGTGGATGATGGGTGGGTTGAGGTGTAGGGTGAGGATTGGATTATTTGATTTGGAGCTGGCGTGGGAGGGGAGGGAGGGGGTAGGTTGGTGGTTCGGAGGCGGGTGGGGATGTGTAGGCGAGTTGTGAGGGGGGACATGATTGTTGTTGTTCTTGTTGTAGTAGTTGTTGCTTTGATTGAAGCAGATGATGAGTTGTGGATGGTGGACGCGGGAAAAGAGGGACGTATGTTCGTTTTGGTTTGCGGAATGTGGATTTTCGCTGTTTCCTTGGTGATTGAGGAATGGAAGTGGAGTTTGAATTGCGGATGGAGGATCTTCGCAGCGAGGATGGTGATAGGGCGGAGGACTCGTAGATGTGAGCGCAGTAGCTGAGGGAGTAGAAGTTGTTGAGGGGGGAGCAGCCGCAGGTAAACATTTGGAGGGAGCGGTGTGGAAAAAGAGTGAGAGTAAGGTAGTATTCCAGTACGGTGTGGATGAATCGCGATGATATTCTGTAGGGACAGTAGTAGTATGTAAAAGATACTTAAGCGGTGAACCAGTTCAGGCAAGCATGACAGAGAGCTGAGATCGCAAGCAACAACGCGAAGACCAGCGGCTTCTTATCAAAAAGCCAGCACAGACACTGAACCAACTTACGGCCAACGCATACAAACAACGCCCATCGAATCAAATCAGGCGTTGTTGTCAACAGTCGAAACGCTAAACAAATCCTTCTGCCTCGTACCGGGGTACATAAACTGACACTTCTTGCGCCGCATAAAGCATGTCAGCTTCGCATCTCCCTAGACGACGCAGTTGGGGGCGCAAACCCCCACAAACCAATCCCCGAATCCGAGCTTAGAACAGCGCTTTCGGGACGAAGACACTTATGCGTTGAAGCCTGACAATCTAGTTGACAACTGTACCTTCCTGATGCCGTTGGCCGCCAAGAAAGTCCTTGGGGGCGCTGAAATTCCTGGAGTCCGGTAGCTAGAGGTCTGAGTCGTTGTTGGTGTCATGGCGAGGTGGGAGGCTGACAGCCAATTGATCTCTCTGTCCGTAGTTTCAAGCGCATTGCGCAATCTGGTGCGGTGGCAGCATTTGATCCATCCAGAGGCTGTTGTTTTGTCTGAGAAGTGACGTGTTGGCGATGCGACGGGTGTTTCGAATGGCAAGGATTTGTCCTTATCATCCAACGGATGATGCGCCAGTGGTGTTCGAGAGCTGTGGCTTCGCGGTTCCCGTCGCCTTAAAATCTGATAAATCTCCGGGGGTTACTTCGTAGGACTTTCCCGCTTATCTTAGGGCGTTTAGGGTTCCGTTAGGGGCTCCTTCTAGGGGCTGCGATTCGCTTTGGCGTGCTGTTTCAGCTTGGGGAGCTGAGGACCGGGGGAGGACTGTCATCCGAGATTGGACCTTCCAGCGAGAAAGTTTCAGGTAGACTTCTTCTTCCTTACCTTATGGCTTCCGAAGCGCTTCTAAGAATAGCTGCTCAGTCCTATAGGAGTAGCAAATTATTCGCAAATGCAGCGTATAAGATATGCGATGCGACGTTCAACGGAGTGACAGGACGAGGACTGCCACCCAGCAACACGGGGCATTCTCACAACGTTGATCTCGGGCGCCTTGAAGTTGCAACAGCAACGGAGGATCTGCCTTGTCTTCCTTCTGGTTACCACTAAAGTCCTTGAGATGACTCAGCTGTTACACAATGCGCACGCTTGAGCACAGAGTAGACATCCGCTTGACTAGCTTTTCTCGTGGCGGCTAGGCGCAACAGACGACTCAATAGGAAACTCGCGTTCTGCGGATGTCCGTTGAAGCTGTTGGGGGCTGCGCGATCTTGGACGAAAGTGGCTACGAAGGAGTAAATCCTATAATCGTTTCGATCGTGTTGATGGACATTCTCGGAGTAATTCGTTCGGAGTAATTCACGGGCAAACTCGCAGAGAATGAAGGCCAGCCATAGTAAGGCCGTTCGGTGCTAAGTCGTATAGTTCCAACTGCTGTGAATATGATAGTGCTGAGCACCAACAAAACTAAGCGTTACCCAACGTCTTAGTTCAGGTATCACCTAGGAAATACCATAAGCACGTCTTTGGATCACAGATCAACACTGAATATCTACATGACTCACGAGAGGCAGCAATCAATGTTCCCTTACCTTTACGACCCTCTCATCCGAGTCGCCAAGACGTATGCCTTTGGTCCCTTCTCTCTTCCATTACAACATCCTGTCGGATCAAACCTACTCGCCTGCTCAAACCGTTGCATCTGCTCCCTCAATTCTTTATCCAGCCCCTGATCCCTAAGCGCCTCCTTCAATCCCTTCAAACCCTGTACACTTCCACAACTCCCGTGACCCATGTCCTCTCCCTCAGTACCCATAATGAAATCAATAGCATCTTTCCGTCTTACAGGCATAATCTTATGCTCCCAGCACCACCAAGGTCATACCCGTATCCCCCGGCCTGTACTTTAAGCACGCTTGCAATTCATACGACTTAATTTTCGCACTCCTTCTCTCTGACATCTGGGGTGCTGGCGTTGGGTATTATGAATGATATCCACTCTCTTCTACCCATGAATGCCCTTCTAGATCAGTAAGGGTGCTCTTCAAAGATACGAAGTAGATAGCGTGTCATGGGGCTAAGAGTCTCGTACTCTCGTATATTCAATGATTAATACGAGATCCAATTTCGCCTCTCGTGCCTCCCGACGCGCTTCTTCGATTGAGTCCTTGACCAACCTTGAAGTCATAGCAATGCGCCCTTCTCACAGTCTCACAGACGAAGCAGGCCTCTACACTTTCGTCAGAAATCTTAAAAGTGTGAGTACAGACGCAAGAAGTCAAAAATAACATAGTATCGGGAAGGGAAAGGCATCGAAGGAACGCGCGTTGTGGGTGATACCTTGAGGGATAAAGCTCCTGGGAGGGAGCTAATTGCTTTTTTAGGCTATCTGTACAGCATCGTTCCTTGTTGATTGCTCATAGGTCAGATCTCGGAGGAGGTAAAAAGCTCCGGTATAGGGGATGATGGATGGCCACAACAACGGACGAAGCTGAGATTTACCGCATATGCCCAAGTATAATTGACCGAGCTTAAGGGATCCATTATATTGCTTGATGTTATCATTCCTCGTGTAAGGGTCTGCTCAAGGCCCCAAATCAATTCATGGTAGAGGTGAATGAACTCATATATCATTGTTCTTCCTTAAGCCTATTCATCCAAACGTCATGCCACAAATACGTCAATAAGCCTCTCAAATCGAGCCCAAATTCCAACGCCAGCATTTATAACCCATCATCATGAACCATGCATCCCCAGTCACCAGTTCCACCAAACCAGCCTTTCCCAAATCCCATTTGCCCCCTACAACAACAAAGGCGGCAACCCAGCCCCGCCCGCCAACGCACTAGCGTTTACCCCAATGTCCATCAACGCCTTCCCCACATCCAACGTAACATGCTGCGTCACACTACTCAACGCCTTCTCAAAATAAACCAAATGCTGCCCGTCAAAAACACTACTATTGCCCACAATACTGATAGGCAGCAATCCATTCTGGTAGTTCTCGACTATTTGGGTGAGGACGAGGGATTGGTTAACGGTGGAACGCATGGGGATGATGTTGTTGCCGGGACTGAGGGTGAGGTTTGCTAAGGTGGTGGTGCCTACGTAGAGAGCTGGGTCGGTGGTGTTACCGATGTAGTTGTTGAATGTGACGTTGCCCTGGGAGGGGAGATGGATTAGCGAAATGAAGATGTGGAAGTGATAAGGGATTCGGTGAGAGAGGCAAAAGCTTACCATTGTTAGGGTCATTACGGTGGGGTTGGGAATGTTGACTGTGCCGAGCATGTTTGTGCCATCGGCTTCGGGAACGAGCTGGATGGTGAAGTTTGTGATGGAGAAGCCGGTGAGATTGTTGAGGCCTAGAATTGGGTGTGAGTGGGTTGGTTTTAGGTGGATTGGAATAGTTCAGAAGTACCTTTCATTGTAGCGGTTTTGTCGTAATCTACGTTCGTAGTGGGGAAACTCATCTCATGCAATGCGGTTCTGCCTTTGACATCAAGCTTTACTTCCTCGTTCTGTAATACATTGATATTGTACTCGATGAACGCATCAAGGTCAGTGATTGCTACATCTTGATCTACTACCGTGGTGGCTTGTGCCGTAGCATGGACCGCTGGAATCTCAATATATGCGTACGGCACGCTGCCATCTAGGGAAAGAGAGGCATTGAACGCGTCGAGATCCGGATGATAGGGGCTGCCATTGCCGATGACAGAGGTTTGGACAAGGTGGAATGAGTCCGGGGTGGGATTGGAGAGAATGAGTGATTGCACTGTTAGAGTGGACTTGTCGATATCGTGTTGAGAGATGTGAGGGAAGGCGACATATATTCTGGATGGGAGTCAATTCATTGGTCTAAACAGTAAAGCCTGCTGCGGCTAATGCGCCACAATGGCAGTATGGGAGGAGCCGCTTACAGGCAAAGAACTATTATCAATGTGCAAGCAATGAAAATGATCAAATGCAGCCACCAGAATCTTCTAAGATGTGCCTTCAGCTTTGCGCTGAAGCTGAGTCTTTGTACAGCACCAAGCTCCTCAATGTGACCCGTGTCTTCTGCTTTGCCTTGCCATGACATTTTAGCCGGAAAAGATGTTGGTAAATCCAACTGAGTATACCGTCTGTAGGCGTGGATTGTCCGGTCGTACAATGAGAGTTCTTTGAACAAAGAATCGATATTATTGTTTCCCTAATGACGTCCCAAATTCCTTGTTTGGCAAGGGGCGATGAGCTGCAAGGGGGACAACTGACTAAGATCTGGCGCGAATTGTGATGAACCTCTTTCACAACATTTCAGCAGCGACGGCCTGAAGATATCATCTCGTCGAAAGTCAGCAACAACGACAACCTCGGGCTGCACAGATGGAGATCTCATCTGTAGATCTGCGAGCTGCCATTCTGGACGATAATAGTTCGAAACGAGGAAACCGAGGCATCCTTCTTTTCCAACCTCTGATGATATACGAAGTTTGACGCCTGGAGACATTAGTCGTGGACTTTTCGCCGCATCCGGTAGACGCTCCGTGGCTTGCTTCCTTGGGTCTGTTGACTACCAATGAGATAGTTGGCTAGAAAAAGCTGACTTCCGGACATCATGCGTCAGGGAAGCCAGGATCAACACCTGAACCTGGCCGTTCGGTCATAGGAAAGGGTTGAATGAGCCGTAACATTGGGGTGATTTGAAGATGGGCATGTCTCAGAGTCTGTTGTGCCTACCAGGCCTGCTCGCAGCACTGGCTGCAGTCATCTTAGTCAGTACCCATTTTATTGGACCAGAGCCCAAAGAGTCAGCCCCTCTCATCTAGATCGCCACAAACAAGCAAAGTAACGAGTAAATACGGAGCAAGTTACACTTATGGCTTAATACGCTATGGCGCTTGCAGTTGAGGCTGCTCAAGCAGGCCGTTTCTTGGAGGTCTTTTTGGGGGATATTCTTCCCGCATAACGGCTGAGGAACCTCGGTCTCCTGCCTATGCTTTACCTTATGACAAACGATCTGATATCGTAGCATTGAAGCTCATTCTTTCACGGTCCTCAATGCGTTGCAGATGCATTGTGGACATTTAGCAACGCTTCTATTGGACGATACAGCAAGATAGGTTGAGCCTGTGCTGAAGGAGAGCTCGTGTGGACGTAAGATAATATTGATGGCCGTTACCACGCGGTCCAATGGCCGAGGCGAACCAGAGTTGGAAGGAAATGTGCAATTAGGAGACCGCGGGAGACGTCTCTCGAATAGCACCGGACAAAGCATTAGTGTCGCGTGATGGCGATTCAAGGACCACTACCCATTGGTAGCCAGCGGCCCTGGTATCTCATCTAGGGCATCTTCCGGGGCGGGCTGTCGAATAGGCTTCTCGAGCCGCCCCCAAGAACTCCCCCGGATCTACGCCAGGCGAGAAAAGCAACCTTAATGACAATGGACCCTTGGAAATGCACGTACTTCTAATTCGACTGACAACGCCATGCCACCAAAGACTTCCGCGTATAGGCCAGGAACGACTTTCGTGTTCTACCCAGCCAATCATGCCTGGGCTGGTCGAAATATACTTCACCCTCCGAGCCTGAACGTTGATCGTTGTGAATCGAAGGCTGTACCGCGGCATCTCAAATCCAATGTCAGTGTGTATCCTAGGCCTCGAAGAGGCTGAGCGCACGGAGCCTGCTAGAATTGACCTCGACTTATCTTCGCCCCTGCATCTGACTCCTGCTTCCTTTGGTACATAACTCTGAAGTGGCTATATATTGCCCATATCAACACTGTTCAGAACCTTTATCACTCTCTGCACGGCAACAGCTAGCCGTTCATTGTACATTGCTTGACTTCTACACATTTCTCACTCGTTTATAAAGCAGTTGACATTACTCGCCTCATATCAACCATGAAGACCTTCGCTATCGTATTCGCAGCTGGCCTTGTCGCCGTTGCTCAAGCTCAGGAACAGTGCGCGGCCGTTGCTGCCCAGATCCCAGCGTGTGCGGTATGAAGCTGGAGTATTTGTCAGGTATTATGAATTGAGGCTTATATCACACAGGTGTCATGTATCAGTCCTGCGGCATCAAAAGTCGGCTGCGGAGCGACTGATTTTGCTTGTCAATGCAAACCAGCAAACAATGCGGCCATTAATTCGGCAGCACTAGAATGTGTGCTTAGTAGCTGTGGCCCCGTTACAGGGCTATCTGTCCAGGCTTCAGCATTCGCTGTCTGTGCTGTAAGTACAGTCGTATTCCATACTGCTTATTTTGAACCGCGAGACCCGTCCTGGGAGCTGTTTTTCCTCCTACAATCATCCAATAGTCATCATCCTTCTTCTATTCTTGCAGGCGATTAATAACGAGATAACCCATAGTGTGCCGCCACAGCTGCACCAGCTCCGGCATCCTCCACCGCAGCCGCTCCTGCTTCAACGGCAGCCATAGCCACTACCTCAGCAGCTCCAGTCTCATCCAGCTCGGCTGCCACTGTTGCCAGTAGTACGGCACCTGCCACAATCGCCTCGAGTTCTGCTCCTTATCCCGTCACCAGCTCAGGTGCTGCTACTGCTACCGCCACCCCAGCGTCCTCAGGAGGTGTTACTGCGAGCTCGATCGTCCCGTTCACTGGATCTGCAGTCAAGGCAGCGATCTCCGTCGGTGGGGCTTTGGGCGCTCTCCTTGCCGTGATTGCAGCTCTGTAAGCACGGGAAGACACCACGATGGGGGCTGGGTAGGAGTCTTAAGTCCAAAGCAAAGAATCATCATTGGAGAATTGCAATCTTTGCTAGGCAATGGGGCTGGAAAAAGGGTATATATTTGCTTCGCATGCTCCAGGGTGCTCTATAATATTCCTCCGGTAGCACCTCGGAAGATCGTCTGTAATCACACCCAAAGTGTACATAGTTAAAACGTAAGACCATACCTCCATTGACTTTGAAACGGACTTGATTTCGCAAACCTGTGCCGTCAAGATGCATTTTGATTTTTGGTCTGTGGTAGAAAGTTCCGATCCTCAACGGATGGAAGCTGTAGGATCGTCACACTTGCCGCACTCTCCACGACTCCGAAACAGACACAACTCCAGATATTGAAACACAAACAGACAGTGATGCTCACAGCGGGACAAGCAAGCTTGTAATACTTTCAGAGTGGGCGGCAAGGGAAGTGAAAGGTCTGCACGTTGATGTCAGAGGCTACTGATATCCAATAGAGTCCAATTCGGTCAATACTAATTGGCGAAAGGCGAAAAGTTTGTGCGAATTGAGATGTCAATGGCAACCACAATCCTGGTGGAAAGCCCAAGAAGGTAATCCACGATACCAGAATAATGAATGGAATGCATACGAAGTAGGTATCCGTTATGTCAAAACAAGCTCCCTTTGATAATGGAAGCTTCCCCAAGATAACCGAAAAAATGAATTGAACTGAACTCTCCGGCGGGCACTAGAAGCAAATGGTGGCCCAACGAGGGAAAATCCTACGTCAGGGATCGGTACTCGGGCTCTTTCGCTCCGCTAGCATGCGGAGCTCCGGTGGGTTCTCCCAACAACTCCACAACTTCTTGTCAAACGCAAAAATTGAAATTTGGGGGTGCCTTGCAGGGGGGACGATCATCTACAAACGACTGTAAGCTATACAACGTGGCTCAGAAGCTCGTGGCAGAGAACGTTGGCGTGGAGAGGATCTGTAGATGACCGAAGTGTGCAGCTAGATTTGGCAGACGTAGAACATGCTCCCCAATCAAACTCGCCGATGAAAATTAGCGCGGATGGAGCTAGTGACCCATCATCCATCTCCAGAAAGCTTGGGGGCTTACTACGAGAACTTTTCCACTGCTGGTCTGACATACATTGTTCACCGATTGTACCTTCGGTTTACGAGCCATAAGATCTTATTAACCCAAGCCACCCCGTCCGCAATTTTTTCCTTTCTTCAATTTTTCCCCATCACATCCGTCCAGAAAATTCTTCGGACAACACCCAAGTCACTCGGACCGAATGACACCGACGGCATGAGATTCTGAATACCTTGTGTCCCCTTCTCCATCCTCCGTCACTCATTTACACACTTTTCTAACACAACCACTTTTACTGTTCTTGCTCGGGGAAGGCGCCAAATATGGCGAATCTGGCTGTGAACGGTACCAGTAAGCCAAATGGCGTACTGACAAATGGCGATGCACACTCCGCCAAAGGTCCTCGTCCAAGGACTGCGAGCTCTTACGCAGCAAAATTCAATCTCGCACCTCACTTCATCGGTGGCAATCATCTCGACGTAGCTCCAGCAGGAGCTGTGAAGGACTTTGTCGCTAACAATGACGGCCATACGGTCATTAGCAGTGTATGCCCAATTGCGAGGTCTTGGACGGTCCTTAATACATTTTGGTCTGGCTGACCAGATTTATAGGTCCTCATTGCCAACAACGGAATTGCCGCAGTAAAAGAGATAAGATCTGTACGAAAATGGGCATACGAGACGTTTGGGGACGAGCGGGCTATACAGTTCACGGTGATGGCGACACCGGAGGACTTGTCAGCAAATGCAGATTACATAAGAATGGCGGATCAATACGTCGAGGTGGGTTTCATAGGCAATCCTGCTCCCCAGGACATCCGGAGCGACAAAATGCAAGGCTAATCGATTTCATGCAGGTTCCCGGTGGGACCAATAACAATAACTATGCGAATGTTGAACTAATAGTCGATATTGCGGAACGGATGAATGTACACGCAGTCTGGGCAGGATGGTGAGCGTTCACTCCAACAGCTTTCGGATTATTGACTGACACCCGCGTAGGGGTCACGCCTCAGAAAACCCAAAGTTACCCGAATCACTAGCAGCCTCACACAAGAAGATCATCTTCATTGGGCCCCCGGGCTCGGCAATGCGATCACTAGGAGACAAGATCTCTTCCACAATTGTCGCACAGCACGCCAAAGTCCCTTGTATACCCTGGTCTGGCGAAGGAGTTGATCACGTCGAGGTGGATGATGAAGGCATCGTTACCGTTGCCGACGAGATTTACGAGAAAGGATGCACACATTCACCTAAAGAGGGTCTAGAGGCCGCCCGCAGGATTGGTTTCCCAGTCATGGTGAAAGCATCAGAAGGAGGTGGAGGCAAGGGTATCCGAAAGGTCAATGACGAAGAGAACTTCGTATCACTCTACAATGCGGCTGCGAGCGAAGTGCCAGGCTCACCAATTTTCATCATGAAACTTGCGGGCAATGCCAGGCATCTTGAGGTACAGCTTTTGGCTGATCAGTATGGGAACAATATCTCACTTTTTGGGAGAGATTGTTCAGTACAGAGAAGACACCAAAAGATTATTGAAGAGGCTCCTGTCACGATTGCGAAGCCGGCTACCTTCCAAGCTATGGAGAAGGCTGCTGTTCGACTGGGGAGACTTGTCGGGTACGTCTCGGCGGGTACAGTTGAGTACCTCTACTCACACGCGGACGACAAATTCTACTTCCTAGAGTTGAATCCTAGGTTGCAAGTCGAGCATCCAACTACGGAAATGGTCAGCGGAGTCAACCTGCCGGCCGCCCAGCTACAAATTGCTATGGGACTACCACTCCACCGGATAAAAGACATACGATTACTATACGGAGCAGATCCCTCATCGACTTCGGAAATCGACTTTGACTTCTCAAAAGACAAGAGTGTCCAGTCCCAACGACGACCTACGCCCAAGGGACATACGACAGCTTGCCGTATCACCTCAGAAGATCCTGGCGAAGGGTTCAAACCTTCAAGCGGCATGATGCACGAACTCAATTTCCGGAGTAGCTCGAACGTATGGGGATATTTCTCCGTGGGCCAAGCGGGAGGAATCCACAACTTCTCTGACAGCCAGTTCGGTCACATTTTCGCATATGGAGAAAACCGTTCTGCTTCGCGAAAGCACATGGTTGTCGCTCTCAAAGAACTGAGTATCCGGGGTGACTTCCGAACGACAGTTGAGTACCTCATCAAGCTCCTTGAAACCCCCGCATTCGAGGACAATACTATCACAACCGGCTGGCTGGATGAGTTGATTAGCAACAAATTAACAGCTGAGAGACCGGATCCCATTCTGGCGGTAGTATGTGGTGCTGTCACTAAAGCCCACGTTGCCAGCGAAGCTTGCATCAACGAGTACAAGAAAGGCCTAGAGAAAGGTCAAGTTCCTTCAAAAGACGTGCTCAAGACAGTGTTTCCAGTCGACTTCATCTACGAAGGAGTTCGCTACAAGTTCACCGCAACGCGATCAAGCATTGATAGCTATCATCTGTTCATCAATGGCTCCAAGTGCGCTGTTGGTGTGCGACAGCTTGCCGACGGTGGGTTACTCGTCTTGCTTAGTGGACGTAGTCACAACGTATACTGGAAGGAAGAGGTGGGTGCCACGCGGATAAGCGTCGATAGTAAGACTTGTCTCCTTGAGCAGGAGAATGACCCCACCCAACTTAAGACACCAAGTCCTGGCAAGCTTGTCAAATTCACGGTGGAAAATGGCCAGCACGTCAAAGCTGGCCAGACTTACGCCGAGGTCGAAGTCATGAAGATGTACATGCCCTTGATCACACAAGAAGCCGGTACTGTCAATCTCATCAAGCAACCTGGAGCTGTTTTAGAAGCAGGCGATATACTCGGCATCCTCGCTTTGGACGATCCATCCCGTGTCAAGCATGCTCAGCCCTTCTCAGCTCAATTGCCTGCCCTCGGACCTCCGCAGATTGTCGGAAACAAGCCACCACAACGGTTTGCCCTCCTGCACAGCATTCTCCAGAACATTCTGCAGGGTTTTGATAACCAGGTCATCATGTCTTCAACCCTGAATGAATTGGTGGAGGTTCTCCGCGACCCAGAGCTGCCCTATGGCGAGTGGAACGCCCAATTCTCGGCTCTACACGCTAGAATGCCCAGCAAATTAGACGCACAATTCACTCAGATTGTTGAGAGGGCGAGGGCTAGGAAAGTCGAATTCCCTGCTAAACAACTATCAAAGGCACTGTCGCGCTTCCTTGATGAGAATGTCAACCCTGGAGATACCGCCGTCCTGAAGGCTTCCCTCGCTCCTTTGGTTGAGGTGATGAATCGCTATACCGAAGGTCTGAAATCCCATGAATTTGAGGTCTTCTGTAACTTGCTTGATCAGTACTATGAAGTCGAAAAGCTGTGGTCGACACGTAATGTGCGCGATGAGGACGTCGTGCTCCGACTCAGAGAACAGAACAAGGATGACATACTGAAGGTGGTGCACACTGTCCTCTCACATAGCAGGATCGGTGCGAAGAACAACCTCATTCTTGCCATTTTGGACATGTACCGCCCAAATAGACCAAACACCGGCAATGTCGCAAAATACTTCCGCCCTCACCTGAGGAAGTTGACCGAACTGGAATCAAGACAGACTGCTAAAGTCACTTTGAAAGCACGTGAAGTGCTTATCCAATGTGCTCTGCCCTCGCTCGAGGAGCGGGAATCGCAAATGGAACATATCCTTCGGTCATCCGTAGTCGAGTCGAAGTACGGCGAGACCGGTTGGGATCATAGAGAACCTGATCTAGATGTGATTAGGGAAGTCGTGGATTCCAAATATACCGTCTTTGATGTGTTACCAAAATTCTTCGCCTACCATGACCCGTGGGTCTCGTTGGCTGCTTTGGAAGTTTATGTCCGACGTGCTTATCGGGCCTATGCGCTGAAATCGATCTCTTACCATACCGAGAACGAACCGCCATACCTCATTTCTTGGGACTTCCTGTTTCGTGAGGTCGGCCACGCCGAGTATGGCATGTCAGTCACCTCCTCTTTCCCTTCGACCCCTGCAACGCCTAATGTAGATCGGACCAATCCCTTTAAACGCATCAATTCTATCAGCGATATGGCTGCTCTCTCTGTCAAGGACTCCGACGAGCCTGCCCGCAGGGGCGTCATTGTCCCCGTGCAATACCTGGACGAAGCCGAGGAGTATCTTATGCGAGCTTTGGAGATTTTCCCAGTCATCCAAAAGAAGAAGGCTGAGAACGGCATAGTGCCAGATCTCAGCTCCCGCAGAAGACCAACTTCTCCCAAACGCGAAGGGGAGTCCGAACTGACTTCCGTTATTAACGTCGCTATTCGGGATGTCGAATCCTTTGATGATGGTGAGATGCTAAGCCGGATTACTGATCTTGTCAATGACTACAAGTCCGAATTAGCTGCCAGGAGGGTTCGGCGGATCAGCTTTATCTGTGGCCATAAAGATGGTACATACCCGGCCTATTTCACATTCCGCGGTCCCGCCTACATGGAAGACACGAGTATCCGCCATATTGAGCCAGCTCTTGCTTTCCAACTTGAACTTGGCAGGCTCTCAAAATTTAAGATCAAGCCTATCTTCACCGAGAATAGAAACATCCACGTCTACGAAGCTATTGGCAAAGGATCGGAGGGTGACAAAGCTGTTGATAAGAGATATTTCACAAGGGCCGTAGTGCGACCTGGGCGATTGCGAGACGAAATTCCCACCGCGGAATATCTCATCTCGGAAGCAGATAGGCTAATGACTGATATTCTCGATGCCTTGGAGATCATCGGCAACAATAATTCCGATCTTAACCACATCTTCATCAATTTCTCCAATGTCTTCCCCCTTCGGCCATCGGAAGTTGAAGAGGCTCTCGTGGGCTTCCTGGATCGATTTGGTCGAAGAGCGTGGCGATTGCGTGTCACCGGCGCAGAGATTCGCATCGTGTGCACAGACCCTAATACTGGAGCACCATATCCTCTGCGCTGTGTTATCACCAACACTTCAGGTTATGTCATCCAAGTGGAGATGTACGCAGAGAAAAAGTCGGATAAGGGAGGTGAATGGCTCTTCCACAGCATTGGTGGTAGCACACGAATTGGCTCCATGCACCTGAGGCCTATATCCACGCCATATCCAACCAAGGAATGGTTGCAGCCAAAGAGGTACAAAGCTCATCTAATGGGCACTCAATACGTCTACGATTTCCCGGAATTGTTCCGCCAAGCGATCCAAAACAGCTGGGGCAAGGCTGTTGCCAAGCACCCGAGTATGGCGAGTAAGCAGCCACCGATTGGTGAATGCATGGAGTACAGCGAGTTGGTGCTCGACGAACATGATGAACTTGCCGAAGTTTCTCGCGAAGCAGGGACTAACACGCACGGCATGGTGGGGTGGCTTATAACAGCCAAAACACCTGAATACCCCAAGGGCAGGCAATTTATCATCGTGGCGAACGACATCACCTTCAAGATTGGCTCCTTTGGACCTACTGAGGATAGATACTTTTTTAAGTGTACAGAATATGCACGCAAGAGAGGAATTCCACGTATCTACCTCTCGGCAAACTCGGGCGCGCGCATTGGTATGGCTGAAGAGCTTATCCCGCACATCTCTGCGGCATGGAACGATCCCGAAAAGCCACAAGCAGGTTTCAAATATCTCTATCTGACCCCTGAGATCAAAGCTCGCTTCGAAGATGGTAAAACGAGATCTGTAATTACCGAAAAGGTTACAGAAGATGGCGAGGAGAGATACAAGATCACCACTGTCATCGGTCAAGAAGACGGTCTAGGTGTCGAATGTCTGAAAGGCTCGGGGCTGATCGCTGGTGAAACCTCGAAAGCTTATGAAGACATCTTCACACTCACATTGGTTACATGCCGATCAGTTGGTAAGTAAAGCTCAAAGTTATAACAGTCTCAGCTAACTTGCCTTAGGTATCGGTGCCTACCTTGTCCGTCTCGGCCAGAGAGCCATTCAAATTGAAGGCCAGCCAATCATCCTGACTGGCGCCGCTGCTATTAACAAACTGTTGGGCCGCGAGGTTTACACTTCGAACCTTCAACTTGGAGGCACCCAAATCATGTACAAGAACGGTGTCTCGCACATGACGGCAAATGATGATTTTGAGGGGGTGTCAAAGATCGTGGATTGGTTGTCCTTCATCCCTGAGAAGAAGGGCAGCCCCATCCCAATTGCATTGTCCTCCGATACGTGGGACCGGAATGTTTCTTATTATCCTCCAGCAAAGCAAACGTACGATGTCCGATGGCTTATTGGAGGTAAAGAAGATGGAGAAGGTTTCCTCTCCGGTCTTTTCGACAAAGATTCATTTGTCGAAGCTCTTGGTGGTTGGGCTCGGACCGTCGTTGTGGGCCGTGCTCGCCTTGGCGGCATACCAATGGGTGTCATTGGTGTGGAGACCCGCTCTGTCGAGAATGTTATGCCTGCAGATCCCGCCAATCCAGACTCCATTGAACAGATAACACAGGAAGCGGGAGGAGTGTGGTATCCTAACTCGGCTTTTAAGACTGCTCAAGCTATCCGTGACTTCAACAACGGAGAGCAGCTACCTTTGATGATTCTCGCCAACTGGCGAGGTTTCTCTGGAGGCCAACGAGATATGTATAACGAGGTCCTCAAGTATGGGTCTTACATCGTCGACGCTTTAGTGAAGTACGAGCAGCCCATCTTCGTTTACATTCCACCTTTCGGCGAGCTACGTGGAGGTTCATGGGTAAGTCTACATCAGCCCACTCATTCGGGTTCCGTACTAATAATTTTTCCAGGTCGTGGTGGATCCCACTATCAACGCAGATTATATGGAGATGTACGCTGATGAAGATGCTCGCGGAGGCGTATTGGAGCCTGAGGGTATTGTCAACATCAAATTCCGTCGTGATAAGCAGCTTGAGACCATGGCTCGCCTTGATGCTCAATACGGTCAGCTGAAGTCCCAACTAGCCGACAAGTCCTTGACAAAGGAGAAACAAGACGAGATCAAAGCCAAGATGACTGAACGGGAGAATCTGCTCCTGCCTGTCTACTCTCAAATTTCTCTTCAGTTTGCCGATCTTCACGACCGTGCTGGGCGAATGCAAGCCAAGAACACTATCCGCCACCCATTGCAATGGAAGAATGCCCGTCGCTTCTTCTACTGGCGAGTTCGACGTCGCCTCAACGAGGAGCAATTGCTCCGAAGGTTGGCGAAAACTTCCAAGGAGCCTAGGTCCCGCGCTGCTACGCTGGCAAGCATCCGGGCCTGGAGCGGCATCCATGACTTTGAGCGTGATGACCGAGCGGTGGCCACCTGGTACGAGGATAATCGGAAGACTTTGAATGCCAGGGTGGAGGCAATCAAGTCGGATGGCGTAGCATTCGATGTTGCGGCTTTGCTCTCAGCGAATAAGGAGGGCGGTATGAAGGGCTTAAAGCAGTACCTGGAGACCATGCCCGTCCAGGAACGGGAGGAGGCCTTCAAGTACTTGAAAGGTTGATGGACTCCAAAAGCGGCATAGAAAATCTGTTCTTGTACACCGGTTCTTCTGTATATTTCTGGAGTCTTGCCATTTGACGATGGGCGTTCCGTATCTTTTTTGGCCACGAAGTTGGTAGACTAGAGATATATTAGATAGCTTATTACTTGATGATTGGTTTCAACACAGATAATGATTGCTATTGCCAATATGTTTGTCAAATGTTGGTGTCCGTTGAGTTCTAGTCGCATCATTAAGAGTCTTGTGAGCAATTTTTGGGTTGGTTGCCGAGACCTGCAGGCCCACCAAACTCCACCTCAACCCCGTCACGCTGCCATATCATCCTCCTTCTCCTCCTCACTTCTCACTCACGAAGCACAACACCTCGGTCTTTTCCAGAAACGATGATACGGACCTAAATTCCACAAGAAGTACAAGGGATCCTCCCATATCTCTCCCTCCTAAGACTATATCCCCGCAACTATATAATATCACCTCGGCCACCACAAAATTCACGACCTCACCCCAAAATCCCCCCAGCAAACCCTCTCATCCTCTCCCACCCGCCCGTCCTCCACCATGTACACCATATTCACAGTAATCTTCCGCATGCTAAGCATCTACCTCGGCGCAACCATAACCTTCTACGCCCTCTCCTTCTGCCACATCAACCTCCCCCACTCCTCCTTCTATGCCCGTATCCTCGCCTCCTACGGCACCCTTCTCGCTTGTACCTCCTACGGAGTAATCACATCCATCGTCCTCCGCCTACTCGGCAAGCAAAACATCGCTCAATGGGTCACCGCCCGCGCCTTTCACTACACCATGTACTACACCACAGGGATCCGCTTCGAAATCGTTGAGGGGAAAGAATACCTTTCTACGCGGCCGGCGGTGTTAATAGCGAACCACCAAAGCGAACTCGACGTCCTCATGCTCGGCACAGTCTGGCCGCGCTACTGTTCCGTAACGGCTAAATCCTCCCTCGCACGCACGCCCTTTTTGGGATGGTTCATGGCTCTCTCCGGGACCGTGTTTATCGATCGCAGCGACCGGCAATCTGCGGTCAAAGCTTTCGAAAAAGCAGCTGTGCATATGAAAAAGGAAAGACAGAGTGTATTTATCTTTCCGGAGGGGACGAGGAGTTATGCTCGGGGTCCGGAAATGGGGATGTTTAAGAAAGGGGCGTTTCACTTAGCGGTACAGGCGGGCGTGGATGTCATACCAGTTGTAGTAGCGAACTATGCCGGGGTATTAAGTGTGTCTGAGCGAAGATTCAGGGCCGGCCGAATCCCCGTGAAAGGTACCTTTCCCTTGCCCTACACCCCCCATTTCCCTTCCCCTTCCCTAAAACACCCTCCCCAAAACCCACCACCCAACCATCTAACATCCCCACCCCTCTAGTCCTCCCCCCCATCCCCACAGCCCACCTCAAAGCCGCCGACGTCGACGACCTAACAAAATCAACACGCGACCTCATGCTCAAAGAACTAATCAGCATAACCGAGACCCCGCTGGGACAAAAAGCGACGAAAGCGGAAATTACGGCTGGAGAAGAAGATCTGGCGCAGTTGGCTACAAAGCGGTAGGGAGGAGAATTATTATGGGGGGGGGGAGAGAGAGATTGGAAGGGAAGATGGAGGATGTAGGATATACCCATGAGGAGGGATGTGTGTGTGTGTGGAGGGATGGGGCTTGGGTAAGGCAAAAAAAGGAGGGATAAGAGGAGCCCGTCAGTCAATTGGCTCGTCCGCCTGGGCGAGGGGTTCTTATTCAATTCAGATGAATAAGAGAGCTAGCTATCGAGCCTGGCCATCACGAAGAAGGTGAGCCCATTCATTGATTGACCAGGAGCCCGGATTTGAGAGGTTTGAACCAAAAGATACCCGCCGTCGTTGTATATAGATATAATAATATACCCATCGAGAGAGAATGATAACCTCACGAGCAAGACCATCCATCTTGAGCACAAGAACGGAGTATAGTGAGATACGAAGAAGGGTTTTTCAATTATAGAAACTCCCCGTTTGCATCATGAGAGGCTATGTCCAAACCCCTACCATTCCTCTAGGGAACTGTATAAAGGGCCATGCAATCGTATAAATACAGTCCCTTTCAAAGTGCATACTAGAAAAACGCTGAATACCCAACGCCTAGTCTCCATGCTTAACCCAGCTCGCCACTATGCATCGCTTGCTTACTTGCTTGCTTTGTTCCCAATAATGCTCCCGTCATTAATGCATATGTATGCAGAACGCACCCTTTTCCGCTGCCCAAAAACCGTGCCGTGCCATGAATGGTGGAGAGGGGAATATAATGGCAAATCCTTGGCCCATCGATCACATATCCGCATCTTCGTCATCGTCCTCGTCTTCCATCTGCTCCATCGCTTCTTTGATGTAATGTGAGGCCTGAAATTATTATCGTCAGTGTCCACTTCTCCACCTTAGATAGCTAGTACGATAGAATGGAAAGGGAAAACTCACCTTCGGATCCAAGTTCAGCGCCATAGTAAAATGCTTAATCGCCATACCCTTCTGCCTCAAAACTTTATAAACCTTCCCAAGCAAGAAATGCACATTAGCTTCATCCGGGGCGATATCTTTCAGCACCTTCAACTCAGCCAGCGCCTTCTGATGCTCATGCAACGCCATAAGCACCCTCGCTTTCTTGAATCTACAAAGCGGGCTCTTCGGGTCTAGCTCGCACGCTTTACTATACTGCACGAGTGCTGCTCTATGGCTCTTTGTTTTTTCGAGCACGTTACCTATACAAGTGACAAGGACGGGATTCGTAGGGTTGATGGAGGCGGCGGTACGGTAATGTTGTTCTGCGAAATTGTATTTGCCTTGCTTTTCGAACACTTTGGCGAGGCCATACCAGGCATTATAGTGGCGGCTTTCAGCACCAATGGCTGCTCTGTAGGCTGAAAGTGCCTTGTCGTACTCTTCGTTAGCGACATGTTCGTGGCCTTGCAGGGTAAAGGCGTAGGCGAATTTGGGGTCAAGCTGAGTAGCGCGTATGAAGCATTTCAGGGCTTGATCGTGATCACGTTGGAGGGAGAAGGAATTGCCAACCGTACACCACGCTTGTGGGGAGTTGCGGTCTATGTCGACAATTTCGTGGGCGAGATAGGCGAGGTCGATGGGGTGTTTGAGATGCCAAAGAATGGTGGAGTAGATCTCCATGTCTTCTAGACGAGAAGGGGCCATAGATTTTATTCGGGTGAAGATCTTCTCAGCTTCCACATAGTTTGTTTGCTCGTAATGTGCTCGCCCAATTTGAGCAAGAACCCATGGAGTTTCCCTTTGACTGGTAGTAATGGAATTGAAGCATCGTAAAGCGTCCTGGCATTGGTAGTGACTGAGCGCAAAGTAGCCGCTGCCGAGCTTCATGAACAGATCTAGGAGCCACTGCACACTCTCATACTCTTTGACCTTCTCATTGACCACGGGCTTGTGGTTAATGACGTTGGTTAGCGAGGTTGAAAGTGGCCGTTGCTCCTTGCCATCAATGTCCATTGGATCACCGTGTTTCCGATTGCCGCTGACGACACGCCCCACGTTGAAGGCATTTGTACTCCTGCCCTTCGTACCCGTTGCTTTGGCCTTCTTAAGCTCTCTCCCCTCTTTCGCTCCGATACTACCTGTCGAAGCCGAGAACTTTTTGCTCTGGGTCTTCATATGGTTGAAAAGACGCTCGCTTCTTCTTTGTGGCGCACCAGGATCATTAGTGGCCTCACTGACCTCTGGTCTTGCATTGCCAGACGTCGACTGTGGAGCTTTTCCAGATACGGTCCTCTTCAAATCTGGACCAGCAGTACTCGTCGTCGAGGATCGACTCACGGTGATGCTGTCCTGTTCCGCAGACTCTTCCTTACTTTTTGACTTTGACCTCACAGTTGAATTAGAACGCATCTTTGGTGGTGCATCAATACTGAAATCCATCCCCATCCCCGGTAATGTTCTACTCTTCCTAGCCGGAGCTAATGGTGGTTCAATTGTAGCTGCACCACGACCTGCGACGTCTTTGCCCAAGACCGTTGACTCGTCTGCCGCAGCCACAGGTCCTGTCGGAGTATCAAAAATAGGATTATCCGGACGAACAATCTCTTCCTTCGATGCCACAGCATTCTTCTTGCTATTAAGCCTTTCGAAGAGAGCCAAGGTTCCGGCATTTGTCCGAACATCTCCGTTGATACGGTTTTTTGATATGCTAAATGGGTCATTATTCGCAGGTAATTGAGCGTTAACATTGACTTGGGATTGTGACAGGGCATTGGTCGGAGGGGACTCGTCGAGTATTCCAAGCGGCGTTTCTTCCTGGGCAGAGCTAGAGAGCAGACTCATCATTTCAGGAGTCATCTTGAAAATATTGGCCATTCGAACATTGACCCCTGCAACAGATCAGCTTCAATCTTGTTTTAAGCCTCAATATCAACACTTACCCAGGTCACAGAGACCAAGGAACGCATCCCACATGAATGGATTGAGTCTCAGTGCCTCGGCATAGCACTCTATAGCCTTATTCGTATCGCAGTGCGCCTGCCACAGCTTGCCCTGCAAGCATAGAACTGCCGATGCATCTGGGAGATGTTGTCTACGAGACTCTGTGTGCTTGCCTGCAGATTCCGTAAGCAAATCCGATCCATCCAAAGCAGACTTCTGATGACTCTACATACCCCAGCTGTTCCGTGATGACCACAAAGGACGACTTCGATCTATAGCAGCTATACCCTCCACATATCTTTCCAAGCCCAAGCATGCCTGTGCGAAGACGTAGGAGCAGCCGAGATGAGTCCCTCTTGACCCAGAATTCCGGCTACTATCGTAAGCTGCCTTCAATTGCCCTAGCCTCAAATGGCATAACGCTAAAAGGTACGCTGCTTCTGATGATCGTGGTTCGTATGCGTGGAGTCGGCCTGCGAGGAAAAGAGCGTTTCGTATAAGATTGCAGTCTAAGTGATAGTATATAAGCTGTCGTAGCTGGCTGGTGATATGAGGATTGGCCGGTGCCATTTTTGGTGCGGTCATGTGGGGTTTGGGGGGCCCCGGGGATTGTTATAGAAGGAAGAAGGAAGTGAAGTAAGGTTTGAAGTGAATGGGAAGGTAACTCCTAGACCGTTGGAGTAGCTGCTCATCTGAGGTTTCGTTAAGAATACTAAAGGATATTCGTAGGCCAGTTAACACATTATAGCGGTGATATCCTTCTGAAGAAATCGGTGTCAGGGTGCGCCTTCTTATCCGGAGCAGTGAGGAATGGGCCGATTGTTCTGGTTCATGTGAAGAAGCTTTGTTGTGGATGGTTTAGCGCCGTAAATCGTTGGGCGCCGGGGAATCTGCGTCGAAAGATCTGGAGACTCGCAATAGCTATGTTGTAGTGAGGAAGAGACTGCGAACATAGCTATGTCTGTCGTAGACGTGGTAGAGCTTTGCAGGTACGAGGTACTTAGATGAACGGAAGCGTGATGTTTTGGTGGCTAGGACAGACCCTGGTTGGCTGGGTGTGTCAGCGCCAAGGCCCCATATCGATAAATGTCGCCGTATGGCAACCCTCCAGCCACCTCTTCACTCTTCGTCACATTTTGGACAACAATGGCACAGGTATCTAGTGATCAACTCGCATTGGCCAGCGATGACATGCTAATTGGCCTATCAGAAAGCAGCAAAACAACTCGCTGCGAAGAACACCACCACCCTCAACCGAACTCATCTCATCTCTCTCGCAAACAACGTACTGTTCCTCTTCTTACGTCTAATCATCTTTCGCAAACGTTACACTCGCAACACACTTACCCTCTATGTCCTTCTTACCGCTCCTGCGTTGGCGATAGAATTTTGGCTTGAGAAGATTGGACGTCCACAATACGCAGAAAATGGTGAGCTTCGGAAGTCAGGCGAAGATTTGGACGCCAAAGGGTTGACAGAATTCATGTGGGATGTGCTATACTGGACATGGGCATGTATCGCAGCGGCGGCGTTGGTCGGTAACAGGGCTTGGTGGATGTATGCTGTGGTCCCTTTCTACTCAACCTGGATGGCGTCGACTGTGATTTTAAATATGAAGAAGGGTATGACGGGAATGGCTGGGCAGGGCAACAGCGTTGGAGAAGGTGGAGAGGGTTCAGGAGATAGTAAGAGGCAGAAGAAGCTAGAAAAAAGAGGAGGCCAGAAGGTGCAATACCGGTGAAGCATAGCCGGCACAACAATCTGGCCATAAGTGAGGCAGTTCATGAGTGGGACCCTGAGGCGCACGAAGAACAAGATATCATGGCAGCAAGGTCGGTCCTGTCGGTCACTCTTCACTATTCTCGTTCAATTTCCACCTGCCATCTATGGTTGAGCATCACCAGGCACCAACTTTTCGTGACATGAAGATTCTAAGCCCGGTCTATCATCCGCACCAGCAAATATAAGGCTCAAACGGCCTCTGCTGCAAAAATTCCAAGAAGGATCAAAACAGACAGCAGATGCGGCGCATAGAGCGCGCTTCTTGGTCCAGAAACCCAATCAGAAGCAGAAGACTTGATCGACAAGTTTGCTGACAGGTCTTGGCTTCTCATAGCCGAGAGAATCAGCTGCCTTCTTCATGGCACTGATCATAGGAGGCGGACCGCACATGAGAAGTTTCATATCTGGTCCTGGAGGAGGTAATTGCGCCTATAGTGCGTGAGCATGCTATGGACTTCGAAACTCCAAATATATAACCTACCTTGATCATATCAGCCGTGCAAAATCCCACACCACCGTCCCACTTTTCCGGAGGATTATTGAGGACATAGTACACCCTGAATCCTGGATCCTCTTTGGTTAGGCTATCCAAATCATCTTTCAGTAAGATATCCTCGTAATTGACATTAGCGAATATCAGATCCACTTCCGTAGTATCATTGCCTCCATTTCTAGGTCTACCCCTGACGATTGCCCGAATAATCTGCAGCATCGGCGTAATACCAGTTCCACCAGCGATCATACCGAAGCGCTTGACCAGACCCGGTGTATAGACCATGGCACCTTTCGGTCCTTTGACTTTCATTGCGTCTCCGATCTTCAGTGTTCCCATGTGCCTGGATATGTTCCCTTGGGGGTAGGACTTGATGAGGAGGTCGAAGTAGCCGGGATTCTCGTCGGATGAAATTGGGGTATATGATCGAACAATTTCCTTCGGTTCGCCATTGACCTCCAGGGTGGCTGCCAAAGACATATGCTGGCCAATCGGGAGACCCAGTATTTGTGTTGGACTTTGTAGACCAAAGCGGTAACTGCTGACAGTGAGCGGTTGTTTGTATCGGAAGCTCGGTTGTTGACTAACATTGCTACATTGTGAGAAATGACAGTCTTCTCTTTTAGTGGAAACTCCTGGAACTCATTGGGATTGAGTGCTTTAGCCGGTATCACATTCGTAGGGGCGAGTGGTGGTATGTCGGGTGCTGTAAGACCGAAGGTCAGCATGAGCTTCGGAAATTTTCTCGTGAGCTTGAATTACCAGTGGTGTAGAGCTTCCACGTCCCTAGGACCAAGGAGATTGCTACTGCATACGGAAGCAATTGGATATTAATAAAGCAAGCTCCAGCTACCAACAAGGCGGAAGGAATATAAACTCCGGTGATAAATTGTGGTGACAAAAGAGAAGTAGGCCGGACTTGGTGAGGAGAAGACATTCTCCGCGAAATAGCAACTGCAGGTGATAATGGGCGATTTCTGGAGATGCCCTAACAGATAATTCTTCGTCAATGTGCAGGATGGAGAGAGTATAATGTAAATTTATATGCGCCGACAGTCGTCCTATTCGGATCGACTCGGGTCAAAATTCCCTTTTATCGATAAGAGCTCCACAGTCTTGGCGAAACTCGATACTTGGAGCTTGGAGTAGGTCCCTACTTTGGCGATTTGGGGAATATGGGCCCGAGCAGGCTGAATACCCACTAGTCAAGGGGATACGTCGTCCATAATCTCAGCCAAAAAACATCTATGGACTTTTTATATAGTGCCCTTAACAGGAAGCTCTCTCAATTACAGATGCCAGTGTGGAAAACGTTTTGCGATGACAAAAGTCCATTCATGTAAAAACCTCTAAAATCTAGCTGCCTCAAACAGTCTCCCCGATGGCTCCTTCTGAGGATATTAGGATTGATGGGATTATCTAATTGACATGAAAAGTTCTACTCTAACCTGTTCTCATCTTGGAACGTTGCTTCGTGATCGGACTTGAACAAAGTCGCTGATTGTCCAACGGCACATCTAATCCAGGATGGTTTCTGGTCCCAGCTCATGGGTTGTTGTCCATTCCTCCAACAAAGCCAGCGGAGCATCTCTCACGAGGACATGTACATGCTCTAAACCTCTCACACTTTGTAGTCCAGTCCAGTTTCTGAACCACAAAACACTGTCTCGCGCATTGACATCCTCAAAGGATGCAAGTCTTTCAGGGAACGTGCGGTCTACAAAACTCTCGACCAAGGCTGTAGACTCTGGCGTAAGATATCCCTCCGGCTTTTCATCCGGTAACCGCAATTTGGACCAAACTATCAAATGCGTAACATCTGGTGTAAGTCCATACGGCCAGTCGTTCATCAGGATTTTGTAGTCATTTGGATCAGCGAAAGGAATAGTACCACGGCACTCAAATAATGGGCCAGTCTCAGGAGACGACTCAGGCAAAGGATTCCAGAATAGGCGCTGACTGGAAACAAAATCTGTGATGGAGGAGAACTTGGTCTTCGTTTCGTTTGTCCACGTAATGTAACGGCGGAGATCAGATGGCTTGCGTTTCAGGATTGAAAGATTATTTTCCGCTGTCAAGCATGACAAGGTGAGGAATTGATTACATGCAAGGAGACAAGATATATACTACCTATGATATGCTTGAGATCTTCCCAGTCGTGTGGCTTAAAATTTTCATCTCCACCAGCAAGGTTTTCGAGATCGGTCTTAGTGAGCTCAAAGGGTATCTTTTCCTGCTCGTTTGTTTCTGTCATGGATGTCGTTCAGTAAAAGACTATACTAATATGTGATCCGTTACCACTTCAAATATGGCCTAGACTATGGGGTCAACGTGGGAGTGACCTAGGCCAGTGTGCAGGGGGAAAAAGAATAACTTAGGGCGGCCGTTGGAACGAGGCTGATTAGTAATCCCATCATCCAGTTACCTTATCCTTACGAGACCGACTCACTGCCTGAAGATACAGGGGAAAGCGTGAAATACAGGAACAGTGCATGCATGCACTAGGGTGTGGCAGGATGATTAAAGTACTAGAGTGTTGAACTAATTATTACAATGGACTTTCACAGAGCAAAGAGTGAAATATCCTCCATAAAAATACCAATACATGAATTCCTATCTCCAATTCATTTCCACATAGCACGCTCAGATTCGCTCGCTAATATTGCATGAGGGGGTATCTGGAAAGTACGTAATAGCGGGCACTCTGTTGTAGCCACAAACGCAAGTTACTTAATCAAAAATTGTACAACCTGACCTCGCAGTCCTCTCCCCCTGTACACATCCGGGCATCACTCAATGCCACACACGTGACCGGTCCCGCGTGACCCCCAAACGTCCTCTCACACCTTCCTGTCCTCGGATCCCACACCTTCACCATTCTGTCCTCAGCGCCACTTACGACACGTAGTGTGTCAGCGGCGAGCGCCCAAACGCCTTCGACATGCCCGAAGAACGTGCGCACACAGATGTTTCGGTAGGTGTCCCAGAGCCGAATGGTGGAGTCTAAAGCGGAGGTGAGTATGTAGCGGGGAGGGGTGGGGCGGTCGCAAGTCGTGAAGCCGGGGCCATAGGGATCGGTGATGGGGGTAGCGGTTGGTTGGGGTAGAGGAGTTTCAAAATGGTGATTGGAGGTAGTGGAGGAGGCGTCTTCATCGTGGAGGGAGTCGTCAAGGTCGAATTCGTTGGGTAGGGGGATGACCTCTTGGACTTGACCGACGTGGCCTTCGAAGGTTTTGAGCACGATATTTGTATCAAGGTCCCAGAGTTTGACGGTGCAGTCGTCTGAGGCAGAAAAGAGGGTGCGGGAGGCGGAGTCGATGCGCACGGCGTTGACCCAGTCGGTGTGGCCGCGGAGGGTGTGGCGGGAGTTGTTTTCAAAATTCCAGATTATGATTGTATGGTCCATGGAACCTGTTGCTAGGATTGAGCCTGCAGGTTTGTTAGCTAGGTGAGTTGGATTAGGAAGAGTAGAACGAACCATCAAAATGGAGACCGACGATACCGTTGCTATGACCTGTATATGTCGATAACAACTCGCCAGTCCGCCAATTCCAGACTTTGACAGTCCGGTCAAGACCACCGCTAATGAGCTTGGTCGAATCGAATTGTAGACACCTGATCCCGCTGGTGTGGCCCCTTATTGTTCGGATTTCTTCGCCGGTATCGATATTCCAAATCTTGATCGTAGAGTCGTAGGACCCAGTGGCCAATATACGTTCGGCTTCACACATCTGCAAGCACATGACACCATTGGTGTGACCTCTTAAAACCTTGATGGAGCATCGTCCATGTTTCCAATTGGTGCCGACCCTAAATCGGTCTTTGTAGACATCTTTCCACGGACGAGTACGTGGTCGAAAATATGAATCATCAACATCCGCAATTGACGGCGTGGTCCGATCTTTTGTGGAAGGCACTAAGGCGCTCGATGCTTGCCGTACGCTCTCATCGCCGGATGAAGCTGCTGCGAGGTGGCCATGCTCGGCTTCAGGATATGGAGTGATGTTCGGCGACCATTCATTGAGCCCTCTTCCCGTAGCCCGCAGCTGAATTTGTCTTTTTGACGCCCTCAATCTCTTCCTTTCTAATAATGGGAGACCCCAGCCACACTTCGTACACTTTCGGTCGATATGCTGTTCACACATCTTGTGCCATACCACATCATCATCTGCAAGCGATCTCCACCTCTGGCTAACCTGAGCCGCCTTGCACAATGATGTAGTGTCTAGAAAGCAAAGGACCTTGTATGATATTTCGGGAGGTAGGGCAGTCAGGAAGTCGATACGGATCAGGTCTCGGACGTTGGTAGACAGGTATGATAGCTGCGGGAAGCAGCACTGGGTGAGTATGCCTTGCAGCATTAGGTTACGCTGTTTAGCGGGCGCAGCTGAGAACAGGGACCACACATGAGCTATGGCCTGCTGGTCGCCGTGTGAGAGGTCTTCAAGCTCATGCTGCAGCTGGTCCATTGAAGGTTCATTGGCTTGTCTCCTGCACTTGAGATCAGGTCGATGCCTGTAGCAGTACTTGGTATTCGGTTCTTTCATCTTGGTATTTCCTGATGCATCGACACCGCCGCCAGGCGCATACTGATCTGGGATGTGTCTGACGAGGAAAGGTGCCACGGTCTGGCCAGCGTGCTTCGACGAAGCGGAGAGTGTAATGTTGTCGTGATCATCCTGGCATTCTACCTCACTTGCGGCGACGGTTCCTGGGGAGGCCTCGGGCCCCGAAGAAGTGTCGGTGAAAGTCTCTGGTTGTGTAATTCTCCTCCTTTTCAGCGGACTTTCCCCACGGTCATTTACTTGAAGAGTCATGGTTATAGTACGGTATAAGGACTCCTTTTAAGATTCAAGCAGTAGGCAGCCAGAGATAGAAATCACCGAAGTGGAGGTGTTGTGGTGATGGAGCTCGGAGGAATTCGCTCAGATCGCCGTCGATGGCGTGCTGGGAGGACATACGACGTGCGGGACACGGCGTGAAGTAAATTGGTCAGCATCTATGTACATTCCGTGTATCATTGGTGATGTGCTCAAAGAATGGCACGCCATTTAAAATGCATCACAAAGAGCTCCTCTGACGTGATCGCAGGGTGAATTCTACATGCTTTCCTTCCCGTCAGGGTGCTGAAAAACCGACTCCACTTGGTCGTCGGCATGTCTTGGCACCCGCTGCACTAAGCACTAGCGTTTCCCGGAACTTTGGCTCCTGTCGTGTGCCGCAGATCATCCGAGCTCCCCCTACTATGAAGGCTCCATTCCTTTTCGGCGGAATCGCCATGAGGCTCGTCGCAAAATGACAGATAGTAAATTACCCCTGAAACCCTTCGTGGCACTTAGATCTCATGCGTAACAGGTTATTGCTAGTCTAGCTTCCATTTCAACACTCCTGTAATTCAAACAGACAGCTGCTCAGAAAGATCAAATCTTCGATCATGGCATCTTCGAGCTCTTCTTCTCCTGAGAGAACTATTAACACGACTGCGCTGAATGATACGTCGGCGTCGTCCCCCCTCGAGAGACTCATCCCCCACCTTGTCGCCTCCAAACGCTCCCTATCCTCCATCATCCATGTTCAACGCGCAAACGATCTAGGCACGTTAACTCGGGACGCGCTCCGGCACTCTGCCGTAACAACCGCTCGTACCTCTTTTCTCCATTCTGGTATCACATCTCAAGTCTCCGTCCTCCACCAAGTACATCAAAGCTCTATATCCACCGGCCTACAAGTGCGGGAAGAGTTTGAGTCAGTCGTGAGAGACTTAGATGAGGCTAACGCTAGGCTGAAAGCTACTTTGGATGAATTGAGGGGAACGTTGGTCGAATCAAAGTTGAGGCCCGAGGGAGAAGAGGCCAGACATTTACTGGACTTTGTGGACGAAGGTGGTGTGGAGGGTGTATACGAGGCCGTTAGGGATTTGATTGATGGAGCCGGAGTGGGCATCAGGAATTTCGATAATTATAATAAGCAGTTTGGTGATGAACTGGAGGAGGTAGGTAGAGTATTGAACGGGGCAAAACGGGGTGTGGAAACGGGTTCGAGTGTTGAGGAAGACAGTCTAGGAATGACTACTCCTATTCTGGACCTGGTACATGATATGGAAGATCACGCAAGGGAAGTCGCTGTAAATCTGGAAAGCTTGGTGAGCCACTTCGATCTTTGTGTCAGGGCTATCAGGCATACGGAAGGAGGCGGTGATGCTGCATCCAAGATTGCGGGTGATTTGCCCGATGGCATGAATCTTGGACAGAACGCCAGCGAAGCGCCTGAACCCATTGATGATGATCAATGGATGGAGATGATAAGGGTGCTAGAGGAGGACGCTGGTCAGGTGGACGATGTAGTCATTGAGATAAGAGATCACATTGCCGAGATGGAAAGCCTCTTTACGCGTGTTGAGGCACATACCAATCGACACAATGAGGAGCTTGCAAATGCGACAGCAGCCTTCAGACTATTGGAAGACATCGGGAGTAAGTTGCCCGGGTATATCACAGAGGGCCAGGTCTTCCCCATACACTGGGAAGAAGAAAAAGAGAAGATCGAGGAACGCCTTGAGGAGCTCGAAGCATCCCGGGATTTCTATGATGGCTTCTTGAAAGCATACGATAATCTCCTAATTGAGGTTGGCAGGCGAAAAGCTTGGGAGCTGAAGATGGATAGAGTTGTCCAAGTAGCCAAAGCCGAGCTCGAAAAACTCTACGAAGACGACCTCGAAGAGAGGGAAGCTTTCACCAAGTCTCATGGTCACTTCCTGCCGAGGGACATATGGCCTGATTTGCCGTCAAAACCATTACGATTCGATATCTCCCCCGTTGATGAAACAGCCACGAGGGTCCCTGACATATCGAAGTCAGTGATCCATCGGGCTATAAAGCGAGTACATGGCGTGTAATAGAGCCGTTATCAATAGACTTGTAGACCATTTAGATCAGGATTTCACTCGTCTGTGCAGCGAAGAATTAGCGTCCTCTATGTCTGTTATGATTGAATAACAGTTCGACTTCTTAGAGTCTCAGCGCTCTCTTTTGTCTGCATAGATGGAAAGACAAGTCCTCCAACCTCTCCGGTGAGGAAGCAGATGATGCTCTTGTACTTGTAAAGAACTCTCATCGCGAGAGGAAATAAGCTCAAGTGATGATATTCGTCATAGAAGTAAAGATAGAATTGTAGTGCAATAATGTCTGACATACCGTTTGGCTCAACTCAGTCTCCGAAAGTCACTGTGACATTCGCTGCCAATGGTCTAATTTGAAATTAGTGCTTGCGCTTGGTGGAAGTGGCAATCATCTTCTTTTTAACATGCTTTGGGATCTTATTCTCCCTCTGAACTTTCTTTTCCTCTTTCACTTGCTTTTTATGTTCTTTTTTAGCATCCTTGTCTTCAAAACGTTTGCCCCTAGGCTTCTTTTGGGCGAATGGGTCTGCTTCGTCGTCACCGTCAGCTCCGCCCTCAGAAGACCCACGGCTTTCATCGTCAGAAACCACGACGGATAGACCTGCCTCATCCTCGTCCGCGGCTAGAGCTTCTGGCGCTACTTTGTCTGCAAGCAGGTCGCGGTAGACAAGGGTATCTTGGCCACCCTTTGCAACTTCGCCAACATCCCTTTCGACGTCATAAACCTGTTCCAACGTCTGTGGTATGTACTGATTGCGGAAGACCTCGTTGTCAACTTCACCTTCCTCCTCAGGCCGCTCATCGTATAGCTTCTGTATACTGCTGATCACCTCTGGCGGCTTGGTACCACCATCAACGGCGGTCACAAATCCGAATACCGTCTTTTCAGATAAGACATCTACACCTTTCCGTCTAAAGAAATCACCAACATTCTTGACGTCCATCCGCAGGAATTCGAGGCTCCGGGGATGATCATGCTCGACGCTTTGGCTGACGTCGATAAGCCATAGCTTATCCTCATGGTACAGTACGTTGTACTCGCTCAAGTCGGCATGGACTAAATGGCATGTCTGATAGAGTGTTCGCATGTAACCCAAAAGCTGAAGGTATAGTAACTTCCACCTTGCCTCAACATCGCTACCTTCTAGTTCGACATCCTTCAGTCTTGGAGCAGGAATGCCCTTCTTATCGCCTAAGAACCCCATCACGAGAACATGAAGTCGCAGGTAGACGGGTTGTGGACATGGTATGCCGGAGGCATAGATTCTCTTCAGGTTCCTCATCTCCTTTTCCGCCCAGACCTTGACCATGGCTCTATTGTTGCTCTTGCTATAGCCTTGCCTGAATCGATACTCTCCAGTAACATATTTATCTCTGTCCTTGAAGATCAATATGCTGGTTTTGTAGACCTTGATTGCTCGATGTAGCGGAGCCACAGCTGCCTCAGAGCTATCATCTTGTGGGATGGAAAGGGCATGATAGACATTTGCCTCTTTCCCGGTTGACAAACAGCCATTTACTTCCGACACAACATTTCGGTTGATCATTTGCAATAAGATCATGCGCGTCCGCGGGTCCAGCACTTGTTCGCTCGTGGCCCGGTCACTCTTGTCTGCGACTCTATCGTGCTTGCCTTCGAGGCCAGACTGCCTACTATCAAGTCTCAATTTTCCTGCATGGCGCGATAAAGAGGTGATCTGGTCATCGACGGAAGCAAGAGTGTTCGCTGTGGGCTTTTGAGGGTTTGCTTTAGGGAAAGTTGACTTCGGTAAGTTGGGATCAGCCGATGCTTCTTGGAGCCGACGTTGTCTGTTATAGGTTTTGGTATAATCCGAGGGATTGTATGCGGCGTAATCTTCATCCTCAAGCTCTTCTCCTGCAAAAATATCCTCATAGTCTTCCTCCTGGTCTGCCTCGGGGCTTTCGTTCTCGATACCTGTACTTGCCTTATTGGTGTCATGAGCATAGCCTTGGCCAGGTATGAAATGTTCAACAGGTTGCTGCCCTGCGGCAGGGCTAATGAAGCTTTCCATCAAGTCGGTCTGCGTCCTAGAATGTGAATTTGTGCATTCATCTAGCGAACATTTTATTTCGTAATTGCGATTCCGCGTTTCGGAATAAATTCCGCTATCGAAACCCACCTCTAAAGCGCGTCGCGTCGTTTGCGACTGGTCAGATACGCCTTATCACCTCAAAAACTTTTCTGAATTCATGAATCAATGCGCCATGAGGCACCGACGGTAGACCGCCAAAAAGTCTTCGCCAGACCGGACTTTCTAGTCACAGTTTCACAGCTTGTGGATCTTAGCGACTAGTTGCAGAATGTATATCAAGCAGATAATCATACAGGGCTTTAAGAGGTCTGCTCATGTTTGCGCTACTTGCATGGTATCCTTATCCTGATGAATCTCTTAGCTACAAGGAGCAAACTGTCATAGAGCCCTTCTCGCCGAAGCACAATGTTATTGTGGGACGGAATGGCTCTGGCAAAAGCAACTTTTTTGCGGCCATTCGATTCGTACTCAGTGATGCATACACTCAAATGGGTAGGGAAGAGCGCAATGCCCTGCTCCATGTACGTGAAAGAGAATGGTCTGTATCCCAGGATGCTGCTTACAACATACACAGGAAGGCACCGGCGCGGCAGTCATGTCAGCTTTCGTGGAGATAATTTTCGACAACAGCGACGATCGCTTCCCCACTGGCAAGCCCGAGCTAGTCCTACGACGAACGATAGGGATGAAGAAGGACGAATACTCTCTGGACAGGAAGAATGCTACCAAGTCGGATGTTATGAATCTACTAGAATCGGCTGGTTTTTCGCGCTCGAATCCTTATTATATTGTACCACAGGGGCGTGTCACTGCGCTGACAAATATGAAAGATGCGGAGCGATTGAATTTACTCAAGGAAGTTGCAGGGACACAGGTATACGAAGCTAGGAGGACCGAGTCCTTGAAGATAATGAACGAGACGAACAACAAGAGGGAAAAGATTGATGAGCTTCTTGAATACATCAAGGAGCGGCTGGCAGAGTTGGAAGAAGAGAAGGAAGAGCTAAAGGATTATCAAGAGAAGGATAAGGAACGACGATGTCTGCAATATACCATTGATCACAGAGAGCAAGTAGCAATCCAAGATGAGCTGGAGTCTTTGGATGAACAGCGGCAGACAGGCATGGATAATACCGAGGATAGCCAGGAACGTTTCGTGCAAAGCGAAAAAGAGCTTGCCGAAATTGACAGGCAAATTAGCGAACTGAAGCAGCAGGTGGAGTTCCTGAAGGTCGACAAGCGGCAATTAGAAGAAGAGAGAAGGGAGACAGCAAAGGCGAAAGCAAAGATTGAGCTAGAGGTCAAAAGCCTCAGCGATGGGCAATCTGCCGCCCAGCAAGCGAAAGCCCAGTATGAATCGGAGTTGAACAAGGTCCAGGCCTCGATCAGGGAACATGAAGAAGAGCTCGCAGAGATTATGCCAGAATACGACGCGAAAGTGGAGCAGGAAGCCGCCATGAGGTCGGAGCTGGACAGCGCAGAAGGCACCCGCCAACGCTTGTACGCTAAACAGAATCGCAATGCGCGCTTCCGCAACAAAAAAGAACGGGATGACTGGTTACGGCAGACGATTGACAGTATCTATCCAGATTTGGCGAAGGTCAAGGCTGCCCGCGTGCAAACGGCCGAAGATATAGCAGCACTGGAGAAAGATATATCGAAAATGGAGTCCGATATCACCGAACTGCGAGAGCGGTTGGATAGCCGTGGTAGCAGCAATGAAGCAATGGAGAAGCAGGTTCAAGATGCCAAATCGCTACGAGATAAGTTGATGGACGAGCGAAAGTAGGTGTCTGCTAAAGTGAGTCTCACACACACACGCTGACATTCTAATAAGGGAGCTGTGGAGAGAAGACGCAAAGCTGGAATCTGTGATGCACAACGCCAGGAGTGATCTTCGCCAAGCCGAAATGGAACTTTCTCATACCATGGACAAGGCTACAAGTCGTGGGCTGGCAGCTATGCGAGATATCAAGCGTCAACATAACCTTGAGGGATGTTTCGGTACTTTAGCTGAGTTGATGGATGTCGATGAAAGATTTCGAAAAGCTGTAGAAATTACGGCTGGAAACAGCCTCTTTCACTACGTCGTGGACAATGACAGGACAGCCACCAAGGCTATTGAGATTTTACAGTCGAGAAGGCTAGGTCGCTTAACTTTCATACCATTAAATCGAGTGCGGCCAGATACAAGGAATGTTCCGAAGGCCAATGACTCCATACCAATGCTGGAGAAGATTAATTTCGATCCTATTTACGAAAAAGCGTTTCAGCAGGTATTCGGCCAGACAATAATCTGTCCCACTCTAGCTATCGCTGGCCAGTATGCCAGAAGTCATGGTGTCAATGGTGTAACCATGGATGGTGATAGGTCACATAAGAAGGGTGCCTATACTGGTGGTTCTGTCGACAATCGTATTTCCCGCCTTCAGGCTGTCCGCAATGTTTCCAAGTTGAGAGATGAATATGACTCTTACCAAGCTAGATCTGTTGAAATCAAGCGTATATTACAGCGAAAGGATCAAGAAATCACTCAAGCTGTTGGAAATCTCCAAAAAGTTGAGCAGAGGCGTACGCAGCAGGAAAACAGCTACGGGCCATTAAGACAGGAACTCAGAAGCAAAGAATCTAGTCTCGACAACAAGAAAGATACTCTTGACAAAAAGCGCCGAGCGATGATAAACATCGAGGCTAACTTGAAGGCTCTCACTGACCAGCAAAGCGCTCACGAAGCCGAGATAGCTTCCGAGTTTAAGAAAGCTTTGACGGGAGACGAAGAAAGACAGTTGGAGAACCTGAACTCCACCGCCCAAGATCTGAAACGGCAACTCGCAGAAGTGTGTACAAGCCGCAGCGAGCTCGAAACACGGAAAACCACCCTCGAAATCGAGCTACGCGAGAACCTTCGCCCACGTCTCGACCAGCTGAAATCCCAAGAATTCGACAATAACGCAAGCGGCACGCGAGGCAACCTCAAGCAAAGCCAGCAAGACCTCAAACGCATCAACAAAGCCGTAGAGGAAGCGTCCCGCAAACTCCAAGAAACCGACACCGCCATCGAAGCAGCCAGCACCAGCATCTCAGACCTCCAAACCCAGCACGCCGAAATCCTCGCCACCCAAACCGAAATCGCCAAAACCATCGAAAAAGCCCAAAAACGCATGGAAAAATCCGTCCAAAAACGCCGCATCCTCACCAAACAAGCCGCCGAAGTCGCCACCAAAATCCGTGACCTAGGCATCCTCCCCCACGGCGCTCTCGAAAAATATGAAAAAACAAAATCCGACGCCATCGTCAAACGCCTCCACAAAGTCAACGAAGCGCTCAAGAAATACGGCCATGTCAATAAAAAGGCCTTTGAACAATACAACAATTTCACCACGCAGCGCGACACCCTTGAAAAACGCCGCGCCGAACTCACGGAAGGCCAAGCCTCCATCGAAGAACTCATCACGGTGCTCGACCAGCGCAAAGACGAAGCTATAGAGCGGACTTTCAAACAAGTTTCTAAGGAATTCGCTAATGTATTTGAGAAACTCGTCCCGGCGGGGAGGGGGCGGCTTGTTATTCAGAGGAAAGCGGATCGTGGAACCCAGGAAGAAGACGATGACTCGGAACATGAGAAGGCAGCTGGCTCGACGGTGGAGAACTACACCGGAGTAGGCATAAGTGTCAGCTTTAATAGTAAACACGATGATCAGCAGCGAATACAGCAGTTAAGCGGTGGTCAGAAAAGTACGTCTTCTTCTCCTATCCCAATTCCCTTATCTCCCCCTTTTCCCCCCTGAGATCTAATCTAACTGACGATTGATGATATTTACAGGTCTCTGCGCCCTCGCCCTCGTCTTCGCAATCCAACAATGCGATCCAGCGCCCTTCTACCTCTTTGATGAAATCGACGCCAACCTCGACGCGCAGTACAGGACTGCTGTTGCTAATATGTTGAGATCGATCGCTGATGGTAAGATCCTCCTTCTCTTCCTCTTCCCCTTCTTCCCCCTTACCCATCCCCCTAATATCCACTCCCCTCCTCCCCCCCTCTTCTTCCCCCGTCTAAATCCCCCTCCTACTCCTCCTCTTCCTCCTCTCCTCCTCCACAGACGCTAACGCCATCTCTCCTCCTTAGGTAGTAGCGGCAGTGGCGGCGGTCAATTCATCTGCACCACCTTCCGCCCCGAGATGTTGCTTGTAGCAGAGAAATGCTATGGGGTGCGGTATCTAGGGAACAAGAGCAGTAGCGTAGTAGTGGTGGGTCGGGATGAGGCGTTGAAGTTTGTAGAGGGGGAGAAGCAGTAGATACGATGAGGAGCTGGGGGGTCGGGGTCGGGTGGTGGTGGGGAAGGGGGAAGGGTGGGTGAGGGAATTCCGGATATGGCGATGTTGGCGATGGGGATGGGGCGTTTTCTGTGAGTGATGAGGGGTTACCTATCTACGAAAGAGAACGGAATGGATTACTGAGTCTCTTTTTTTTTTTTGCTATGATGATGCAGAGAGGGAGGTAGGTATGTGTATCATAACATGATCTTTGCTTCTTACATACAACATGGGTCTTGTTGCTCTTGCAACTTTTGATAAATGCCTGCTGGTGGCCATGGAAATGTGTGCTGAGTGCTGGATCCTGATTTTCGATCGCTTGATATATATACCCGTTTGGGGCATTTTTTTTGCTTTGTTTGTATGCAAAGAGTGATTGATATAGGGGGTGTGTGGATGTGGATGGGAATAAGACAAGATGATTCTGACTGTCCTACAACAAGACTATAACCTCAACGGGGCGTTTTTTGTTTTTTGTTTGTTGGTCTTGAGGTAAGGTAGATAGATGTTTAGGAGCGGAGAGATATAGCATTCAAATCTAAGCTTGTCCACCTGCCAACAATTCATATTGCTCATTTCATTTTTGATTTTTGATTATCGTTCCTGAAGCGCCAGAGAACGTCATGTGGACAGATGTAGAAGCTGCCAACTTCGATTTCGATTTTGAAGCGGGAAGAACATCATAATCATGTAGGTATTTCCTATCATTTGAAAAAGCACCATGGATAGCGCGTTGATTAATCGGCGTACAAGCATAAGGGAAGACGGCTAAGATATCGATGAGAGGTTGATATCCTTGAAGGAGCAAGAGCGTTGGACGTCTTAGGCTATGGTGTAGGTAGCCGCTGGCATGTGGTCCATTTGGGGGACGTATTGGGAAAGTGCTGGCAATGGTTTGAGAGTGGTTCGACTATCTTGAGGTAAGGTGGGTTTGCCCTGCGTTTTGCCCTGCATGTTGACGCCGTGTGAATGCGGAAGCAACGATTAGGTAGCCGCTGGTACGTGATCTATTTGGAAGATGAATTAAGAGAATCTGCAATGAGTAGTAGTAATGGTTCACGAATACCTCTGTAGTTCAAGAGTAGGTCGAGAGTGATTTAAGGATGGTCCGACTATCTTAAGGTAAGGTAGGTTCGCCCTGCATTAGTTCTACATTTGCCCTGCATATCGATGCCGTATGAAGACGGGAGCAACAATTAGATAGCCGCTGGTACGTGGTCTATTTAGAAGACGAATTAGAAGAATTCACAATAAGTGGTGGCAATGGTTCGAGAGTGGTGCGAGAGTGGTTTGACGTTTGCCCTGCATTTGCCCTGCGTTTCCAACTTGAGAGCAAGGGTCTAGGCCGGAGCACACCATCTCGCCTGCGTCTACCCTGCATATCCACGCAGATGAATATGTTCTAGGACAATTTTAACGGCAGAGAGATTGGACGTGGCTTGACGCAGATATTTATTTGTGCTTGCAGCGGTAATGAATGGGTTGGGCCCAGAAGAGTGGCATAGGGGGAGAAGCAGGTGGGATTGATAGGTCAACGATGGGCGGCGGCTTATAGTCTATGCATGATAATCAGCTTCTAAGCGTTCAATTCTTCAAACGCAGGGTCGGGCCATGGTTGCACAGCGGATACACAGGACTTAGATGGGCCATTGATCCCACGTCGAGTACTGCGCAACGTCTCCTGCTGCAAAGGTCGGCGCGTAATCTCAATGTCCAGGATAAACTTTCAAGATTATGTTGTCAGCTCTATCAGTCGTAAGAGACACGTGCTCCCACTCCCATTGGGTCTTTTTGGTGTTTTATGTGTACGATGGGAAGCGCGGATGAATATCGTTTATCTTAGCGTGATGGTGCCGAATGCAGGACGGGTATCAGTGATCGAGGGCTTGGTCTTCCATCGCGCCTGATTTTTCAAGCTTAGGAGATGATGCGATTCGACCAGCGAGGTAGCAACAGCTCTAAGGTCTCACCGTCGCTCATGATATGATTATGACACTGATGAAAAGGTACGAGGTGAGATAAGATAAAGTCAATGCGATATGTGTAAGTTCAGGGAGAGAAAGGGGAACACGGTATATACAATTCACATATCGTATATTGATGCATGGTTTGGAGGTACTTTAGGCGTTTGAGGCTTGTACTTTGAAGTAAATAAAGCAGTCGGGATACATGGGCATCGGAGCGACGTCGGAAGAAGAAGAGGAAGCTAAGGCTACTAGATAAGGTGGTGTTAGTCAGAATGGGGTTAGACAGAGTCAAAGGGTTGCCGTAAGCGAGACGTTCGGTGAGCAACGGGTCTTTGGGTCAAAGCAAGAATGGCGCGCATTAAACTGCCTTTTAACGCCACTCTAACGCTGCTCTATAACGTCCTGATGTACCTTAGCCTTCCCGCCGCTACTGATGCGAACCAGGCAAGACGAGGGTCTTGGTGGGGGCTGCTATTTCTAGGCGGCCTATCACCCGCTTGAATGCTGGCCTGAGGGGGCGAGCTAAGTGGGGCATTGGGGAGACTAGGGTGAGACGCTAGTGAACTGGCTCAGCTCACTTAGTCATGGCGGGGTTAATCTCGGGCCTTCAACATTTTCGTTGGGAGGGGTGACACGGGAGTCCCGGAGAATAAATTCTGTCTGGATGTGGAAGGGAGAAGGGATACAAGGCTTGTCCCGAGCCCATGCCGCGTAGGCTGTACTGTTCTGGAAGTATTGAAGTTTTCAGTTTTCAATGAGTGGTCTAAAATTTGAAAAAAAAATTGATGGGGACTCGTGTTATTGAGGTTATAAACATTACTTGTGGATAAACAGTAAATCCAATATCGAAATTTTCAGAATGTGCGGTTAGGGTCATGCGAATTTGGGTCGAGAATTTGCTGGCGCTGCAGGGCGGCCTGCAGCGGAGGGACCTCCCTATCGAGATGCATAAGATCCTATTGGTAGAGGGCACAATTCGAGAGTCCGGGCCTGTCATTGCAGCTGACCCTTACCACTCACCAGTCAAATTGGAATCCTCGTGCACGCGAGTCGTCCTCAGTCAAAGGATGAAACGCCTGGTGGTCCTTCCCTTCCTCTTATCCTTTATCAATCACAATGATCCGAGACAAAGAACCCTGCACTGATAGGGTTGAAAAACAAGTTTTCAGCTTGGACCTTTATCCTGAGGTGGGGGTGCCTTTCGTCGATGATCGATTGTTGATTGTTGGTGCGATGGTGGCATTTGTTGTCGTACACGTTGGTATTCTTTGGTTCAATGGCCAGTCCCCACAATAATTGCACATCAATGAGGAGTCCAGAACTTAAGCATGGCTGCTGCTTGTATTTGACTTCCCCAGACCCCACAGAATTATTAAGGTAGAGCCCCCAGAGCCGTCGCAGATGAAGATCTAGAATCGCCAAGGGAGTCAGCTTCCCCACAACCTAAGGAGAGCCTTTCGTGCTTGTGAATCATCAAGCTGTTTTACTCCAAGTTCAGCTACTATAAAGTGGCTGTTCAGGTCGTTCCCGCGCCATTAAAATTTGGCCAATTTCCGAGCAATGGCCGATGCAAAGACAGGTCAATCAAGTAGCGAGCCCGGACGGTGTAGCAAGACTTCTCAATGACCTCGCAATACTTGCCTCTACCCGTCCATGACTGTAGAAATGGTGTGACAATAAACCTCAGATGGTTTGGCCGGGCGTCAAGCCACCGCACGCTTCAAAAGAGGAGCTTAATTCAAGTGCCCCGTTGATTACTTCGATGCCTTTGTACGAACATATGGTAGCGTACCAAAGAAATTGCTTTGAGAATTATGCTTAAAGGACTGGTCTGCAGTTGGCCTGGCAGCTACTGATATGGTCGTCCCTTATTGTCGCGAATTCATGGATGAAGTGTTTGAAGGGTGCATGGGTACTCTTGCGCTATCAATCGACAATCGGAAAGTGGCGGCACACTGGGCCATGATTGGCGTACGGCGGAGGAAATAACCGTTGATCAGCACCACGCTTGTTGTTGACGAGCTTTTTAAAGTATCAGAAATCAAGATAGCGAACCCTGCGGCCATACCGGCTGTCGATGGAAAATATCACTCATGATTCTTAGACTCGGAAGACGGAAGACTTCTATCAAAAGGATCTACAGACCCTTGAGATCTCCCAAAGAGAGTGTCGCTGGCGTCAAACTTATTTATGTTTGTCGAGGACCCTGAGGGTACCGCTGCACAGCGGGAGGGTTGAGGGGCGGGGAAAGAAGGTACTGGACTGAGAATGTTGGCAGATGTTTGTTGAGGGGCGGAAAAGCGTACGTAGACGATCTAGGGGAGCGCCAAAAGCCCCAAGTGCATGCACTTTTATGCACGCTGCAAGGATGGCGTCCCTCTGTACGTAGGCGGCATGCTTAGATGTAAAGGATTTGCGTGGGAATTGCTAAGGATTGCGTGTGTCAGACGCTGGCTTCCAGGCCTACCTTCCTTTGGGGTAGTTATCTGTGATTGTTGCCTTAGTGAGCTGCGAACAGCAAGCACGCCCATTGGCTTTGTTGTGATCCGACAATTGCCAATTTTTTAGTGGCCACCCCACTCCGCATTCGCTCCCCAATTTTCACTCCGCTAGCCGGACAATAGCCATATCTTGTTCGATTACTACCGTACTACTTGCATCCATAATGAATTTCCTCTTCCTCACCGTCTCCTACACCTCATCGCCCTCCTCCTTCCTCTCAATAACCTTGGGTAACCGCAAAATCCTCATCGCGGTCTCGGTAGAGCATTTGCCTTGTCAATACACGATAATCCAGGCGGGCTGAGCCGGACTTTTGCCCCCAAGGAAACACGAAGGATCGGGAAGAGATAACTTGCTCTCTTTGTTCTCAATCCTTCACTTGCACACTCCTGCGGCTCCGGGGACTTCCACCATCAGGTGCATATTCCCGAAACCGTTAGCTTGCTCGAGGAGAGTCAGCTTTGTTTGGTACCAGAGCACCCATTATCACACCACTTTCTCCCGGAAAACCCTTCATTGGGGCTCTTCCACTGTAAGTCCTGCCATACCAGACCGACATCAGATCTTTCAACGCATGAGACATGTTGTCTGGAAAGTGTCCGGAAGCCAATGGAGAAAGCTTTCACACTTTTGCTAATGCGCCTTCCTCGACAGATCCTCTGTGTTACTACCTAGAAACCTACAAGTTTGACACCTCGGACAACATCACAAACTTATGTACATATTAATATATTCGGCTCGACCCCTACCATCACACAGAAGAGACTATCGTACGGATGCCGTACACACCACCGTCAGTGCAATCACCGGTTGCTTCTCACCCTGTAACTCCGGCCCTCAGTCGCTCTCATTCGTATACCAAGGGTTATCAGCAAGATAAATCGGCTCCAAGTCATGGCACTGGGCAAGGTCTACCTCACTCGACTTCCTCCCGAGCATACCTAAACAAACACCGTCGAAGTCCATCCATCTCGAACTCACCCGGCTTCAGCACAAGTCTATCTACGGCTGAAACAACCGGCTTTAACACAGGTCTATCTACGCCTGAAACAACCCCCCAAGAGCCTAGGAGCTCTGACAGTGATGACGCCGACAACGAGTCGCGTAGTACGGGAAAGGCACGACCAGCTTCTGCGGAAAATCTGATCGTCTCCACAGAGATTTCACCCCCAGCTTCACCCTTGACCTCGAGCGACGATGAAGCTACAGCAAGGCGAGGGAGAGTTAGGGATGTCGCAAATTTGGCCGAACTACAAGCGGCCATTAGGATAATCGAGCAACATCGAGCAGGTTCTCCGGACAAGGACGCAAGCGAGCAGACAAAAAAGGCGAGGGTAGCCCTGGGTCTTCCAAGACCACGGATAGACCCCAGCAGCAAAGATAATCACTCGCAGCCAGAGCCCTCGCCTAGTCTACCCTTGTCGGCTGGCGCTCGAAAAATCTCGCATTCAAGGTCGAGCACAGAGACTAGTGCCTTCTTCGACTTCCCTCGCACCAAGTTCGAATCACCTGGACGGAGCACCTCTGATAGCGATGCGGACGATGCCGAGGATGAGGACCTCCCAGTTAAACCGCCATTGATCCGAAAGAAGTCCGGTGAACTGGTTCGGCCCGCTCTAAGGGCACCGTCACTGAAGAGAAGACCGTCAAGCATGCCGGGCACTCCTGTATACTCCAAAGCTGTGCACTTCCAAGACAACAGCCTGGAGCATGTTCGTCATTTTCTGCAAGTGGACCGCCCTATCGCCGTCAGCGCTGGCTCTTCACCAGTCGAATCATCCTACGAAGATGATGCTGAGTTCCCATTCGGCAGTGGAGATGCAGATTCTCGTTCACCTCCATTTGATTGGGAGATCCGGTTGACTAATTTCCCTCACAATACCCCCGAGCGGAACGCATTGCCAGTCAGGACTGAGTCGGTATATCTATCGCCAGATAAGAAAATGCTCATGGGCTCGGTGATAGTCCGCAATCTTGCCTTCCATAAGCTGGTTGTGACAAGATTCACCCTTGACTACTGGAAGACAACGTCCGAAGTCGTGGCGGAGTACAACACCAACGTCCGCCAAAAGCAGGTAGAAGACGGCTGCGATCGTTTTACTTTCAGTATCAAGCTCGAAGACCAGGCCAATCTTGAAAACAAAACACTTTTCTTCTGTATCCGATATAATGTCAATGGGCAGGAGTATTGGGACAATAATAACTCAATCAACTACCAGGTTGACTTCACAAAGAAGTACAAGTCACAAAACGGCAAGCAAGGCAATCAAGGGAATATTTCGCGCCAACTCAACTCTCTACCTAGAAGCAAACCATCTTCGAGCGTCGGTCAAAGGCCTCGCAGTATGCCTTCTTTTGACGACTTCGGCAACATGGCATCACCTTACGAATTTTCGTCATTTCCCCAGCCATCTTCCATGGTGGGTGAGTCGCCGATACGTTTTAAGAGCAAAACATCTGCAAAAGACATTGTTCCAGATGCTCCAGGGCGCCCGAAAAGCTCGGCTAATCAACAGGCTTTTGGAAATAGATACGACTTTGGTGCTTCATTGTCCGCGACCATCCAAGCAGCTAACATTGCATCTGGTGACCGAAGTGGGCTTCCTTTGAAGGACACCAACCAGAGCGGAATTGGAAGGCAGCCATCATCGCTGAATAAAGATGCTGGTGCAAATGCGGTGAACAAAGCTCAATCCTCCCTAGGCCCAGAGAGCAGAGGCAAGGCTGGGGAGCCAAGCCAACATCATGTTCCTAAGCCAACTGCCTTAGCCACGGACAAGCCTTCCCTACAGTCCTCTTCCTACCACGAACTGCTCGACAAATACTGTTTCGTACGTTCTGGATCTAAAAGGGAGTCTCAAGAACTAGTTCGCTAATGTTTTCCTCTAGTTTGGATCTGGGAAGCCATCCACTTCTTCACAGCTTTCCCCGTCCTCTCAACCGGCTAAGCCTGTACCTGCCCAGACAGATGGTGCCTCGGATGGCTCCCCAAAATCTGAAAATGCTTCCGGGAAGGGATCGGCCTTGTTGGGCTCTTCACCAACTCAGGATATGATGCCAATTGCTGATGATGTGGCGTCTTCCTCGAAAATTAAAAGCCCTCGCATGTCCAGATCTGCATCTCCTGCTACTGGATCGTCGATGGGTTCCCGGGCGGCCTCTCCTGCCTCGTTTGGATACCCGTACCAGACGATGCAGAGAGGGCTCTTTGATAGTCATGCGCCAACTGCCATTCGTGGATAACCGAATACGGCTGAAAGATGACGCAGAATGCAGCTTTCGGAAGAGCGATATCTTTTGTTGACCTGTCTGGCTGGAATGGGGCCACGCTCGCTTTGACAGATATACATCGCCCTCTGCCCTGGATTGAAGGTATGGGTCGGCGGCCGTGATTGAGCTATGCGTATGCGTCTACGAACTTTTACGTGCATGGAAAGTAGCATCAGTCTTGTACTTTGAAGCGTTGTTTGGAGCGTTCATCCTGTCTGGCGTCGGTCCCGTCCTGGAGAGGCATTCTGCACTCGGACCGATTATTCATTCTTGCGAAAGAGCTTCATGAGTTTGTCTAGGAGGAGAAAAGTCAATACAATAGAGCAAGCGATGGCGTTTGTTTTCCTGTCATATTGGAAGGGGTGTAAATGCATGGGGTGCTGTCCAAAGACTTGTACAGTGCTTGCAAGGCGTCCGGTGTTCTACATGCATATGCATGTGTACATGCTATTCGGTGTGGTTTTACTCAAGCCTACCTTTAGGTATATAGAATTAGTAAATGCTCTATTTCGAACAATCGTACACCGTGTAGGTCAAATGTTCAGTGTCTTGATCGGCGCAGATCGGACCCAGAACCAAGCTTTCCAGCATCCAATCACCACATCGCCTGTCCACCACCACCTCTAATACCACCACCAACACTACACAGTCGTGCACTATCACCAACTTTCCTCAGACATCTATCTAGACTGATCTGTGCACCCTACCATAATTCAGCCAGAACAATCGAACCGTAATCCTCCATCTCGACCGACGGTCCCAAAATAACTATCTCCAAGACAGATGTGGTGCATGACGTAGATTAATTACGGCAGCGAGGAAAGCGATTCAAGACAGCAATGTTGATAGATCATGGGAATGACGGGTTGATACGAAGGAACATGCTGGGTAATTGCTGTTATGCGGTCCTTGAGGAGCGTAGCAGTTCATTAGCACGGCAGGAAATGTACGCCGTTCTCTGGACTTCTGTGCTTGGTGAAAGACTCGTCCGATATCTACAGCATAGCTGGCGCTTTGCGAATATGTCATGGCTGACAGCATTGAGGTGAGAGAGGAGAAGCTGACTATTCCTCCTTGTATCCGAGATAGCCACCAAGGCTCTTTCAAACAGCTCCGCTGCTCTGGGGAACAACGTCGACACGCATTGAAACCAGCATGTCCTAAAACCCAGTCAGAAGTGCGAATATCTATGATTGAAATTAATGTCTCAGTATGGCTGGCGGCATTGACCTAACACCCGTACGCTTACAGTATATTTTCCGCTGATATGTCATAGCTATGCCCTTGTTAAGGTGCCGACTATGGGGACTCAACAACACAACTGTTACACGCCAACGATGACACCATAGGATGTAGGCGTGGTAGCAGCAGCTGATGCACGCCACACGGATCTCAAGGCCTACGGATGGAGCTAAAGACGACATTGGTGACAGCCCACAGGGCTAAATCAAAAGATGTAAAGAAGCGTACCTTATGCAGTGGCAGGGTTTCAGAACAGGGATTCCCGCGCCGCTGGTTGTTATACCTCGTTTCGTGGAATTCGCTTCAATAATCCTGCTTCATCCACCTTTGCTTCACCGTCGCTTGTCAGATTATATCAAGCTTTTCAATAAGCGAAAGGATAAAGCCGCTCGCTATGACATTTTTAGCCTGCATGCACATATATCTCCGATTCTCCGTGCGATCAACTGTGCAAGGAGTGAAATCATGAAGATCTTCGCCTGTTGCGTATTACTGTCAGTTGTCGCTGCTTCAAATTTGAATGCCTCATCCTCAACAGTGCCTTTAAATGACTCAAAATTGATTTATCCATTCACCAATGGCACTTTGCAGCGCCAAGATCACTGGCCACCATTGCCGTATGTCTACGCTATAGACCCAGACCTGTCCATATATATGACCCAGTATGGCAACCTCCTCGCAGAATCCCAAGAAGAAGTCGCGTTGGCAGCTTTGGTCGCCATTGAAAATCAGATAACCACTGAGGGGGGCTCAGACGACGAAATTTTTGCAACAATATTTAGTGAACACGGGGTGTTTGTTTCCTTTCAAAAACCAGCAAGTGCCACGCTGCCATTCAGGAGATGGATGGCCGCCAAAGCAATTCATACCGTCCAGAATCTGATGATCTTCTACGGGGCGAAGAATCTGCCCTCAGTCAAGGTGCTTCTGGGAAAAGAAGTATTATCACACTTCAGTGTACACTTTCTCATTCACCCTGGCGGCATACCTCCACCGCCCCTGATTTCGGTATTGAACAACTCGGAAACCGCTTCCACTGACCTCATCGCGAGAAGCAACGTCTCAACTAGCTGGCCACCAGTACCTTACACATTCCGAATCAAGGACACTTTACAGATGACCATATTTGAATGGGGACTTGACTTCACCGCATCAAAACAGGATGTACTTGATCGTATAGAGAGGATTGAAATGAATATCCTGCGGAGGGCAGGACCTGATGAACTCCTGCCGACTGTCGTTTTTGCATCTGACGGGGTTGCTGCTGTGTTTGGAGCAGTTCGATACCCTTCACTTACAATTACACATTTGCAAGCTGCACAGGCGGTAGGTGCTGTTTACAGTCTCATTGAAAAGTATGGCCCACGGAGAATAGATGATGCTGAAATTTACATGGTCGGGCTAAGGCTTATGTCGTTTAAATTGAAGTCCTCGACACATGCTAGCGGAAACGGGACATCATATGTAACACTGGGCTCACCATCCAACGACTCGGTACCCACTACTCCTGCACTTGTCGCCAGGAGCAATATGACCTTAAGGAACACGAACATGGCTGATGAACCGTGGCCATCTCTGCCTTTCACTGTCAATGTCGAGGACAACTTGGATGTAACCGTCCTCGAATACGGTGCCGACTTCCCAGGCTCGAGGCGATATGTACTACAAGCGCTAGAAACAATAGCAGAGATTATCACCAAGCGGTCCAGCAGGATCATCAGTACTCAACGACTATCATACAGTCCTGTCACGATTGCTTTCGACCGTATTACTGGGCAAGGGCAAGGTGCTCCGCTCTTAAGAACCCAGGCTACGATGGTGCTTGAAGCGATAAGGAAGTTGATGCAAGACCATAAGCCGAGGGAACTTACTCGAACTGAGATATCTGTGGGAGGTCAAAAGGCTATGGGTCTATCCTTGAAGCTTTATTTTGCACCAGTCGATACCGGGAACACAACTATGGAGATAAGAGACACACCCACGGAAATAGGGAACACGACTCTGAATATAGGGAACACTGCTAGCGAACTGGAGAGCGCAAGTACTGATACAGGGACTTTTTAACCCTTGCCACCATCAAAAACAATGTAAATATAAAACATCATCTCAACCCCAAAGAATTGAGATCTTACGGCCAAGGCTAATGCTGCACCCCAAAAATTCCAGTCCTAATCTCTACTATCAAATGGGCGAAAATACAGCATATTTTACATCTCAAATCAATTTGAATATTACAATATCACCACCAAAACAAACGCACTCTTCGCTCCTTTCACCCAGCCATCACACCAAGCTCTCTCCTCCCTCCTCCAGCCATCCAATCCCATTCTCACCTGCCACCCTTCCTCGCTTGCCCTCCCCTCCTCCACAGCTACAATTGCCCTACCCAACCCTTCAGCGCTGCCCTATTCATTCTACCCGGCCTCCTCCCTTTCCCCTTCGCACTAACCCTATCTCCCAAATCCCCAAAAAGGTAAGAAAAAGATACAACAATAAAGACTCCTCTCTTCTCCAAGTTATCTACCTAGGCCCGCTATCAACCAAAAACCCACGGCGTGAATCTCGCTCTCTTATGTACACTTTACTGGTAAGTATGCAACTCACCGTCTATACATTACCTATGTCTATCATCTACCCAGCTCCCTCCTCCTCCTTCAACCTTTTCCCCTTTTTACTCCTCCCTTCCTTCTATCCTCCCTTTTACCTCACCCCATCTCCAGCATCCATTCAGCGCTTCCTACCTCTCAAGAACTCCTCTATCTCTTCCATGTACTAGCTAAGAACTGGGCAGGGAATGCCACACATTTAAGCTAAGGGATTTCTAGAAGTCTTGAGATATTGATGGGAAAAGAAGGGGTATGGGTAAGGAATTATGGATGGGTGGGTGGGTGATAGATGGGTCGGGGGGTGGAAAGAGGATTGGGGGGAAGGAGGAAGGAGGGGAGGAGAGGAGGAGGGAAGAGGATCGTGGAGAGGAGGGGATTGTAGGGGATCGTGAGGGAAGAGAAGTGGGTGTGAGGTTTTGAGAGAGGGTGTTTAGGGTGTTGGTGGTGGTGTGGTGGAGGCTGGATGATGTTTTGGATGATATCTTGGATAGGAGGGCGAGAGAGGGAGCTTGGTGGGAGGTGGTAATGGTAGATATTCTAGAGTTCGTACGAAGCTCATTTGTTGAGTAAGGTGTGGTATATTAAATTACGGTATTACGAGGAGCTTGGAAGTTGTATTGATGGAGTCTTTGGTAGTGTGTTTGCATGACTGTATTGTTGAATTATTATTTTCACTTCATTTCCGAGATTGATCACATATTGGTAATGAGAGCATTATTCTTCTCTTATACGTTCTCGAACGCTTACTGTTTATATTTGAAGTCCCATGTACTACTGCTCTACTTTCATTCTGATGTCTGAGGTTCTATTTGGTTGAGCAGGGGCTATGCTAATTATTTTTGGGGAGATATCTAATTTGTAGAAGATATATAAGTCGTGATTCAGGAGTCATCAAGAATCATGTGCACGGTAATTGTGGAAATCTTTAGCGGAAGAGATCTGGAAGGAACGAATGGGGCTAGCTAGATAGCTCTGCAGTCTTCTCTGTCTGCCGGTTTGGCCTGCCTGCTGAGATTATCGGAGTGCTTTGCTGACTAAGGGAGGCTGAAAGTGTAACAGTATGATATTGTCTCGGACCCCGACAATGAGCCATCCTTGACTTGGGTACGCAGAGTACGTTCGCCTTACTATTCGGCCTGACGTACGCCTCGCTCCTGCACTCTCGTTCTTTACTTGGCAACTCAAGCTTTGAATAATTTTCGTACGTGCATGTCAGGCCATCTCAGATCTCAAGCAGAACAATGCCACGCGTCCCCTCGCACCTTCCTCTCTCCATCTTTCCATTTCCTTAATTCTGCCATTGTGACTCACATTAACGCCAACACCGGACTTTCAGTGTGCGTAGTGGTTACATAACTTGCTCAATCCCAGCGTGGCGGCGCAGGTTTTCACGAAATGGGGAGCAATGCCAAGCAGTGAGGAAAAGCTTACCAGCTAACTTGAGAGCATCAAATTTTGTCCGCAACATTCGTATGGGCACATATGATGAAGCCTACTTGATGCTTGCTTGGTCTGCTAAGAGATATTGATCAATTAGAGGATTGGAGAGACCTATAGCTGGTTTGTACGGGACAATCGCCTTTGTACTGACTTGTCTCCAATTGATAGCTTTCGATAGTAGAAATATACTTACGCGTAAGACTCTCAAACTTGCTCATCCATTACTGGAAACTTGAGCAAGGCGTCAGCCTCTGCGGTGCATTCGCAGTCGTTCCCCTTGGCCCACAGTGAAAAATTTTCACAATGAGCAGATTGTGGCGGAATCCCCAGGGCATAAGAGCAGGCCTGTGGCCCCCCGCTCTGGTTTTTCTCCCACCATCGTACACATCACGCTGGTAGACATACCCAAGATTTCCATAGAACTTCAGGCTTTTTACCATAGATTCTCGCAGTATACACATGCACAACCTTGCTTAGAGTCAATTATCAGGGTTATTAAGCTGATATCAGTAAGTCACAACCTTTACTTATCCCTAGCATTCGCCGATTGTTGGGTTTTGCAACCCGGATTTCCCTTCGTCAAGAATAAATCGAGCCTTAAGTCTTTCTATGTTATGGTTATCAGTCCCTAAGTTTAAACTTATTAGCACTTACATCTTCTTACCATTGCGTTGCTTTTAGGTTATCGAACCCGGCATTTCGGTGTTTATTACGTAGTATTACCATAGCATACCTCGTATTCCCAGTAATTCTACCTTTGACAGCGCTATGGCTTCGGTTGGTAGCATGTTTGGGGCGGGTTGGAGGAGGGCTGGACCAGTGACATCTCATCGTTTTGAGGTAGCAAGTGTAGCGAGGTTGCGTCATGCGAGGATGGAAAGTCTGAAGGGAGTTGAGAGGAAGGATGATCAGATGATGGATCTTTGTTATCAGTACCACCGCAAGATGGATCTTTCTCGAAAGGCAGACAGCATGGACCCTAGTCTCACGGATGATGAACCCCCAAAGAAGATAGTGAAGCGAGCAATCAAAGAAGAAAAGGAAACATGTGATTTGTACGATCATGGCAGGCATATGTACAGGATACAAGTTTTGAGACAGTTTTTGCCAAATCTAGCGGCTTTGCCTGAAGAAAAAGTGCTCTCATACTCAGTTTTCACGGGGGTTCAAGGGCCTAAATTCCGCAGCGTCCGTGCCTACCTGGGCAAACCTGAAAATCTTTCATCTCCTTGGGAAGCCAATTATCAATCAAAGTGGCGATATGAGGAGGACTTAAGTCTATTGCTCCAGGACTTCGAAGCGAAGTCACGACATCAGTTCGCAGTGACCGGAAAATGGCCTAAGCAGGCCGAGGTGGGAGCGCTTCTCTTGGCCAGTAAGCTGAGAGGAAAGGAATGGAGGAAGGTGAAGAACAATGGGACCTATATGGAGAGTCTAGATAATGCATGGAGGGCTAAGATAAACGATTTCAGAGAAGAGAGGGTTTTCCAGGTGGTCTGGGAATACGTTGCGGGAATGTCAAGAGAATGGGACAAACAAAGACATCCTGAGAGCTACGACACCCCCAAGGCCCACATTCGCCTTAAGCCCATTCCATCAACACAAAGGAAACAGCGGTTCATTGACGTCGACGAATTCACGAAAATCAAGCGCCATGACGGGGTCGATCTTGACAGATGGCCAATCCGCCGACCCACCAATGAGTTCGACACATACCGTAGTTAGGAAAGGACAAGCGGTGGACGATGAAAGGGAAGAGGAAGAGGGCGGGCGGGCAGGCGGGCACAAGAACTTACCCTCTCTCTCCACTCATCACACCACCGAAACAGCACATACGGACTCCGACCCATTTGCAGAGCGACCGTGACAAGGCCAATCAACCATACATCATCGAGCCTTATGCGGACCGGATACCACACCCCTGGCGACCGTACGGGCACCTTAGCACCATTAACCCTCCCCTATGCGGACCAGAAACCACACCCCTGGCGACCGTACGGGCACCTTACCTCCCTTTCTCCGCCCAATGCGGACCGGATACCACACCTCCGGCGACCGTACGGGCACCTTACCGCCATTAACCCTCCCTGTGCGGACCAGAAACCACCCATCTGGCGACCGTACGGGTGCCTTACCTCCCTTTCTCCACCCAATGCGGACCTGGACCATCCCCCCAGACGACCGTACGGGTAGTCTCTCACCACAACCACGCCTTATGCGGATCTGGATTCCTCCCCACAGACGACCGTACGGGTATCTTACCACCACAATCGCACCTTATACGGACCAGATACAACCCACCTGGCGACCGGACGGGTACTTTACCGCCCTTTTTCCGCCCAATGCGGACCTGGACCATCCCCCCAGACGACCGTACGGGTATCTCTTACCACCACCACCGCACCCAATGCGGATCTGGACCTCCCCCCGGACGACCGTACGGATATTCTTCCCGCCACGATCACGCCCTATGCGGACCTGGACCATCCCCCAGATGACCGTACGGGTATTCCCACCACCATCATCATACCCTATGCGGATCTGGACCCACCCACCAGACGACCGTACGGGTGATCTTCCGAGCATGACCACACCCTATGCGGACCTGCACCATCCCCCAGACGACCGTACGGGCTGATTACCACCAATACCGACCACACTCCGCTCTTCGATCCTCAGAAGAACAGCATATACGGGGTCAGACCTATGCATGACCGACCGTGACAAGGGCACTTACCACCACCACTCCCACAAACATCGGTAACGTCCCGCAAAAACCATCCACTCAAGGCGGATTCCACTCCCTACAAACACACCGCCTTGGGCCTACCAGCTCGATAAGTGCAGCATAAACGGACTCAGACCAAAACATGAGGACCGTACCAAGGGCACTTACCACCACAACTCCTACAAACATCGGTAACGTCCCGCATAAAACATTACCTACCTCCCTACCTCCCACATCAAACAAACAAACCCACTAAAAACCAAAAACCACCAAATCAAAGAACCACAACAAACAATCACACGGTTCGCAAACCCAAAGAATACAAATTTCCCACCATCCCGAGCGTTAAGACCAAGGGCTCTGGTGGGAGGCGCTGAACAGGGTAGCGCCCCCTCGGCTATAGACTGATACCTTTTCGTGGTGCTGAGGATAAGTAGACTTGCTTGCAAGTTGAAACCAAAATCAGTCTGGGGTATGTGCCCCCAATCAAAGTCCTTTCTTTAATTTTTGTTGCTACATAGCAAGATTCTTTCCACTAGACCAACGAGAAATTCTTCGCAGTTGCTTGATATGTAAGGGGAATGGCTCTGAAAATGCGCTTAGATAAATAGATATTCCATAGATTTAATATACTTACTCTACATTCCGATCTGACTTGCGTGTGCCAGCTTCACATCACTTCTAGATGATTCAGCAACAACAGTGGTGTCCGAGATAGCTGTTGGCTCCGCATGCCCAGCAGGCCAGAATATCGGGTTTTTGGGTCAGACGACTCGCGACTATTTTTTAAAGTAGCTGGGGCATACGCTTCTTTCTGTAAGCATTGCTCACCCTTACATGATAAAGATGCTGTGAGGGTAAAACTGGGGGGCTGTTATTCTTTTTCTGCCGCTGATCCGCCCCCCGAACATCCCCCGGTAGAACTACCCTATGCTCTCGTGCGGAGCCGCTCCGCACGCTTGCCAAGGGCTCATTTCGGGTATCACAAAATTTAAGGCAGTACTTTCTCCACCACAGCGCAGCTGATGGGAGATGGAAGCAAAAACAAAGGCATTTTAAATGAGCGCCCCACATCAGCTACTCTGAATGTTCTACTTGTTCTCTTAAGAGAGCACAAAAAGTTGAGTGGAGATGCCCGGAATCGAACCGGGGTCGGAACGGATTTGCGTGACCACAACGTTACGTGATACCACTACACCACATCTCCCTCGAGAGGATCTAAGTCCTGGAGGTTAAATGCATATTTTACTATATAAATCCATATTCTTGAGATCACTAAATGTTTTAGATTCCATCCATTTCTTCTATCTACACCGATCGTAATAGATCAAGTCTCTTAGATCTGCACGCTTGAACATTCCATGTGAATGACGCTCTCTACGCATAGTAGATCTTATCATCATTGATGTTTCTACAATCTGTTTGCAATCGTACCTTCTCTCCTATAAGAGAACAACGGCTCCTGAAAGGCCTCTCGCAGCTTTCAAATGCCTACATACATTGATGTACCAAAGATGGCTAAATCCTCTCTGAATACTTCTAGGCCGGAACAAATGAACCCTCACATTCTAATCAATCTTCTCACAACTCATAGGTCTCTCTACTATAAATAGGCAAATCCCTTTGCATATCATGGACTAGTTAGGCAAACACTGTGATGACGAGGATGGCGCAGACGCATAAGCCACCATGAAACGACGGGGCGAACGGGGCGCACAGTCAGTTCCAAACTTGCTAGGAGCAATTGCACGACGGAAACAAGGACAACTGAGCAGGATCAGCGTTCGTGGGTGACCGAGTTAGCGCACGTCGGCGGACATTTTAATGAGCAGTCAACCAAGCAAGGTTGAAAGAGTTGTGGAGGTGTGTTGGCGAGCTTGGCGCCTGAAATCTCGGCTCGGCCGAAGGTCTTAGAGAAAGATCCGCCGGGCTGCGGTTGGGGTTTAGTTGCGGCTGGGCAAGAGCTCCATTTGTACACCGTCCCCCTGCAGATAGTAAGCAAGTCGCTGTCAGGCGAGAGTCCGCCTGCAACCATAATTGCTAATGTAGACATGTTGATTGGTTAATGTCTTCGTTCGCCGACCATCACCCTTGGCTGCTGAAATAAGAATGAACTTGTCCTCTTGTTTTCCTACCATCTATTTGCATTCGACATCGTCTTGTATTATGACTAGATAATAGAGCGTACGCTTTCCTACCTTCTACTACAGCTTCTTGGAATTGTTTCGCACGATGGCGCTGTTTCTTGTGTTGATCTTGCATCTCGTTTGTACGCCTTGTCCCTATCATCTCGAAAGAACGCGCCTCGGCGAAGCTAGTTTGAGCTAATGAAGTGTACATTGCTACAGCTTTCTCACGCGTTGTATCTGGTAATGACGCTCAGTTTTACGACTGTTCTGCCAATCTTGGCTTTGCATTGTCTACCGCTTCAAATGGGTCATCAACAGACCTCCTCTTTCAGATATCGGCGCCTCAAAGCGCAGGCTGGGGCGCTGTGGGCATTGGAGATAAGATGGACGGTGCTCTCATGTTCATCATGTATCCGTCAACCCATGAAGATCGTATGTGGGGAAGCTTGCCAAACTCATTTGGAAATTCATTGACGATTCATCAAGAGGTGACCCTGAGTGTCAGATCGACCAGGTAAGATAGTTCAGAGTATACAAGTAATGCACTCTAATGCACTCTCTCTAGCTCTCACAATACACCAAGTCCTATATCAGCTACTGAACTTTCCACCATCGATCTTACGCTGCAATCCTCAAGCATCGTGAATTCAATCATGACAGCCAACATTATCTGTCGAAACTGCAATGGTAAATCCGGCGGTGCCTCATTCAACCCGACCTCAACAAAGCAACCCTGGATCTGGGCAACTGGGCCTGGTGATTCAGGTGGCAATGCAATAGCTTCCGATTCTCAAGATGCTAACATCAATCAACACAACAATTACGGTCCGTCAAGATCGAAGTCTCAGACCATCACAGCCAACTAACACGATATGCACAGGGATATTCTTCGTAGACATGACCTCCACAAAAATCAACTCCTCAACCACCATCCCCACCATCTCCGGCACAGCAGACATTAACGTCAAACCGCTCCCATCCTCAGTTCCAGTCCTAATTATCATCCACGCCATCTGCCTCGGCGGCTCATTCATTCTCCTCTTCCCCCTCGGCATAGTCCTGTTACGCTGGTTCAATAAAGTCAGATTCCACTGGATGATGCAAATCTTTGCCACAACGGCATGTATATTCGGGCTCTTCTTCGCCATTGCTTTCAGTGCTCTGGATCCCGAGTACAATACTTTCAACCAGGGGCATCAGATCATTGGTATTGTTGCTGTAGTGGCATTAGTAGTGCAAGCCGTGTTGGGATATCAGCATCATCAGGGGTATAAAAAGTACGGGCAACGCACTTTGATAACCCATTCGCATTTGTGGTTGGGCCGAGTAGCCATTGTGCTCGGAATGGTCAATGCAGTACTGTAAGTCAAAACCTTCCTCTCTTACGGCATTTCTTCATCTATTCCCGTCCTCCCCCCTACACTAATCCACCAACATCTACTAATCCTATCAGTGGCTTCGCCCTCGCCGGCTCCACCGCCGGCTCAATAGCCATCGCCATTGCCGTCATCGTTATGATCTCCGCCACCCTCGCCATCCTATGGTTCGCCGCCAAACGACACCGTTCCACAGCAATACCAGGACATTCACCTGCAGACTCAACAGGACCACCGAGTATCAATCTGAGCGGGTACAACACACCTCGGCCTGATAGGGATGGCTACAGTGGTCCACCCAACCCGCCCAGTCATGCTGGGAATGGCTACTCGGGTTATCCGCCTCGTAATGACGGAAATGCTTACAATGGTGGCTACAGTGGGTATAATACTCCTCCAAATGCGTCTAGGAACGATGTCGGGGCGGAGCAGCAGGCACAAGGGAGGGTGTTCGTGTAATAAGATTAGAACATTTTCTGGGGTCCGGCGCTGCAAAGTCATTGCATTGGCATTGGCAATGAACAGGGGGGGTAGATTTGGGAGCATAGACATCGTGTTTATTCTCATTTTCGACTTATGCATGGAATGGTGCACATAAGGGAAGAAGGATAGAAAGCAATCCTAGTCGATAGATGTGCTATGTCATGTACGTCTCGCACGTCATTCACCTTACCTTACCTTATCTCCCACAAAAACTGTCCTGTCCATCTTATGGACGAACGAACGAACGAATGAATAAAAAGATGAATAGATAAATAATATACAGTCCTCCCCTCCATCCCCTCCATCCCCTCCATCCCCTCCATCCCCCCCTCCCTCTCCCTCTCCATCCTCTCCATTCCCCCCCCTTCTCCCCCCCTCCATTCCCTCCCCTCACCCCCTCCCCCCCCCCCTCATCCCCTCCCCCTCAACCAAAACCCCAGACCCCTTCAACAAACCATCCCATCCCATCCCCTCCTCTAACCATCTCCTCTCACCGGAAACGAAGACCAGAATTCGAAACAGAAAATAAAATCAAGAGACGGAAAACAGAACCTGAAACGGAAATGGGAATAAACCAAAAACGAGAGAAGAAACAGAACCTGAAACAAATATGGAAACAGAAAAGGGAATTAGAGATGGGAAGGGGGAGGGGAAAACGAAAAGGGGGGCGAAAAGGGGGGGATGGGAATGGAGATGGGAATGGAAGAGGATATAGGAATGGAATGGAAGGGGCTAGGGCTAAGGCTAAAGGCTGAGGTAAGGCCAAGGTGCAGGTGTAGGTTGTAGGATGTAAATGATGGATGTAAGATGTAGGATGTAGGATGTAGGATGTAGGATGTAGGATGTAGGATGTAGGATGTAGGTGTAGGTGTAGGATGTAAGTGATAGATAGGGAAAATTCTGAGGCGGAGATGGAGGGGCCTATGGAGGGAAGGCGGGGAGGAGAGAGGGGATGATGGTCAGGTTCTATAAGATAGACAAGGAAGATAAAGGGAGATACGGTTAGGAGATGCTTGCAATTTTTCTCTTCAAGTCACTGCTTCGTATGGATGTCGGTAGTCATCCAAAGCGTATCAAGGTGGATATGACTGATGAGTGGGAGTAGGAATTTGGGGTTGTATAGTATTTTTATTCGGTGCATGCGCTTGGTGGTGCGTGATGGTTAGTAGGGCTGTGGAGATCCTAAGAACAGGTATGTAATCACGAAAAAAAATTTTGAGCGTGTGGATGTGGATGCAAGATCATGATGCCATTGTGCTTGCTTCCTATATGAGCTGCCTGATCTAGCGACATCAATGCACCGATATGCCCGTCTGTCTACCAAATCCCCGTCCGTGCTAAAATGAGGTACAATAAAGAATGGAAAAAAAAGTCTAGCTACTGTAGCATGAAGAGAAAAATGTGTCGTTACAAAAAAGAAGCGAATGGCCATCTTCCCCCGGAAGCGTGCCTCTCAAAGCTATCCTCTAGAGAGCTCGAAAGTAGTGGTGGTAAGTGAAGTGCAGTTCCTCCACGGTCTGCCTGCCCATACATGCTTTTCCATCAAGTGATTCGTGACATGATCCTTGTGGTCCCAGACCACCCCTCGACGCCGTGGTGCTATGCTGAGTTTTGGACTATGGTGGCTTACATGGTAGCGTAGTGGAGACCGAGGTCGGAGATGGATCCATCGCCATTGACGAAGCTGTTGTCAGGGGAGACGTAGCCGTATCTCTCGATCATGGGATCGTTGTCCATTTCGGGTACGACGATGTCCAGGAAATCCTTTTGGGCTTGAGCGTCGCAGTTCAAGCTGAAGTTGTCGACCCAGACCTTGAGGTCGATGCCGTACTGGGAGCTGTGGTTCTGGGCAATCTCCTTGTAGGTGTTAATTGTGCCCCAGAAGGTGTCGGCTAGCTCTTGAGCTGTAGCTTTACCGCAATCGCTGAACCAGTGACCTGAGACCCAGCCGATCTTGCAGCCGAGCTGGGCGCATTCATCTAAGAAATCGTTTTGCCATTGGTAGTCCCAAGGCATGCCAAGAGTTCCAGGGGAGCCAATGGTGACACCGTAATTGACGGCCCAGGGTTGCATCAATGTCATGAATTCATCAGCACCCTCCTTAGCGTCCATGGTGAAGCCCTGGTCGTTGTTTGTGTTAGCCTCTCCAAAGCTGAGGAAGAAATTCTCGGTTCCTAAATTGATCGCTTGCTCAGCGTTGGTTGTCCATGGGTGAGGTGGATTGTTCGGTAAGGATTCGTCGGAGAACTTGTCATAGCACTGAGGAACAAATTGAAATTCACTGCTAAGGTTTATTGGAGGCGACGAGTATTGGTTGAGGACCCATGAGATTTTTCCTGGGTTGGCATTGAAGGCTTTGGGGTAAGCCTCATTCCCTACATCAATGAAGAGACCGCGCTTACTACCTGGAGGCTTGGGTGATGTCTTGCCCTCTGGTCCAGATGAGCCCGAGGGGTATGGCGTAGCCGAGAGAGATGTCACGCTAACAGTCCAGGCGCTATTAGGAAGAGGAGTTGTTTGAAGGACTGTTTCGAAAGTAGGTGATACTATAGGTTGGAAACCCTCAACAACTGGCAAAGCTGTTAGTGAAAGAGATGCTGTCAACTTGGGTACTGTGTCGTCTTCAGCAACTGGCACTGATGTTGGCGAAGTAGCAGGTGCTGCCGATGATGCTACTGGAGCAAGTGTTGTCGATGGTGCAACTGGAGCAGGTATTGCCGATGATGCTACTGCAGCAGATGTTGTCGATGATGCTACTGGAGCTACGGGAGCCTGAGTTTCGGGAGCTTGGTTTGGTGTTACAGGAGTCTCAGATTCGGGAGTCACTGCGGTGGCCGATTCCTCGTCTCCCTCAGTGACGGTGACGGTGACCGTGTTAGCATAAGTCACTGTGGTCGTTCCTCCACAAGTGCCGGCAGGACCCCCAGCAACAGCGCCACCACCAGAGCCACCAGAGCCGGTATCAGCAGCCTGGGAAGGAGCAGCAGACTGATAGATGGTGTTGTACAAAGTGAGGAAATTGGTGGATGTAACGGTATCAGCATTGGCCACTGAGGTGCCAGCTGAGGTGCCAGCTTGGCTAAGAGTACTATTACTCATGCCATATGGACCTGCTCCGGTGCCAGTGTGGAATGGACGCCCTGACGGCAGGCCTGACTTGTATGGTTTGGATCCGTGACTATGAAAGTGGCCATGGCCATAGCCATTAAAGCTAGGCAATGCTAGTGCTGCTGGAAGCAGGATGATGGTCACACCGAGCTTCATATTGGAGGATGCAGACAGTATGACTTTCTGAGTGATGGATTATAGGTTAAAGGATTTGATGAGGCCAGCCGGGGCTGCAAAAGAAGAGAAGATGCTTGTAATGAACGTGGTGGTCAGTCTAGACCTGGAAGAAATGAGTGTGGATGTTCTATCAAAGAACGGAAGAGAAAGGTAGTGATGATGGGGTAAAGGAAAGTGGTGTGTTGACGGTGGTGAGGACAAAGAAAAGAGAGGAGAGAAAGATTTGTGGTGGAAGGAGCATAAATAAGGTGAGCACGCTAACACCTAGCACCCTGATCTGTGCAATCTCCATCATGATCTCCAGCGATAGGCCGAGTGAGGCCGAATTGATACACACAGTAGAAATTGTGCGATGCAGCCATGCTCGATACCCCTCACACCTGCAGCACCGAGCCTCTTCGGGTCAGCATGGCGCTTATGTAAAACAGGGGCTGCCCAATCATCGAGCTGGCTCAACCTGTCGCCGCGACCTAGTCAGCGGGAACTATCCCTGTAGCATCCCTGGAGCACCCCTGGAACATGAGGCTCGACTCCGATTTTGGGTAAGCGGAAGCGGTGCCCAGGAACTCGGGTTTCACCTCGTTTCACGTTTCACGAGAGCTTGTCATACAAAATCCGTCACGAATATTCAATTTTCCTATCCTTTCCGAGCAATCACTGGTGGATTTTTAATGCAAGATGGATAATAATTTCCACCTGCATCGTACCCCGCTTCAACAAAGGTATCGGAATATTTTCGACTGCCTGCAATCTCGCCTCCGCGAATGAATGTCACCCTAATTACCGCTGCTTGCTCTGACAGTGGAACTGTAACCTTGCCGCCGCGACCTTGACAGGGACACTGACAGTGACAGTGACAACACACATGCTCAGTCAAAGCTTGCGACGTGAACAACGCTGTATGATACTCTGAAAACTGCCCTGCAATTTCCTTTTCCTTTTCAGCTCGATAAATTTGTACGCCTCGCTCGGCGCAGTTTCAAGAGGCGCATTTACCCCTCCAAAAATTCCTACCTGCAGGAATCAGGGGATCCTTAGATACGTGCGCATAATTCCTCCACATTATCTAGCCCACCAAAATTTCCACCGCGCCCGATATTTTGATTTTCGATAATGCCGTCTCCTTTGAGAGCGAGGCAGGATGCATTGTGCATGGATGACTTGCTCTCACGTCTTGGCACCAGGGTCAATGCTCCTACCCTAAGTCCATAGTCTCAAACGATTACGGCGGCACAACATGCCATGATTAGGGGAATAAGCTGATCTTGCGAAGATGGTCTAGAGAAACTTGCTGATATCTTATTTAGTATCGTAGTACGCAGGCAGATTATCATAGTAAGACCGAATACAGTAACTTGTACTTCTGCTGACTGTTCCTTCATATGAGACAACACCAAGGTGCATCGCCGCAAAGCCAGAAGCCCCAACAATTACCGTATTCCAACGCATACAGGATGGTGGCAAGGTTTCCACTCCGCATTTTCGGCACACTAAGCCCACGCAGAGCTAATTGTTTGGGTGGCCGGAGGGTCCTTCAGCAGAGGGTGGTGGCTGTCTTGGAGGCCACATTTTGGCGGGACCTGAGGTCGTCTTCTGAAAGATGTGACTCGTTTGAAGTCAATGTTGACCTTGTAGCGCAGCCCATCACGTTGTATGATTTCATCAAGTAGGACCTAAGGTATGAGCTGAATGGCCCGTATGCAATCCTCGATGCACCAACAGCTCATGCTTCTTGGCATGAAAACATCGTCGTGGCCAAGAGCCAAGAGTCCTCACTGTAGTCCAAGATGCTGTTGCGGAGTCATGATAAAGAATCTATAAATTTCCTTGGGGTTGACAAGTTCGAGAGTAATCAATGGATAATTCGGCCACTCTGATTTAGAGTTCCCATGATTATCATCGTCTGTTAGGAAGATGTCGACTCTCTGCCCAAAAGCTCCGTCAATTCCAATACTAAGAAGCGGATAGAAGGACGAGTCATGTAGGTAACGTTTTGGAACTCCAAGAAGTGGACTAAATTTTGCCCTGCTTTGTGTCGAACGGTAAGTCTGATGGAGTGCTGCACTCGCGCTCAAAAATGCAGAAGTCCATTTCCTTATTACTTATGTTATGCTGGGCGTATCTTCCCTACCTGATTACGGGTGACTATACTTCGGGCGTGCCTTAGAGTGTTGCCTGGAATATGTGTATAATTAGAAAGATCACTCAAGACTCGATGCGCTAACCATTGATGGTTCTCGAATTTCCACCGAGTGTCAGCTATTCAATATGACTCGATGATGGGACCAGCCTTCAGGGCCGATATTTTTACCCCTGTCAGAGACCGAGCAAAACGGCTCGACTGATGATATCACTCAGGAATGCTCAGTCTCACGCAACAGATAGTAATATATGGAATAATAGGGAAATCAATTCGCGTAAGGTGAAACCAAATACATCATCGATCCTTCCCGAATCGGAAATATAATAGAGCGCTAAATTGTTTCATATATATTGATTCCTGACTCTCCAGTTTCAACGTTACCTAGAAACTTTCAAATCGCTAAATCGGGGACCAGAATCACGATCGAGCAGATGCTGCCAAACAGCAACGCTCACTCAGTCTACTTGATGCCCTTTCTGTCCTTGTAATGCCAAACCACAATCTCCCAACTGCTCTTAACGTGACTCTCATCGATCGTCCGCATGTTCGTCCAATCGTCCGCTAAACGCCTGGTTCCCTTCTTATCATCGTCCCAGTTCTCAATGATAAAAACACACCTCTCCAAATTCTTCCTTCGTAAATACTCATTCGTCACCTGCAGATTCTTCTTCGCTAACCCCAGTGCCGTAGCTCGGTCTCGAGCGGCGGAGTGGGCTCCCTTTTTGACGAGGTTTTTGACGGCGTGGACATTCCCTTTTGTGACTGCAATATCGAGAGCTGTAGCATCGGGGAGAATGCCGGAAGACCGGAAATTCAGTTGCCAAGGCTCATGAGCGAAGTTTGCGAGAATGGTGAGGAAGGTTCCTAGCACTTCTATTTTCATTCCGTGAGCGCGGGGGAGGGGGATTGAAGAAGCAAGTTGAACGGCGCTGATGTCCTGTTTGGTGTTTATAAGGAAAGAATTGTATGAGAATTGGTCCTTTGCGGCGCAGTATTTCAGGAGATATTTGATTGAGCCGAGGTTTACGGCGAGGATGCAAAGACCGAGGACGTTGTAGCCGGCTTTGTTGGTTGTGAGGGGGTTGGCACCTTTACGCATAAGGAGATCGGCGAGATCCCATTTGCGTTCGAGGATGGCGTCCATCCAGGGTGTGATGCCGTCATCATCTGGAACATCGAGCGCGGCGCCTAGGTCTAGGAGACGGGGGGCGAAGGACGAGGCGGCGAGGCTGTGGTCGGGAATTTTGGCACAGAGGTGGAGGAGGGTTTTTCCGCGCTCGAAAGTGCCGGTTGCGTGGACGCCATAGTCCAGGAGGGCATCGAAAAGCTCGACATTGTAATTTAAGACAGTGTCTTTCAGGAGTTCATTCATTTTTAGAGGGTCTATAGCATTGCTTTCGATGAAATTGATCTGTACATCAGAGTTCATGCGGCCATAGTCGGACCTGAGACCGGTTCGGATTGCTGGAAGTAAAAGCTCATTAAAATCCTTTGCATCGGAGAATAAGTTGTTCCAATCTTTCAAAAGCTGCAGCGTCGCTGTTGCTGCCGTTGTCCAGCGCTCTTCATGCCTCTGCATGCGGGTAAACCTACTCTCACCCCCGGCTGCGGCCCCGATCAGCCTATGAAGGTGGCCCCGGACTCTGGCTGGTGGGATATTCTCTAACAATAAGCGCAAATGTGAGACAAGGTGTAGTCTGGCAGCAAACGAGAGCGCGTCATGACCGTTGGCCGAAGCCATAGGATCAGCCCCCAGCTTAAGCAAGATCAGGGAATGCTCGTTGTGATTACCATATACAGACCATTGAAGGGGCGTGCCACCTATCGTGCCACCACGTTTGGCTTGAGCATTAACATCGGCGCCGGCATTGATAAGTCGACGCCCTAAGGCTTCAGCCATTCGTATATCCCAACTGGACAGGAAATGAAGAGGTGATACCCCATCCTCTGAGGTTGTGGGTTTTTGAGCGCTCGAAAGTAATTTGTCCAATATGTCATATCTACAGTTCTCGGCTGCGCTTAAGAATGTCCAGTTATTACCTGGAACCATTGCAAGTTCGGGGGAGAGAGAATCGTGCCTCCCTGTATGTAGAGGTAGTCCGTTCTCTTCTGTATAATCGGAAGCCCACGAGGAACTGAGAAGCGAAACAGCATCATCAGCCGACGTCATGGATAAAGGCAAGTCTTTCGAATCGCTATTGAGAGCTCGTGCTGTCTTGGGCAGAGCTTCCTGTGCCTTCTGCAGACCCCGTTCGGCAGCAAAGACCAACCATCTCAAACACTCGTCAGGTTCGAAAGCGACACCGAATCCATTTGCATAGCATATTGCGAGTTGATAAGCCGCAGCAATTCTCTTTTCCTCATGGTTGCGTTCCCGTGTATTAAAATTTCCTTCAGCATAGTCTCTGAATCCGAACGCCACGAACTCTTTCACTACCGGGCTGACTTTGTCGAACTCGGAATGCCATTTCTCTAAATCGAGAAGCTGAGCGTCGAAGGTCATTGGCATTCGTTGCGGGGGTTTGGGGTGTCGTGCTTCAAACCAGTTGTTTGGCGTCAATAGTCTTATTATCCTAGCCATGTCAAGCTCTCGTCGAGCTGAATCCTTGACTAGTGTGACGCTCACGACTTCGCAGAGCATCTCAAGTTGACTTCGGGAAAAGTCTTCGGACAATGCCAGAGAATCACAGACATGCTTGACGAGATTATCTCCTTCTTTCAGGGCTGCTACTGCATCATTTCTGCGTTGCCTCCTCTCCTTTGGAGTCTTTCCTTCGAATTCACCCAACAATCTGAAGGGATCGCCGTCCAGGAAAACGCGCCATAGTAGCATACCAAAACTATACACATCTGTTCGCTTTGCTTCTTCGATTTCGAAAAAATGCCCACGAGAACATTCCGGTGCTTGCCACGGTAGACTTCCGCCCAGAAGCACTGCGTTCGGATGGCCATCCGGATGCCGCAGGACGCCAAAGTCCGTTAACTTGCAGTAAAGATTAAAGGCTACGTGCAGTCGGTTATTATGCTGACGCCATAACAAAGCGGGCTACTTACTGTGATTCCCTGTTTGTGGTTGACCCTCGTCTTTCTCGAACATCAAAACATTTTCACACTTTACATCCCCATGTACAATATCTAGTGGCGTGACCGTTAGCGGCGGTACCTCGATGGGACATATAGTGAAAAATTGAGATTAGATCATATATAAATTCAAGAAGCGTCTACAGACAAATTCTACAATAGTGAATCTCAATGTCCACAAAGCCATGTGGATAGCGAGTTCCTTTTCCAGACATGATCTGATTGAAAGATGACTCACCACATGCATGAAGGATTTCCAGACCGTGAGCGACGTCGAGGCATAGTGACAGCTTCTCGTCGAATTTCAATGGTCGATCCTCTTTCCTGGCAGTCTCTAAAACCTCTGCCAGATTACCTAGCTCAGCACATTCTGGGATCAGAACAGGTATAGTGTTCTGAGCGTCACTGGGTCCCTCAGTCTCGAAACCGATTCCAAGTAACTTAACGATGTTAGGATGGGCCCGTAATGGAGGATGGTGCATTGTGAGCAGCTCGTTAAAGATCGTGCGAATTCGACTCATCTCAGACCCGTGGGGAACGGCTCGTTTGAGCGCCACGACCATTCCCTGAGGGAATATGGTCCCTGAGACTGGGTCGACATATGTCTCAGGTACCTCGGCGCCATTGACTAGGAAGGAGGCGCCTTGGCCAAGGACAGTACGAATGTCCGGTTTCGTGACAGGAAGTATTGGTATATTTTGAGTCTTCACATAGGAAAGGAAGGATATTAGATCATCTTGTATTGTCGTAGCAGATGTTGGACGGATGGCAGCATGTTGTGTAGCTCCAGGGACCACGGAGCTCTTACGGCGGGATGTTTCAGCGGAGCTTGGATTGGTTGAGAATGTGTGGCTCGATATTGCAAACTGCGTAGAATACGTCTCAAAAGGTGCGTCGAAATCTTCCATTGCCAGTAAAGCCGAGAGAATCAATAAAGCAGTATAGAAAGAAGAATAGTATGAAGGTAAACACCTAGCTTGAGGTCGGTAGCGATCTTATCTTATTAAAGCTGACCTGACCGCCTTCGTACAGGACATTTTAAGGCCATGGAAGTTTTATGTGGCAATGGGGGCAACTAGCGGTAGGATTTCGCATACATTGCCAACTGTAGAATCAGGGAACGATGTACCGCGAGACGAGAGCCTGTTAAAGTGCAGGAGTAAAAGCCTCATGCGCTGCCACTGCAGGCTTAATAAGAAGGTCAAGGACCGTCTTTTGGCACCCGTTGGCACCCATTGACTCATTGGCGGAAACGACTTGTGGCGTCCGCAGCTACGGCAATGGTTGGCACCGTCATTTTGTGGAGGGCGGGGGTTGCATAGTGATATTCTCTAGGGCCGAAAGGTGCAGGGACTTGCATCAGCTAGAGTGCGCCTGGAGAGAAGTCCTTCGCCTTGCCTACCTATGCTCGCTAGCTCAAAGTTTCGGACTGCGCCCACCAAATACGATCTTACAGCTGTAGTCATTCATAAAACCTCATGAGGATGTACCCATCCAACTAGAGATAGGCAGTTAATTGGTAGAAGGCCCCAGCATATTTACCGATTGATGCTTATTAGCGTATCTTTGGAGGTAAGATTGGGAAGGTGTGTCTGAATGATCCTGAATGAACGATCAGGACTGAGTCCATAGGGCCAAATCCCAAGGTTCAAACCATCAACTCAGAGAGTCTCCATTTGCCAGACTGATTTGAACCATGTAGGATGTACCCATAGTAGGCTGTGATTTAGAATTGACACGTGTCCGAGCATGAGCTTAATAGGGGCGATCGTTTGCCTTACCGTTAGAAACCTTTCTGGTAGCACCCTCTTGGCACCAACAATACACCATATCCTTCACCTTATTCGGGCTGAAGGCGAACCCCGACGGCGCGTTGTAAAGACAGATCGGTGGTGCATTCTGCATGCAGACTGACCACTTAAATCTGCTTTCTCTTATCACCGTCTACACTAGTCTTAGTTCGCTCGGCATGGGCTTTCGTGCTTGGACTCTTACGTTCTAGCTGCGGCTCTGCAATGTCAACGGACCGCAGCTCCTCAGCTGCTCCACCTTATGTGACTTGCCAGTATGCCTCGCTGAATCACGCAACTTCTTCAGCCATGCCTTTATGAACAGAATTCTCTGCTATGGGGTGATGAAGAACAACTGTACGGCCACCGCATTCAATTATCATTGCAAGTATGGACCCCATAAGTTTTGGGATCGGGCTGGTAAGCGGGGTTATACAAATTTATGGCGCTGTAACGGCTGCATATGATACATATCTCGGAGTTGTGGAGTTTCCTACGGCTTATCAGGAATTAAGGATGGGATTAATGATTGAGCGCTATAGGCTAGAATTGTGGGGACGGCATGTACTGGCAGAGTATGCGCATGATAAACACAGATTGCCTACACAAGAGTACGGCTTATGGAAGTTGTTCGAAGCTATTTTCTCTAAGATCTTGGAAGCATTCCAAGAGAATAACCAAGCCATGGAGCAATACGGTGCGCACACAGGACTTCCAAGGCAAGAAGGTCTTTCAGGTATGTAACAACTCCATTGCATCAACCTATCACGACCTGACAAGCGGGAAGAATGGGAATTCCTTGAGCATATGTCAATATCAACAAAATCACCATCCAAGTACACTCTCATGGAACTTCCGAAGACTCTAAAATTCGTTCTGCGGGAAAAGAAGCGAATGCAGCAGCTGATTCAGCAATTGTCCTATTGGAATGACAGTCTGGACAAGATGACTTCACGATTGGACCAAGAATCTGCACGTCGACGACTTAGAGCTCACTTTTCCACCAGTGATACTAGCGAGCTTCGGGATTTAGAAGCAGCGGCAGCTTTCCTCAAGCATCAGGACATTCAACGTATGGCCAGAGCAAGAACCGTTATTGAACAGGGCGATATCAGTGAACCTCTGGATCGCTTACAGTCACAATCACCACCAGAAAGGTTGCCTTCAACTCCACCGCCGGAGTATAGACTTGAGATGAATGATTTAAAATGGCGAGATATTCCCTATAAAACTGATCAGCCTCGTGCAATGGCGACCTTGGAAGGCGAACCCGTTATAGTTGATTGGCGAAGCTGCCATGACGACAGCTGGAGACGAAAAAACCCTGTCGCTTTTCGACAGCGGACTGCAAACCTGACAAAAATATTGAATACTGATCTAAGACCGCTCAATCTCTCTATTCTTCACTGTGTCGGCTATCTGGATAAGAACTCTAACGTGACTGGATATGCGTTCCGCTTACCCCCGGGGGCAGAAATTAGTCAAAATCCTCGTACCCTTCATCAGTTGTTGGGCAATGTGAGAAAGGCCGATGATATTCCCGACCTAGGCGAGAGATTTGAACTCGCGAAAGCTCTTGTCTCAACGCTATTTGAGATTCATAACATGGGGTGGTTGCATAAGAATATACAACCCAAGAACATTCTGTTCTGGCCTAGGAAAGGAACGAATGATGAATTTGATATCAGCAAGCCGTATCTTATGGGCTTCGACATCGCTCGACCTAATCTACCGGGGGAATTCTCCGAAAAACCCCCATTTCGTCCAGAGGACGATCTTTACCGGCATCCAAAATACAAAGGCCCCGAACCACATTCTTTCCAACCATCTTTCGACATGTATAGCCTAGGCGTTGTATTGTACGAGATCGGCGTTTGGCGTAGAGTCACTATAGCATCCCAGACAGCTCCTCGCGAGTCTGGACGGCCGCCTATACCAACCTACAATTCAGATCCGCAATACATAGATACATTGGTAAGGAGTGGCTCAGTCAGTGAAATTAAGAGGTTCACGGGTGCTCGGTATCGGGACGCTGTAATTGCCTGCTTGAAGAAGGATTTCGATGTTATCTGGGAAGAGCAAGCTGGGGATCGAGGAAAGCAATTGCAGACGTATTTGGACCAGGTGCAGAAAAGGATTGTAGATACAATCGCTCATTGCAGTGCATGACAACATCCAACCATTTCCGGCCTTTGTGTCCTCGATCCTTCCCCAAGAAGGGGAGCAGCGGCGTTGGCGATTTGGGACAACGGGAGAACAGGACATGAAAGCTGCATAGTGCTGCAATTGCAGGAAAAGCGGACATATACGTATAGTGTACAGGCATGCAAGGAGTTATATCGGCTGGCATTGGATATCAGTTTCTGGCTGTTGTACTTCTAGTACTTCCAGTTATTGCAGCTTCGCCAACTCCTCTACGTCAATTCGATACAACCGATATCTTGGATCTAGAGCACTACACGAGTAAACCTCGAGGATTCTAACCATATATATGATTCTCGGTAATGTTGCCATTCTTGCACCCCTGCGTAGGGTAATGAGGTTGCATACCCGCGGCAAGGGTTCTGCTGCTCCATTATGCACCTATCATTCACTACGTCATTGCCCAATTGTGCGAACATTCACTGCACATAAGCATGATGCCAATTATACCAATATCCCAATCGTTAGTTCTAGTTCTAGAGCACGAGTGCACAATTCTTTTGGACATATTGTGCATGAACCATCAATGAAAAGCTCTTCTAGAATTCTATTCATCTCAATCTACCCACATCAGGTCACATAGCTGCCTTTCTCACTTTCATGCTCAAAACAGATATCTAGCAGCTAAGGCATTACTTTTCATGGCACCACTACGACATCGGGTGGATAACACTTCAACGCGCTGGCACAGCTTGGGACGAAAGCGATGAGCTATTCTATAAATCGGAACACAGGACGAGAGGAAGAGCAGATGATCACCTAGAGCGCTACGCTCTACTAAAACTAAAATGTTGATGGGATTCGGAAATGCTATTCCAGCTTGATCTTGAGGATGTCTTTTTCATGGTCAACATTGGGTTGGAGTATCATGTACATACTTGAGATGAGTTCAACTTGAGCACCGAATGGATGAAGCAATTCCGGCAAAATCTGAAACTGAAGCAGAAAATTATCAAGCCCAGCAACGACTTTTATGCGATTCCTGTTATATTCATGCATCATGTGAATAGAACGAGCACTCAGCAACCCTCGCATCTTCAACACAACACCCACCACCCACCACCCACATCTCAACCCAAGACCGCGTACGACGCACAGCTCACACCTCCCACCATATCATCCAAACCCCCCTCTTACCCCATAACAGTCTTCCACCCCACCAACCCACTCATCCCCATCAACCCCAACTCCAACAAACTCCCCACATAAACCCACGCCTTCCTCCCACTCCCATTCTCCCTATCCGCCCTACAATACCCCCTCACATACCCCACCCTAACCACACACCACGCCGCTCCAACCGCCGCACTCACAACCGGATACCGCAACCCTCCCACCATCAAGCTTACAAGCATAGACGGCTGATGTTCTAAGAAATTGCCATGGGCGCGTTGGGCGCAGTTGAAGAGGTAGGCTGCTTTGGACTCTTTGGCTTCGGCGGCGGAGGCGTAGGCGTTGGGATAGGGGATTTTGGCGGCTTTGCGGTAGTTGGCGGCGTTGATGGAGTGGTACCAGGCGACGAGGCTGGTGAGGGTGGAGGTTAGGAGGACGTAGCTGGGGGAAAAGGTGGGTCAGTCATGCATCGAAGGAGCGGAAGTGGTTTTCGGGGTTTGTTTAGGTGGGAGAGGGGGTGGTCATTACCCATATTCTTTAGGAAGGGCGAGAGTTACGGCGTCCATTTTTGGTGAAAGTAGGAGTAGGTTTTCGAAAATGATTGATAGATTCTGGAGGTCAGGAGAATTGTTTCGAGAAGTGATCGGCGAAGAGTAGAGAGCTGCTGAGAATCCTGATACCTCCTTTTATAAAAGTGTATTCTTAAGCGTACGGAGATGAGGCTTTACTAGGCCGGATGTCTATTGAGCCGTGTTCCGAAGAAGGCAGCAGCTGCGAACCGTGGAAGACACCAGAAGGCCACGAGGGAGCTGACGTGAGCTGGGGTGGAGGACACCTGTCGTTAATATCATGATGAGGCTCGGGATATTTATTTTCTTGTTCGTTCCGATACCTGGAGGCAGGCAGGGTGCTATGTGCGTGCTGCGGCTTGGCGACCCAGCTGAATGCAGATCTCCCTGCGCCTTTGGGTGTGGCCTATTGAGAGTTTGTGATGCCGCATCGTACAAGCCATTTTTCGATTGACATGTAGGTGCAGGATCGATATCGGAGGGTCTTCACGTTTAGAGTTCTCGCCTGCGAATATCAATGCAGCTGTTTGTTATGCAGATGCAGACAGTGATTCCCTTAGTGCTGACACGGGACGGCAGGCGGAGCTGGATCTCCCGTCCTGTCTTGGACTGGGAGATTTTTATGACGCAAACTGTGAGCACAAGGTATTGTAGATCCTTCAAGGCGCTTGAGAATTAGGATGCCTGAATGTGTACTAGGACTTGCCTTTACAGAGTTGTCTATGGAATTACAAACTTCACGACTGAAACTTGTCTGTTCTCCAGACACCAAAACCTGTCCAATCAACACACTCTCTCTTTGATTACGAAGGTGAATTCATAATGCCGATGACAAGGTAGGCTTTTGGGCACTATGAGGTATGGATAACAAGAAGAAAAAAGCCAATCTCCTTAGCTTTGGCGAAAGTCGTGTGATACAAAAGCCTTTAGAGATGCAAGAGAAAGGTTGTCCTGAAGACAGCGTTTATATGACTATCACATGATTTTGTCTACGGGCTACCATGCTCGAAAATTTGTCATACAGAATCTACCCATAATTGGCGCTCTTGTACATGCATAAGATTCTGCATGCGGCGAAAGCTCACCAAGAGCGATCAGTCTAACGACGAGCGCGGCACGTTTCAGCAACCCATATTCGCTGGCTCGTGCATTGAGTTTCCACATTCGTCATCATGAACGCTGTCTAGTCGCTGTACGGTATCAGACATGCTTCCTAAGAGGCATCAAGCTGTCATTCCACTTCGTCGGTACTTTTTAGTGAAAGCTTACCCTCATCAGCCGGCCCAATATGGCAACCGTGCAATCAATCTTACCATTCCTACTGTCCAGTAACAGCTAGCTGCAATTCAGGACGATGGTAACGCGCTCCCCAGCCTCATGAGGTATGACGTACTTTCACCTGGTAGTCTTAGGAGGCTATCTTTGAGCATAGACACGATACGGAGTCTCTCCAAGCGAAGAAGGTGGTGTGCTTGAACGGAACAGCATCGAGACGCTCTGTACCCGCAGGTTCGCGCTCCCACTCAGCTGGCTGTATACGATCACTAGGTGGTTCGGTTGCAGGATAGATATATTCACTTGCTGTTGAATTACGGCCGTGTCAGCATATGCTGCGTCGCTCAGATTAGGGAGATCTTCTTTAACGTACGATCCTTCCATGGCGAGAGCATAGTTCCTTTGCGTTGGTAGCCATTCTTGCATCGAGCAGGGAACACCACACCATAATAGCGAGATGAACAGGGTCCGCGGGTGAACCCTCGAGGCGCCAAAGCTCGTAGTCCGCCGGTTCGCCGGTAAAATTGCAGGGTGCGAATAGCCCATGCATAGACCTCTAGTGGGGACTTCGTACAGGAAGAATTGAATATGATAGTCGAAGACTGGAAGATCATTTTTTGCTAGTACAGGCATTGAAATTGAATAGCTGGTCTGACTTGCCGGATGTGATGGAGATAAGGGTGACAACGCCAAATAGAGATGTAATTGTGATGAGCTTGAGAAGATTATTGGAAGTGACTGCAAGAAAAGCACCTGTAACGTATAAATTGAGGCCATTTTTGGTTTTCACAACGAGGCATAACATCACGGAACAATGTGCGGTGAAGCGCAGTAGAGCGAAGTAATGAATCTGCTCAAAATCTCGAACTTCTCTTACTTGTTCTGTACATAGTATAACCAACATATCCAGCAACAATCACAATGCCCAATAAGACAATTTTGAGGAAGAACCACCTCCAACTCCCTCGTTCCTTCGTCCCGCCTGGATTGTAAGGTTTACTTTTGACCTTCCCTCCTTGGTCTTTGCTACTTCTTGAGGACCCTTGGTTCTGTCGGACGTGCAAGTTGTGTGCAGCCACATTAATGATGTCGTGATTATCACTCAGTTCACCAGTTTCAGCACTGAATCCCAAATAAGCAGTCTGGGGTAATTTGATTGCTTCGGTTTCGAAACACTCGGTCCACTCGTCTGGGCCTTTATACTGCAGGTCCACGCGCAGAGAACTTTCTGCGTAGTACGTCAACCGGATCTTTGTGGGTATGGTACCCCCAGTGCGGATGCCACGAGCCTACAAAACCATATCAGCAGTCACAGTAACGAGCTGAGTCGCAGCTAACGTACGGAGCAGCCGGCCAACTCATTGTCCTTCCCATCATGATCCTTGTCATACGAGACGGAGCTATTACCCAACATTGCCATAACGTAGGGGAACGTTACACCTGGCCGCGAGTTTTTATACGTGTCGAGAAAGACGCCTAGTCCGTTGAAATTGTCTGTGTGTCCAAAGACTTTTCCTGGTTTCCCTCGCTCTTCTGTTACCCAAATTGCCATTCCATCGCCATGTAAATGTCCACGACCGTGTATTTTGAACTCAACTTCGATCTGGGATCGCCTTCAGCTTGAAGACATGTGTGAAGAAGCCTGTAGAACCAACCATCCAGTTCGTAGCCGTGATAGGCATACGAGAGAAGAGCCATCCTGACTGGCCTTGCATATCCGACGTGAGACGTATGTACCTGTAATCCAAAGTTTCAGACCTCGCCTTCGCGTCCTATCCGAGTGTAGTATTCTTACTGGTCTGCTCGTACGATAGTGTCTTCTCCGAATTCGAAGTATCGGCTTTGCATATCAGAGTCAAGATATGGCTGTGGAAGTCCCTGTCAGTAACATGTCCATATGCATCCATCGTATTTGTCCGTCGAGCGGCGATGCGCCGAGTAAGGATGACTGACCGCTGAAAGACTATGAGACCGTAACTATGAGCGACAAATCAGCCGGCATCCCAACATGATATACGCTAGCATATCACGGCTTACGGGTATCTGCCTGACACCTTCTGGTGTGGTAATTGATTGCACGCCAATGCAGGCCGCCAGCAGCCACAGTATTGAAGCCTGCCATGACAATATCATTGCTCTACGCTCAGGAACCTGCAACTGCTTGTTCAGTGCTACACGCCGTAAAGAGGCAGCCGGTCAAAAATACATAAGGAATAAGTAGAAACGAAGAGACAGTCGCGTGTGGTGAGAGCAGGCTATGTTTTAAAAAGCTGTCCTTTCTCACCGCAGAAGGTTTACCGGGGAGACGGCGCCACTCTCGGCCCGAAGATCTCGCCAAGCCTTGTTCTAACAGTGAAGCTCTCAACTTCGAGAACGTCCAACATTAAAGATTGAACCCTAGGGTATTCGCCGTCCAGCTTATTCTACGAAGCGGTTTGAGAAGCCAACTGCAATTCGAAACCCTTCCAGCTCTTAGCCTCACCTTCTTTAACGCTCCTCAATATGGACTCAATGAATGACTCGCTCAGCGCCTCTTCAGATCCCAAGACCGCAATAATACGACAAATACAGCAAGAAGCTGCAATAAACAACGCCCGCCAGCTCATAGACGTGAGTCGATAGTATCCATAGTTCTTGCAGCTTCTGCTAATGGCAAACGCAGAAAATGAACAACCACTGCTTCCAGAAATGCGTTCCCACGCCCGGCAGCTCATTATCAAAAAAGGAAGAAACTTGCTTTAAGTTGTGTATGGAGAAATATATGTCCGCATGGAATACCGTCAGCCGGCAGTATATTTCGCGGATACAGAGGAGTAGCGCAGGAGGGAACGGTGGTTTTGGATTGTAAGGTCGCCAAGGCAGGGAGGGTCAGAGCTTCGCGTGGATGGATTGTATTAATACACTCTCGGCTCAAGGTATATCAAGCATTAGTAAGATTGCATTGGGAGGCTCTTTGAGTCATATGGTTAGACCATATATATTATTGATGGAAGATATGAACTTATAATATCTGCATCCTCCAAGCAAATGCAAATAGACCGCTTCAGAAACAAACAGCAAACCGCCATCGCTATGCTTCATATATACGCCAAGAATGCAACAACGCCTGAAAGCAAAATGTCTAAGTCCTACTGGTAGCCCTCCTGCCGGGCGATTGTCCCATCAAATTCCTCTGCCTATCCATATAGTCCCGCACGATAACCGTGCAATGTACCTCCTCACACAGCTTTTTCCGCCTCTGCGGTGGCAACTTCGCCGCAAATTCCAAACCACTTGCACGTTCCACAGCCTCGATGGGTACCTCGAAATCCTGTAGTGGCTTATCGTTCGCGATAGGCGCATTAGGCAACACAAAAGCAGCCAGGCTAACGTTCCCGCCTGTCTTTCCGTCCTCAGCGAAGATGACTTTGTAGAAATGCGTTGGCACTGAGACATTAGGGGGGCTTCCGATGACTTCGTATGAGATTTTCCATTTTCCGTCCTCTGGGTCTCTTCTTGGTAGGTATAGCGGACCAGTCACAATCCGTATGCTTGGGTAGTCGTTGGTCAATCTCCGACAAAAGTCTTCGAAATGCGCCCAATAATCTCTGTTAAATCCATCTCCTACTTGCGGACACATGTTGCTCAGCAGAAATGTCTGATCCAACGCATCTTGGCTCCATTTCGCGTCTGCCGCGGGTACTTGGTGTCCTCTATCGTAGCCTGAACGGAAGTAGTCGCCGAGTCTGGCGCGGAACTTGGCAGGTATAGTCTCATCTTCAACGAAGTAGGAGTGTTTGCGGTCTGCGTTATTGGCAGCCAGCGAGGCTAGGGTGATGTGCTCTGCCACCCAAGCTGGGTTCCGTGTTCGGCGGTCAAAGGCAGAAGTTGTGGATAGTGTCGCATGGAGGTCGTTTATTGGGCCAGGAAAACCATATTGAAAGAGCCCATTCGGGTTTACAGGCGCAATAATATCCTTGAGCGGTGTAGGATAAGTGGAGACAGGCACTGCAGGCGTAGGAGTGGTGGTGGCCGCCGTAGGCAGCGTCTTCTTTTCGGAGCGAGATGAATATATTGCGGCTGTGGTTGCAGCACCGGCCGCGGCGGAAATGCCTGCTATGATAGCTAGAGTAGTCTTCGACATGATTGCGGTCGGTAATGAAAAGATTCAGGGCAGCGAGGCAGTCATGGCACCCTTATGAAGCCCTCTGAATAGAATACAGGAGCAGGCAGTCATCAGGCCAGTGGTGCAGGCGCGTGATGGAGCGACGAGACGTGAGGATTCTGAACCAATCACTTAAGGCAACCCTGAGCATTTCGAGGCGACCCACTAGCGCCTTCATTCTCAAGGGTACACAATAGCCCTGCCGGGACCTGCTTTTGCCTTACCGCTTTCGTCATATTCATCGTCTGCCTCCCTCACCTATTTTCTTCCTTTACAGCTTATATATCTCGAAGCAGTCCTAAACCTCAATCTTTAATATCCATCAACTACTCCTCCACCTGCACAGCTGGCTTGTCTAACGGCTTCATTCGCGGAATATCCGCACGGCAAGTGGCCAAGATGGGTCTCGACAATGATACCAGAGGATGGATCATGACCTGTGTGAGCGGCATTGGTAAGAATCTAATTGGATCTGTGCTCGGATTCCTACGTTAAAAACTTTCTAGCTTGCGTTGCGGGCGCCATGATCATATGTGTGGATCTAATAATCCAGCGCATACCCGGAAAGCACAACTTCAGGATCCAAGATAGTAACACTTTCCTCTCGGCATCACTAAGCTTGAGCTTCGGCGTCATGGTAAGCACTGGAAGGCATTGTCTCTCTCACCAGGTTTTTCATTATACTGATATGACACAGCTTTTCTCTTCCCTGTTCAGTATGCTTCCATCCGCCAGGGACTATCTGAATGAGGGTGGCTTGGCCCCCGATGCTGCTCAGTATACAAATATTGGCTGCTTCCTGGGTGGTGTCATTGGGATCCAGTCTCTTTCACGCATTATGCATCACTACATACCATCTCACGTTGTAGACTGTGACCATACTCATGATGAAGACGGTGATGACGACGCCTCTCGCCACGACCGTCATCACGATGGGAGTCATACCCACGGACACAAAGGTCATGCGTCAGAGGGAACGCCTTTATTATCTCGTGATGATTTCGATCTAAAGCCTGGCCTTGAAGGTAGATCAAGAGTAACGACGGCAGAGACAACTCAGAGGCTTGACGTTCCCCAGCTGGGCCCTCCGTTACGAAGGCCTACATTACAGACCAGGCTTACTGCTCGAGTGTCCACCTTCGTGTCAGGGGCAAAGTCGTCATGCGATGAGGGCGGTCCATGTTATGGGTACAGTGAGCCTTGTGGCCAAGAGTGCTTAAAGGTCGCAAGTCGAAGTCCTACAAGGGCCCCTACAAGAGTTCCTACAAGAGCCTTTGGCCGCTCCTCGGTTTCGAGTCCACTACATCCGCCCGGCCTTATACAGACTACTACCGCCCCACAATCTCGAGCCAAAATAGGTCATCCGAACGGTTATGACGAAGAAGTTGCCCGACCACCCACGAGGCCAACAATGTCTCAGGGACATATGGCCCGCAAGTCTGCTCAGGCGATCTTTCGCGGCCGGGAAGGCCGTGTTCCAACTCATCTAAACTCGGGAATTATTACGGACGAGGATGAAATCGAGGATGAAGACGAAGGCTATGAGGATGCGCATCACCGCAGGGTCTCAGTTGCTTCTGCGACTGAAACTGCCAACGACCCTTCACATCATCATCATGTACCTTCCAATGCATTCTTAGCTATCGGGCTACAGACGTCCATCGCCATCGCTCTTCATAAACTTCCTGAAGGTTTTATCACCTACGCTACAAACCACGCCAATCCCAAATTAGGCTTCACAGTCTTCATGGCGCTCTTTATTCATAACATTACCGAGGGGTTCGCTATGGCGCTTCCATTGTACCTCGCCATCAACAACCGGTGGAAAGCAATGTTCTGGAGCTCACTTTTCGGTGGTGTCAGCCAGCCACTGGGAGCTGGAGTTGCTGCGCTATGGTTCAAGGTTGCTGGGAAAGGCAACGCCGCGCCTGGGGATATCGTCTATGGATGCATGTTTGCCATTACTGCCGGCATCATGGCTAGTGTAGCACTCCATCTCTTCTCGGAGAGCCTCAGCCTGACACATAATCGCAACCTCTGCACTGCTTTTGCATTTCTGGGCATGGGCATCTTGGGTATAAGCTTTGCATTGACGTCTGGATGATTATATTGATTGTACGAATATACACGTCGGCGTTTTGGACACCACGGCAGGGTGCATAGAGGTCCTAGTTGATGGCGTAAGGATCCAGGTATATGGGTAATCAAATGCATGCGACACGGGTTTTGGGAGGGTATATACGTATGATACCCTGATGAAGCATAGACCAAAGTTATTACCAGTGAGGCGATTGCCCTGCTTCGCACAAAACATAGAGCCGAAAGAAAGCGATGTCAACAGCCACCTGTTACCAAATGCTTAGGACGGCCCATCCACGGGTTTTCACATGCAGATTGGGAGACCCCTAGAGTAGCACAAATTGACCTATTTCTGCCCGCAATTTGTCCTCTTCATTCTCTTCTTTATGATAGCAACACTAACGAAAGCAAACACCAAATTGAAAGCAGCGTCAAATTCCCATAATCAGATTCCTCATCAATGTCTGATGCCGCTATCCTATCCGCAAACGGGAATTCGGGATGACCAGCGTCGGTGGATTTTCTCTTGGCGCTCAGGTAAGCTACTTGCATTCGATCTAGTGCCTCCACGCGAAAAGCACTTGTAATCCTGCAAGAATTGTTGTATTTCCTATTACTCTGCCCTTCGCGATGTGATGTCGGAATCCAACTCGATTAGAAGCTGTATATCTGGCGGCTGAGGATGGGGCTAACTAGGGTTCGACCAATCAGGCTTAGACTAGGGCAAAGATCGGCAAAAGCTGTGACTTTGTCGTACAACCGCAATTAGCATCTATTCCCCTCTCTCCGCAAGACTCGACCAAAGCACACCCCATCACTTGTCAACCTCAACCAACCATTCCCTATCAAGCCTACTCTTTATTATCTTATTACCACTACTCAGCAGGTCACTATCTCCTCAATTGTGTCTCTCGACCTTGAAGGTTCTTTGTGCCAATTGAGCCCCGCCTAAACCCTGCGACATCACACATGTCCCTCCTTGACACGAAGGGGCCCTAGCACCGCAAAATAGCCGGGCGTATATTGATAACCAAGCGTCTGACTGCGTCAACCGCACCGGGACAGAGAACCGACAGATCGATCCGCACTGAACCATATCTGAGATTGGAGCACCAATTGGAGTAGCTACATGCCTTGAATCTCTGCCTGATCAAGCAGACTGGCTCTCTGCGACTCTATTTCAGGAAACTCCTTTCATCTCCGTACCCGACCTCCACGTTCTTCCCCTGTCCTCCTCCCGACCTCTCTGCGTCACTGAAGTTCTCATGCCGACCCTCGGTTTCCTCAAGAAGAAGAAGACAAAGGAGCATGATCCACAATCTCCAAGCACAGCCATTGACAACACCCCTGTCACCCCCACGTCAGCCGGTGGTCACAAAGGCTCCCTCACATCTAACTCGGCGAACACTCTGAGCTCAACGAATAGCTCGAATAAGGGACCCGAGACAATGCTTGTAAATCATGGTGGCCCACAACCAACTTCGGCACCGCGGAGCGCAGGGCAGGATGCGCCGGTAACAAGGGCGGAAGGTCCAGCTGCTTCAGGCATGACTGGAATAGCAGATGACAGTGGTATCCAGTCCCAGATATCTGGCCAGACAAACGGATCGAGCATGCAGCCTACGCAAACCAACCCCAACACTCTCGCCCAAACCTCCTCCCAACCCAATCAGGCACGCACAACAAAGGGAAAGTATTCTCTATCAGATTTCACATTGAAACGCACATTAGGTACAGGCAGTTTTGGACGGGTACATTTGGTTCAATCGAACCATAACCAACGCTTCTATGCTGTCAAGGTCCTCAAGAAAGCTCAAGTGGTGAAAATGAAGCAGGTGGAACACACCAATGACGAAAGGAAGATGCTGCAGAAGGTCAAGCACACATTCCTGGTGACATTGTGGGGGACTTTTCAAGATTCGAAGAATCTATATATGGTCATGGATTTCGTTGAGGGTGGAGAGCTCTTCAGCCTTTTGCGCAAGTCGCAGGTCAGTCCATTAGATTCATCTACCAAATCCCTGCCACTATTCTACACTCATAACGTCTTCATGCTAACATACCAAAAAGCGTTTTCCGAACCCCGTGGCCAAGTTCTATGCAGCTGAGGTCACTCTTGCCCTCGATTACCTCCATGCGCAAGGCATTATATACCGAGATCTCAAGCCTGAAAATTTGCTACTGGATAGGCATGGCCACCTGAAAATCACAGACTTCGGTTTTGCCAAAGAAGTACCAGACATCACCTGGACCCTTTGTGGAACACCGGATTATCTCGCCCCCGAGGTAGTAGCATCGAAAGGCTATAACAAGTCAGTTGATTGGTAAGATGAATCCTCACGTATTTAGGAATGTCGCATCTGATATGTCTTCCAGGTGGTCCCTTGGAATATTAATCTTCGAAATGCTTTGCGGATTTACGCCTTTCTGGGATGGAGGCTCACCGATGAAAATCTATGAGAACATCTTGAAGGGAAAGGTCAAGTATCCACCGTACATTCACCCAGACGCAGTGGACCTTCTTTCGCGACTTATTACGCCTGACTTGACTAAGAGGCTCGGTAATCTGCACGGTGGCTCGCAAGATGTTATGAGCCATGCATGGTTTGCCGAAGTGACGTGGGACAGGCTAGCGAAGAAGGATATTGATGCACCCTATGTACCTCCGGTCCAAGGAGGCCAAGGGGATGCAAGTCAATTCGACAAATATCCGGAAGAGACAGAGAAGTACGGAGAGCCAGGCCCAGATCCGTGAGTCCGACATTGATGATGAAGTGAGGCCTTACTAAAATGCTATAGACATGGACACCTGTTCAAGGATTTCTGAGTTATTGGAATGTGCTACGAGAAATTTTGACGCCCTGGGATGTGCACGTTTTTGGCCTAAGACGAAAGGCGATTGGGGTGGGTAATGGACCAGGAGTCAACGCGCTTTGGATATTTGTGGGGCCAAAATACAAAATCCAGCCCTTGGCTACGAAACATTCTGCACTTGCGCCGTAGCCGCAAAAGGTACTCTGATTCTATCATTTGTATTGTTTGCACCGTTTCCTAGTATTTGAATACCCGGCTGGCTTATTGTGAGGCATGATGTTGGGTTCGGTCTGCGACAGCCATTTCTAAACACATCGACGAGATATTACTAGAGATTACTAGCAATCTTGATGAAATTATCAGGTCTAGTAAAGAACAGGCATCATGAAGAGCTGTGTACCGTTTGCTGCATATGTGGAGCCCGCCCTTCATTCTGAATTTTTGAGCCGTGAGGGGATTATTCTCATAAATCTAACAATGCGACATGGGTATCAATTCTACTCCCCCATCTAAGCCTTACCTCTTGTTTCCCCCCACATCCTATCCACAGCTTGAAAGACAGCCGTTACAGCTTTCATAGTCCCGTCATCAATCCCCCCACTCCCAGCCCGCTGCTGCATCTTGTCCGGATGCCACCGCACCCTTTCCCTCTTCAGCACCTCTCCCAAACCCACACCCTCCGCCCCCGCCCCATGCCTAAAAAACGCCTCTACCGCCTCTTTACCCACATCCTGCCACCTTCCGCTCTCCACAGGCCAGGATATCCGCTCTTTTATACTCCCCTTTGCTCCATCACTGAAAGTCCCATCCCACTTCCGCCCATACGCCTTCCACACCCCGCGCCACCTCTCCTTCTTCCTCCTCTCCTCTACCCTCCTCATCCCGTCATCAAGACTGGCTTGCCACCGTCTGTTCCTCTCCTCCGCGCCCTTATCCCTCTTGCGCTGGACTTCCCGCTTCCGCCGTTCCTCAAGTATATGCTGGTGACTCTTCTCCCACATCTTGCCGCGCACATAATTCACGTATTCCTCATCGGTCATCCTTTCTAACTTCGGGTGCTCGGGGTCGTTATCGTCGTCATCATCATTGGCCTCTCTGTAACGTGGGTAATTATGGATTGGTTGCCCGTACACGCCTTCCCAGTATAAAGCACCTTCGTCGTCGGCGAGGGCGTCGAAAAGTGATTCGCGGAAGGCGACGTCGGGGTCTAGATACTGCTCCGATTTGCTGTTGGGGAGGTATGTGTCATCGTAGAGGGTGGGGTCATCGATGGGGGTGTGGGGACGTCGCCGGGAGCGGTGGTGGTGTCTATGGTGTTGGCGGTGGTGGTGATGGGAGCGGCGTGATGAGCGGTGGGATGTGGAGGGAGAGGCGGAGCGCTGTCTGTATGCAGCGGAGGGGGAAGGGGTGCGCTGGCGGTGCTGTTTGAAGCGGAACGGCTTAGACGTGGGGCGTTGAGTGGTAGCGTTGGGAGTGGGAGGTTCCTCCGACATTGAGGCCATAGCTGAGGAGAGTATTGGTGTTGTGGTGCAATGGCATATCGAAGATCCCAGACCATGCTGGTAATGAGGACTTGGTCAAGTGAAGTGCTGCACATGTAATTCACCCGGCTGCGCTTGCCGCATTGGGAGAATTGGATATTATTTATTATTGCGGATTTTCCATCCCTCTCAAGCTCTTCTATATCTTATCATTCCACATTCCAACATTATGTCGACTTTATCATACGGTCTCAATATCACTAAGAAAGTCCCACTGGGTCAGCGCCCTGCACCTGCCAAACGAAAGACAATATTTGACGATGACTCTGGTCCCGACGATGGCCCAGAAGAAGAAGAGAATACCGAATCCATATCCACCATAGGCGGCCTGCAACCTTCATCAACTAGGAGTAAACCCTCACTCACGAAGCCAATTTCCTCAGCTCCGCCGAAGAAGCCCTCAAAGCCACTAAAGATATCTCAATATGGTGATCTGTCTACGAACCACAGCACAACCAAACACTCTAAAACCGCACAAGAAATTGACCCCAGTATTTACGACTATGACGCCATCTACGATTCTCTACACGCTAAACCTGCTTCCTCCACAGCCACAGCCGACATCGAGAAGAAGCCCAAGTATATGGGTGAACTCCTTGCAGCCGCAGAAGTACGCAAGCGCGATCAGCTGCGCGCGAAAGAAAAGATGCTTGCGAAAGAAAGAGAGCTTGAGGGTGACGAATTTGCAGACAAGGAAAAGTTCGTCACTGGGGCTTACAAGCGGCAGCAGGAGGAGATGAGGCGCTTGGAAGAGGAAGAGGCAATCAAAGAGAAGGAAGCGGAGGAGCGCAAACGTAGAGAAGGTGGAGGAATGAAGGCACTGTACAAGAACATCCTCGAGCGAGATGAAGAAAAGCATAAGGAGGTCATGAAGGCAGTGGAGGAGGGGCGCGGCAAGCAAGGCGGAGAAAAGAAGCAGAATGAGACGCATGAGAAGAGTGAGGAGGATTTGGCAAAGGAGAAAGGCGCAATCATCAATGAAGAAGGCCAGGTCGTTGATAAGAGGCAGTTACTGAGTGCTGGTTTGAACGCGGCAGCTGCACCAAAGCCTAAAGCACAGCCAGCTCCAACGCCTGGCGCGTCAAGAGGACGTGGTAACCGAGAAAATGACCGAGAACGAGAGACTAGACTCTTTGAGGAACAGCTTCTTGGAAAGCGATCGGCTTCTGATGATTCGGATAACGAAGATGAAAGAGCAGCTAAGAGTCGGAAACTGGAGGACGAGCTTCTGGGGCTAGGTACGCCGTAAAGTAAAACGACGACTACCAAATTGGTCTGGTGCTCGAATTCTGGTTTAACATGACTGCTTTCAGCCTGCAATCACCTTCGCAGCCTTCATGCAAACATTAATCCAGGAAGAATACTTCAATTACCGACACTTTCCGTGCTCTCTCGGTATGTTTGCCTTACCTAGATCTATGTACCTGAGGGGGTTGGATGCAGCTGATGTGGTCACAAATGAAACATGCAATGGAATACTTTGACGTGGCTTGATGCGATAATTGCAAGTTAAAAAAACATGCTCTTGATTGCGCTTAAGATCAACCATAATATGGGCAATGTTGAGTACGGAACTAAGTCACTATTCGACAGAAGATCGTTAGATTCCGTCCGTCACTGTGCCTGCTTGTGTTTACCGGGTGTTTGTGATCCAGGAGCCTTCGAAGGAATACACGATCAGAATCCTTACTCGGGTTTATGAGTACTAGTGATCCCCAACATTTTGCAAGACAATTGTTGTACTGTCTTCTCCGTGCCTCAAGAAGCGTTGGATGATTGATGGCCGCATGCCACGCGTCAGTTCCATGGGCATTTCGACTTTTCTTGGACTAGAGGCCCTGGCTGAGAAGGCATGATTTATCCGTGTACCCCCTACTCCATATGCTAGCTGCACTTTGAGAAGCAAGATATTTATACGACCTCCAAGCCAGACGTTGAAATCTGGAAAGCGGCTCAGAAGCTGCTCAAGTCCAATAAGCTTTCCGACTCGTCCCTAATCGCCCCGTAGCGGGTTGACAGTCTGGTGCACCCGGAAGATTTATATCCACTGGGATTGACTGGGAAATGGTGGACATGTCTTCCATACAAGTGGAACGAATATCAGTGGCGCGAGTAGCACCAGTTTTGGCACATCTATCTTCCATGTTCGGGACCTCAACATATCCTCCTTCAGAGCCTAATGTTTGACAAGATACGACCCCCTTCTTTTGGATGCACAATGGTCCGTACCCGGGTGTGGTACTAGCCTATGTCCGTGAATAAGGACTTTATTTTGTGAAGGTAGAATGGGTATATTCGCATCCTTACATTCAATGAGACATCGACCGTGAGCAAAAGTTCTACCTTCCTCCTCCTCCTCCACGTGGGTATCTTAAGTGCTTTCAACTCGGAACTTGACTTTGTTTCTATCGACACAACGGCCAAATCAAGGCGTCAGGAAGGCGCTCCATTGTCTCCCGGGGGCACAGTAGAGTCGAGATCTATCCCCAGATTTTCGCGCGGGCAGACATTATTTCCTTGGAGACAGTATAGGATCGATATTGAGCGAGAACGGAAGCGTTTTTCAGGGGATGCAATCACTTATCGATCGAGCTAGTTCACAGGCGGTGAAAATGACATTCTAAAGAGTCGCATGTGCCGTGTTCATGGTGCCTCTACCTTCTGGAAAGAAGCCTTTTATGTAGCTGCTGAGCTAATAACTTCGAGTGGCTCATCAAGGAGACACGCTACCTCCGGCATCGAGTTAAAGATCCAAATGCTCGCCACATCTCCATGAACCTGAAGCTTCCGGCACTCTTCCCGGGTCTATCGAGCATACTTACTAAACTTGGGTGACAAAGGCTTGAGATGATTTCGTCGTGAATAAATTCTAATTAATGGTAGCTTTCAGCTACGATCGTGTCAAAAACACTACTTCTGACTGGGCAATCTACATCTGCAAAGCCCGTCCAGTAGATATGAAGGCAGGGTCACAATTACGAGGTCGCGGTTCAAATTTCGTAGACCCCAGTGCGCCTGAAGATAGCAACCAACATATTTTACTTGAGTACGCACGTAAGGGAAAGCCGGCTAGGATGGTTCAAATGGTCAAACGAGGTATCAGCGCAGCTGTTCAGCATCACCTTTCCATTCATGACAGAGCTAGAAGCTGCCTCTACAAGTCGGCATTATTGAACATGGACACATGTCTCAGCAGGGAAGACACAGTACACCTTTACAATCAAACGGAATGCTCAATAAAAGCCCCCAACGGCACACCGTATGATTGTACTCAAGCAGATATCGATGCCTTCCACGGATTTGCTCGTACAGTCAGGAGTCCAACCACTCTGCCAGCAGCGGAGTCAATCCAGACATTGACATCGTTCTTAACTCATCAACACCCGACCCCAGACATCTGCAATGCGCTTGCGCTACTGCGACTCGTAGCATAGGATCCAAATTGGGGCCCAGACGTCATCATAAAAGCACTACGCGATATAGACAAAGCCTTCTTAAACTCTCGCTTAGGTGGCAACCTCAAAGTACGTTGGTGCAAAAGCAGCAATGAAACCATCAGGGGACACCTACGGCGCGTCCCTCGAGGCTTGATGAGTCCGGGAGAAAGGAAGGGCCAGTGCACAGTCTTTCTGGATGCCGACACGATATTCGCTAAACGAAACCCATGCAAGCAAATGTGGCGCACGACTCTGCATGAACTCGTCCACGCTTATCTATACGTGACAAGCGGCGGGAAACTCATCTACGATATTACCCTCTATGACGATTACAGATCCTTTCGAAAGCATCACGGCTGGAATTTCTGCTGGCTATTGACTCATGTCCACCAAAGGGCAACAGAGTTCCTCAACATCAGGCTACTGACGGGGCATGATCGGGACACGATACTTGTCCGTGATGAATGGGAATTCATCTACAAAGATGCGACCAGGCTCGATAGAATGAGGCTCGACAGACGCATTTCTGATAGCAGGGATAAAAGGCAGCGTTTGTTGGGAGATGTCATCAGATTTCGATTTCGATTTCGATCAGAGTACTATGAAGGTTCACCGCTGCTTTCCGGTCAGCCAGGCGCTGTGTTACACCGCGGAGACAATAAAGGCACGCCACCAAGATTCCATGGTTTGCCACACGGCTTGGAGAAAGTCACATCATGGTTTTCATAGACATATAATACCAATACATGACAAGGTATGATCTACAATACACAGATTGCTAGCCCAGCAGACTTCTACAGGACCTTAAGAATCCAATTCCATGGGCTTGTGATCATCTCGCAAAGGTTCTCGTATCACATAGAAGCTTGCACTCACAATTCTACGCACGTATGCGGTTATAATGTTTGGTGTGAGCCGAGAAGTCTCACAAAACGCGTTCTACTCACGATCTCCTCCATTGTGGCCGCGAAATTCATCTCTGTCCTGCGATAACCTCCGTCGCAATAACAATCTTGCTCCTTCCATACCAGGCAGAACGAGAAGCACTGCCAAACCTGAATGATCGGCCAAGACTTAGGACATCTTCAGGATTGCCTTTCGATTTTCGTGGAACTCCTTGTTCGAGAGCTCCGCCCGCTGTTCTCGTACAAAATCGGATGATGTTCGTTAGCCCGGAAGAAGCAGTCCAAGAGGTGGTCAATCACAATCATTGGATGATCACCTCTCCATCTAAAAAAGAGGCGGAAGCCGTCCGTCGGCTACATTCTGCAGTTGAAAAAGCTGCAGCAGGCAATCCTGGCGGTAGAGCGGAAAAGATTGTGAAACTCGTCGAAGATTTGGACGTCGTGTTCTATGGCGGACGCCTCTTGGGGCATATCGACGTATCCTTGGGCGGCCAAATGGCATTCTGGGCTATTGGTGGGAACGCGAAGCATGCATGGGGGTAGGTGGTTGGTGATATTCTATGAAAAAATAGCGAGGCTAATGTGCTTTATCAGTGTTACAATGAAAACGGGCAGTCGTCAATGCAAGATCCTCCTCAGCAGGGAGCTCATCCTTACCATCCCAGATCATTTCAACTCCTTCGTGCAGGCGTGGAGCACCATATTGCATGAAATGGCTGTAAGCTCAACGAATCATGATTAAACATTGACTTCAGGCTGATAAGGGTCATAAATAGCATGCCTTGACTATAGTACGATGTCGACGCCCGCCTTCTGATGACCATGGTTCCCACTTTCGTACAACTCTCCATGCCGTGCATCGACACTCGATGCAACGCTTCAGGCTTCCAGCAATTAGTGATTGGGAAAGCAAATACACACGACACCATTTTTTGAGCGACTATTGGGCCTTTCGTGACCGAAGTGGATACGGCCAGGTTGATATAACCTCGCTCCAGAATCACCGCATCCCGAATTACCATGCCACGACTGATGAGCCGCGTGCCACCAGTCATAGGAGACACGGCAAAAATGGCGATAGTGGTACAAATGGGAACGGCCACAAGAAGCACAGCAAAAGTCACGATAATGGCCACAGAAAATATGATGACTTTACTGCCCATGTCAAAGCTAAGTATCCCCAAGGCGCAATCGTCCAAAAACGTGGAGCTTCAACGTGTACACTCATGTGAAGGAACTACGGTTGACCTCGGCCTCGACGATGGACTTCAGACTATAGCCGCCATTAAGAGCGCGATCCTTTAGTGATGAACGTTCGGCGATAATGTGTTTGTAACTTTTTGTGTTCATAATCATGCAGAAAACCCGACTCTATAGTCATCAAAATCAACTTTACATGGCTATTAGTGACTCTTTTCAAGCCTCAAATCTATTACATTGCTGGTACTCTGCTTGGCAAAACTCTACTGGACTACGACATATAACAGGCCCACGCTGTATTTTCACCTAGATTGCGATCTTTCTTCGATTTCCATGTTCACTAGCTATGGTACACCCAAGGCGACTTTCGTGGTTCTTAGACGTTGCTCGTGAGAACTTGTTACGATATTGGCGAACACAACAAACAGGCTGTGTACATATTCAAATACAGCAATTACCCTCTACTCAGCAGCGAATTCGATGTGATGGGAGGTCGTTTGCGTAAGGCAGGTATCGTGTAGGTAGCGTTCTATAAATTACATTGGTACCCTTTTTGGCCCCATCCGGAGCAGCCAGCGCCGATCCCCGGTTGCGCTAGAGACCCTTATTCCTGCGTGATATCCTCTAGCTTGTTGACCTCGAACACGTTACTTATCATCCAACGCGTCCCACCTCATACAAACAACAACTCTTGATATCCTTGTCAGTATTATCAAGCAACCAACTTCTACAAAATCGTCGAGGTCAGCCGAATATCCATCCGAAACACACATCACCTTGATTATCACTACAATGGCGAAGACTGGACAGGTATGTAGTCACATGCTCGCTGCCCCCAATCCTTCTCACACTTGCACCGCATTGCTTTGCTTTCTTCTCACTTCTTCGAATGCTGATGTTGTGGGTGTCATGCAGACTCCCCTCGAGAAAGCACACGTCGTGCGCGCGGAGAAGAAGAAGCGCCGCGAGGAGATCAAAGCAAAGCGTCTCGCTGTACTGAAGGAAGCGCGCGAGAAGAAGGCAAGAGCGAAGAAAGCATGATTGATGGTGGACATGGAGGACAGATGGGATTGGTTAGTTGGTTTGGAACTTTAAAGATGGGCTGTGGTTGGGAGAGAGGGGATTCCGTTGTTTCTTTGGTGATACCCTGGCTTTGTTTAGCAGGTTCTGTTGTTGGCTTGACTGCACGAGAGTTGGGGAGTTGACTTGAAGCGAGGTGGAGGGTTTCCTTGGGTTATGTGCCTGGATTATGTGTGATTTAGAGGATGCAGATGATGATGGATAGCCCATAAGAAACTTTGCTTTGATGTTGATGTGTCACGGGCACCTCCGAGGTGTAACGCGACGTACTTTTCATGGTCTTGGGTCTTAGGGGCAATCAAAGTGCTTGTATTCTTGCGTGTTATGCAACGTCTAAGACGTGATAGCTCGAACATCTTTGCCCTGACATTCATGTCCCTTCTTGAACAAATCGCCTATTGCATGTGAGGCCTTGAAACTGAATTCAAGGGCTTTATCTAAGACAGTTTTGAGAATATGTTCGAGTAACATCCTCAAACTGCTCTGCTGAAATGATTCTTCTACAATGACGTTCGGCACAAGACAACCCCGCGAAAGTGAACATTGCGGAACCGAAAGGACATACTCGTGACATATCCAATTTTAGCACATGAGCACCAGCTTCCACTGGCAATCTGGTGTCTATCATGGCGGCTGGACAATTGTGCGCCTGAGCCCTCAGGTTTGATATGAATCGATTCCATCCCAGTCCTCACGTTCAGTGTCGATATCTTTGATTAGGTTATGCATGCATCCAATGCGTGTCATCTAATGTTGTCATCATACATTTCAAAGCCAAAATTCCATATTTTCTGCGCGACGGTTCGATCGTATTTGGATTTGCTGCCGTAATCATCGCCCTTCGAGCTGTGCAGGCCCATGTGCTGAAGCAGACTTGGAACAACCACCCATCTGGCGAGGTTCAATTCATTGGCCCACGCCTCAATTATTTCATCGGCAAAACCGGAGCGGATCGAAGATAGTCGAGCAATCACACGTGGTGCCATTTCTCTTGAAAACGCAAAGCCCTGAGCGCAGCATCCAAATTTTGGCATTGCATGGACTCCAGGTTGAAGAGGCTGCATTGATAGTCGACCTGCTAGGAAATAGAGGGCAATGCACATAGGGCAACAGATGAAAGCGACAACAACCAGCATTGTGTTTGTGATAGTTGTTTTCAGGATGAATTGCCGTAGCAGAAGTAGTGCCACAGTCGTCATGCCAGTAACAGCAATGGAAGCTAACAAGTACTGTGGCCATTCTTCGCTGTTCCAACCCAAGAATTCTTCGGTGAAGAACAATCTTAGGTACAACCAGTCAGAGTCTTTTTTGGGAGGGTACTGCTCATCAGCCATGGCCAATGCCTCAATCGTACGTGGGTACCATCCCCGCACGGCGAGTGTATCGTCTTCCACTATTACAATCCATGGGCTGCCGCTGTTATAGCACCTTTGCAATACGTATGTGTAGTCGAATATTGCTTTCTTACGATAGTCTTTTTCGCCTTCCCATTGTATTAGCTCCTCAAGTTGTGGCTGGCTGACATCATAGGTCAACACCTTGTCTACGACATTTGTGAGCCAATGTTCGGCGTAGATAGGATGATGGTTTGGCGTAGTTTCAGCAATAAGAACGACCAGAAGTATCTCTTCCCGTTCGTCGGTTGTGAGACCATCGAGGAGGGAGCCAATCGTGGCTTCGACATATTGCTCCCTATCGCGACCAATACTGGCTATACCCACACACATCTTTGCGTTCTTGGGCGAGACCTTGTGCGAAGATGAAGAAGTGTTGGCGTTGTGGATGAAGGACTCGGCATCTCTTTGGCGCTTGATAGAGTATTTACGTTCGTATCCTCGAGCTGGGTCGAAGAAGGCGGATGTCGGATCTCGAGCAAAGGCAAAGCTGCAATAGCGGATCAGCGCGAGGTAAATGAAGAGAAAAGCTATGAAGACATAGACTCCAGATCTACTTCGTAGACGGCGGAAGATCGTGAATCCATGGGTCGCCAAGTTGGAGGGCAAACGGCGCAGAGCACTAGCTATCCCCATCGTATAGACCCTAGAAATTGGCTAGTCGTGAGTATGGTCATTGTCATAGTCCGCAAAATCTGCTGCTGTTAAAGTGGAACACGCCATCAGTCTGCGTTCGGCAGGATTTTCTATGCGATGTCTGATTGGTCAGTTGTTTATGAGCTTGGCTGCATGCGTCATATCCAAAATGCTGACTGATGCAAATTACTGATGCTGACTCAGGGAACTCTGTAGCAGCTGGGTATATAATAGGTGTCAACTAGGATAGCATCTAATAGAGAGCTTAGATGCGGCTTTCATGTCCGATGTCGCTTTCTCTGGACGTGTTACTTGAGTATGAATTATAGCAAAAGACCGCAAGATGACCATCAAGTGGAGGAGCGCATGTCGCCTGGACAAGTCGCAAATTTTGCTGGCTCTCTGGTGGTCAACAACTTGGACGTCGCACCCAAAGCTACCGTAGTCAGAGGGAACAGAGGAAACGCTGCAGTATGGGCCATTTACTTTACAGAAGGGTGGGATGATATTGGGATTTGGAAGAGTGCTGTAAGCATTTTTCCACCGAGGTTGGTAATGATCTGATGGATCGAGAAAAGCTCGTGGAGATGATGGCCACAACTTCCCTATGCTATACTTCTGGCTTGATCGATACGACCATTGGCAATTTTGGAACCCCTCAATCAGCTGCTTATGCTGCGGTCTCAAGTATATTCCTCCTAACGCTCTTCATCCTCGCCATTGCCCCTGGCTCGGGAGGCCATATTAACCCCCTCATCACCTTCTCCACAATGATTACAGGCTTAACAGGCTTTTCTAGAGGCATTCTTTATATGGTCGCTCAGACCATAGGTGCCGCACTAGCTGGCGGTACTCTACGTGGGTCGTTCGGCGCAGAGCGTGCCATTGAATGGCAAGGTGGCGGGTGCTTTCGCGAACCCGGGACTATCACTGCTGGGCAGGCATTGTTGATTGAAACGATGTGTTGTTGGGTTTTACTCATTCTTGCTTTTGGCGTTGCACTTGACCCTCGCCAACAAAAGCTCATGGGACCTGTGTTCGGTCCTTTAGCCGTTGGAAGTTCCCTTGGGCTTGTGGTCTTCGCCAGTGGTGGACTTGTGCGTGGCTACAGTGGAGCAGGAGCAAACCCTGCTCGGTGCTTTGCTTTTGCTGTCGCCCGACACAATTTTAAAGGTGAGTAAAAGAAGCTTCCATGAATGGCAAGAACTGACTGCGAATTGTACAAACACAGACCAATGGATCTGGTGGCTGGGACCGTTCTGCGGGTCATGCCTACTGGCCACGAGCTACCACATAGCTCCGCCTTATCACAGCAGCTCTCCACCGTGAGATCCAGTGTATTGTTCGCTCAATTCATGGTGCGAGTAGAAGAGTGTTTTCATCAGCGAAGGGTTTCTCGCTTGATTTTGCATCCAATAGCATTATGGCAAAGCCTATTTGACCAAGTACTAGAGTGACCTAAGTTACAGTTGCAGCTAATAACGCGTTGAGCAAAGCATCCAAAAGAACGCGCTGTCAAAATTCCGAGAGTGGGAGTGATGCTACCATGAGCGGGGCACGCATGATGGTACTTGAGAAAGCCACATAGACAAAGTGCACAGTATTAACAGTACCACGACGTATGTAGAGCAGAAATACAGGGATATATCTATTAGCATAGAATCAATACTCAGTGACCCTGGACTGATAACATAGAAACATATCAACTTCATCTCGGCGCAATTGTATGGAGAACCGCAAATGGAAAGCAGTGATTAAAACGGGAAACAGCCCCTGCCTGCCATGCGGGCACGAGGCTAGCGGGGTAGCGCTTTTCGGTCCAATGAAGTGGCCACCTGCAACCACAGAAGAACTTTTTCACCGCCATAAATACCTCGCAAAAAATCTTTCCCTTCTCTTTTGTTAACACTGCCATATCCTGAGAGCTTCCGAGAAGTCCCAGTAGACCAATTGATCCTTCAAAAGCATATTGTCAACCCAAAACTCCAATTAAAGCGGACTGCCCCACCAAAAGCTGTCCTGTCTCCGCAATCCTAACCTGACTCCAGAGAACAAATTACTCAACACCGTCACAATGCCTAAAGTATAAATACCACCTCATTCTAATCTTCAATGCCTCTTGTTGACTCCACCTGCACCAGATCACGCATATCCTCTTCGACTGCGACAACACCCTCGTCCTCTCCGAAGAACTCGCCTTCGAAGCCTGCGCTGACCTATCCAATGAAATCCTCGCCAAAAATGGCATTGATCAGCGCTACACTGGCCCTGAGCTCCTCAAAGACTTCGTCGGCCAAAATTTCCGCGGCATGCTCGTCTCCCTGCAAAAGAAGTTCAACTTCGAGATCGACCCCGAGGAGATGGAGAAATACGTCTCCGCAGAAGAGGGGGCTGTGATCAAGAAGCTTGAGCGTGATGCTAAGCCATGTGTCGGCTGCAACGAGGAGTTAGAGAAATTGAGCAAGAGTGGGAAATACGGTATGGCCGTTGTGAGCAGCAGTGCGTTGAGGCGTGTTGTTGCTTCAGTCAAGAAGGTCGACCAGGCGAAGTACTTCCCGGAGGATCACATCTTCAGCGCAGCTACGAGCTTGGACAAGCCGACTACAAAGCCCGATCCCGCCATCTATCTCCACGCCTGCAAGGTCATTGGCAAGAAGCCTGAGGAGTGTGTGGCTGTCGAGGACAGCAAGAGCGGTGCTACAGCTGGTGTGCGCGCCAACATCCCAGTCATTGGTTATGTGGGAAGCTATCCAGAGAACGAACAGAAAGAGAAGTATGAGATGTTGATGGGATTGGGGTGCAAGAATGTGATGTATAACTGGAGCGAGTTTGACAAGTGCATGGCTGAGGTTGAAGCAATGTAAGGGGTAGACTCGGCACGTACTCCTAGGCAACAGAACAGGGATGAAAAGGAAATCTTATGGGTACAGACATGCATGACTTTGATAATAAAGATAGACGATTTACGTTCGATGGGCATAAGAACTTGATGAATAGGCTTAGAGCTAGACTTTGATAGACGAACAATGGCATGATGATTTTCTTGCCTAGATTTGAAGACTGGCTAGACAACGACAAGACAAGGTTCGTCCCAATCAGAGGTTCGGCAACAGTCGTTGCTGATATGTGATTTCTTGTCTCGCGCCAGAATATACATATGCTACGGAGAGTCGTGCAAAGCCTTCAATGCCTTTCTTCGCTGATTCTCAAGCTGAATTACGCTTAAAAAGGACCCAAACACACTCCGTCCGCGAGGAAGGCCAAGCTGGGAGTCTCCAGAGCCCTCCAGTGCTTCGCCACCTCCAAAGAATCTCGAAGTCTTAGCAGCAGGGACAAATCCTAATGATGCTTACTGTAGGTGACCTATTGGACCGGCAAATATGGGTAGGAGAAGTGTACTGGATGGTACCCACCAATCTAATATTTCTGCCAAACGGCTCTGTGAATGAACTGGACCAGTAGTAGGGTGCGGTTTTCCTGGGCTGTGCTCGAAGTATCTACGGGTCCTCATGTAATAATTGGGTTCTGTGAGCGTAGAGGCGGAAGTGTAACTTACATAGTGAAAGGGAATTCTGAACGGTGAGACTCAGGAGCAACGAGGCGGTGAAGGTAGAAGAGGCCATCTAAAAAATTGCACTCGAGCGCATTGGTGAAGACACGCCGAGAGTGCTTCTCACGAATTACCACTGTATCAAAAGCGCACGGTCCTAATGAGGGCTAGTTGAGGAATTTGTATTTCTGATCCTGTGTAGCCATCCGACGCAAGGCTTTAGAAAATATGTAACAGATTTTCTGAGACGAACCGTCATATGAATTTCTGGTGAGTATTTTTTCATACCCATACTTCGACTTGGTACACTGTAAAATTTGCGTGGCTGGGCCTAACCTTCCTGTAGAAAAATCCAGACCTTACGAAATTTCTTCTTCCGTTTTGCAGAAAGTGTACATGGTGAATGGTCAAAGACAAGAAATTTTGCATGCTTTGCATTCTATATTACAAGCAGATACACTGCTTGCACCGGTGCAGAGACGGACTACCTAAAAATGTTAGCAGAGGATACTCAAAGGAATGTATTGGTTTCTGACTACAATCAGTTGATTATGATATTTACCAAACTATAAGAATACTCAAAGCATCTACAGCCAATGATAGTAGGTACTCCTAGCCTATCGCCGTGGTGGATTTGGAGATAATTGTCAGACTACTGGCCTCACTAGCAATGGCAAGAGCTTCCGTTGGAGAGGAAAGGTTGGGGACGTCCTGTCATTCTGTCCCTCTGGTAGTGCCCACTCTTAGCCTGTAACAACCGGGCACGGAGTACCTAAGGTACACTCGATGTCTATTGTTATTACAACAACAGGCCGGAATCTTTGCAGACTCATGGACGGGGACAGCATCCCCGGATCACCTTAAGCTCCTCCCCAACCGTCCCGCGCGCTACCTTTGTGCCGTCAGTGCATCACTAGATCGCCACACATGCATCTCTGGCTTGTACTGCTCTTAGAACGAGCCGTTGCGCATGTCATGCTTGGGGCACAGTTGACAATGGGCTGTCATTTGGCACTGCTGCTAGAAGGAAGGTGTGATTTAGCTTGCGCTTAGTCATAGATTACCATAAGTAGCAGGGGTCTCCCACCTCTCAAAATCCTACCCCATCCTCGCTACCTATTAGATCTCTGGTGATAACAGCTGCCGGCCCACACGTCTCGGCCGTGCTCCGGCTGCAAGTGGGACAGCCGTCGACCGTTGCCAGATCCAGCGTTACATTATGGTCAATGGTCAATGCTGCAATCGTCTTCGTCCAGCCTGCCCCTCGGATTGTGTTCATCTCATGTTCGAGAACCTATCCTATAAAGATATCTGCTAACCATTGTTCCTTAAATTTTCTTACCGCTTCAAGTCAATAACTTCGTACCTGTCACTAACAGCCTTGTCCACAGCAAAAATCGGAGCAGGTGGCAACAAAGGCCACGATAGACACATGGCAGATCATGTAGTTCCAGAGCCTTCCGCATGATTTACTATATATGGACAATTTAGGCGAATATGCACGAATATGCATCAGACCCTAGCAAATTGGTGCTCTTCACCCAGATCCACCATGAAAAGGAAGGCAATTGACTTGGGTCGGGCGTTCTCACGCGTCTATTTGAGCTTCAACCTCGGGAATCTTGCCGTGTCTGATAGCCAGCACGACCGCACCGCCAAAGAGAATCACAGAAGGATTCTTAGTATTCGTGCTCTCGGCTCATTACATCGCTTACCCCACGGTGACCACGGCGCCATCTTGAAAGCTGTTACAAGTTCCCTCTTGCCGCATGCAGGCATATGGTTACATCAGACGTCGTGACACAATATTCAACCGTGCCACCGACTATCTGCCTTCGATCTTTTCCCCCTTTGGCATGAAGTTTCCTCGCTCTTCCATTGGATTGCCTGGGTCTGCTGCTTTCCTCGACCTTTATGCGTCCAACCTCCCTGGCAATATCACCCTCAACATGCTACCACCATGTCGTTGCCATCAAGTGAAGCTCAGTATCAGCTTGCCCACATTCATGAGGATAGAGCAAGTGATATCGTAATATCACATGCAATAGTCCTTCCATTGGCTATCATAGCGGTGGTAGCTAGATTTATCGCAAGACGTCTATGCAAGGCGCACATTGGCCTCGATGATTACATGATTGTCGTTGCATTGGTAAGACTGATCCTCTCGCAGAACTCTTTCAGCACCAGAGGATATTGGGCTAGAGATTCCTGCTGACCGAGCGATGTGCACAAAGCTATCCGCCATAGGAGAAGCCACGGGAGGCCTTCTCTGTATGTTTTCCCTGATATGAAGATACACCCCAGTGTACTGATAGAGATGGTACACTCCAGGCGTCGCAAATGGGGGGGCGAAACATGCTATTACGGTTAAAGATCCAGTCAAGTTAAACAAGGCAAGAGAATCTTTCACTTCATGGCGTCAATTCAACGAAGAGGCTTGAGAGTATCAGTAGACTAACATAATTCGGTCCCAGCTCATACTTATCACAGAAGCGTTTTACACTCCAGCAATCACGACAGTCAAGTTATCTGCCCTCCTTCTTTATGGTCGCCTCTTCCCCAGCAACACTTTTCGAAGAATACTCTGGATCGTGGGCGGCACTATACTATGCTACACCATACCCCAGTGGACCATTACTATTTTCCAGTGTGTTCCGATATCGGGCGCGTGGGATCCAGCTGTCCATATCAGAGCGAAGTGCATCCCATTGAACATTATATTCGTCGTTATGGCGTCAATGAACGTGGTCACTGACATTATAACGCTGTCATTACCACTACCTCTGATTTGGCGACTCCAAATCAATAAGGTACAGAAACTTCAGCTAATTGGAATATTCCTACTCGGCTATTTGTGAGTTGTTAAGCTTCAACCGAGAGTTCGCTATACTGACCGCTCATCAAAGCGTGTGCGTGGTCTCTATAATCCGCGTTCCGAAAGTCAAAAAGCTTTCTCTTACAGACCCAGGATGTAAGCCACCATTCAGCCTCCTCTGCGTTGTCACGCTGACAAAATATCAGGGACGGACGTAGACGCGTGTGTGTGGTCGATGGTTGAAGTGTGTGTGGCGATTGTGTGTGCATGCCTACCAACCTGCAGAGTTCTCTTCAGCAAGCTTATGCTCCGAAAACGACTCGGTTCTATACCATATTTTGTGGACATGCCGCGCTATCCCTCCTTGACCGCCGATGAGCGTCGACCGGGTTTCAGAAGCAAAGATAGCGGAGCTCAAGTCGAATATGTGAACGTGGTCCGCGACAATTGGGCTCAGGTACCAGCATGTGAATAGAGACAATGCATGTGCAGCCCTGAGGGATTGCGAGTTCATTCCTGTTCCAAATCTACAATTTGAGAGGCTTATTTCCGGTTGATGGAGGAAATGAGGAAGAGCAAAAGCATAGCTTTTGGAGTACTTTCGGTGTGGTATTTTGATAATGAGCCTCAGGTCCGCAAACCTGGGCATAGAAGACCAACATAATATGTGTATCATAAATTTATAGATATTTATAAAACCTATAGATTTAATTTGAGAAGACATGTTACCTAAATTCTTTCTTGGGAACCTGGATTAAATTTCCCTGTTTTCACGCAGCTTGTTGTTAAATACCACGTCGATAGTACCACCTTTCTCTTTCAAGGGTACCTAGATTAAGCGAGAAATAGGCATAAACATCTACCACTGCTAACAATCGCTCGTAAGGCAATGAAGCTCCGTACTATGACCACTTACCAAAGCCCTATCAGTTATATCTCTAAGTGTAATAGTTTTGTAATAAAAGCATCCGCTGTTCAATATGAATCTTCGCCAAACAGAACCGAGTGCCAATGCGTGATCATTGACTCAGAGGGAAAAGCAGTGATTGGGGCAACGAAACATGCTGCTTTTAAGAGACGAAGCTATTAAAATTGGAATTGCACTGGCTGTGTAAGTGTATTCGTAGCTGGGTGAGGTTATCGAAGCAATTGAGAGACAGTATAGTGACTGAGGTGATGCTGGAGGTTCGGCTGTGATTTGAGGAGAATCGCTGAAATTAGATGGATGGTTCCACAGCGGAAATGGATGAGGAGACGCCTTTAGATATGTGATAGGGTTTTCTAGTGAATACATAATCTATAACAATGGAAAGAAACACGGATGAATGCATTCGTGCCTCAGTTTCGCCATCCAAAGTCCGCATAACTAATGCCTTGATCTGTAAGTCTTGCTTGCGTAGCGCTTTGTTAATGCCTACTGAGATTACTTTGAGCCGAATAATACTTTGGATATGAGACAGGTGGATATTCGCCTCGCACAGATCCAGTAGGGTATAGGATTTTAGAGAAGTTCTCTTGATTATACCTGTGTAGCGTCTTATCCATGGAGGGTTTACTCACGGGATTCCGAACACTGGCCTCGCCTCCCAATAGTTCCTCCAGGGTCTCTTGGAAACAACTCTCTTGGACCGCGCAGGTCCGGTATATCCGGAGATCGCCATCCAGTCGACAATCACTTTTGGCAAACTTATCGGCAAAGAACTTGCACGCCTCGAAGCAATTTGCACCAGCAGTATACTCTTGAAAGTAATCAGAGATAGGATCTTTAGTAATCAATTGCTCGAGCACATCTGTCTTGTTCAGGAGGATGATGATTGGTATGTCTTTAAATATCTTCAAACGAGTGATATATTCAAAGATCCGGATCTGTTGCTTCATCAAATTCTACGAAAATATTCTCAGCGTACTATGCACCAGGATGCATACATCTCACTTACCAGTGGTGTTGTAAAAGCTGAATGGTTTTGGCAGTACGCTGGCAGAGGCACAACATAGATAAGTGCATCGGTGCTATCGAAGCGATCCAACCAGTGATTTGCGAGATAATTTCCCACTTTCATCAAGTCTTTTCCCTCTTTCATCAAGAAGCTCGCAGAAAAATCCGTCAATCTCAATTGATCGACAATCAAAGTCGAGCGAACGAATATGTCGTAGCACGATATCATCAGGGAGCGGTATCTTGTACGCGAAAAGAAGCTCAAGATGTTCAAAGGACCTATCGTTTGCAGTGAGCAGCTGGAAGACTTCTCAAAATTGCCACAGGGTCTGGGGTTCACCAAGCAATGTCCTCATACCGCGCCAGTCCTTTTCCGTTCTGTATCTCATGTCTCAAGCTGTTGTGTATCCATAGGTTCTGTAAAGCCTGGTAAAGACTAGGATCGTAAGGGTTTCGTTTGTTTTTTGAGGATACTATAGTCCAATAACCCTGAATATAGTTGTCAGTCAAAGCGCTATCTCAGTAAGCGAGGATGAGGTCTTTTAAGTACGTCTTGAACGTCTATCAGTCCGTGATTGCCAATCTCTGAAACCTCTACGCACTTCCACACCACTATGAACGTCTCAATGAGGTGGTAGATGATGGACCAACGGGCTGCCATTTGACCAAACTCAGTAAATCTGTATCCAAGGAATATTCGTAATTGTAATTGTCGATAGATTGTGCGTTTGCCCGAAGAAGGTACTCCTTTTCGCGGTCAGTGATCAAAGCAGCAGGGTCAGATGGTACTATGGCCTTGTGAGTGTATGCCGCACCTAATAATACCACATCCCCGCTAGAAATTTTCTGCCTGCCTCTTTCTTTCATCTTAGGGAAAGAGTCCCACCGGTCGAAAAGCTTTCCGAATAGCCAGGAAGACACAGCTGGATATTCCACGGTAGTCATACTTCTTATCCGTGCGACCGAAGCTTGTCTTTGCTGTCCCGTGTCGCCTGCAGAGTCTTTCAAGTCATCTTGTGCGGTGATATACCTATCGCCGTTCCATAGCTCCAGTGCTGACAGGGGCAGGCTGAGTATTGACACCTCGGAGACATCCGCGAGGCTCAAACCCGAAAGATATGACCATCCCATAGTGGGAACCACCGATGAGGTCGCGGAGCGAGAGGGTCGTCGGTTGATAGCCCGTACATAGGGACGAGAGGCGAAGAGATCTTGTTCGAATGCAAAACCATCGACCGCGGTGAGAGTTTCGCTTGTCACTGGGCCAATGCGTCTAATTGTTACAATGCTCTCGTTGTCTTGATCTTTCCCCTTATCATCAGGAGCCGGAAAAGACGAGTCTGTGCTGGTCTGGCCATCATCGAAGAACGATTCCCCCTGCCGCAGTGGTGTCCTGCTCTTGCCATGGTACTCTTCCGTATCCTGTGTCGAAGTCGGAGCTTTACTGAGGGCATGGACTGAGTGTTGCAGCTCTAAGTTTTCCATTCGTTGAGCCAACTCTTGATTGCTGTCCAGTACTCGTGTGATCAATACTTTGAGTTCACTCACTGCATCCTCCGCTTCTCCAACAGAGGTGCTGATGGTGATAATAGAGTCAGCCACCGCGAGCTTCGCCGATCTCTACTGCATGGCATTCTTACCAGTTCAAGGTTGTCACAACAAGTGTCAAAGACTGCTTTGACGCCTGCAGACGTATGAGCAGGGTAGATATGGACTGTTGGCGGCGTAGCCAACTGGCTATCTTGATCTTGGATAGAGGCGTCCCGTTCACCAAGTCCAAAGATTCCAGGATTTCTTCAAGTTCGGAGAAAATTGAAACACAATTTGAAAGGACTACAACGAGTTGCTCTATCATGATAAGGCTCTCTCGTGACTTGGACCTCCGTTCCATCCCCAAGAAAAGCCGTTGCAGCTGACTCAAACAAATGCTCACATCAGAGACTTCGAGCAGGACGCTCTGCGCTAATTTTGGACCCGTTTTCACGCTTGTCACCAATGCATTGAGATATTGTGTGACCTTTGCGGCTGCACCAATCAGACCTAATATGGACGCTGCGACCGATATCCCATCCATTATCGAAATCGGCGTTTGGAACTCACAGATCCAGGGGGACGGGTTTTCTTGGTTCTCTGCATTTCAGTTTTTGCAGAGAGAGAAGCACGTCGAGCTACTGGAATATTAAATGGCACCGAGGCTGCTCGTAGCCTCACTATCATCGCGGCTGAGTACAAATTCACAGCCACCGGCGAGGCAATCGCGGGGCACTCTCGCGCCGGTTTAGCTCTCATGTCCTGGGCCAATGAGGAGCGAGATGTGAGATTCTATACTATGCCAAAACCTCATTGACGGTGATCCCTGCTCGCAAGTATTCAGCGATTCTTCTCGAGACCACTCCATCAACAAACACGCCATAGACGGATGTCTCTGCCTCGAAATGGATGAAGACCAGATCGCCGTAGCTACGGCGGGGCATGACCCCAGGACCCTCGGTAGAAGGGTTCACCCACTTACTGTACAAACCCTTTTACTGTACAACCCTGGTAGGGCGTTACATAACGCAGGTGCAAAGGGCCCAGAAAAATACCCCATAACTGGTCGCCGAAGCAACAGAATTTAGCCCCGGAGTTGATCACTTTAGGGAGTCTTCCAAAAGGCCCTTTTCGCGAGCTTTGGGTCCAGCCCCACAGGGCTGTACAGTAAGAGGGTTTGTACAGTAGACCCTTCTATTCATACTCATAGATCCTTGCTCTCTCCGCCAATTTAACTCATATGATCTCTCTGGCCGCAAACTCTACCCCACACTACCTTGAAGTCTCCAGCCGAGTCAGTTCGAGTCGAGCGAGCGGCCCAGACCGCCAGAATGATTGGTAGATGTTCCGCGAATGGTGGCGCCTAAGCAGCGTTGCCATGGCATGACCCCAGATGGTGCTAGGCGGGAGAGCAGCCGGGATATGGCCATCATTGCCCGTCTCAAATGACCAAAATAGCTTTCAAATGGAAGAGAAACGTGACTTGAACGGAGCTTTCCCCTTCCCCACACTTCGGAAGATAGAGCATGTCTGACCGCTCTCTAATTTACACCTATACGGTTGTTGCTCGCCTGACTCGAGGGACATTCAATATCGTCCCCCGTGGAACGTCTACTCTGAAACCCGCACAGCCATAGGGGTGTCTCCGGGTCAATATACATGCCTGCTTGTACTAAACACCCTATTGTTCCTTTGTTCCACTGAAACGCCGCGACAGGAATCCGCAGTGTTTCAATCCCTTCAAACATTACCCCTGTGCCTCATCCTTCTTACGCGGCTGGAGGAGGTCGTATTCCTTCACGGTCATGGATAGGGTTATAACCCATCATTCGCAGCTGCCTGCATCTCGTGCTTGCCGTCCCTGCTGATGCACGCCTTATGTACTCACACTTTTCCTTGTCTAAAGCCATATGATGACTCAACCTAACATGACTGACAACCGAAATACTAGAAATCTTCGTCTGACCTTCGCTCCACTGCGTACTCCCCCACCTCTCGCAATGCCTCGATCCACATCCTCCCAGTTCACCGCTCAGAAAGTTGGTGAAGATGACGATGATGAAGACGATCTCGAATCGCAGCAAGCCAGTTTTATACTGCCTTCTCCAACATCAACTCGCCGGTTGCGCTCTGCAATGGCATCGGAAGTGGATCTGCGAAGTCGAATCCCGTCCAGGATACAATCAGCATCCGATGAACGCTCTAGTTTACTAGGTTTCGGAGATGGACCACCCAGGAGCTACACAGAGCCAAATACTGCACGGCCGCGCTTTTCGCGCACGGCAAGCCAAGCTAGCATGCGAATGCCTAAGAACCACAGCAGAGCAAGCTCGTGGGGTCTTCGCATCGCAAGTGCCTTAGGCTCTGGTCGAAGACTTCCTCCAAACGGAATGGAGGAATCCAAGTCCTCTTTATTCACGGACGAGCGTGTATGGTACGATCAGTTCACATCAACCGATTGGGTCCACGACAGTATTGCCGATGCTTTTCGAGTCCGTGACTTGAGATCGCGGAAAGACTTGCGAGGGCGCATTTATGCTTGGTTCGATGGAGCCCAAGGCTGGATACTGGTGGCTATCATTGGTTGCATTACAGCCTGTATAGCCTATTTTGTCAATGTCACAGAGGCGTCTATCTTTGACATCAAAGAGGGCCATTGCAAAGATGGCTGGTATTTCAGTAAAAGAAAGTGCTGTCAAGGTCAAGAGCTTTGTTCCTCCTGGGAGACCTGGGGCCAACGCATGAGTATTGCTGGTGTTGAGGAGAACCGGGTCGACTTCATAGCTTATGTTGTTTCTGTCATTCTTCTTTCTGTTCTAGCATGCTTCTTAACTTTGCTGACAAAGACTGAAATACCCTCCAAATTTTCATTATCCACACTGGACGAAAATTTGGGCGCTGATAAGCACAAGGATCCCGGCGTGGTAGACGACAAGAGCGGCATGACTCCATCTGAACCTGCGGACTCCAGGCCAAAACCCTCCACCATGGTATATTATCCCGCGGCCGGTAGCGGTGTGGCAGAGGTTAAGGTCATCCTCAGTGGGTTTGTCGTGCACGGCTACTTGGGTGTTCGAACTCTTGTGGTGAAGACTCTTGCCCTGATACTCAGCGTGGCCTCCGGACTGAGTCTCGGCAAAGAAGGTCCATATGTGCACATCGCTACGTGCGTAGGTAACATCGCTTGCAGACTATTCTCAAAATACAATCATAATGATGGAAAGCGACGTGAGGTTCTCAGCGCAAGCGCTGCCAGTGGGGTTGGTGTCGCATTTGGTGCCCCCATAGGAGGCGTACTGTTCAGTCTGGAGGAAGTCAGCTACTACTTCCCCCCCAAAACGCTTTTCAGGACCTTCTTTTGCTGTATAGCAGCCGCTCTGTCGCTCAAATTTCTCAATCCCTACGGCACTGGAAAGATAGTTATTTTCGAGGTCCGATACATTTCCGATTGGAAATTTTTTGAGATGGTCGTTTTCATCCTACTCGGTGTTATGGGAGGTGCTCTTGGTGCTCTTTTTATCAAAGCCTCCCGGATCTGGGCCACTACCTTTCGTCGCATTCCAGCTATCAGAAAGTGGCCCGTACTCGAGGTCGTACTCGTGGCTCTAATCACAGGATCAGCTAGCTTCTGGAATCGCTACACTAAACTTGCTGTGACCGAGCTCCTTTTTGAATTAGCCAGCCCATGCCAGGATACCAATTCTGGGTTGTGTCCTCAGAAGGGGGACGAGATCCTAGGTGTTGTTCGCTACCTGTGTGCTGCTTTCATCATTAAAAGCATTCTTACAACTATCACCTTTGGAATCAAGGTACCTGCGGGTATCTATGTTCCGTCTATGGTAGTTGGCGGCTTGATGGGACGCATTGTCGGCCACTTGGTCCAATATCTGGTAGTTATGTATCCTGATAATGCAATATTCGGCAGTTGTCCCACAGGTGGAGAGCTCGAGGGTTGTGTCACTCCAGGAGTCTACGCCCTAGTTGCTGCGGGAGCGACAATGTGTGGTGTAACCAGATTATCAGTCACACTAGCCGTCATCCTCTTCGAGCTCACTGGCAGCTTGGACCACGTCCTACCTTTTTCGATTTCAGTCCTAGTAGCAAAGTGGACAGCGGACGCTCTCGAGCCTCTCAGCATTTATGACCTCCTGACAGACATGAATTCTTATCCTCTCCTCGACAACAAGCTGCGTCCAATCTTTACCAACGACCTTGGCAGCATCACCGCTAAACCTCGCACCCACCGTATCATCGATATCTCCAATTCACCCCTCGTCTCCGCCCAAATCCTCCGAAGAAAATTAGACTTCCTCCACGATGCCGGCGAAATCGACGGCGGTCTCCCTATCATCCGTCACGGCCTCCTCGTGGGCCTCATTCCGGTCCCCGACCTCGAATTCGCGCTTGACAAACTCGAGGACGAAGAGCAAAGCCTCTGCTTGATGGCTACAGAAGTCATCTGGCACGGCGACATCGAAGACGACGAAGATCAGGAACACGATCCGACAGATTTTACCCCCTATATTGATCCGGCGCCTGTTGCGCTTGATGTTCATTCTCCGATGGATCTGGTGTTTCAGTGCTTTGTTAAATTAGGATTAAGGTATATTTGTGTGTTGAAGGATGGACAATTTGCGGGGATGGTGCACAAGAAGGCTTTTGTTAGATATGTTAAGGAGTTGGAAAAGGAGGGGACGACTGATACCTTATAGCAAGAGCATATTGAACGAATAGTAGTGCATTTTGTTGAAATATAATATTGGAAGGCGCATAGCATTAGCATAGCGTTTTGGGCGTTCGGTGCATTGAGCAGAGGATTTTGTAGGAGCTGAAGTAAGGCTTTGAACTTCTCGTGTTCACATCATATATTCAAGTCGTCTATTGACAGATGACATGGTCGGGTTTGATAGACAGATTCGCAATTCTCCATTATTCCAGTCCACGCACCGATTTCGAGTCTTTTCACCTATATCACTTTCGTCCATTTCTTTTGGCACGGCTGCCACGGCTACTTACGTACTCCTGGCTCGTCATAGCTTTGCTGCTGCGCCGAGTCGGGGTTGATTTTCTCCTTGTTCATTTCTTCTATACGGCCGTCACGAATCAATAGTGTATGTCGTCCATGTCCATATATATTGTGATTTTGGAAGAGTAGGAATAATCATAGATGTACGCTATCCGTCAATCAAATTTCAAATCGCTGCGTTAGGAGGGGATAGGAATAGTGAATTATGCGCAGAAGATTTACGGATAGGGTGCGAGACTGGCTGGATAGATTCTATGGATGATGATGCCTCGCCTGACGTGCTAGAAACTGGGGAGTCGCTGCTAATATACATGAGGATGACACTATAACACCTGATGGTGGCAAGCTAACGGTAGGGCAGGGCTATGCCTCCAACAGATTCTCTGTGATTAGAGCCATTCGTGTAGAGTCCGTTTCTGGGTTGGAAAACCCCCCTGTGTCTGTCTGCTGTTATCATGTATGAGAATTTTGGAAAGATGAGAAGTTTAGGCAGACAGGGGGCTCTCGTCTTCTTTCATGACAATCCATCTACTCAAATCCCATGGTATTTGACTTCTATGATGCATAAATCTAATAGCTAGCTGTCAATGATTTTCATCATCTCATCAATCCCTTTAGGAGCAGTCGTCAAGTTCTCATAACCATCCTTCGTGATCAATATATCATCTACTAGACATCAGCTCTATTCTCTGAAAAGCTCAAGAGAGCGAGACGTACCTTCAATCCTTACGCCTCCAACATCCCAATATTTCTCCAATACCTTCTCATTAACGAACCCGTTTTGCTTCTCATCCCGAAGGTAAGGCTCAATAATGAACCGGCAAAAGTAAACACCCGGTTCTACAGTAATGACACTGCCTTCCGGTAGCTTTCCTCTGACGCGTAGGTACTGAAACATCTTATCCTCGTCCTCATAGTTCGGATGACCCCCTGTATCATGCGTGTCCATGCCCAAGTAATGCCCTAAGCCATGCGGAAAGAACGCAACGCTCGTCCTAGCATCGAAGATGGCTTTCTTATCACCTTTCAGTATGCCCAGGCTTAAAAGCCCTTCAATAGCAACCTCATGTACTCTGACATGCACATCTTCCCACTGTACACCGGCCTTCAACATACTGAAACATTCCTCCTGCATTCTTTGCACTATTTTGTATATCTGCTCGCTTTCCTCGTTGAATTTGCCGCTCAGCGGCATCGTCCTGGTGACATCCGAGCAGTAGCATTCCCATTCTGCGCCCGCATCGACTAAGAGATTCCACCTCCCGCTCAATGGCTGGTTGTTGGCCTGGTAGTGCAGTGTAGCTGCATTACGTCCAGAACCGAAAATGCCATGGTATGCTTGTTCTTTGCAGCCTAGCGCTATAGAACGTTCTAGGAAGACTGCTTCAAGCTCTTGCTCGTTGTGGACATGTTTGAGGTTCTTCATAACAGCAATGTGAGCGGCTGTAGATACCTCGTTGGCTTTTCGTATGGCAGCAACTTCGTAGGCATCTTTTGTAACGCGGCATTCGTCGATGGCGTGATGTAGGGCATCAAGATTCCACGGTAGGAAGACGGATTGGTCGAATTGATCTTCTGGTAGGTGGCCTTTCTCAGTAAATGTTAAAGGCTGGACTGCCTGCTTGCGTTCCTCGAATGATAAATTTTGCGGTCCTGTCGCACCCAGATAATCGTGCAATTCAGTTGAGCGACGGCAGTCATCTATATCGTATTTTTCAAGAGCATCTTTAACAGATAGGGGGAGACCGGACCAGATCACGGAGGAGGGATCGAGAGGCGGAATAAAAAGTGTTAGGGTGGAGGTGGGGATGTGATAGACGACATGACAGTCAGGAAGGGCGCAGCCTGTTAGATAGAAGAAGTGACGACGCTGTCTAGGAAAGACGTTAGTAAGAATTCGGATCTATCAATGTGGCTAAAAGAGGCAGACCGGAATGGTTGAGGCTCGTCGTTGTCTTCTATCATACGGGTCTTTTGGCCTTGGAGGTAGATTCTCGACGGGCCATCAACTCCGATCTTTTCTTTAAGATAGGCGGCGACTTTGGAACAGTGAGCCTTGGCGGGGTATTTGCCTCGAAGGATGTCGTCTTGATGTTTCATGGCTAGTAAATATTGAGCGAAAGATCTTCTTTGGCAATGACATCTAATGCTTGGTGAGGGGAACGAGCGTGTAATTGTATTTGGGAGAAAGTTTTCGAATTTGGACAATCTTGCAGTCACACAAGATCTCATGATACAGAGATAAGTTTGTAATTCAGAATTGAGGGTATGAATGTGTTTTGAACGGATTGTCTATAGATATCTATGATTACTCCGGCAAATGCTCTGTAAACGCCTCAGCATGCAATAAACAAACACTCGATGGCCCGTAGAAGGCGCATCTATTAACAATGTCCCTCCCGCTAAAGTGCAACACTAGAAACGCAAATGGCCGATTGTAAAGCCTCTAATCCCTCCAACGAGCGAGATATTTCTGCATATCGTTCTGAGGCGGAGGGGCTGGAGCAGCCTGTACGTTCGTTAGCAAGCTCCCTGTACGAGTCAAAGCTACCATGAAGCCTCGGATGATTGCATACCGTATTCTCCATACTTGAAGTGCTGTACGTCGCGCTCATAGTAATAGTAGTGACTTGGCTTGGCGTTGGTAGGAAGGTAATGGCAAACTGGACAGAACTTGTAGGATATTGAGGCGTTGGAGATTTTGCGGTAATTTTAGTCCCAGGTTTGCCTTGCATGGGAGCATATTTGGTGAGGCCAGTCTGTGCTGTGTAAGTCACCGCGTAAGGACCTCCAGCCCCAGTAGCGGCCCCAGCATCTGGATTGGAAGCGATGTTGTTCTCGGTTGGAGGGCCAGCAGTTCCTGTTAGGCCTGCTAAACCTTGCTGTACAGCCGCAGGGAAAGTGCCCGTCATGCCACTTAGTGAGAATCGACCTGAGTAATTAACGACAGTACCGCCTGGTGCGGTAGATATCATCTTGAGAAAGCTAAAGATAAAAGTCGTTAGCACTCTTCTATTCAATACTAAATGAATGAGCACCTCCTTACTATGCATTCTTGGTGGCCGCTCCTATACCAGCTTGTATAGTTCCTGCTGCCGTATTTCCACCACTGAATTCCCCATTGGTGGAAATAGGGGTCAACGGGAGCTACGATTGAAACGTCAGCAGTGGTACAATGAGCCTCAGACATATCTGGGTGCACGCGTTCTGAGTACTTACGAAGCTGCCCGCATCATTTCCTCCAGCGCAGAGGAATAATTGGTACGTGGAAAAGGACGATATTGGAGGTCCCGTTCCAGACTCTTTCCATTCAACATCCAGTGTTGAGCCGCCTGTTTCCGTGGCCCCTGCCGCAGGAGCTGTGAACTCGACATCAGCGAACGTGTAGGGGGCGACTGCCGCCAGGAGAAGAAGGAGCCTGAAGAGCATATTTTTTGTGGATGATGTGGTCGGAAATGAGCGTACGCGGAACCGAGGGCGACCCCAGTGGACTGATTTTCGTAATCGACAGTGGGCTTCGAGTTCGTGAGGAACGCTGTAAGTGACGAGTGTGAAGAGTTCAGATATTGAAAGTGACGACGACGGCGGCCTCTCAGCCAAGACGGGCAATCGAATTGGGCTAGCATGGGTCCCGATATAGCAACCAATCAGCATCTACTATCAAGCTTTGTAACTCAATCAACATCTCGAGCATCACAGGCTACTAAGTGTTCTTACTATCACACAGCGTTTTTTTAATTGCCCTGACATGGAAGGGTAGTATCACTCTGGAATCCTAATAATAGGAGCGAAGCTTTTATGAACAGTTCTCGACAAAGAACCAACCACGAAGGGATCGACATGATCAATTGTGTTTCTGGGCTTGTTTTCCTTGGTACCCCTTTCACAGCACCGAGAGCGCAGTCCTACGCAAGTATCATAGGCAAAATGCTAGCTCGTGTTGACTTTGGCAGCTCCGAGATCTACGAGACAAGTCCCCGGGAATTAAGGCAACAACGCAAAGATTTCGTCCGTCTTGTGAATCGCCAGCACATCCCATTGTATTGCTTCTTCGTGCAACACAGGGCAAACATTGCTCGTGCCATCGACGTACCGATAAGACGTAACGTAAGCAATGGAATTTCTTGACTAAGTTGCTTTACTACATAACTTTGACTCTGCTAGGCTAGCTTTGCTGACCAGTGTTATTAGACAATGGTTGTAAATGATGAGCAAGCTAGCATAGAGGGGTTTGAAGGAATTGCCTTAGCAGCAGATCATTTTCACCTGAACAAATTCGCTTCTCCCACGGATACAAATTATATCAGATTTTCGTCTCGACTTAAAATCATGATTGGGGACGCTCACCGTCGAACAAGAGCTCGACTGAACCGTAAATTCTCTAACTGTGCTGTTATCTGCAAATCCTACTAACCGTGTTCTGCCAACTCGTTCACTGCCAAAGGATGATGAAGGTGAGACCAAGTTGTCTTCTACAATTCCGTTGAGGGTGGAGCTGAGCGCGCCCCATTCACAGTATTCCGTCCGGATCCGAGGTAGAGAATTTGCTCCGTGCATTGTGCAATAACGATCTTTTGCAAGACAAACGAAAGTTTCAAGCAGAGATTTCAGAAATCTCGTCCAAAAGTGGCCAAGCCCTTCTTGATAATCGCCATTGGGGATGGGATTCATAACCGTCATCCTGGCTCCAACAGCTTTATGTAACGGTTCACGATACAGTCTGACTGGGCTCTTCGACGTCTGTTAGGCTGACCGGTGCTAAGGCGATTCGGACTCTTTGTTCCCGTTGAGATTGGAAACATATTAGGAACGATGATGGCGAATTTTTTGGTTTAACATAACCTACAGACTATTCGTCCGTGAGCTGGCGGACATTTTTGTCCAGTTCCATCGTTCATCAAGGATGTAGAAGCCACATTTGGTGGGGTGTTATCCGGAACATCTGTGCTCCTCGAGCCACAGTCGTTTTAGCATTGGACGCGCTGAATATCTTTTGAGCTGACGAGATGTTGGATCCGAAGAAATCTCATGCATACAGCATTCCTCGAACCCCCCTTTTTTTTATTACACGACGCCGACGATTATCCTAGTGTCACAAGTAGGTATTCCCTGGATTGCGCAGAGAAATACTTAGGACCTCATCTCTAGCCCTGTGAACCCAGCAATTCAAGCAGGAACGGTAATGTTACCTCCACCCTTTCAGTAGCGGTATATTACTAGCATCGCCTCGTTGATGCAGCTCTAAACTAAGCCACGTGCTCCCAACCCGGTCTTTCAGGGTTGCAAAAATGTGGAAGCAGGGCGTCCTCGTCTTTGCGATCTCGTCCGGGTTCCTCTACCACATTAGTGCCATTTTGTCTCGCAAGCCCATTCAGGATAGTCTCACTTAAATTTAAATTATCCCACTGCTTACAAAATAAACATGGAGGGCATTTTTCATGTTTCGAAAGGCCCAGGAAAAGGAATCAAACATTTCCAGCTGGCAGTATAAGCAAATGGTAACTGTAGCCGGTTAAAACTCCGTATTATAAAGCAGCTCTGTGAATAGGACCCTATTGAGATAGTTGCAAAACAGTGCTAAATGTTATACCAAGAATTTTGAAGGATCTGAGGAGTGACAAGGTTTGATTAGCCTTTGTCTAGGGAGGCTCGAAACGGCAGGACTCATGCATTACGGGAAGGTGCTTCCCCTTGATCTGAATGGAGTCAAAATACAGTTAGTTGGACCTGCCTCTCTGCTAATCGTATACTCTGGACCTACAATTCTGCGTATGATGATGCGTTAGGCGTACAGTAACGCCAGCTCATAGGTACCCCGCAGTGGCTGGCTGTAAGCGCCCAGCCTACAATACCCAACACGACGCATTATCCTCTATTGCTTCATCAAAAGACCACGATCATGGCAAGTGATATCGGCAATGGACCCATTATCGCTTGCAGCCAGTGTTGCCGGCCTCGTGAGTTTGGCACTCCAAGTCTCTGGCACGATTGGATCATACTGCAAGTCTGTGAAGGACGCACCGAAGAGCGTCGAAGAGATCAGCCGAGAACTATTGCTGCTCGTCTCGGCTCTGCAACAACTTGAAAACTTCTTGAAAAGTCAGCCTTTGAAACAGAGCGCTTTTGATCAGTCATCACTTTTTGCAACAGCATTAATCTCATGCCGAGACAGCATTGATGGCATAGCCTCCAAGCTGCACGGTCCAAAGAATGACGGCAAGTTTCCGACGCTGGACAGGTTGAAGTGGCCTTTCGGGGAGAATGAGATCCAGAAAAGACTTGAGGCCTTGCGAAGATGTACCTCTACGTTTCAATTCTCCCTTACGATCGAAGGCTGGTGAGTCGGATTTACAGCAATCGTCATTCCCGGTCATTCCTATCTCTTAAAACCACGATACATTCCCATGTTAGTACTAGAGCATCCATTGTCGATACCACTGTTCTTGTCTGCTCTATGTCGCCTCCCTCATTCAAGGCTCTATACTTTCTGCATTGCGTCTCTGTACTAAAGATCCTCACCTCAGTGAGCTGCTGTCTCAAACTTCCCAGAAAGCCGTACAGAGTCTCGAGCTACAACTGAACACTTCCAGAAAAGTACTGGAATTGACCAAAAATGTTCGTATCATGACTGCTTCGGCCAGCGAAGCCTCGAGAGTATCCACACAAATCGCGGAAATTCTGGAGCTTGTTAGTACATTTCAGAGCACTGGAGGCTCGATTCAACGCATTTCAGACGACGTCAGGACCTTGAATTTGAGGTCTCAAGGTAGACGAACCAACATCTTTCGAGACACAAAACCTGTTACTAACGACAAGGCGCGCAGAAGCCAAAGAAACCAAGATTCTTGACTGGCTCTCATCTGCTGAATACTCATCCAAGCATCGGGCAATCTGTGATCGAAGGTTACCTGGTACTGGCCAATGGTTACTCGACTGTGGGCGATTCAGGCACTGGCTGGAGCATGCTAACCCAGTTCTTTGGTGCACTGGTGGTCCAGGTGTTGGTAAAACTGTATTGACGTAGGTCATTAAGCATCCATAGCGTAAATGGAGACCTAACTCCCATCAGATCCCTTGTTATCGACCATATCATCCAGCAAAAGCTATCCGGGGATCAAGGAATAGCATATTTCTACTTCGACTACCGAGAGCAAGAGACGCAGACACCAACGGTAGTGGTTGCAAATCTGTTACGTCAGCTTGCTGCTCGAAAGGCGGACTTCCCCCAGATCGTTCTGGACTACTATGAGAATTACAAACAGGACCAAGCACGGGATTCCACCCCCGAGCTTCTACATGTTTTCAAACAAGTCTGCCTAACGTTTGGCCTCTGTTATATCGTCATAGATGCGCTTGACGAATGCAAGAAAATCTGGAGGAAAGAGGTCCTCCAAATTCTAAAGGGTTTGGATCTGGGTCTAGTGCATTTGTTTGTAACAAGTCGACCGCATTCTCATGACATCAAGCAACACTTTGATAAAGCTGAGCAAGTAAAAGTTGAGGCCAGCGAAGCCGATATCAAAAATTACTGTTACCGCATGATGGACGACAATGAAACCACTCAGGAACTTTTAGGAGGCGATTTGAGGTCGCATGTGGCAGATACTGTGTCACAGAATGCTCAAGGGATGTAAGCATTGCCTCCTATTTCTGATCGATTTCCTACCATATCATCTTGCTGTCCGCTCAGTGCTCTAAGATATACGCTATGTCAATTATTACATGAGATAGCAACAGTTCATATGTTCATCTAGGTTCCTGTTACCCGTACTACAGATGCAGGTCATAATCGAGGCCATGACGAAGGCAGAGATCAGAAAGTCTTTACAGAACCTCTCAACCAATCTCAGCCAGGCGTTTGAAGACACCATTGAAAGGATAAGTAATGAACCTCGCAACCGTCAGCAGATTGCTATGCAATCTTTGATGTGGATATCACACGCCCGCAATCAACTGCGAGTTATCGAATTACAACATGCACTGGCGACCCAGGTCGGAGACACAAAGTTTGACGAAGATAATCTCTTGCAAGCCAAGTTGATCGTTGATTGTTGCTTCGGCCTGATCGTTCTAGACAATGAAAGCTCCATCGTTAGGCTTGTGCACCATACAGTACAGGACTTTCTACAGGCACGGCAGCAACCCCACTTTGCAAATGAAGAGACTCAAATTACTAAGATTTGTCTCACCTACCTCTGTCTTGGTCGATCGGAAATTTCTAGCTTGCACGGCCAAGAGTACGGCTTTCACTCCCCACAGGTTTCCAACCCTCTGGATGACTTTCCCTTCCTTGGATACGCGGCGGCTCACTGGGGCCATCACGCGCAAAACGCTCACTCAAATGAAATTGAAGATATTGCACTCAAATTTCTCCGAAGTACATCCAATGTGAGCCGCGCAGAGCAAAGCCGAACTCAAACTCCATCTTCGCCAGCTGATTTATTGCGCTTTCGTGACATTCGGAGGAACCGCAGCCGGGCCAATCTCGGAGGGTTGCATATCGCTGCTGGCTTCGGATTAGACAAACTCATCCATTTGCTGCTTAACGAACATCCGGATGCTGACATTAGAGACAGCTATGGAAACACAGCCCTCCACGAAGCTGCCTGTAATGGACACATAGAAGCAACAAGTGCGCTTATCAAGCGAGGCGCAAGAGTCGACTCGAGGGATGTCGATGGCACTACACCAATGTATCTCGCTGTCTCTTTCGCCCACAAAGATCTCATTGTCAAGCTCCTAGAGCATGGGGCAGATCCGAATGCTGAATGTCTCGATGGTTGGACTCCCCTGCATGAGGCAGCTGACAAAGGTCACATCGATATAGTCAGTCTATTGTTAGACAACAAGGCATCAGCCCACAGCACGAGTGCGAAAGGGTTGAATGCGCTCCATCGTGCAGCTGGAAGAGGGCACATAGAGATCGTTAAGCTGCTACTGAAACGAGATTGTCTAGTCGATGCTCTAACTTTGGACGAGTGGACGCCTCTGCATGGGGCAAGCAGTAGTGGAAACTATGAAACAGTTAAGTTACTACTTGAGCATAACGCGGCGATTGACCATCAAAGTTCCGATGGACGTGCGCCTTTGCACCGAGCTTGTCGAGGTGGCCATTTTTTGACTGTCTCTGTGCTCTTACAGAAAGGGGCCAATATCCTTCTTTTGGATCTCACCGGCAACAACCCTCTGCATAGAGCAGCAAAAGGTGGGAGCAAGAAAATCGCTAGACTACTTCTTGATCATGACGCTTCCACCGTAGTAGCCCAAATCACTACTCTCAATGCGTCTGGCCGCACGCCGCTTGGGGAGGCTTCGTACTCGGGTCACTGGAAGACAGCAGCCTTGTTGAGAAGAGAAGAGGTATTTCACCATCAATTCGACCCCGGTCCAGATCACGAGCTAGCAACCGCGGTAACAGATGGTGATTTACCAAGAGTTCAAGAGTTGATAAGGAATGGAGCAGATATTAATCAGCCCGAAGACGGTTGCTTGACCCCACTTCATCTGGCCTTTCTTACAGGCAAAGAGGCCATTGCCAGAGTGCTACTTGAAAACAACGCGACGCCGAAGGTCAAGTCTGTCGAAGGCTGGACAACACTCCACTGTGCCGCCAAGAAAGGTGTCGAGAGCGCAATCCGTCTATGTCTAGACCACGATGCAGATATTCAAGCCCGCACCCGAGATGGCCAAACCGCGCTCCATAAAGTGTGCAAAAGCGGCAGCATGGCAAGCACCAAGCTCCTCATTGAGCGAGGAGCAAAGGTTGAAGCTGTAGACGACTGGGGATGGACACCCTTGCACACGGCTTCGGCTGCGGGCTTCAAAGATATTGTGGAGCTTTTGATTGCTGAGGGCGCGGATTTGAAAGCGATAGACAAGGAAGGGAGGACGGTGCAGGCTTGCGCGGCAGGGGCGGGACACCATGCGCTGGTGGAGTATCTGAGGATGGAGAGGCATAGGAGGAATGTGGAGAGGCAGAGGAAGAATGCAGGAATGGTGCTGGAGCCGATTAGTACCTCGCTTAGTACAAGGAGGTGGATGGGGATGTCGACTGGGCACAAGTAGTACCGCAAACGGGCTAGTCGCAGCCTGTAGGTTTTCGGGTTTCCTTGCAATAAAAGGCATTAGTAGGGGTCGTCAATACGTGTGATATAGGACAGCGATGTTATTTAATGGTCTAATGAATTGAGGTGCAATCCCACCCTATGGAGGCCCGCTGTCATCAAGTCATCCCACTCGAAGAGCATTCGTGCAGCACTTTTCTATGCTTCAACATCTCCACTAAGTCTTGCAAATACTTATTCCCAGCGTGAAATATCAATACACAGAGACCACTCAGCTTCCAGATCCACTAAGATCAAAATAAATCACTCCACACCTCCATACCCTCCTACCTCGCAGTCCTATACTTCCCCCTCCTCTGCTCCTCCATCAAACTCTCCTGCTGACTCGGCAACGGCCCCCTCCTCCTCACACTCCCACCATTCTCCCCTCCAATCCCCAGTGGCATGCCTCCTCCTCCTCCAAAACCGCCCGGTGGTTGTAGCGGCGGAGGAGGCGGAGGTTGAAACCCCGGCGGGAGTAAACCTGGTGGTAGTTTTGAGAAATCGAAATTTGGGGGGAGGGGAGGGGGCGGTGGGAGGCTGTGGTTTCCGGGACCGGGACCTGTTGCGCTGTTGAATTGAGAGGGCGGGGGGGGAGGGGGAGGGATGGTGCCGTTTCTGATCATTGCTTGGAGGGTTTGGGGATCGAGGCCGTTGGAGAGGGAGGGTGGTGGTGGGGGGAAATTGGGTGGTGGGTGGATGTTGGTTGGGAGGTTATTTGTGAAGCGTTTAGATGGAGGCTCGTTGCCGTTCGTAGTAGGCATAGTTAGGCCCGGGATGCCGGGGAGGATGGGCTGCTTGACGGGCATTTGCTGATCTTCGAGGCCTCCTGCTTCGTCGTCTAATTCCTGTTGTTCTTCGTCTTCGCGCATCAGTTTCATCCGCCCTCCGCGCTTGTCCCAGGTACCGAAGGCTTCGGCGGCGGCTTCGCCGAGGTGGTGTTTGTCTTTGAAACAATCGGTTTCGCCAGGACGGGCGCGGGTCCAGAAGCGGGTGACGCGGTCGTTGGAGCCGGAGGCGAGGATGTGGCCGATGGGGTGCCAGTCGATGGACCAGACGGCGAATTCGTGCGCGTATTGTATTTTGTGAGCGGGGTGGATGGTTTGGGCGGGGGCGCTGGCGGGGTCGGCGCTGTCGTAGGGAGGTATGGAGATGGCTTGACCAGCCGGGGTGTTGGGCTCGTCGAGGAGGTAGTGGTAGATACTGCCGTCTATACCGCCTGTAGATAGGAGTGAAGCATGGAAGGGATGCCATGTTAAGGTCGAGATTTCTTTTTCGTTGCCGCGGAGTAAGCATATGTCTCCCATCATTCGTAGATCAAATATACGGGCTGTTTGATCTCGCCCACTCGTGGCTAGCAATTGGCCTTTGACGGGCTCAAATTTCGTTTTCGAAACTGTGTTTTTATGTCCATGGAGTGTAGTTAAGCATCGACCTGTTCGCGGGTCCCATAGCTTTACCTGATGGTCCTTTGATCCTGACACAAGAAGACCTTTTGTCGGATGCCAATCAACCGATTTTGCGTCCCAGCCATGTCCTGTAAGCGTTGACTCTTCAACGCCGCCTGCAAAGTCGAAGATCTTGAGGGTAGCATCATCAGAAGCAGTTACGAATTTGCTGTCATTAGGAGAAAAGGCAAGATCACGGACGGGATCATTGTGAGCTTGAATTGCTTTAACATTGTTGAATGTAGGTTGCCAGTATTTTACAATGCCATCCTGATCGGCTGATATGAGCCAGTCCTCACTATGCGACCATGATGCGGCTCTGACTGCTGAATCGTGTGCCTATGACCGAGGAATTAGGCATGACAACAATAGTTGCAGAATCGGTCACACTAACCTGAGAGATCGTCTCAAAGTTGAAGCCCATGCCGTTCCATAGTGTGAATTCTCCAATACTTGACCCTGTCAGCAGCCGTCGACCTTCGGGTGTCCATCGCACGACGTTGATGGGGTGTTTGAGTTTGTTCAGGGAGGAATGCAGGAGCTTTGTTGGTACAGCATCCACCGCCTTATGAAGCTTTGCAGCAGGCGGTAGCATCTAAGGCAGCCATTTGAATCAGATGAGACCCATAAAAGTGAATGTTTTCTTGTTTTAAGCTACATACGTCGACTATGTAGCTGGGGCTAGGCCTCTCCATTTCCATACGCGCTCCTCCCTTGTATCGTGGCTGCCGATGTCGCATCCATTGTACCATAGATGATGTATAGTCGGTCACAGGTCCTACGCACATGTCAGCTTTCCTAGTCTATCTTGTCTGGGGTGGGTTACAGCCTCACTCAAGGCTTGAGCTGTTTACTAACTTCTGCCATAGGTTCTTCGCTGCGGTCCCTCGTAGCCGCCTCCTCCACCACCTCCGTAGCCACCCCCTTGGAAATCACGATCCATTGTCAGGTTAGTGACATTGCCTCTTCTTGAGGTACTTTGGTCTCATAACATGATGTTTGAGTGAGTACATGTATGATTCGTCTCACTGGTGTAGGATTAGGAGCTGCAACAACGGGGCGACTAAAGATGCTCGTGTCAAAACCCTAAGCGGCGGGAGATCGACAATAGCGTTCACATTTAAGGTTGTTTGCATAATTGTGCATATCTGGAGTTCCCAACCGTTAGAAATTGTTGTGTTTAGGTCTTTCCAATTTTCTTTCAGAACGCATTACCTTTTCTCTTATCACACATGTTGTAGAATAGATTTAATTTCAGCCTTGACGGCACAGCTGGCTTTTCTTGGACTCGTTTCCTTTCAAAAGATAGAGATTGCACCCGAAGAGGGAATCTTGCTTATCCGTTTCCGGAATAGATTGCTTGGGCAGCCTTTCTGGCAGCGATATCAATCAAGGATGAATTCCACCCGCGAAACAACAGAGACCACTCATGGCAGTGGTGTTCCAGACACGACAACAACGAGCAATGGCAGTCCCACCTCGCCTACCACAGAAAAGGCAGCCCGTTGCAGATATCGGCATCTTGCTCTAGTCCATCGAGGCCATCGCACTTCTTGTTTGAGCCATGATTCAAAGAATTCACCCAGCTTTCTTGGATTCAGGAACCTCATGGTTCTTGTCTTGAGTAAGCCAGTTTCATTACCAATTTGTAGTCCACCTTTGCGTCTGCATAGAGTCTAAGCAAAGTATGCTATTAGTCGTAATGAACCTACGCCTCGTCATGGAAAATTTTATGAAGGTATGTTTGATTGCTCAATCACTTGCCCGTATGCTAGAATCTCATGACTATCTAGTATGGAGTGCTCATCTGCATACGATGTCACGACTACCGGAAACAAGACCTAATCCTCGGCGCCATTTTGTACGTCATGACTCCATGCTATCTCTATGTCGCCTACATAATCGAGAGAGCTGCAAAAGATCAAGCTTTGGAAGCCCTTGGCAAAGCGAAAAAGAACAACGAGAACCTCCGTGATAGCGCCCAAGCAGTCAAGTCTTTCCAATCCACTTGGCGTAATATCGCTTGGGCCCATGGCATCAATGCCACACTATCGCTGCTGGTCACTAGTATCGTAGTATATAATTATATCTATCATCCCCTTATAGGCACGGTGTCTGAAGTCCACGCGATCATTGTTTGGCTCAAGATATGTTCCTACGCCTTCACCAATCGGGACCTTCGTCACGCACTCCTGAACCCGAATAAGGCGGACCCACTTCCAGATCTCTATTCTATATGTCCATATCCGCGGAATATCACCCTCCGCAACCTCAACTATTTCTGGTGGGCACCGACCTTAGTCTATCAGCCAGTCTACCCTCGCACTTCACGCATTCGCTGGCTATTCGTCGCCAAGCGCCTCGCGGAATGCGTCTCACTCAGCATATTCATTTGGCTTGCAAGTGCACAATATGCTGCACCCCTACTGCATAATTCCATCTTTAAGATGGCTTCTTTCGACGTGCCCTCGATCTTGGAACGGCTGATGAAACTCTCAACCATCAGTCTTATCATCTGGCTTGCTGGATTCTTCGCTGTCTTTCACTCGTGCCTGAACGCGCTTGCAGAATTCATGATGTTCGATGATCGAGAGTTCTACACGGAGTGGTGGAATAGCTCCAGCGTAGGTGTCTACTGGCGTGAATGGAACAAACCGGTCTATCACTTCATGAGACGGCATGTTCACAGTCCGTTAATGGCCAGAGGTTGGAGCTTCAACGCAGCGAGTGCCGGGGTCTTTATCTTTAGTGGGCTACTCCACGAATTATTGGTCGGTGTACCCACGCACAATATTCTTGGTAAGCTCAGATCCAAGTTCTTTTGATAGCATGAGATCCGCCGATTAACAGACTACCAGGCGTTGCATTCATAGGGATGGTAGTTCAGATCCCGATGATCTACGTCACCATGCCACTTGAGAAAATGAAGGGCCCTAATGGTAAGGTCATAGGCAACTGTATTTTCTGGGTGAGCTTTTGCCTAGTTGGGCAGCCTTTAGCGGCCTTACTGTACTTCTTTGCTTGGCAGGCGAAATATGGCAGCACGTCCAAGAATTCATTTCGATGATCCGAGCTCGTCTCTGATTACAGATTAACAAAGCCAGACGCGCTAAGCTCAAGATATCTCCAATGCCCATTACCCACAGGGTCGCTAATCCAAGTTCCTGTACCAATTCATGCCGGCTTATACCCGCCGAGCCAAGCTCAGCAGGGGTTTCTTTCTCCTGGTGCGGCCCGCACAACCCTCCACTACGAATTAGGCAGATGCACAGGTCATTCTCTTCAATTGCAGACCCAGGTCAGAAGCCAAGCCTGTTGCCGATGCCGACGATCTCTAAGTCCCATTTGTGGTAGCTATATTGGCATTTGCAAGCCCCGAGTGCGAGGTCAGCCCTATAGCCTTGTCGAAAAATTGCAAGATCTGGACGAAATTCCAGATTGAGAGATGAGCACAAGGTTCTGCGAAGCACTGAGGTAATTGGCCCCACGAGAAATCCATTGCGGACACTACTACCGATTTGTAAGCCATTGTAAGCTAGCTGTTCATGCGGACATCGAGCATGCAGGAAGTGACGGCTGTCAGCGGCTAGACCCTTAAATCTCCCAACAGCATTGGCAGGGACTTTCTTATCAACACAGCGGCTCAAACGGCCACGCATGTTCATCGTAATGCCAGAGTGGATTGCATTATACTGCCATGGAAGGATCTTTTACATCCAGCCCCATAAACTTGGCTAGAACGTTCGATTTGCCTTGTTTCCTATGGCTGCTGGCTGGCTGCTGCACGGTCAGCGCCTACTAAACTCTGATTCTTGTCAAATGACCAGGTATAAGTACGTATATTTCTAATGCTCGCTTCAATCCTAAGATCGGGGTCGTTGCGAAATCTTATCCACGCCATGTGCGCTCGATATTTTGGGCATAAGTTAGCGTTTCACAGCCAGCAGAGCTCTCGATCTATCCGAGAATCACTCGAAACAAACTGTGTTTCGCCTCGGCCTCCACAAATGGTAATCCAACCCTTCCCACTCATTGCCTGCCATCTCGCCTCCATGCGCACCCATGTCCAACGACACCCCTTGAAATGACAGCTACGGCAGTCGGGCTAGGCGATCGAATAGGGAGTGATACGGGTTAATATTGCTTATGGTAGATCCTAATGGGCTGTAAAAGAGAGTTGTTTCGCACAGGGGTGATTGGAAATGACTCATAGCCTTGTCGCAGAGCCGCATAATCCGCGATGTACCTAATCTCCGAAGTGCTTACGAAACCACCATGCCACGTAGGGGCAATGCAACGATGGAACCTTGATGACAAAAAACTTTACTACCTATGTCCAGGCTTGTAAGCCGCGAAGACTGATGCACGGCTGACACTTCTCGTTTCAGGTTGCGGCTGAACGGTTCTCTTGGGTCCGTCCTTTGCGCCGAAGTAGCCTTGTCTTGTCAGATCTTGTGGCAGAAATGCATATCGTAAGTGGTAAGAAAGGATGAGATGTAACTCCATTTTGGCATTTGACGGGATGGATTCGCCCCGCCGCATCCCTTTTGCATAGCCATGTGCGTGGTATTTGTCTACTACCTAAGAAGAACCTTGTGCTCTGTATTGATTGATCTGTTGGTTATCAAAATGTCAACTTTGCAGCCTATTTGAGACTCCGCCCACGATATCTCGCGTCTTATTGGAGGCCTCACCGTTTGGGTGTCCTATTAATGCACGAATGGGCCTGGGATTTATGTGGAGACTTGTCATCCGCTTGGATCTTTCACATACTGGGCCCCTGGGGATCATGTGAGCATGCAACATCAGCATGATTGAGCTTCCAATATACATTGACCGTGTCTCTCTTTTCTCCATTTGCTCTCCTAAGTTACTAAACCCGTTCTCACTCTGTCAGCCTTTCGCCTAACCCTCCATACCCACACTCCTTCCACGTCCACCACTTCTTTCACCGACCTCCCGCATCTCCATTTGCCACCGCGCATCCACCACCATGCACTCCAACGCGCACTGGAAGCAGTACCTTGAAAAGTGCCGTGCAATGACCGACGACGCACTCTTGGACGAGTGGACGACCTACACTCGCGAAATGGCGAAAGCCGGTACCGACGAGGTATTCAATCTGCTCCTCGTCCCTTTCACATGCGGTATTCACCTCATTGCTCTTGTCAAATCATCCGTTGGAGTCGAAGATACTTGGCAGAAACGGAAAATCATTGAAGGAGTCCTGCACGACCGGGGTTTACATCATCATACACGCCTGCAGACGGTATTGGTGGGGGTTTTGAAGGAGGCTGGGAAGGATGGGTTAACGATGGGTATCACGACTGTGATGTGATAATGGAGAGGGTCGACCGGTATCGTTCATATAGGTGGTTTCATGGCTGGCGGAACTAGGACAGAAACATTGGTCAACTCATCTCAACATAATAAGCTTACATGATTGGAGGAGCTCGGTGCTATATGTTTGATATCAAGTTGATATTCGCTTATTCGTCAGGTAGACTCCAAACAAAGAATGGTAAAGAAATTGAGGCATGAGGAGCTCCATGCAATGCTTTGACTCAGGTGTTCCCCAATGAGTTCACCTGTAGAGCTGGCTAGAGCTCGAGCAGTCGACCAAGTTCAGCCATGAACGTCTTCCTTCCGTGGGATGCGACCGGCTCTGATGGTAGACTTACCTTATGGTGGCAGTGACTGTTCTCGAAATACCCTATTCTTTGCTGATCAGCTATTAGGAATCCATTGATGCGGACTTAAATACAACCCAACAATGATATTAGGTATGCATGCACATGTGTGAAGGATGTGTGTGGTCATTTGAGTGGTTGTGTTGATTGGGAAATCAAAAAAGTTAATTCATATAAATAAATAAACCCTTCTTTCTCACTAACAAAACAAATAGGCTCCTGTGGTCGACTGGTAACGACAACCGGCCTTGTCCCGTTTCGGAGGGGCAAGAGCCGCAGTCCCAGGTTCGACGCTGGGACAACATTTGTGGCAATAGATGGACAAATGCGGCCGAAAGTAAAACCCACCGGGGGTTTTCTGTAACCATGTCCCCTAATCATGTATATTGGAAAAAAATGGGCTCTATACATGAAAGGGTGGCATGGTGAGTCTTTTGCTATTTTTTATTTCTGGCTTCAACACTTTTTTCGCTTAGAGGATTCTGATTTTGATCCTTAATACTTGACTTAAAATTTTACCCGCTTGTTGCAAACTTTCGACAAGGTTATAGGGTTGACCTCGGACTCAGGGCTTGTGAATGCCAATATAGCTACGACTCGAAGATTGTCGACGTCGGCAATAGACTTGGCTTCTGGCCAGAGTCTGGACCTGTATTCCAGGATCGAAGAGAACGCCCTGCGAATGCGGAATGAGGACAGACGCGTTGATCGCCCCATTTTCAGTATAGAATGTTGCATAAGTGGAGAAGCTCTGGAAAGCATGTTTGATGTCAAGTAGATATTGGCTTATTCGTCTGGAGAAAGGGAGTCCCTACAAGGACGGCAAATTAAATGAGGCATGAGGTACTATAGTACTCGATACATTGCTTTAACTCAGCTCTTCACCAATTAGTCCACTTGTAGAGCTGGCCAGAGCTCAGGTTGCCTGCCCAGTACGTGGAGAAAGGGCTTCCTTCTGGGGAGAACCAACTCTGGCACTAGACTTATCTTGTGGTGGTGCTGGCTATGCTCGATACACTCTCCATACTTAGTAATGGCATATGAGATAATTCTTTGGTGATCAGTATTACCCCAATCACTTCTTGGGTGTCGATGCGAGAATATGATTCTACATTTTCTCGTTGCAGTTCAGCAATCGCCCCATTTCTCTTGGACTCAACTACCTCCCCATGCAACGTTTTCTTACGATTAACCATAGGAAACCTCCATCGAAGATTTAATACGTTCTAGATAAAGTACTTTCTATCATAGTCCATTTGCAAAAGCATTAATGAATCTATAAAAGATACGTGAAGAGTGGAAATGGAGTTCCAACATTTCCGTGAGAGTAGGTAGGGAGTAGGTTGTGAGGCTGAACTACGCCACAGTTAATTCTAAAGCTTATCTCTGGCGCTATCTGTGGCCGCCATACCCGGATTTCGACCCGCCGGATTACCACGGCACGTCACTGGCAATAACAGCTCCAACCTCTCTTTGCTATTACCCATTGGCACTCAAAACATCCTTCCTCACACCTTCTAACCTTCTGCTCGAGCTCCAAGAAGCATAACAAACCTCTCCCACAGCACAATGGCCACTCAAGGAGCTACCCAAATGCCGGGGCGAAGCACCAAGGGCAAGGGCGGCATAGAGCTCTACTCACCAACATACTTCGCTGCTTGCACATTGGGAGGTATCATAGCTTGCGGGCCGACTCATACCTGTAAGTACCTGCACGCAGTATATTCAATCAACTTACTAACGTCCTCTAGCCGTTACACCCTTAGATCTCGTGAGCTCTTACCCCTCCAAGCTCAACCCAAATCTCCCACCTGCTTCCTCGGCCAATAACGCCAACTAACCTCCCTTCCCTTCAGGTAAAATGTCGCCGCCAAGTCGACCCCACCATCTACAAATCCAACATCTCCGCCTGGCGTTCCATCTTCGCCAAAGAAGGTCTCCGCGGCGTCTTCTTCGGCTGGTCCCCCACCTTCGTTGGCTACTCCTTCCAAGGCGCCGGCAAATACGGTTTCTACGAAATCTTCAAAAACTTCTACGGCGAGCGACTCTTTCCCAACGCCAACAAAACAATCGTCTACCTCGGCGCTTCCGCCTCCGCCGAATTCCTCGCCGACATCTTCCTCTGCCCCTTCGAAGCTATAAAAGTGCGCATGCAAACCACACTTCCGCCTTTTGCAAACAATTTGAGGCAGGGTTGGGGCATTGTGACAAGGAAGGAAGGGTATGCCGGGTTGTATAAGGGGTTGTATCCGCTTTGGGGAAGGCAGATTCCGTATACGATGGTCAAGTTTGCGACGTTTGAGACGACGGTGAATTATATTTATGCGACGCTGGGAAAGCCGAAGGAGAGTTACAACGCATTGCAGCAGACGGGAGTATCATTTTTGGGTGGTTATATTGCGGGGATTGGCTGTGCGGTAATCAGCCATCCGGCTGATGTTATGGTTAGCAAATTGAATGCTGATAGGCAGCGTAAGTCTTCTATCCCACATTCCAAAAAAATCTGCTTTGTTCAGGGGAATGAATGTCACTGATTTGGCTACAGCTGGTGAGAGCGGCGGCAAAGCCATGGCACGAATTTACGGCAACATTGGCTTCAAAGGTCTCTGGAACGGTCTCCCCGTTCGCATCTTGATGATTGGTACCCTAACTGCTTTCCAATGGCTCATCTACGACAGCTTCAAGGTAATTAGACACCGTTCCCAGCCTACTTCCCTCAGAGTCTAACTAACACCCGCGGTAGGTATCACTGGGTCTTCCCACAACAGGAGGCCACTAAGAACCTCATATCCAATATGTCTAAGCCACGATACCATACCCGATTTCCCAAATTTTCGAAAGCCTTCCTGTCTATATTATCCAGCTTTGGGTTCTAGTTATGCTTCCTACAGGCGTTGGGAGCGTGTCACAGGCTTGCAAATGTACATAGACTTTAAGCTCAGAAGAAGAAGAATTGTTTCATGCTATATACGCACGTACCTAGCTCGTAAAGCACTCACTATATGTGCATTCCACGAAAAAGGGCTTCTCTCAGGCATTCGCTTGAAAGAGAGACATGGGAATGAGAAATTGGGTTGCGGGTAGTGATACATGGATTATGTTTCATCATCAATGCGTACCCTCTTCGTCGCTCTTTCTACCCCTTCGTCTGTTTCCTCATCCTCATCATCCTCATCATCATCATCAAGCACGACATTCTTCCTCTTCCCCCTCTCCCTTCTTCTTTCCCCACCCGTTTCCCCCACACCCCCCACCCCCCCCTCCCCACCCCCCTCCCACTTCCCCATCCCCCTCAACAACCGCTCATAATCCCCCGCCTGCTCCCCCACCGCCTCCTCCACCTTATCCACCCTCTCCCCCCTCTCCAACTGCACAAGCACATCCCGATTCTTCTTATAAATCCTCTGCTTCACCAACAACCGCCAATAATACCACTTCCTATCCTCTGGATCCGACGCCCTTGCCTTTTGCGTTAAGCGTGCCGTGCCAGCTTGTCGGGCGTGCGGCGCGATGTGGGAGAGGAGGTGCATTTCTACCAGGCGGGCGAATTGGCGGGGGGCGATTTTGTTTTTGCGGCGGATGCGGTCGAGGAGGGGGAGGGGGAGGAGTTTGGCTGTGGGGACGCGGGTGCCGGGGCGTTTTTGGGTGAGGTGGGGGGGGAGGGAGGTGGTGAGGGAGAATTGGGAGAGGGAGTTGTTGGCGAGGAGGCGGGGGTAGTCGCAGTAGTCGCGGAGGTCGTCGAAGGCTTCGTTGGGGTCTTCGACTGTGATTTCTACGCAGGTGGGGTCGGCGAGGAAGGTTGATACCATGGCGTTGTAGAGGTGGGTGCCGTGGCCGTGGGAGTGGTGGGAGGGGAGGATGAGGAATTGGGAGATGCGGGCTCGGTGGGGGAGGGAGTTTGGGGAGATGGGTTGGTTAGGGGGAAGGGTGAAGTCGTGGAGATGGGTGGTGGATGTTTGATGGGGGATGTAGGTTACGAATCGGTAGGAGGTTGAGTAGCCGACTATGGAGTAGGGTGAGGCGTTTGGTGAGAAGAGATTAGAAAGCTTTTCATATCTTTTAAGCACTAGTCAGTATTGATTGATTGTTGAAATATGGGCCATACATGAAGTAAACGCGCCATCGAGAGAGTGTCCAGTCAAGGTCGTCCAGCTGTAATGGTGTGCCCCCTTCGATGAAGAACGATATGAGTATTTGTATGCGTTCGATGATATTTCGAATAGCCGGGTCCGTCAATTCGCCGCTCCATATCTCGAATTCGCGGCCTCTACTTGTGTAGCTCTCCAGTAGTTCTCCAGGAGGCTTCCAGTGTTTTGCAGAGGAGTCGTCCTGTATACGTAAATTAAAAGCGCCGACCTTCTCGAAAGATACTGTATCACTATCTTAGCTGCCTACCTGGCAAAGCCTCTTCGAGTGAGCGCTTCGACTTACCTTCAGGAGTCCATTCTTTTAAAGTCTCTTCTATATTCGTAGCTTTTGTATCTCCGACTGCTTTAAATCTCTTGTCGTACAGGACCTCTATGTTAGGCCGTAAATCATGAGCAGCGAAACGGAGGTTCACGCGGAGTCCTTGGTATCCAAATATCCGTTCCTCCTCACCAAATATTGGATAAGTGAACTGAGGATGAAATGTTGAAAGGGTTTTGGGTGATCCTGACCCAGCTTGTACGATGGATATCTCGAGAGCTTCATTTGCGTCGGTGGACCCTAGAAATCATCAGCCTTTCGTCGCCCATTGACCGCGATCGAATGCGTACAGTCCTCCTGATCAGCCATGTTGGTGTTGTAGCTTACTGAAGCTCAAGGACGCTGTCGTCAAAAGCAAAGTAGCTAGAGAGTCGCGTTCGCGCTTCACACGCTGGAATCATTCCGCGTTGCGCTAGAATTGACAGGGCTGAAGGGACCAACAGAATTGGGCAAATGCACCAAAGCTTCATATCGTATCTGCATAAGCGCAGCGCATGTGAGAAAGTGGCTACCTTAGGTCCTTACCTTAAGGCGGTCTTCTGGCTCAGGTCTCAATCAGGATAGGAAAGCCATGGCTTCCTAATTGCATTGTCGGCGCTAACAACGACTATCTATCGAGGACGGGCCAGGGGCCCTTTTCAAGATGCTGGACGGCCTGTTCATGCTGCTCACTTTGAGCACTATCATGGCCATTGCGTGGGTGCGATTCAACAGATAGTATGGCTAAACTAATGCCTTATCCAGGTCTTTTCTGGCCGGCTCACTACCTCTCTCATTCTCCATGTCGCCATCCCGGTTGCGATTGGTCTCAACAATTGGTATGGGAGTGCTCGTCGGTACCTCTCTGATAGTGATAATACCAGAGGGCGTCGAGACTTTATACAGCGCCAGTGAATATGTAGGAGACGCGCACATACGGCGGAGTATCGTACCAAGGGCCCTTATCGCAGCGGAGCTGGATGCAGGGGTACCATTCAACCTCCACAAACGCTCTTTAGGAGAAGCACTATGGGGATCATCAGAGAACAGCGAGCGCGCCGGAGCTGATGAAACCAATCCCCTCAATGCTCTCCCTGGCCCAGTCATACCAGAAGACACAAACATGGATCCAGACGGACCCCCCACTAGACCACCATTAACCCCCACTGGAGCTGACGAAATACACATCCTCGACACCGACTCCGACTCGAAGCCAGGCGACAAGCTCAGCGAGAAACCAACATCTTCCCATGTGACGCATCCAGGAGAAGAACCGCACTCAGAACGCACCCCCCACGCCTGGATAGGCATCTCCTTAATACTCGGTTTCATCCTAATGTACCTCCTCGACACCCTCCCATTCCTCTCTCCCCAAACCTCCAGCCGTCCTCACAGCAGTATATACTCCCTATCCGACCTCTCAACATCCCCCCCTCCCACGCCCTCCTCCCCGCAACGCTCCCTCTCCACAACCCTCGGCCTCTGCATCCACGCAGCAGCAGACGGTATCGCTCTCGGCGCATCTTCATCATCCCAATCCACTACATCCTTATCCCTGATCATCTTCGTCGCTATTATGGTCCACAAAGCGCCCGCCTCCTTCGGACTCACTTCCGTCCTTCTAAAACAAGGGTTAGGGAAACGGGGCGCAAGGGCGCACTTGATTGTATTCAGTCTCGCAGCGCCAGCAGGAGCGGTGGTGACATGGCTTATTGTGCGGGCGTTAGGAGGCGGTGGGACAGCGGAACCGGCGTTAATGAAATGGTGGACTGGGATATTATTATTATTTTCCGGAGGAACATTTTTGTAAGTCTCCTCTCCCAAACCCAATCAGAACCCCCTCTCCTACCCCATCCCTCTTCCATAACGAACCGCAATCAACTAACACCCACCCCCTCCCCCACCTAGATACGTAGCAATGCACACAATGCAAGAAGACGACAACATCAACACGCAGAGCTTAGCTCCAGACGAAAATCAAAGCAACGGATACCTAGACCCCGGAATGGGCAGTAGTCGTAGTCAATCGCGACGGCCAGGCAAGGAGGGCAGGAGTGCGAGTTTGGTTTTTGCAGCTGTGGCAGGGATGTTGCTACCGCTTTTGACGCAGGTGGGACATGCGCATTAATTTTGTTTATGTATTTTTGTTAGGGATAGGAGGGGTAGCTGGGGGGTTTATTTTGTTGGGGGTTGAGGAGATATATAGACTAATTTAATTGATGGATTGTCTGGATAGTTTGGTGTCGGTCTTCGATTGATGCGGTGTCTATTTTTTGAAAATGGGGGAAAAAGGCAGGAGGAGAGGTAGATAGCTAAGGTAACCTCTATTCAGATTCAAAGTTGGACATCTCGCCGAATTTTCCGCCGAGAATGATCAAAAAAACAGGATTTTAGCCAGGGTCTGTATTGAGACATTAAATGCTTGCATAGGTACTAAAGTAGCCAACCTCTATTCACATTCAAAGTAGGACATTCATGGGGTTTTCTGCGGGCAAAAAAAAAAAGAAAAAAAAACCAAGGATTCATGGCAGGGTTCGTATTTAGACATTATATACTGCATTAGAAAGTCCAGTATAGGCTGTATTAGCCGTTATACGTTATCTGTATGTACACGCTAAATGACGATATTGGTTTGACAACTACCTTAGACATCCCTGGTATCATTTTGAGGGGGGGGGAAAGTAGCGTTAACAGGTTGAAATTAGCGACGCTTGTGGTATGGCAAACACCATAGAACACAGACCCCTTATATTAAAATCCTCCAGGCTTCTACCTCACGTAGCCTTGAGCCTCAGGGTTCGAGTGAACGAAACCCCCATGGTGGACCTGGGCGTAGGGCTCAGGGTCGTGCGCCACGAAAGGCCGATTAGTACTTCCCGTCTGGCCTTCCATTTCCGAAACACCGGTGCTCTGAGGCTCGTAATCCGTAGTTGTCGCATACCCCGTCGTAGCTGGTTGAGTATACGCAGTCTGGTGAGACGGAAGCGTAGGTTCCTGCGCGGTTGCGTATTTGTTATTAGCTCCCCCATAACCCTCCCCTACAGCGGTGTCGCCAGTGATGTTGCTATTGCGCGTGTGGTCGTGATGGTGCTTGTCTTCTGCAGCTAAGGCTCCCGCGCCGACGGCACCGAGCTCGGCGTCTTGCATGCCTGTGTTCTTGTTTTTGCGGTTCTTGCGCTGCCAGAAGCGTTGTTTGCCGTAGCCGGAGGTGTAGTCGTTGGAGGGGCCGGGACCGTAGCGTTTTTCGCGCTTGTGGGCGCGGGCGAGGAGGATTTCGAGAGCGGCGCTCACAAGGAAAAGGAAGCTGCAGGGAGGGTAAGTCGTTGCTTGGCTCTAGGTCTGGAGGGTATATGCTTACGCGGCGATAATAGAGACGATGAAGGTCACTCTCTCTAATTGGCAGGAGAGATGCTCGCCAGGTCCAATGGGGGAGTTGTTGACACCCCCGCAAGCATTTTTGCCGCCTCTTGCAAGAATGGCAATGGCAACAAAGCCGCCGCAGAAGCAGATGTCGAGAACCACGCCAAGGAAGGAGAAGAATGTGATGCCGCCAAGGAAGCACGTGAGGATCACAGCGAAGGCAGTGTAGATGACTGCAGCTCCGGATATGCCCTCAACTGCTTTCTCCCATCTTGGAATTGCGGGGTTACCAGCTCGTCGTGCGATGACTGTTGACCAGTTAGTTAGCTGTATGATGTCGAATCACGTCACGCTTACCAGCTAGGTAGTATGAGAAGATGCCCAAAACCAAGGCTGCGATACAGAACTCAAGAGCACGAAGGAAGGAGGCGAACGCCCTGGTTCCTAGCATGAGCTTGCCCATGTTTGGCTGAGGATTAATGAATGTCAAGAAGTGAAGGAATTATTATGTCGTCGACGGTTATTGTGGGAAGAAAATGGAAGCAGAGGTTGAGATATAATGGTGGCCCAAGAACTTGGCATTTCCTTAGCATCACATACGTAATTGAACGAGGCTTCTCCTTTCGCCCTGAATCTTGATTTTAGGCCAGCCACTCCAATCATAATTGGTTGTGGCGTCCTATATCGGGCCTACCCCGAAAAGGACAGTACATCATATCAGCACTGTCGAATGGGGCCGTGGGGCCGTCCCAATTCTACTATAAAGAAATTGTACTGGCGAGTTATTGATCATACGACACCTCTACTTTCTGGCCCACCGGATCGCGCCGCATCGTCGTCATCGCCCGCTTTTAAGGTTATGACTGCCGAGATTTAAGCCCTAGGTACGCTTGCTTAAGGTACCTTTAGATACTCTAGTGGTGGCTGTGCTGAATATCAAAATGTTTACCGCATATACCTTCTCAAGACATACAGGGATTTTCATAACCCTAGATGATCTTGACTTTTCTGCTACCTATGCTCTCAGAGAGCTGAATAATCAAATATGACTTATGAATCCCACTCGATCTCCGTACTCTTTTCGAGGTGTCCAGGCATAACGACGGTACATTTCTCAACCTATGCGCAAATCAAAGGAGAGAATGCTGCTTGTACTTCACTCTTAAGTATCCGCTTGGAGTTTAGCACATTGGCGTGACTTTGACAAGCAAGGATAGCATTATCATCGTACATCTATGGCCTGTCTAATCATCTTTGTAAGATATTTCAACCCTTTTTGTCTCTCTGACTGCGTATCAGACAGAAACAGGGTAGCTACTGGCCATGCATGAATAGCCCCAGGTTCCTCCCTCACATTGACAGCACACCCACTTTTCCGCCACAGAGCAATAAGATCCTTCAGCTCAGTACCCAGTAATTCCTCCGAGCCAAAAATGACACCGAAGCCTTTCTGTGGGGATGCTTTGGACCACCAGGTGATGTCTTTGCAAACGCCAGGGGATACAAGCGGGTTCTCTAAGTTGGAGGTTGAGTTTGCGTACTGCCGGCCATACTTGTGGAGACTATCCGCATCGAGGAAGTCGGAGGCTGTATTGCGGTTTTGCGAACTGAAGAGGGTAGTCCAAGGTGATATTAAGGTTGCGAAGCCTGGTCTCCGGTGTGAGCGGTCGGGGTGAGCGGCGTTGTAAAGAAGTAGACTGAGGATCAGAGTTCCGCCCGCTGAATCGCCTGCGACGCAGATACGGGAGGGATCTGAGATTAGTGAGGCAACGTAGTCGTAGCCTGTGATAGTCTGTTCGATTTGGGTGGGGTAAACGGCGTCAGGGACCAGGGTGTATTCGAGGGCGAATATGGCGGGATTACTGTAGCCAGATTCCCGGAGGATGGTGAGCCATGCTACGAGAAACTCGAGGTAGAAGTAGCTGGAGCCCATGGCGAAACCGCCTCCATGGCTATAGAAGACGATGAGGTCGGGTTTTAGGGCTTGGTCCGAGGTTATTAAGATGCCGCTAGTGTTTTTGAGATAAATCTCACGCCATTGAATGGGTGAGTGGACGTAGCCATGGCGTAACATCCGAAATCGAAAGAATGGTAGGGCCACCGGCTTAGAGAAGAAAACCCTGAGTGGCTACAGTTAGAATAGTTCTGTTGAAATCAGATCGACTTTCTCAAAATGAGATCAAAAGTAGACTGGCTTTGTTGGACCGAATCAGGGCGCCGACGTACGATCGAATTGTGCTTCAGACCAGGAAGTAATGGACTGGAGACACCTACCTGCCAATGTTGGCTGGAAATCGAGCGAATGCATAGCGTACACATCGTATAACAAAATCTTGGAATGGTGAAGCTTGCTTGACGAAAGGAGACTGATGTTTCTTTTGAGTAAGATATCTCTCAGAAATGAAGCCGTAAGGTAGCTGAAATACTACGATTCTTAGTATATAGGCTAGAAATGTGGAGAAGGAACCCTTACAAAAGAAAGGCAATGCTTTTAGAATGCACACAAGAAGTTCAAAGAGATTTACTCGAAGTAGCAATTGTGGCGCCAAGAAGATGAGGAAGACGACACAATCCAAATACGAGATTTGGGTCAATATCATGCTTCTTCCGGGGTGGTCTGCTTATGGAAGCTCAACCTACTATAACGCCGAAATAAGGCATTTGGAAAGAGAGAAAGTAACACAAAATTCGATCACAGAAAAGCAAGTCCAACTGTCTGCGTCAACACTCTGCAAAAGCGCACTTGCTACGAACGATCTAGCGCGCCAAGCATTACCAAACCTCTCAACTTCACTTCTTGAGACTCAGCAGCCGACGATAATCACGACTTGCGCACCTCACTTCCCGTCGAGCTCTGTGCTTATCTGCCCGCCTCCCTTTCCCCTCTTTCGCTATGTCACCTACACATCTCTTAACCTACCCTTCCCTCTACAAGTCCGGTGACTGAACGACAACTGCCTGAGCTGTCACGGACCAATTGAAAGTACGACCCTTGGTCGCGGAGATGGCAGCCATGGATGCTAATGCTGAGATCGCGGCGTGAGTTGAGGTATAGATGATGACCTAGTTTGATGGCTAATACTTGCTTCAGGTCGCTGACGATGGATGAAATACCTGTCAAGCTTCGCTGTGCTGCGTGCAACAAACTCGCCAACAACGCGTTTCGCACACCTTGCTGCGATCAGTCGATATGTGAGGACTGTAAGTCATTCCTTTCAAGCTTCATGTCGCGAAATACAAGCTGATCATGTATAGGCCAAGCTGCACTGCCTGAGGCATGTCCCGTATGCTTGCACGAACCCGTCAAGGCGGACGACTGCCGACCCAACAAAGCTCTTCGCACTACGATCAAGGTCTTCTTGAAGAAGAAGGTTATGGAGAGAGAGTCTGCAAGGAAAAAAGAGATGTTAGAGAAGGCCGCTGCCACCCCAGCTGAGCCTACCCCCAGCAAGACTCCGGCTCCCCAGGCTTCTCAGACTCCTGCATCGGTCGCTCCAGAACCGTTACCGGAGAAAAATGATCCAATTCAAAACCCTCACGGCCAACATCAGACTACTCGGCTATCGAAAGCCACACCAGACCTTCCGACTGAGGCTCAAAAAGATATCCCCCAAATGTCTATTGAGGTAAGAGTTCAGCCTAGCAAATCCTAACACAAGCTATGTCGCTAACCATGTTTTAGTCACCGGGTGCGGAATTACCCAGACGAGACTCTACCCAAACGGTTGGTGATGGGAGCAATGGTATGGAGAAAGGGGAGGAGAATGAAAAGTCATTGGGGCAACAGCCGTCTTCGGGCCAGAATGAGCAATGGGCCGCGATGAATGATTTAGCGCAAGGGATGAACAATGGTAATTTTGGCTTCGATGGCACCAACAATTTTCCTAATATGGGGTTCAATGAATTTAATTCAATGATGCAATTTCTGCCAAACGGAATGCCAAATCCTATGATGGCTTCCTTTCCCAATATGATGGGTAAGCTATATGACAAGTGTATTCTTCCTACGTACGTCGTGCTAATCATGGATGGTCAGGTATGCCAGGCATCGGTCTGGATCCTATGACAATGTCCCAGGGCATGTATGGCGGCTTTGGCGGGCAAGGCATGGGTATGAATGGCATGAATATGGGCATGGGGTTCGATGCTGGACAGGGAGCGTTCGGAGGATTCAACGGGCAACCCGCAACATGGAACGCAGGCCAGAATAAATACAATCAAAATGCATATGGTGGTCATGCAGGCATGAGTGGAGGTGCTGATTTTGGAGCTAATACTGGATATGGCGGATATAATATGCCACCACATCAAGGAAACTTCAACCAGATGAATCATCATCAGTATCCAAATAATGATTTCCATCATGGTCACCATGGTCAAGGTTTCCAGAATCGCGGCCGTGGACGAGGCCGTGGATATCAATATGCTGGCCGCGGTCGAGGCGGCTACAATCAAGTTTCACAAGGTAATAACCAAACTAACTACGAACAATTTCATCATCAGCAGGTCCCACAGCAACAGATCACCCGGCGGGGTTCACCACAATACGGGGAGAAACAGGAACAGCCCGCACAATCACGAGAGGAGCAACCAAATACCGAGAGTCAGCAAGATGCCAAACCCCAGGATAGCACAGATGGGCTCACGGCGGAAGAAAAGCTCAACCAAGAACTGGCTCCAGGTGATGCAGATGATAATGTCGAAATGGCAAGGGCTACGTCTCCTAAAGAAGACAAGGCTGCAGAGCCTCCCGAGCAAGCCGTGACTGAGACCAAGACCCCAGACCAGGTCGAGACTAAAGCGGACATTGTAAAGGAAGAAGAAAAGCCCGAACCTGTAGGAGCTCCCACATCTGAAGAGCCTTCAAAGCCAGTTATTGCTCTTGTCAAAACCGAAAGTACTCCTCAGAGTACAATGATGCCTCCGCCTAGCGCAGCGATCCCTACTGGTCCAGCTGCGGACCATCAGTCACTGGACATGAACCCACGAGGTCGGGGGGGTGGGCGGGGCTATCATGGGAGCGTCCCTTTTCGTGCTGGGTCACAAGGTCGAGGCTCAGGTTTCATACCTAATAGTAGTATTTCGCATGTTCAACCCACACCATCAGTAGCGAAGCCTAATATTTCCCCCGTCGAACCCAAGGGCCTTGGTGTTGAAGGAGCGCCCAAAGCACCCAAAGCTTTAAGGGAAGCTCAACCAACTAACACTATAAGAGGATTCTCTATAGCTGGTCGTGCGTCTGCTGCCCCTCAGGTTCGACCGAGTGATCATGCACCTGTAAAGAGGTATGTACAATAGTTGGCCAAGTTGACAAAAATGTAGACTAGTTTACTGACCCATGTTACAGTCCCTCCCATGATCGATCACGTTCGCCACCTCGCCACCAATCCTCTCACCATCGCCACCACCGTCATCGCTCTTCCAGCCCTTCAGATGAAAACGAGCGTGAGAAAAGACGAGAACGCCATCATCGTCATTCTCGTAAGCACGAGGATGAAAAAGGCGATTCCAAAATTCCCCGTACTAGGGATGCATCTGCTGACTCGTCAGCCAAACGATCTTCACATCGAAGTCGCCGAGACCATGAGAAAGACAAAGATAGTGAGCGAAGTAGCCACCGCTCTCACCGTCATCGCGAGAGAAGCAGAGAACGAGAAGACGAGCATCGCAACGGCAAAAATCGATCGCCATCTCCCGAATTTATCATTAACGGTGCTAGTAGAGGCAATGGCGCTAAGAGGAACTCTATATCCAATCACCATAAGAACAAGAACGAAGAGCCCGTGCAGACGTCGCGTAAGCGACGTTCAGACGACGAAGAACACTATCAAGATCACCACCGAGATCGAAAGCGATCAAGACGCGATAACGAAGAGATTATCGAGGAGAACGTAAATGGTCACCGTTCGAGACCGAGTAAGCGCGAGGAAAAGGAGCCTAGATCTAACCACGACAGAGCCCCTCGAAGTGTAGAAGAATCGGTCGAGAAAGAGCGCGGAAGGTCCACATCACCCCCTAAAGGACCGAAAATAGACCAGCACGCTCTCGAACGCGAAGCGCGCAACGCTGAGAGAGTTGCTAGGGAGAACCAGAGAAGGGCGCTGCAGCAGGGAAGTAGTGCTACAGCGGGAAAGAGTGTGAAGTCAAACGCGAAGGGGAGGCGCATGAGCTATAAATATGAAGATGACGAAAGCTTTGAGGCGAGGACTTCAAGAGTAGAGAGTGAAAGAGAAGCTTTACGATTTCGATAGAGGGTATCCCCTCCACCATCTGGGTTTGCTTGAGCTAAAACACACATGAGTGTATGAGAATCTATTGAGCATGTGCAGAATAGCAAGTGAGCTGTCTGCGTGCCACAGTGTATTACTACTCAATTACGGAGCTTGTAGATAGAGCCATTATCATATTCCCATCAGCTCATGAGTGTCAGAACAATGCCAAGGGAACCACTTTACGCGATGCGCGCTAAATATTCTTTGGACACTTGACCCGCTTTTGGCACACAACTTCGACTTTTCTTTCTTTCCCCCTGGCCACAGCCAGGACAGGCACACAATTGCAATAGACAGCCATCATGAAATACGTTCTGGTGTCAGGGTACGTCGAGCAATCTTCCCGGGTACGATCAAGACTGATAATCCTACAGTGGTGTGATCTCTGGCATTGGGAAGGGTGTCATAGGTTTGTTAAACACCGCAATTAACACGTCCAAAACAGCATTCTGACGCGACTGTAGCCTCATCTACAGGTCTACTGCTGAAGACAATTGGTTTGAAGGTACGGAACGCGTGCATCAGTTCTCATGCGCGGAATAAAGGCTGAACAGTGGGGCAGGTCTCGTCCATAAAGTACGGAACCATTGTCTTTGAAGGGAAAGGGATGTCTAATACAGCTTTCCCACAGGGTTGATCCTTATATGAATGTCGATGCAGGGACTATGGCACGTGAGTACTCGAGACGAAGGAACAAAGAAGAAAATTGAAGCTGATGCATGATGGCAGCCACGGAGTATGCACCTTGCCGAGACAGTGTCTGCAATATGTTCAAGGCTAATCTTGCTAAGGCACGGGGAGGTCTTTGTACTTGACGACGGCGGAGAGGTAGATTTGGATCTTGGCAATTAGTGATTCTATCCTCAACTCTTTCAACCGAGCCAAAGCGCTGATTCATCTCAGCGAACGCTATCTCAACATTACCCTCACCCGTGAGAACAACATCACCACGGGCAAGATCTATCAACATGTGATAGAGCGAGAGCGTCGAGGCGACTATCTCGGAAAAACAGTGCAGGTCGTACCCCACCTTACAGATGCGGTACAAGATTGGATAGAAAGAGTTGCACGGATACCCGTGGATGATACCAATGAAGAGCCAGATGTTTGTATCATTGAGCTTGGCGGCACGGTGGGGGATATCGAAAGTGGACCATTCATCGAGGCTATGAGGCAGCTACGACGACGCGCTGGCAAAGACAACTTCTTGCAGATTCATGTCAGTCTAGTGCCTGGTAAGATCAGGCATGGAGGTCGTGGTTCTAGGCTTTGCTTATGATATACTTTTGCAGTCGTGAACAGCGAGCAGAAGACCAAGCCCACGCAAGCGGCCATTCGGGACGTTAAGAGCGCAGGCTTGAGCCCGGACCTGGTTGGCATACCGCTCCGGCTTACTGCGCCATGTAGCTAACCCTTCACAGATTGCTTGTCGCTGTGCTGAGCCGCTCGAGAAAGTGACTACCGATAAGATCTCGAGATTCTGTGACGTTGAACCAGAGCAAGTCATTGCTGTCCATGATGTTGCTTCCACATACCACGGTAAGCTAGCCCGTATCTTGCAACCGTATATTTGAAGCTAACCATATAGTTCCCCTTCTACTCGAAAAACAAGGCCTCATTGGACATCTTCGAGATATTTTTCGCCTCGACAAAATCTCCATCCCCCCCTCCCTGGTAAAGAAGGGCAATCAAACCTGGCACGCTTGGCGTGCACTCACAACCTCCCAAGAACACCTCCACCAATCCGTCACCATCGCTCTCGTAGGCAAATACACCACCCTTCACGACTCCTACCTCAGTGTTGTCAAATCCCTAGAGCATTCCGCCATGGCCTGCTTTCGGAAACTCAACCTCGTTTGGATAGACGCCTCCCACCTCGAAGAACCCGTCCGTGTCTCCTCTCCTGCCGACTTCCACAAAGCATGGCACGAACTCTGTACCGCACAAGGTATCCTCGTTCCCGGCGGCTTCGGATTGCGAGGAACGGAGGGTATGATCAGCGCCATCAAATGGGCTCGTGAAACCAATACACCTTTCCTTGGCGTTTGCCTGGGCATGCAACTCGCCGTAATCGAGTATGCCCGCCACGTATGCCGCATTCCTGAAGCCGACTCCGCAGAATTCAACGAACACACCCCCGACCCTGTCATCATCTCCATGCCTGAGATATCCAAAACAACTCTCGGCGGCACCATGCGTCTCGGACTTCGAAACACTATCTTCCAACCCGGCAGCGAGTGGTCGAAGTTAAGAACCCTGTACACAAAGAACACCACGCAGTTAGCAAACGGTAGCACCACACCCCCACATCTCTCCAACGGCACCGGTAGTAGGGAACACACCGACTCCGTTGTTGTCCACAACGGCTCAACAGCCAACGGTTCAAAAGTCGAACACCTCCCCTCTCCTACCTCCTCCCCAATGATAATCTCCGAGCGCCACCGCCACCGCTACGAAGTCAATCCCACCCGCATCGAGGAACTAACATCGTCTGGCTTGCATTTCGTCGGCAAAGACGAAAGCGGGCAGCGAATGGAGGTTGTGGAGCTGAAGGAGCATGCATGGTTTGTGGGAGTGCAGTTCCATCCTGAGTATTTGAGTAGAGTGTTGGCGCCTAGTAAGCCTTATTTGGGGTTCGTGGCTGCGAGTGCGGGTGTTTTAGGCGAGGTTTTGCAGGGGAGGGTTGGGGTTGGGGGCGGAGGTGGGATTGGTGGGCTGGTAGATGGGATGGAGGGTGTGAGGATTTGATGGGGGGTGGGGATATAGTGGATTTGGGGGCGAGTGGGTAGCAGGTTTTTTCTGATTGAAGACTGCTTGCATTTGCATTGGGAAATGATGTCTAAGGTATTCTGGTTGATTATAGATCATGAGATCATGCATTATGTATATAGGCGTGAGATGTGAACGCGAATTGTGTAGATGAGAGGGCATTGGTAGGATTTGTACAGGTGATTGCATGTGTGGGTGTACATATTCCCTCTCACATCGCAGGTATTGGGTACCTAGGATTTCGCATGTATATAATAATACTCGTGTACAAAGGAGCGAAGCAGGCTTGTCATCAGCGCCCTTTCCTGGCTCAAGAAGACCTTGTTAATGATAATCAACCCGCCAATTGTTTTTATCGGCAGCAACTTTTTTTCGTACAGGCTTTAGGAGGCTACCTAATTAAAGTAGGGACGATCATTCCTCGTATGTATGTGAAGAGTGGAGAAGGGTCGAAAAGAACGTATCCACTCCCTTAAAAATACTCTTGAATCTAGCCTGCCTGTCACCAAATTTCTACGGAGGGTCTCAGAGGATTTGATATATATTCTTGCGCGGTGTAGCTATTGAAAGGGGGTGTGTGTATCCTGCCTCGTTTTGGAGTTGGTTGGGGGGATATGCGGGTGGGTTTATGTCATAGATACTTTGTTACCTAGTAGTTGATTTGACAGTACTGGCACTACAGCTAAGGCTAGAGAAGGGAACGCGCGCTACTATCAGAACAACGCGATCTCCCGGCGGTGGAAGTAAGTGTGTGTGACAGAAGTATTCGGAAATAAGCTTCAATCATTGGGTGCGTAGATCAGTGTACTTTCTACTATACTTGGGTGACTTATGACGTAGGTAAGGTAGCGAAACCATGTTCGTATAGTATAGTGTAGGTAGGTACACAGTGACACGCGCTAGTGGCAAATGTCCTTTAGCTCGTCATAAGAAGCAGATATGTGTAAGATTGAGTTAGGAACTTGGTTGATGCGCTGGCTGGCTAAAGAAGGACGGAACGTTTTCGTAGACTTGCCCTGGATATGCGCACAAATATTTTTAGGGCGATCTGCAAAAGAGGGATCTGCAAGTTGCACGGCCAAAGCAGATCTGATCTGCCCGCTAGATCTGTAGATGGACATGCTAGATGGGCCTGGTCTTCCGTTGATAAAATAGATAGACGAGGAATTAAGCCTTTTTTGTGCATTGGGAGTGAAACATTTTCTTTATAAAGGTCATGACGGGTTGCGGGACGCTGAGCAGGGGTTGGCTGCAGGGGGGTTGATTGGCTGCCCCTTCTGAGAACATTGAAGGGAAATGGGAGTGCGCTTCCAATTCTTGTATTGGGTTTGCGACAGCGTCGCGGACGGAGTTCATATCTGCCATCGCCTTAGGTGTGCGGTTGAATGTACGAGTAAGGGGTTGGTGCACTGATACCCGAGGTTGACTCATAAAGATGATTAATTTTTGATATACACAGGTTTGGCCCCGATAGCTCAGATCTTCGATCCGACCCAGTAAGCGACAGATGTAGGAAGCTTGATTTGGAGTTTAGCCTGCCCAGTCCTGCCATTTTTCCATCTTGATAACTAGACGTGGCTGGTGAGCAACACCAGAGCCAAGAGAAGTATGCAATGCCACTGTAAATCAGTCCAATCAGGTATTCTTGCTTGGCTAATGCCACTAGGCTCTGGTCGAATGTACCGGGGAGAGAGTCGATCGCCCAAGTGATTCGAGCTGACGGAAATAGATCTCGCGTTCTACATGCGACCTCCTGGACAACCGCTGAGAACCCAAGCAGGATCAGAGTCTGAGATCTTGGAAAAGTCGACTCTTTGGATCGCATGTCTCCTCATAAACCTACCGAGGCTGTGATAAATTTCCGATAAATGATGAAGCCACGAATTGGAGATTAAATATATAGCGGGGAGACGATGTGGCGGGGCCTGTCCCTTGTGGTAATCAAAGATAACACGCAGATTTCCGATTGGGGAGTAACTTTTGGTGGTAACTCACTCCTACTCGTTGTGGTATTGGGGTCCGGAAAGATTCACCTGGGGCATGCGACCTGGCCGGTCAGACATCCAAGGTAGACTATGGCTATACTAAGGGAGTATAGGGGCATCTGAACCCACCAGTATCTCTCACTAAACCAGGCAGTTACCATGACTTGTGTTCATCGGGCAAAAGCCATAGGTGTCCCTAGAGAATTTCTAGTAAGTAACAGCGGTGAAGCGAACAAACGTCAGAGGCTCGCCAGACCAAACGATGGGCTCACCCAGCTCCGGTCATTGAGATTGTATGACATAGGGTTGAGGAAACGTCCCGCAAGCTGATGCGTTGTCTAGGCATAAGCAGTCGACACATAGCATGTTCCAATAAGGGAGCGCTGGTCGCAGCATTCCCAGGCTTCCCAGGCGTGGGATCCCCGAAGTGGAAGGAAGATGAACATTGACAGCTCGAACGGGAAGTGGCCCATTGGACTGAATAAGCCGCCATTTGACACCAGACCGTCTCGAGTCATGCGGTTATTCCCGAGGGGATTCTCAGAAACCCGACAAATGGCCAAGAACGCTAATGGGAGCCCAAACTGGTATCCGCATGTGACGAGTGTTGCAATGGTGCACGGCCCCCAGGTCCAGGTCACGGGATGGCGTTTGGTAGCGTCTCCTTCTCAGCTGAAGGTCAATTCAATCGCGGAAGAGCTTCAACCCCGTTTCTTCCGCTGTCTCGACTTTGCCGCATCTTGAGCACCGTCGCTATCCTCGTTACTGCTGCTCCTCTCACCGACGCTGCCGCCACGTTTCCTTTGTTCTTTGCCTTTCTTGACACTCACAGTTGCCCCCTGCTTCTTCAGCTCCCTGGTCAGAGTCGTACTTGCCCTCATTCCAGGGAAGTCCTTCGCGCTGAAGACCTCGAACGTGTCGCTGTCTATCGTGCCTGCGATCCTGCCTTGGCCGTCTTCAAAACTGTTCGGCATACTGACTTTCATCAACGTGAAGCGAAGGCGGTGCAGTCCGTTCTGACGACAGGAAAGGTCCGGAAAAATAAAGAAGCAACCAAGTCGCGCCTTCTCGTCACTAGAAGGTGGTGCTTCAGGATCTATTCCAACGAACGGTGAAGCGACCAATGTGCCCATCAAGCGGCGGCTTTTCCTGTTAGTTTGGTTCGGATCTACCACTTCCGTCACATCGGTGGAACCAGAAGACACAGAGGATTGGGGAGGCAAGGCAAGAAGAGAGCAATGCAAGATGTTGAACGGCCAACGAAGCTCGTCAAGGTCAGAGGGTGATTGGGGGTCAAAGTCCTTAAGAGATAGCTGAACAATTGGTGGGGGGTCGATAACACGGCGGTCGCGTTCCCCAAACCCACAAGCACGTGCAGCCTTAGGCTGTTGACGAATAGTAAGGATGTAACGGTCCATTCTGAGACGATCCTTAGCAGAAGATCGCACAACTAGTCACATACAAAGCGAATACTCACATGCCCTGCGATTGAGGCTGCGCCTCTGCTGCTTGTGTGGACTTGCTAAACTGCATTGGACCAGTTGCCAGCCCGCTAGACGAGGTAGCAGAGCTATGATAGGAGCCTGCCGGACTTTGACGGGACTGTGGAGCTACAGTTGGATACGGATTGGAAGTGTATACTCCTTCGTTGAACAACGATGCTCCTGGCGGAGTATCGTGTGAGTATTCGACTGGCGAGATTGCCTCGTAGAGTGTGCCTGGGTTTGCTGATTGATACGACACTTTCTGTGGATAGAGAGGTGGATGTGTAAAGCCTGGGCCATGGGAAGGCCGCTCCACTGTTGCAGGAGCTTGTGTTGTATGATCGAAATTACGCGGTAGAGGTTGCTCGTATGCTGATTGACGGAGGATAGGAGCGTACTGGTGCCGTACGCTTGGAAAATCCGAATACTGCGGTCGGACCTGTGGGGACTGAGGTATGAAAGTAGGCTCTAGATGCGCCGGGGGTGGCAAATTCGGACGAGCAGCCAGCGTCGACGGAGGCGGCAGTGTATGAGGAGCAGATGGAGGCATCTGAGATCCTGCCGTCATGCCATATCCCGGTCCGCCTCGGGTGGGGTAGTAGATGCTGCCTTCATGGTGTTGCGTGGTGGCTGGTGTTCTTGAGGACATGGGACTTGAGGCTATGGAGGCTTACAATCAGAGGCAATATTTGGTATATGGCCGTGTGCAAGTCGACCTTGCTGAAATTCGTAGCGGAATGCCTCAATATCATAACCAGAAGTGATGGACCAGGGCAGAAGCAAGGTGTGCGAGACAAGCATGGGCCCGACCAACAGTAGGATAACGTTGGTTGGCGCTGAGAGCCGAGTGTAATGTATATATTAATAGAGGCCCCAAACCCAAGACGAGTATTAATCAGATACGATAAAAGATATTAGAATCGACAGAAAGGGCTGGTATGGTGAAGATCTTGGAGATCAGCATCTGAGTTGCGCCAAGGGTGTTCAAGGACGGACCGCTTCCATCTTTTCCATCCGGTTTTCAACGGTCACACCCACCATGTTAATAATCCTTATCCTTAAGTATCTTGCGGAGTAGCTGTACTCCAATGGGCGACTGGCAATTCTCCAACGGCCACCGAAGCAAGCTTTCTAAGGCAAGTGCTGTAATGTCGCTCGATCTAGATGCGTGGACAGAAGACCAAAACCTTTCATACATGTTAATTGGGGATTTCCAAAGAACTTTACGGTCTGTCTGCATATTGAAGACCCTGCTTCGTTACCAATGGAACAACTCGTAATGCTCACCTGCCGGAGGAGGTAATCTCATGCAATCTTGTACCAACTTCTTTGTTACAGATCTCCGTACAGATTCCAAATGCTTTTTCAATCCTCGATCGTACCTATGCCGTACTGCAAAGCTGCCTAACTGTTCTTGTTGGTACGGGCGGAATGTTCCTTTTCGCCTCTTGCTTTTGTGCCTGTTTCGAGTTGCGTTCGCAGATCATTGTCTCTGTTGGGGCCTTTGCGGCTGATCCACGCTATGTCAAGAAACATCCGGTGCGCGCAAAGGCGAAATTGACCTACCTAGCTCGTCCAGGCTCCCAGATGGCTCTGCTATGATGGTACGAACAGGGACCAGTGCCTGGGGCAATGGATGCCCAATGATTCCATTGGTGTAAGAACTACCCATATTAGGAGTAGGCCTCACAATCGGGAAATCGGGAAGAGGGTTTTCAGCAACGCCCGATCGGCCTGGAGCCAGCCACAACGTTGAATTTGGCGAACATCCTCGAGCCAGATTAAGCCGAATTCAGTGGACGCACAGGATGAAGCTTGGGGTGCGGCAGCAGAATAAAGTAAACCCCCATGCTCTGGCGTGGTCGCTCTGCACGCAGGCCTGAATGTTGTTGGCCAGCCCCGGCACTTCCCCAGCGCCCGCCGAGATGTACGCTCCGATCCTGTAACCTCATACGGATAGCCTGATGCATCCTAGCACATTGCCGCCGGGGATCCGAGCGGTCAAACCCTGTGGAAGGAAGTTCGAAGCCACCGCATCATATTAAATCCGGGTTTGAATCTGGGTGATAGACATCTTGGTGCAGGTCTCCTGCGTGTGATGAGTGGCTTCATCCTGTGATTCGCTCCATGCAGGTGATACACCTCCAAGGCCGCTGTCAATTCGGGTTTTCGCCAGTATTTGACCGGCACCAAACCTTTTCTCTCACCCCTCACCGGTACTCCTCATGTCCCTCGCCGTCATATGAATCCAAGGACTGAGACAGGCACGTCACTCATTGGGCGCATCACAATTCGTTCATTCGCGCAGATCATCGAAGGGGGCAACAGTTGTAGTTCGTCTCGCACCATTGGTTCCCGACTCCGTGGGAGATCGCTTGCTTGCAGCTGTCAGACCTGCGGATGGAAGCCTTTTTCCCGGTCAAACACTCGCACTACACCTAATGCCCTCGAGCTAGTGACATACCCTGTAATCCGCGGATTCGCTTCTGGCTCTTCAAGTGAAGAGCGCTCATTGGAAGTTACGAACTGGATTCTCCATGATAGCACGCACACTACATCGTGCAACTATGCTCGCCTCCAGAAAAAGAAAATTTCACAGCCATTGTGGCTGGACTACCGCATTCTGATCCGCGTGGGGTAGTCAAAACCATGGAGGATGTAAATGGACTCTGTCCAGAATCCGTGAAAGCATGGTATTTGTCCAGCTCGAACTCAAATACCCACACCGTCTTTGGGTTAGGCAAAGTCGCGAACTAGCATTTCGCTTTCGTTGATATGTCGACAGAGAGGTTCATGGTCTTACATGAAATTACACCTGACTCTGAATGAGCAGGTACAGGTTTGACCACTCTGGATGCTCAACATAGAGCGCAAGTACCTTCCAAATGCAAATGCCGAGGATACCTCCAGACCCCACGTCGATCATTGCAGATTCAGGGCCAGGGTCCAGAATCCAGATTTGTTTCACGTACATATCTAGCGGGGGAAAGCCGTGGTGGTTATGATAAATCTATGCATGGTGAATCTGCGTCCCACTGACCACCACAGAATCGATCCACCCACTCCAACACTCTAGTACATGCCAAGACTGCCATAGACCTGTTGAGGGCCAAGGCTTCATCCTACATTCGCCCGTATTTCAGCCACGAGCAGGCCAGACCACAGAAGAAAAACCGTCGTAATTCCTCGGAGCGAACCTCGCTACCGTCAATGCAGCCCTCTCGCATTCAGTGCAGCACCACAGACGAAATCTGCTATCTCATGCAACCACGGCTGCTTCAAAGCTGCCGGCTGCCGCCCGCCGCCTCCTTGACGGCAACTTCTACTTCCGGCTCTGGCCATCAGTCTAGAGTGAAACAGTGCAAGGACATCCTTTTCCAGTGCTTTGCATGCCCGAGCAACCACGGATTGGTAAGAAAGATAGAGCTAACAGCGATGATGTTCGTTAAGCAGCAAAAACAGCGCACATTGGCATAATACCGCTTGCGAAACCTGGAGTGTAGCCATGGAGATGAGAAAAAAGAAATTGCTGGCGGGAAGATCTGTCAGAAGGTGCAGCGGAAATGAGTGGAGCTAAAGAACCAGAGATGGAAGCTGGAAGTGAGCAACATAAGCCGCGCTTGAAGTTCTCCCAAGGTCACTCTCTAAGAGGATTACGAATGAAGTCATGGAAGGCGATTCGGCTGAGCATTCGCATTCGCATTACGCACTCCTTCAACTTGTAGATATTATTGAATGGAGATCGTTAGAAGTTCATGACTGATCATACAGCTTCTTAGCCATGTTGTTGTAGTCAACATACGCCCTGCCACATTGAGAAGTGAAGTATGAGAAGTGTAGAGATCTAGGTTAAATAACCGATGTTATGTATGAAAAAGAGGATTTTGCTCGGCCACCGAGAGTGCGGAAATTTTCTCGGATCGGACCCAATGGGGTTTAGCTCGTTCGTCCCAACACTGAATCTCAACCTCGTCGCAAAGTTACAGCGGCTTACTCTCCTTCATCACAGTATTGCCACAATGTTGACAAGGGCTCTGAGGAGCGGCCGAGCTCTACCGCTGAGGCGCAATGCCTTTACACCTATAGTAAAGCGCACTGTGACCATGGATGCTGCCTCATCTCATGCGGAGAAAGAGCACGTTCCTGAAGTAAGACTAAGTCCGCCGCCCAATAAAGGAATCATTAGCTCACAGTTGGATGTCTCTTTAGGAGGATGATAAGCCCTTTGAAGTCCGGCTCTCTGACGAGAGCTTCGAAACCTATGAACTCGACCCTCCGCCCTACACCTTACATACTACAAAGAGAGAGCTCAAGCAAATGTACTACGATATGGTATCAATAAGGTGACTGCCACAAGCGGATTCGGAAAGGAATTTATTCTGACGAGTAATCCTTACAGACGTATGGAAATGGCTGCAGATCGACTGTATAAGGAAAAGAAAATTCGAGGTTTCTGCCATCTCTCCACTGGTCAAGAAGCTGTTGCGGCAGGCATTGAGCACGCCATCAGTAAAGAGGACTATGTCATCACTGCCTATAGGTGTCACGGCTTCGCTCTGATGCGAGGCGGTACCGTTAAATCAATCATAGGCGAGCTTTTAGGAAGAAGAGAAGGGATCGCTTATGGGAAGGGCGGGTCTATGCACATGTTCACAACGGGCTTCTATGGTGGCAACGGCATAGTTGGTGCACAGGTTCCAGTGGGCGCTGGTCTTGCATTTGCAAACCAGTACAACGACAAGAAGAATACCACAATCTGCCTCTACGGCGATGGAGCCAGTAATCAAGGTCAAGTCTTCGAAGCTTTTAATATGGCAAAGCTATGGAACCTCCCAATCCTCTTCGGTTGCGAAAGTGAGTGCCCCCCTAAATCTCGCGATGACCTGATTGACTCATGCTCTACTCCTAGACAACAAGTACGGCATGGGCACTGCCGCCAACCGTGCCGCTGCTTTGACCGAATACTACAAGCGTGGCCAGTATATCCCCGGTCTCAAAGTCAATGGCATGGACGTACTGGCCGTCAAGGCTGCTGTCCAATATGGCAAACAATACACCGTTGAGGGCCATGGTCCCCTTGTCCTGGAATATGTCACGTATCGCTATGGAGGTCACTCAATGTCCGATCCTGGTACAACGTATCGCACACGTGAGGAGATCCAGCGTATGAGAAGCACGAATGATCCAATTGCTGGATTGAAGCAGAAGCTGTTAGACTGGGAAGTCACCAGCGAGGATGAATTGAAAGCGATTGACAAAGAGGCAAGGTCGTACGTGGACAAGGAGGTGGAAGAGGCGGAGAAAATGCCAGCGCCCGAGGCAACCCCCAAGATCCTTTACGAGGACATCTATGTCAAAGGGAGCGAACCTCCGTTTATGAGAGGCCGAACTCCGGACGAAAATTACTACTACTAGGTTCTGGCGCATACCGAATTTCAAGGGAGACTTCACATTGCTAGTTGGGGGTTGCGTCTTCAACAATTCGGTGCTTTTTGTAAAATGACTCATCGGTGCATGGGAAACTGGCCTTGTATTCCATGAACATAGACTTACTAGAAATTGGAGAAGTCTGCACAGCCTGTCCAGATCCCATCGATCAAGCTGTTTCAACAGCGTATCTGCAGCGTTATGCCGAGTAAAGCTTGTGTTGCTCAATCATGGCGAGCACGGATGGAGCCTAGGGTTAGGGCATTACGGAGGTCGAGATTCTCCGTCGCGCTATCAATATCGCGTTCAAAAGATTTCATGCTACAATAAAGCTGCTGAGAGCACGAAGTAGTTCTAAGCCCGCCCAACCTTCTATACCTGTGTCTGTAGGTCAAGATGTCTCTCGCAATTCCAAATGCGCCCAACAGTGGTCTCTTTAAACAAGGCTATCAGAAGTACCTTACACTCAATCCCACAACAGCTCGCTCTGCTAATTCCTGCCTAGCTACGAATCTGAAGACGGTGCTGTTATAAGAAACATAGAAGCATGTCGCGCAATAGCCCAGACTGTACAGACATCCTTAGGTCCCTATGGCCGCAACAAAATTGTTATTAACCACCTACAAAAAATGATACTCACCTCAGATGCTGCCTCAATATTAGCAGAACTCGATGTTGTCCATCCCGCGGCGAAGCTCATAGTCATGGCTAGCCAGCAACAAGAGGCAGAAATTGGAGATGCTACGAACATGGTCATCGTGCTGTGTGGGGAGATGCTGAAGAAAGCGGAGGAGCTACTGAGAATGGGACTGAAGACCAGTGATGTTGTGCAGGGGTATGAAAGAGCACAGAAGGAAGCGCTGAGGTGCTTAGACGGTACTTATGCCCTCAAGACTGACATGGTCCCAATACCTTACGTAGACACAAGCTAATACACCTCCAGAACTCGTCGTAGACTCAGTAAAAGACCTCCGCTCCCCCACCGAACTAGCCAAAGCAATCCGCACAGTCATAGCCTCCAAACAATCCGGCAGCGAAGATTTCCTCTCCATCTTAGTCGCTGAAGCCGTCCTCGCCGTCCTCCCCAAGAACCCCTCCAACTTCAACGTCGACAACATCCGCGTCGTAAAAATAATGGGCGGCTCCCTCGACCAAAGTAAAGTAGTCAAAGGCATGGTCTTCGGCCGCGAACCCGATGGATCCATCAAAAAAGCCTCAAAAGCAAAAGTCGGCGTCTTCTCCTGCCCCATCGACATCTCCCAGACCGAAACCAAGGGAACAGTCCTCCTACACAACGCAAAAGAAATGCTCGATTTCACTAAAGGCGAAGAAAACCAACTCGAAACCATCATCAAAGAAATCCACGACTCCGGGGTCCGCGTCGTAGTCGCAGGAACCTCCGTCGGCGAACTAGCCCTCCACTACCTCAACCGCTATAACATCCTCATCGTCAAAATCCTCTCGAAATTCGAACTCCGCCGTCTCTGCCGCGTCGTTGGCGCCACCCCACTCGCCCGCCTCGGCGCCCCCATGCCCGACGAAATGGGCTCCATCGACGTCGTCGAAACCCTCGAAATCGGCGGTGATCGCGTCACTGTATTCCGACAAGAAAACGACGCCACTCGAACAGCAACCCTCGTCATCCGCGGCGCCACGCAGAACCACCTCGACGACATCGAGCGAGCTATCGACGACGGCGTCAACGTCGTAAAAGCCATCGCGCGAGATCCGAAATTAGTTCCTGGAGCGGGAGCGACGGAGATGCAGTTGATAGAGCGGATTAGTGCGTTTGGGGAGAAGACGCCGGAGCTGAGCCAGTATGCGATTAAGAAGTATGCCGAGTCCTTTGAAGTTATTCCTCGCACGTTAGCAGAATCAGCTGGGTTGGATGCGACTGAAGTCTTGGCTTCGTTATATGCTGCACATCATAGATCATCTACTAAAAAACCCAATGACAATGACGAAGACGAAGAGGACGATGATGAAGAAGATGAGGAAGAGGAAGATTGGTGTATAGGCGTAGACGTAGAAAATGAAGACGGCACTGGGACGCTAGATGCTAAGGAAGAAGGGATATTGGATCTACTGGTCAGCAAGCAGTGGGCTATTAGGCTGGCGACCGAGGCGGCGAGGACGGTGCTGAGTGTGGATCAGATTATTGTGGCCAGGCAGGCTGGGGGCCCGAAGATGCCGAGTGGGCAGAATCCGAATTGGGATGAGGATTGATTTAGATAGCTAACGGATAATTCGAGTTGTATATCAAAAAAGCAAATAGAGCAAGCGTTCAAATGATGAGGTGGGCTGATTGCCTCAACTCTGCGTGAAGAGATTGAATTGTGATTTCAGTGTAAAGGGGCCTCGCAAATTCAGGGCAACATATTGCTCAAGTATTGAGTGAGAGGTTCTTGCTATGAGACTTGTCCTCTGGTTCCCTAACACACAGAGTAGAGTCCCTTTATCTCAATAATACAATGTGCAAAGCTGGGTCGACGAGTATGAATGTCTGCTGCTGAATTGCCCCAATCTCCTCCTAATATGCAAAGCACTTCACGGTCTCCCCTCGACGCTGAGCATGAGGCAGCAAATTTGTTGTGAAGTGCTTCTTTCCACCCATGATAGAGTTCTCGTACACCTCTGACATGAGATCGCACTGCCGAGTGAGTGGTACTGCAGGACATGTTGATAGCTACATCTTCCATTAGCGGTGGCTCTAGTACCTAACTCAGAGCTTGATTCTGATCCTCAACGCACCATCGACAGCGTATGTTCCTATTGTAGCCTCGCCGCTCTGGGACTGTAGAGATAAAGCGGTTCAAATGATGGTTCTTCAAGCCCACAATTAGGGTTTCTAGAACCATTCGCTTGGGGCGATGAATTCAAGCCATTGGTACCGTTTCCTCAATTGCTACACCCTATGTCAGCGAGACGCTTATACTTAGAGGTATTAGGGAGGTTAAATCACAATCAACAGTGTATGTCTCCTGACAAACCAACACCAATGACCAAACAAACGACATCCTATAAAGTCCAATCTTGTTAGCTTCGACCCCTCCGTCTCATCCGGTGTGAATAAAGAGACACTGACGCTTCAAGAATAGCCATAGCAATTGCAACGCCCCATACTATATGCGGCGGCTTGTCGAAGAGGACTCTAAAATCTTTTCCCTTGGGTAGAAACATAGTGATGAAGGATGCGATCCAGAGCGCCATCATGATGAATTCAGACACGATGCGTAGAAAGTGGATGAGATGGCCGCGAACGGCAGTCTTGGTAGTGATGTTCTGCTTCAAGATGGACGGAATAGAGACAAGGATTGTAGCGAGGGAGGTGGATACTGCAGTTCGGTCAGCGGAAGTATGGCAATCGCTCCATCGACGATAGGGGTAAAGATAGGGGGTTGTCGCTTCGAGATGGAGGGTAGAGGCCAGGAATCGATAAAGATCGGTAAGGCTCGAGCAGATAGCTGAGCTTAGGAAAGTAGGCTAACAGCCATTGACATGTTGGAAGGAACCGGAGGAAAAGTGCAAAAGAGGACACGATCGTCAAAGGCATCGCTGGTAAGAGCACACATACTTCCAAAGCCCAGCGGCTGGACGAGACTGTTCCAGTAGCCATGATGCACACCCGCATAGCAGATGAGGATTAGGTAGATGACCGCCATGATGATCTGTAGGATTCGGAAATTGGAGAGGTAGGTGGGTGCAACGGACTCGCGTATTCTGACAGCCGGCATATTAGGGACTGGACGGGTAGGAAATCTGGGCTGGCGATGTTGGTGATGGTGGTATGGCAGCGCTGGACTTGATGGTAGATCATAGTATTCTTTTGGAGACATCCATCCTTGTGATCGCAGATAATTGCTTCTTGGAGAGTCGTGAACGATGGCCGAATGTACGCGAGGTTCACGCTTTGGGACACATCAGCTTAAATTCGTTGAGAGATGTGGCATCCCAAATTGTCATGATATCTTTCACAATATGAGAAAAGCAAATATCGGCTACATTGGGTAGCAATACAATCCGTAAGACTCACACTTATAGGATGCAGATTCCGCATCAAGCATGTCAGGTCCGGTATGGTAAGCCTACGATATTGATGGGATAAAGAGGTCTCGATTGATGGCGCTGGGATTCATATGCCATTGGGTATGCAGGGCAGCATCATTTTGCAGCATCAGCCCTGACACATCCTTGAGCCAGGGGAAGGAGCGATGACAAGCGAATGTGGTATACGCTAGAAAAGCAGTGTGAATGCAATGCAGACTTGAAGCCCACTGTCACAATTTCCATGCGAAGAGGAAGATCGATATGGTAGCCAATTGCAGACATGATCTTCCCCGGATCCTCAATGTGTTCATTTATCCCTCATATTCTCCACAACTTAAACAATGATTCGGGATTACCCAGGGCTAAGGGACGCAATCCGGTAGACGGAACCCCTTTCCACTTCTGCGAACATGCAGGAACGCTTTACGCTTAACATATGTGTTTGTTCAGCTGCAAGTAACCTTCTTGCAGCCTTCATCGTATTGCAATTAACCCGGCCATTGACAAAGCTGTTGATGTCGGCGCTTTGACCGGGAAAGGAAGGAGTAAGAACATCGTACATCAATTGGCACCCCACCCCTGCCAATTTCCCCGAGCTGCGCGTCGAGCCGCCAGACCTCCCGCCAAGGCTCTCTCCGTACCTGAAGCAGCCAAACGTCAACAGGTCTGCATTGCGGTCTCTTCACTGCTAAGAATAGTAAATATGGAATGCTCAAATTGCCTTTAGAGTGAAGCATGCTAGATGTGTAGATTGACGGTTCTGGCTCCTGGTACTTTAAGGCTCCACCCTCTTGGGCTAACCTACTTTGTTTGATCGAGTGAAGGCGACCAGCACCCATGCTAGAACTAGTGGCCCGTTGATTACTAGCATAACCGTTGGGTCGAGGAGTACAAAGAACTCTTCAACTGCGACGACGATTGAGAAAGCATCTTGTGCTCATGACTTAACACAAGCTACGGAATTCGTTGCCGGAGTACGCATAATAGTCAGGAGACCCAGAGTCACCTGTCCGGCTCGCCTGGATACATCATTGCCTTGATACAAGCACGAGTCCCATCTACCAAGTCGGCCTTCATGGGACATGGATTACGGTAGCAGGACCCACGGACGGATACCCTCAGCGGACTCAGATCACGAAATGTCTATGCATGGCAGGCGCCCTTCTGCCCCCTTGTCTCTGGGTCACCACCACCTTTCTCGTCGAAAAGACTCGATGCAGCACTCGCACCCCAAGCCGCCTTTAACCCCAAATACTTCCACAATGTCACAAAGTATGGCAAATCCTCTGCCTTCAGCTCCTGCCTCTCCTCCAACTCCCGCACCAAGCCCAACGCCTCATCAACGGCCACCGGTCTCATATAACTTCTCCCTCGACGATAGCGAAGATCCGATCTTGGAAGAAGCGAAGCACTGCTTTATGAGGTTGAACACAACAGAAAAGGAGAACTGGCTGAGGTCACTGGTGGATTGCTGTGACAACCACTCCCTAAGCTTCTTGCACCAGATTGTCAGCCCGAGGCTGAAGAAAGACCCTTTCCAAGCTTTGCCAAATGAGTTGTGCTTCAGGGTATGAAATTTACGATTCTGGGCCAATAAGCGATTACGGCTGACATCTAACAGATACTCGAATGCGTGGACGATGCCAAAACCTTTGTTCGAGCCTCTCAAGTTTCAAGGAGGTGGAGAGAGATTGTTAGCGATGATCAGGCCTGGAAAACACTCTGCGAGAAGCATGCATATAGAAGGATGTCAACAGATTCGATTGGTTCGAGTCTGACAAATAGCGCTTCGGCTAGCCAAATCCTCTACGGGCAGCATCTACGTTCATCATCCCCTAGCCGGATACTCGACAACATGTCAGCCATTGATGAAGACCCGAGCACGACTTCTCCGACCGCAAATATAATGTCAGGTACAGGCCCTAGTCGACGGCAGAAGAAACAAAGGTCGAAGCACACTCATCGGTCGCACTTTAAGCACAGATACCTGGTGGAGTCAGCTTGGAGGAAGGGAGGATTGATGACGGCTAGGCATATAACGCCGGACCAAGGCGTGGTAACAAGCTTGCACCTTACCAAGACATATATCGTTGTCGCTCTCGATAACGCTAAGATCCATGTTTTCAACACCAAAGGAGATCTGCAGAGAACTCTCCAAGGGCATGTCATGGGTGTGTGGGCTATGGTACCATGGGAAGACGTACTCGTCAGTGGTGGCTGTGATCGAGATGTCCGGGTGTGGAACATGGCTACGGGGTATGTCGAAAAGTAACCGCGTGTCTTAGCTGAGTCTGACCTGTGTCTGCAGGACGAGCGTACATACAATGCGTGGCCATACATCCACAGTCCGCTGCCTAAAGATGTCCAACGCCAGAACAGCCATTTCTGGCTCTCGTGATACCACGCTTCGTGTTTGGGACCTAACTACAGGTCTATGCATCAACGTGCTTATGGGCCACCAAGCCAGCGTGCGTTGCTTGGAAATTCATGGAGATCTAGTTGTTTCGGGAAGCTATGACACTACTGCGAAAATATGGAGCATATCGACAGGTCAGTGCTTAAGGACTTTGCAAGGCCACTTCAGTCAAATATACGCCATTGCCTTTGACGGCCAAAGAATAGCGACGGGGAGCTTGGATACCAGTGTCAGAATATGGAATCCACAAGACGGGTAAGATCTATGCCTACCATGCATTTGCGGTTTAGAAGCTAATCATCTCGCTCTCACTCAGCTCATGTCAAGCTATCCTTCAAGGCCATACGTCATTGGTCGGTCAGCTTCAGATGCGTGGCGATACTTTGGTGACTGGCGGATCTGATGGCTCTGTCCGTGTGTGGTCACTTATCTCCAATCAACCTATCCACCGCTTGGCTGCGCACGACAACAGTGTAACGTCGCTACAATTCGATGATGCACGTATTGTGAGTGGCGGAAGTGACGGCAGAGTGAAGATCTGGGACACAAATACGGGATGCTTGATCCGAGAACTCAGTCAGCCCGCCGAAGCTGTTTGGAGAGTTGCTTTTGAGAGCGAAAGATGTGTCGTTATGGCCAGCAGAGGTAGCAGAACCATTATGGAGGTCTGGGATTTCACGCCACCCATGGAAAATAGCCAAGCAGAAGGCGAGGACACCCCGATAGAGGTGAGAATGGATTCAGCGCAACAAGATCATTCAGCACAAGAGGCCGAGCTATCCACACAAGACGGAGAACATTCAGCAGATGAGGAAGAACGTTTAACGCAACAAGTAGATCAAGAAATGTCAGATGCTGAAGAAGAAGAGGCGGTATACCAGGAGCGCCTTGCCCGGATGCTGGAAGACGAATCCTACAGCATCACTGATGACAGCGAGGACATGACGGATTGATTAAGCGGCGAAACGGCTACGGAATTGGTCTAATGAAGCATTGCGTTTATGTTTCTTGGGATTTGGAATGGCAATTGAAGCGGGCGGCGCCAGTTTTTCACGGCATGAGATTCATGGAATAGAAAGGGAGGCATTCATTGGAAGGAAGGAAAGAAAGCCTCGTTTCGAAACGAACGTATGATTGGTAATGCGTGCTGGGGAAGAGGAAGTGGTGGTACGTAAGGAACTAAGTATTACTACTACCATCCTTATGAACCAGCCAGACACTCACGCATGGAGGGGGACTTATTTTACGTTTTATAGATGATACGGAAAACAATTCCACAGCACTTTTGAGCTCCTTCTTTTGTCAGCAATTCTATTCTTATGCAGTCCTTCCATTTCATTTCCTTGCTCTTCCTTCACTCAACCCCAATTTTTCTTCCCATACGTCCACTCCACAGCAAGCCTCTCTTCTCCTCTCCTCTCCCTCTCTCCCCTCCCCTCCCCCCCTCCCCCCCTCCTCCCCTCCCCCCTTTCTCTCCCCTCCACTCCCCCCCTCAACTACATCACTCCCCCCTCATCAAAACCTCTATTCATTCATTTCCGTGCACTTCACTTCACTATACATCCGACGTATAAATTATGAGAAAGTATGATATGATATGAGAAATAGTATCTATAGGTGGTTTGATGTGCTTTGATAAGTAGAGATGGGGGGGTGGGGGGTGGATAGGGGGGGCGGATAGGGATAGGAGGAGGAGGTGTGGTGGAGGGTTTGAGGGGGTTGGTTGGTTTAATGATAGGGGAGGTGTGGTGGAGAGTTTTGAGGGCTTTGAGAGGTTGGTTTGGTGATGGGTGGGGGACGAGGGGGAGATATGCTGGAGGGATGGGGCGGAGATGTAGGCATGAGACTGGTAGGGTGGGTATCTAGTCTGGACGGGTGCGGATGTCAGAGGTGGTTTAGGAAAGCGTGGGGGGGATGTATACGGGGTACGGTCATTTGCAAGGGGATTTTTCTCGAAGGCTAGGTGTTTTGGTTGGCGAAGGGTGTTTGCGTTTGATGGTCATTTTGAGCGGCGGGTGTGTGGTGGATGTGGCTGTTGGGTAGATGATGGGATAGGAGTAATGCAATGCGTGTGTGTTATTGTGCTGTCTTGCTCATTTCCCCCAGTGCTTTTCAAGCAATGGCGTGATTCAATGGATAGCATCAGTGGGAGATCAAATGATGTTGAGGGAGGTCATCTTTATATTTGATATATGCATTGTCGTCATGCCAGGCGTTGCAACACGGCTTGGTCGAAACTTCGCGTATTCATCTCAGAAATCTTGTGCTCCACATTTCTTAGCAAGACTACGAGACGTGCAAGCATATGATGAGGGCCTGATGTTACGAGGGGCAGAATCTGGCCTAATTGAAACTCGAGTGCCGAACGGTGCAACCGGCGGTAGCTACGCCGAACTTTGAGCCATCGTCGATGGAGCGTCTAAGTAGTAAGCTGGGGTTTGACTATTGGAGAAGTGGTCTCAAGATCTGTGAGAGAGCTGCTTTTTTACTTGCGAAAGCGCTTGCAAGACTGTACTTGGAGGAAAATTGTTGAGTGATCTGTACAAACGGTGTGTAGGACATGTTAGGAAACGTAAAAAAGCAGAGAGCCTGGACAAGAACAAGGAGCATGGATACTCTCATAGTTAGTGCTTATCACGACTATTTGAAGAAAAGTGAGCATGAAGAAAGCCGTGACTATACGAATATACGTCGTACGTGATGGACCAGCCTCCTGGCGGAGAGTTTTGCTTGTCCATCGATAGTGTCATTATGGCCATCGTTGCTCTCGACAAAAGAGGACAGAGACGTATTTCGAGCCGGTAAAACATTCCTCTATCGACTCGGTCGTCTCGCTCAGCTCGGTAGTTCTGGTGTAGCGATGTTTAGCTTAGCCAAACGGCCAGCTAAAGCAGGACAGAAGCTACCGAGGACTGGGGGCCTGAGCTAGACAGTTGGCCGTGAATTCGACGGTTATTGTGCATATCAAAGAAAGGTATGAAGTTGGTCCTAACAGAAACCACGATGCAGCTACATCTGCATGTGCTAACCAATGAATGATAGAAAGTTGTAGATTAATTAACAATTTCCAGAAACAGAGGGACCAGGATCCAAGCATTTCGATCATATCCTGGGAATTTTCTCCAGAGAATTCTCGGAGACTTCATGACTCGAAATCGACGATGAGAAAGCCTGGTATCGCTCAGGGCCCCTGGCTGCAGAAAGGGGCTGCTTGGACGTTACTCCACACCCACGCTACACCTTGTGAGGCGTTACAGCTTCCCTGTCATTGTCGTCGTGATAACTGTACATTAGCCTGTGAGTCCCACGGAACGTTACTGTGGATAAGAGCAGCCAATGTTCCGAGTCAGGCTTAGGTCTGCAGCCACTTTCACAGTGAGTCGTGATAGTGGAAGTATCAGAGCGCAAAGATCCTGGTGTGCTAGAGCGTTCTAAATCAGACCCTGAAGAATCGGAAGTGAGTAGAATCCAACGGTCCAGAGCGGAAGGGAGAGCACGCGAGTATCTCGATTCTGAAGATCTCGAAATGAGAGCAAGCAAGTACTCGCGAAAGGAGAGCCTAGATTGAGGAAGTTTTACGAATTTGGGGGGACATCTCCCTCTTTGGCGTGGTGGTTATCAGCGGTCTGCTTCTAAGGTCCAGACCAAGATACTTTGAGAGGCTGTGGAGAAGGTTGACCGAGAACAGAAAGGCGGCGGGTGGAGTGCCGGAGCCTAGGAAAGACGGAAGGGTAAAAGGGAGGATTCGATGGCTGTGGCACTAGAAGTACTACACCTACCTCTACGAAGTAGGTACTAAGGGGCAAGAAAGGGAAGGGCGTTGCATGGTGTCGACAGTCTGAAACTCTTTACTCTTTCTGTTTCAGCTCCTTTTATGGAGGCACCCATCATGAATTATGAAACGGAAGAGTGACAGACCTCGTTGAGCGTGTGCAGGGAGCAGCATAAAGGGTTCGCCGTTTGTGTCCGCAGATCTGGTAGACCATCCAACGACGATGAGATCCCTGGAAGGTACCTATGCACACCGACCACGTGCTGCGGCAAACAATTCCCTCCCCAACAGATGGGTAGCAAATCACCCAGAGGCCCAGGAACAAAGAGATCGTCGGCAATAAGCTGGGCCAGCAATGTCAATTGGACTGAAAAAGGGGAAAAAAGGTCACCAAGAGGAGCCCAAGAGGAGCCATTGGGGCGCTTTGGCATTCCCTGGGACCCTAAGGGTGCCCCTAAGAGGGATCGCCCGAGGCACACTCCTTGATTTTCAGCAGATCTCTCCCCACCTGCACCTGCACCTTACTAAAAGTATGACGATTATTCTGTGTGCTTCGCACGTGGCTATCGAAGTATAACCACTGGTAACATGTTGATCATACTGATGCAATTATGGCGACAGCCATTTCCAAAAGCCAGATGCGGAAGCCTGTGCAAAAATCAAGGCGCCAAAAGCTGCTCTTTGGATGGCTACCCATTTACGGACTTCATGTTTTAAAATGCTCATGCGTTCCGTAAGATCACGAAATTCTCGTTGTCGGTACAGTCAGCAACATCGACGGACCCAATGATCGTGAGGTTTGAGCATTTCTCGTATTTGTTGGTATACGAAATATTATGCGGCTTTCCAGTTTGATGCGGCCGGTTGCTTGTCTCATTGGCTCTTTTGTCTGCATAACGAGAGTTATCTTTCGGTCAGCAGGCCAAGTGATTTGGTACCCATCGTTGTCAGCAGCCTTGATGCTCATGTCAGCTCCGATGTCTTGCAGATTCCAATACTTCTACGCCACTCAGCAGCCTAATGCGCACGCATCTGGGTGGCAGCCATGCGCCTGATGTCACCACTGAAAATGGGCACACCATCAATCCAGAGATGTGCACGCCTGACTTATTTGTCTTTGTGATCATTACCTTTTTAAGTTATCAGCCTCGCGCGTACTCTGGACACATGCTCACCGTTGCGCAAACCCAGCCTAAGACGATATCTATCCTTAGTACGATCTTCCATTGACACTTAATCGATCCCACGGTTTTAATTTTATTGTATCATCCGCAAGGACCCTGAGCATCCTGCGTCCTTTTGGATGGCACGGTATATGGCGCGGTGAGTACATCTTTTGGATGTGGAATGGGGCATAAAGCAATGTGAGTAAGCCGCCACCAATTCCAGCCTTAAGAAAACGGAGTATATACGATCATGGTTATTGGAGGTCTAAGAATACCACCACTATATATGCAGCCTGTTTCTGGAGTGTCAACCATGTGGCATACAGTCAGCAGTGGGAATAATGCGATCCGATCCGCGGTGTGAAATGCTGGCAAGCACCTGCAGATCTAAGGTGTCTTCTGATAGGAAGGAGGGGGAAGTTACCGAATCTACCGAGCGAGCCCACCACGACTTCAATCCTTCGTCCGTCGCTTGGACGCCTCCTACTGGTTACCATGATCCTTCCTTATTCTAAGCAGCTACTCCAGCTAGTTTGGAATAGTGTGGACGTCCAACAACTTTCCCGTGCTGAGAGCGCATCGTTACTGGTGCTCTTCTCGGCACGGGAGGCTATGATGCAAGAGGTACCACCAAACATTACTTTATTTTTATGTGCCGCATGGCGTAGACTCATGGGACTCGAAATGAATTACCACAGTGCATTTGCAGCCAGGTGGCTCCAGTGTGGTGTCAGAGCCGTGTTTCTTGGTCGCACCAGCTCCAGCCAAGTTTCAGAATTGACTCCATATTTGGAGAAATTGTAGCAATGTCGCGTCCATGTAAGGTTTCAAAAGGCTACGGAAAGAATCCAGCCAGACCTTACTGAAATTGCCTCGTGTTTGCATATTTATCTACACAATTATCTTTTGGTCCGGCTCATTGACGGTTGCACAGAGCGATATTGGACAGCATTCACCAGCAAATGAATTGACGAATAGAGTTGGTCTTCCAAGCGTCCGTCGTACTGTGGTCGGAATATGGAGAATGCTTGTGAAGCACAGATACAGTCAGGCCAATCACCAGCGTCGCCATCATCACTCCTCTTCAATACCCTAGCACATCGGTTGCCCTGGCCCCCTTCAGCGATTAGACTTCCCCCACCTATGTAGGCTTTAAATGACCTAGGCTCACTAGGGCCCTTGAATGCTCGGGGCACTGCTAGAGGGTATGCTAGGGGCCGATATAGTAGAGACATTTAGCAGGAATCGTAGTGTAAACAGACCCCGGGAAAGGTGGCTGGCTCCGGGCTTGCTAAGGCAGAGCCCCGGCGTGCGTAGTTGGCCCTTAGACTGGTACATAAATCTCTAGGTTACCTTAGGTTTGTACCAAAGCAGACACATCTGGCTTACTTCAAATAATAAGGATCACGTTCCGAGATTGCTGAGACTTTACTACCGGAGTCCAGACATGACCATGCAATGTGCTGACACCGCACACTGTGATAACTGAGACTCTATTATACCACTGGCCCCTTTTTGCTCCTTTATGTCTTCTAACGATCGATTTGTTCCTCCACAGCGTCCAGGCTACTTCAGGCAAGGAAGCAGCACCTTCTCGCAAAGGCAAAAGGTACACCAATACCCAATTTCCCATACCTCCACCACTTGGCAACGTCAAAAGTATCACACCGCCTCAATCATCACCATTATTGACAAATCTATAGGTCACGAATCTTTCTGATCTTGGTCTGCTGCCTAGAAAAGACAGTCAGCGACCTGGAAATCGGAAAAGTAAGCAATAACCCGTATAACATCAGCCTTAACCAACTGCCACCTTTCCACCATGCCTTCCGCTCTGCCTGGAACATCTCCACCAGAATTACGGAAGTCTGCATCAACTGACTTGCCTGCGTTATCTAGATAGCTCGTCGCACGCAACTACCCGTCCGTCTTATTCAACCACGCAATCGCAACAGGCCTCACAACCTGCACGGCCAAATTACACTCGTAACGCTTCGGCCGTATCTACGCATTCTCCATCAGGGCGTCCTCATCCTCCCCTCTATCCCGCTCCAGAGCCGAAAAAGCCAAGGAGTAAAACGACACTTCTCAATCGCATTGCGGCTCAACAAAGCGCGCGAGCCCCACTCCCGACTTACAGCAACGGCACTGCAACCTCGTTTAACTGGCGTTCGGGTAGGCCAATGGCCGGTATGTTGGAGCTTGAAAGGTCGCGAACAAGGCGGGAAAGAACCTTCATTGGAAGTGAATGCGCCGTTTGCGAAGAGCCCTTGGAGCACACCTTGAGGGGGGAGCGAATCTTGCAGTTCTCATGCGGACACGTTTCGCATGAAGCTTGCTTCTACGAATACATCAAAGAGTTCGAATCGCAATACTGCCCAACTTGCAATGCACCCCTAGGTCTTGACACTAGCAGAGGCGGGAATGTGCTAGATTTAGGTAGGCTACCAAGGAGCAAATACGCCACGTGCGAAAGCTGACATTCCAATAGAAAAACTTAGCAGCATTGTTCGTTCGGTATCTCTGAACAATGAAGCACGAGACCGACGGGACACTAGCTCTCGCAACACACCCGTACCTTGGGACCCACAAACTGGATTGGAACGGCCAAGCAGCCGCGGATCCAATACTCGCAACCGTGATAGCTCACAAACGCACGATCCCAGGCAACGAGAACGGGACAGGGAGAGAGATGCAAGAGAAATCCAGCGTGACAGGGTTGAAAGATACGGTAGCCAGAACCGTCAGCATCATACCAGAAATGAAAGTGTTCCATCTTCTGGCGAATATGGCGAATCTCACCACACAACTGGTAGAAGGCACGACTACGATGTCCAGTCAATGGAGACGGCTCTCAGTAGCCCACGAGCAAGCATCACGAAGAACCCGATCCCTGCGCCTACAGTTACCGTGCGGAGTGAATATCCTACGTTGACCAGATCGAGACAGCAACAGAGTTTGACTTGTTTGGTTACTATTGAGGTGCCTGAGGGGAAGTGGAGGCCAGACCCAGCAGATCTGCGTGGTGCACCTATTCTACCATCTATGCAACAAGACAGTGCTACATTTAGCACCCGGCCTAAGTCGCCAACTCAGAACCAACAAGCAGAGTGGCAATTTGAGTCGCCCGAGGTCTTGGAGGAAATTACTGAAGATCTACGTGTTCGTGTAGACAACTGGCACGGATTGGATTTCCAGAGGTATGAAATATCCGTCTTATGATTCCTAGGCTATTCTAACATACGGTAGATTTGGAAAGCTACGACTTTATGGCACAGTAAGAGTTGGCAAGGACAGGCAGTCATGGCAAGAGCTTGAATGCTTCCTCTTTGCCGAGATGCTTATCTGCGTGAAAGAGAAGAAAGGAGCCCCACCACAATACGCAGAGGGCAACTCAAAGCGAAAACTCACAAGGTGCACACTTAAAGGGTCAATCCTGATCAAGAAACACTTGAAGCACGTTGAATCAAGCCCCGATGAGCCAGTCCTTACGCTCAGTCTATCGGTACAAGATCTACAGCAGTTCCACCTCCAATTCCAGACGCGAAATCAGGTAGAACAGTGGAAACGCTCTCTCCTTGATTTGAACAACCCTGTCGAGCAGCCAAGGCAAAGCAATGAGTACGAACCAGACAATTCGGGCACGGATGATGATGATTACAGGACTATGAAGACCAAACGTGCGTCATCGATCAACTCTTCATATGGAGGGCAGAAGTCGGTTAATACTGCGCCAACAGAATATACTACATCTGGCATGAGCAGAGCTGTGCAGGACGCACGGATACCGGCATCTATACATGTGCCTCTCGACATTGTCGTGGTCATTCCGGTCTCTTCCTCTATGCAGGGCCTCAAGATAACGCTTTTGCGTGACGCTCTCAAATTTCTGGTACAGAATCTTGGTGAAAGAGACAGGATGGGACTAGTCACCTTTGGATCCAGTGGGGGTGGAGTACCGCTGGTAGGCATGACGACGAAGGCTTGGAATGGCTGGACAAGAATTCTGAATTCCATTCGACCTGTGGGACAGAAGAGTCTACGAGCCGATGTGGTCGAGGGCGCGAATGTTGCTATGGATCTGCTGATGCAACGCAAAGCCAACAATCCGATCGCAACGATCCTCCTTATCAGCGACTCATCGACTTCAGACGCAGAAAGCGTAGACTTTGTGGTATCGAGGGCAGAGGCTGCGAAGTAAGTTGAGCATTTTTGGTCAATGCGGTCGGATAAACCGTGTTTGCGGGGTTTTCTGTTGCGCTCAGGTGCTAATTTATGCTTAGGGTGGCCATACATTCATTTGGCCTAGGGTTGACCCACAAACCAGACACCATGATCGAGTTGTCCACGCGAACTAAGGCATCCTATACCTACGTGAAAGATTGGATGATGCTACGGGAGTGTGTTGCCGGGTGTTTGGGAGCCCTGCAAACAACATCTCATCAAAACGTGAAATTAAAATTGCGCTTACCCGAAGGATCGCCCGCCAAATTCGTCAAAATCTCGGGCGCTTTACAGATCACCAAGCGCGCCACTGGGAAGGACGCCGAAGCCGCCCTAGGAGATTTGAGATTCGGAGACAAAAGAGGTATGTCGGGTGATCACACCAAGTCATTTTAATGCTGACGGGAATGCTCAGATATCCTTGTTCAGCTGGTCATTGCTCCAGATAATACATCGCAAGAGCACCTACCACAGGACCCTTGGGAGAGCATTGTCTCCGGTCTAGAAGCGTTGGGTGGTCCATTTGATTCGGATGAACAACGAACGCTTAGTGTGGAGGAGGTGCCCCTGATCCAAGCCGATCTAACCTATGGCGACATCCTACGCGATGGCACCCTCACCCACCCGTCCAGGCCTTCACTGTTGGCCATCACAATGTTGCCGTCCGGCTCAAAGAAGGCTTCCCAACGCCCGTCAACGCCACCAATACCACCACATCCCAGCATTGTACAACGACGGATGGAATTGCTAACGTCGGATATGCTAACTCGGGCATTGACCCTGGTATCACGAGGACAGCATGATCGAGCTCATCATTTGTTGAAAGAGACTCGCACTATTTTGAAGGGTCTGGGCAAAGGCGGACTGCCTCCGATTCCACAGGCAGGTAACAAGCCACCAAGTGCGCCAGCCAGCGTGAAAGACGATGGTGCTGCGACTCCAGAGCGCCAACCTTCGCCTACTTCCGAGAACGGCATGAGTAACGCATCGAGCATCGACTCTATTACTCTGAACGCGCTCGATACTGAGCTTGACGCCTCCCTTGAATGGATCAACCATCCCGCAGTGTTTGGCCGTGACTCACGAAAAGCTGTGCTGCAAGCAATTGGTGTTATTGCTTCACAAAGAGGTTACACCTTCCGCACACCAGCTGAGAGTCTCTGGGCCGGTCGAGTAGCGGGTGTGAAGAGGTTAACTACACTTTCGAGAGAGTGGAGAGATGCGGGTGATGAGGCGTTAATGGAGGAGGCGTGATTGAGATCTGGAATCGAGGTCACGCGTATCACGTTTTCAAGAGAACAAAAAAAAACTCCTAGAGGGAGAGATATCTACATATATCATACATGATACTCGCCACATACTACCAACGAAGGAACGACATAATGTTCAATTCAGGGAAAGAGGACGACTATTGAAGAAACACGAATGGGGAGGCTGAAGAAGACATTCCTTGAAGCACTGGAGCCGGCGAGAAATTGTGAGTAGGGGATGAGAAGAACGAACGAAGACGGCCAGGCCCCAGCTAATGGAGACGTGCGATCCTTACCTACACGGCCACACTCGCCATCGCATCCAGCTCCTTTGTCTTATCTGAAAAAAATAAACACTTATACGGTCACATATTCTCACATATTATCTTACATTCACGCCAGCGACTTGCAAGTCCGATTTTATATTGAAAAAGACGGTACGGCATTTTGATACCCTATGTGCTTGCGAAATATGGTGGTTTGCGTCCAGGTTGTTGGATATATTCTGGCGAATACAGGGGGGGAGACGGAGCGACATTGGAGGTATTGGTCCTTTGTGGGAAGGGAAGGGAAGGGGACTCACTTGCTTATTGACACGTATGCGGTCCGGTATCTATATATGGGGGAAGCGCGTGGGGTAGGGGGATGGGTTGGTGGGAAGGTGACATACCTGCTTATTGATATGTATGCGATTAGGTCTTCTCTATATTCGAGAAGGGAGCGAAACTTCTATGTCTTTTATAGCGTATGTAGAATGCAGCTTAGATCTGTGACTTCTGAATGTATTGGGTTGCTACGACTGAGAATCCTGAGATTTTCTCCTTGTTCCATGGAGTAACTGTGTTCCAGACTCACGTGGGCACAATTAAGCCTCCCCTAAATCCCCCTGTTCTCGCAAAACCCCACCGCTACCTCCCCACCCAGCCCAGCCCACTCCGCCTCGCCCCACGCGGGCTCCTATTTATTGTACTGTTGCAAATAGAGCTGTATAAACTCCCCCAACCCAGGCATAATAGAAATCGTAAAAATAGTAATCACTCGTACCAGCAGTACAGAAAGTAAATCCATAGTACGTTCCAAGATGGATAGCTTGGGAGATGGAATTCCCATACCTCTATCATCCACCCCCCAAACCCCATCCTCTACACCCCACACCCCTAGCACTCTCCACCCTCCGAAACCAAACCTTACACCCTCTTCGCTTATCAAGCATATATACAAAAATCAAAACCACGCGTTTATAAAAGCTGGAATGCTGTACTTGCATTTAGTCCTCGCTCAAGACAGAAGAAGAATAGAAGATACCAAAACATGACGAAGCTTCTGCCAGTAGCAATGGCCAATTTATCAGTATAACAGGTTATACACAGACTCGAAGGTGAGAATCGATCAAGTCAAATGTTTGTGTCATATTGAGCGGCGCCATATCCCGTGGTTGGGAAAGTGTCCCGTAGCCACGAACTTTTGTCTTTGGAAGAGATATAACGAAATTGTGAAATCGATTATCTCGAGTAAAATCTCAGCTTCTAGAACGTCCTAAGAGGCTGTATATAGATCCGTCTGGGGGGAAAAGCCTCGTATACTTCCCCAGCTCTGCTTGAACATTGAAGGGTTTAATCTCCACTAGTCCGTGACTTCTAAACTCATCTTATCTGCTGAAACATGAAACAACGAACTGTACAGCGAGCACGTCTTAAGAGAAAGAGGTAGCAGTCCCACTACTTCGCGGCATCTGAAATCTCCCATCTGCCAGAATATAACCCTATCGGACGCTGCGATTTGGTCCGCCAGCTAGATATTTATATGCAGTAATCTGATTGTATGGCGGTATCACGTTCTGTCCGGATTCCAATTAAGATGGTACCTACCTAATTCTCCCCAAAACCCAAGACTCGACCTGACGTTCTTGCATATTGGTGGAATACTTCTCATTTAAGAAACCATATGCAAGCCAATTCAACCTGTGTACTCAATTCCCATTCAATTTGTCAATTGGCTGAAGATTATTCAGTCGTGGATTTGAAATGTATCTTTTCTGCTAAGATACATTGTTAGGGACCTTGACACATCAGAAGCACAAACAGCTTTCTGGTCTGTAGCAATTGTCATACAAATCACTTTTGCCCAACATCAAAAGTCTCTTACTTTTACCACCCTTTCTGGATCATAGGAAACATATGGTCTTCGCACCGTGGCACATTACTGCTACTCATCACACCGTAGCTAAGATTTGGGGGGGTCGAAGGCACTCTGTACACTCCCATATCCCTGCGGACACTGCCGACCCAGTGGTTCGCTCCCACTCCGCATGTAACAAACCTTCGCAGCCTGACATGCCGTACCTAAGGCAGTGTTAGAAGTATGTCTAGTGTGAGGTTTCTCTTGGCATAAGAATTTGATTGGTTCACCACTTACTGGAACAGTTTGGGGTCATAACACTACTCTTTCCTTGGTAGGTATTGAACTGCTCTATCATGGTAATATTCGTCTGCATAGCCTCGGTCACTGCATGCCAGAATTTCGCATCTAATGGCGATGATTCAGGCCAGTCAATGTATGCATCACGGGTCGAATATTCAAATTCGAAGGTGGGACCAGTTTTTGAAGGGTTCAAATCTGGGAAGCTGGAGACAGCGGAATACCATGTGTAAGCTTCATAGATTTCAAAGGAGCCGGTGTCGACTTCGTACATGCGGAAACCGCTGTTCAGATTCGTCAATGGAGTCACAGAGGGACAAATCCATCCGGTAGTCAACGCGTTGTCTGAACTTTGATTAGTGCCGTTGTTGGCGTAGTAAATCATTACCTGATCTTCATGAGTATGGCCGAAGAAAACATTGGCAATAACATGAGGCGAATAACGGTCGACAATCTGGTAGAAGAGATTGGTTGGGTTGGGAAGCGGGTTAGTGCCATCCCAGCCAGGTAAAACATGTCCCAGAATCCACACTCTTTCACCAGAATCTTCAGCAGACTGGAGTTCCTGGATCAGGAAACCGAGCATGCCCGAGACATCCGGGTTCGAGGTGTTAATGTAGGCTCTGTTACTGTGTTAGACTCCATTCAAGTCTCCATAACGTGTAAAAGCCTTACAGGTAATTACTCTTGTACCAGAAGTCCGTATTGAGGGTGATGATGCGTAAACCATATTGGTTCTTAGTGGAGTATGCACCATAGTGTAATTTTGCTTCACTCGCCGTTGCCGAATCAACCCAGCCGTTATGTTGCCAGAGTGAAGAGATATGGTCATAATTCCAGCTGAACTGTGTGCTGAGGTTGCCCGGCAAACTATGAGGTGCATCGAACGCTACTGGGTTGGTGTCATGGTTGCCAAGCACAGCATATACTGGGCTTCCGATATATTCTTTGAACATATCGTATATACTAACCTCCGCATAATCGACGTAGGCGCGAGAGAGCTGATTTGCCGTGTCGTGCGAAACAAGATCTCCTGTGTACAATGTCCAGGCTACTGGATCTTCGCCGCCATGAGTACCGGTCAGAGGACCAATCGATTGCAGCGCGGCTAAACCAAGATAGTAAGGCGTGTCACAATCATAGGCACCGTAAAGAGGCGCAGGGGACTCTACTTGGCCTATAGATTTTCCCGTGGCATGGACATTGGTCCTGCAACATAAGCTTGCCGAACAATTCGCTTCTGATGCGACTGCATATCGTGGGTCAAGATGAAAATCCGACAGATGGAGAACCTTGACACGCTTCCCAGATGTCGGAGGTGCACGGGCATTCGCAGGCTTAGGCTTAGGGAAAATATTCGTGACATCAAGTGGGGAAGCTGTTGGCAATTTGCAAAAACTGCTGCTCAGTTCGCTGCAGATGTATTTTCCGTCCAGGCCACTGACATCTGCGAACGCCAGGACCTGCGTCAAGTACCCTCCATCACTAGTCGCCGAATAGGTATCCACGCAGGATGCATTTGAAGCGAAAGCGTATGTTTCGCAAAGAGTGATTAGCATACTTGGTACGCTGGAAGGCGCCTGCTGCGCAACGATCTTGACAACGGCCAAAGCTGCCTGACATTTTGAGCAATTCCCAATTATAGTATCCCCAGTGATGATTCCTGAAACGTTCGCTATCGCCTGTTTGACCAATGCTGCTGCTTCTCCACTGGACAGATTGGCCTGAGCTGGAGGGTAGTAAATCGGGTCATTGTCGACCGTAGGAATTGTATCAGGATTGGTCAGGTTGAGAGGAAATGTGATGTTGAGAATAGGATCAAAGAGAGCTGGTTGAGGCTCTGAAGTCGCTCCTGGTTTTTCGTAGTATGAGGGGAAGACGGACGTAGGGAAGCCAGCGGAGACAGTGTAGGCTGAGGAGCCAGGAATAGAATTGGGCTGTTGTGCCTGTGTCACATACGACATGAGCAAAGGCAACATCACTACGGTATGGGGAAGTTGGAGAAGCATTGTTAGCGATTGGAACGGATAAGGCAAGGTGTAGGAAGCTTGTGTGGAACGCAGTGATGCAGCCAGGAAAGAGCATTACCTGTAGTTATAACTGCAGGTACAGAGACCTTGGCCATATGGAGGCATATACCACCTTCCTCAATTGTCAATAACGTAAAGAGTGACTCCAAGCTTGTAGGACATAGCTGGCAGCGAGGTGGAGTCCTGGAGAAGGCGGAGAGAATGAAGGCCAATCAGTGACCCCACGCGGGCTCGGTGACAGCCGTTGAGGCCCGCCGGAGCCTTGTGCATGCAGCATTGAGGGCCATGGCGCGGGCTTTGGCGTCATTGTCAGCATTGGACATCTAGAGGGCAGATTTGACGGAATTTCAAAGCGACATTTCCGAGATTGACGTATTGGATCGTTGAGATGAAGGCGGCCGGCAGGGGCGTTTCATGTAAGCTTGCGCCAACCATCGCCCTGTAGGGCTCATGCAGATGCCCCGAAACACACCCTAGATGTGGTCGCCTGGGTGACAGAATGGGGTCGGTTTAGGGTTCTTCACTGCCTCTAGGCTTCGGGCTACGGTTGGGAGGAAATCCTCTAGCCCTGGGCCCCAGACACTCGATCTAGAAAATTCCATAGCATTACCTGAAGGACTGCACCTTATGTAGCTTTCACCTTTGGACGTTGACTATTGAATTTAGTCTTTCAAAGCCACGCTTGCTCGTAAAAGTCCAAGACGGAGATGCAGTAGCAATTACATCCATACATATGGCTATACCATCCCAACACTCGGGGAGAAAGTATTGAGTGCTTTCTAGAAATCTGGAATTGAACTTCGAATCATGTCAAAGCGTGAGACTATGAGCAACCCATTCAGACACTGACCAGATGCGACGCTCTCACTGTGTCAACGTCATGTCAAGATTGATCAACGAAAAACATGTTCTAATACCGAAGGTAAGGACCATTTCGAGTTGACTTTTCTGCAGTTATGTATTCGGGATATAGATAATAGACAAAAAGACCCTCCCATGGAATCTCTTGCGCTTCAAAAACCCTTGGCCACGCCGATGCCCTCCCTGCTCAAGATTAAGCCATCCCGCTCACGCCGCAAGTACCGCATCTGACGTTGTATTCGTAGCATTTCCCGCTATGGCGAGGGCTGGAGTTTCTCCAAGGACCGCATCTGACGTCGAATTCGTAGTATTTCCCTCCGTCTCATCGCCCGGGGCGACGTAAAGCAGATTGATCCTGATCTTGCCGTGCTGGCCAGCAGGAACATAAGCCCCTTTGTTGTTTGTGCCCTCAAGGGCCAAAAGAGGACTATCACTCGGAGCTGGATCATCGCTCAGATGTAGAGTACAACATTTTTCGGCGAGGGAACCCGCCTCAATTTTGAGATAAGCCCAACTTGAAGTTTCGGTGTCATAGCCATAGGGAAGCGAAACCGTGACCTGGCAAGTTGATGATTTCCTCACTTGAGGAAGATAAAAGTCATCTCCCGGATCGTAATCTCTAAAAGTGCCAACTTGGTTGCCCAAGGGTAGCTGTTCGATTGCGTGCAAACATTCTCTCAATATCAAGTACCTCGTAGAGAATGGGTAAGGTCTGTGATTGCTGATGCATACTCTAGGGTCTGGAGCATTCGTCGCGTTTGTCGGCTGGGAGGCTGGGACAAGGGGAACAGGAGTAGTTGGCCCTTGAGGTGTAGCGGAGACCAGAGCGATAGTAGAGAAGAAAATAGCCAGAGGCAGGGCATAGCTCAAATAATACATTATAGTTCGCAGCAGGGTATTGGCGGCGTTGAATAGTTGGCAGCCTAGACCGGGCCAGAAATGAGGAATCTATGAGGTTTATCCAGAGCTCGTTCAATCGTCGAGAGAAATGCTGCTCCTTTTAAGCTTATAGTCATTGCGCTAGAAACGCGCGCATGTTGCGCTCGTTAGACAAACCTATGCGTGAGACAGATCCAGCGCACAGGGACGGTATGAGCGACTATTGTCGGGAGAATCTGGGCTTCTTCGAAGGCTGGTTGTTTCATACCTGGATAGGGGTCACTGAAGTATGAAAGTATCGATGCGCAATATCGAGCGCGAATGGATGTAACTTCTATCCGGACTTCCAAATAGTCGGAAGAATCGTATGCTTCGGACCCTATTGGCGGCAGTGCAGTATGCGCCGGGCACGGTTCTGTGGAGGAGGCGGTTATGAAACGCCTTATACAGAAAACACCTTCTTTTCCAACCATAGACTCATAGAGGGTTCCCCTAACCCAACCTATAGAGTTGCTACCCTATCCATATCGAAGCTTGACGTAACAACATTAACCAGGGCAATAGGGGTTGATAGAGCATGTAGTGATGCCATTCAGAGCGAACACGTCGTTGCAGCAGCCGCAACGTATTTCTAGAGAAGGGACTCTCAAGGGACCAGCGTTGATGGTGAGCTTGAGGAAGATAAAGAAGTGAAGAAGGGTTCTTAGAAGGTAATGCGCAATAATTCTGGATGCAGTATAGGGGCAATTGGGGAAGCTTGCAGTTGTAAGATCTAAGAACCCAACTGATCTGTAGGAGTAAGATGATTACTATGGGTTTGTTGTTTTTGAGAGGACCAGAAGATTCAACTATTCTGCTTTGGGCGACTTTAGCAGATGTAAAATGGAGACCACAGGAATGGAGGAGATCTTAGTATATAAAGCAGAGTTGAAAATGTCGGACCGCATCATGTCTCGTCACACCTGTTGCAGCATGAGCCAAGCAGTGCAGCTGTCAGCAGTAATTGTGTACAAAACGTGACTATCATTTGGCATCTTAGATCTGTTTCTGTGATCTTCCAGATTGGCGGTGGTGGCAGGTTCGGAGGCTACGGTGGAGCTGCTCCAGTAGAATCTGCACGCAGTGGTCTTGTGTTAACATCACAGCTCACCCAAGAGATTATGCGTTACTGTCGGTAGCCTCCGTTACAATAGAAAAGTTGAGTTTGATAAAAGAGCCTCTAAAAAACATCATAACCTATTGCTCGTCTAAAGCCAGGGGCTTAATACCAAGTCAGCAGCTGTAGATAAATGAAGTATTAACTGTTTCTCCCTACCAAAAGCTATCGTATTCCCACATTCACTTTGGGCACGCTTGTCCTCTGCTTGAGGAAGCCTGTGTGTATTTCGTTCAGTGTTCGATGTGGGACCACCTAAGGCAGAAACTTACCAGCCTTGTATTGCTGTTATTCGATTTTTACTCTAAGCATGTTTAGTGGTCCATCGTCCCAAAAACAACGTCCAGAGACCAGAGCTTACGGCTGGATGTGTTGAGAGAAATTGCGGCGGAGCAAATTGCTCAGCTTTCGCCATACGCTGCCACCTTTACACATAATCAGCTTGAATGCCATAGCCTGTTGTAGCACTCACAGCCCCACGGCGGCATCTGGGTCATAGCACGCCTCAGCCATCATCACTAGCATACATTAGCAGCGAATCCCACTTATTATTCTAGATGCGGCCTAACAAAGTCCAATGTAGTCGGCTTCTGACTGCGGGCGGATGATTAGCACCTGAAGCTGTGAAGGATTTCTGGGAGAACGCACCTCCATTTTCCTTGATCCAGGTTTCGACAGAATGAAATCAAGCATGAGATAGGCGAGTTGCCCCGAGACATCGAATTGATACGAGGCGAAGGCTGCAAGAGCAAGGAGTATGCCCAAGCCGCTTAATTTCTCTCCCCCATGATGTGCGACTTGATGGGCAATTTCATGGCCCAACACAGCAGCTAGTCCATCGTCTCCGTCACAGATGGGAAGGATGCCACTGAAGACGAATACCTTGCCTCTGCCTTTATAATCAGATGGAATTCAACGTTGTGCGGTGATGCTGTTCGACTGAGGGATTGGGAACCCAATTTTCCTCTAAAAGATTAGGTGCGTACCCACCCAGGCAATACAAAAGCATTTTTCTCTGCAGGGTCATCAATCACCCTGACTTCCCAATCTAACCCACGCAACCCGCTTGCTGGCACCAGTCTTTGCAGAACCCTGTTGACCAGCCGCGAATTGGGATGGTTTGGTGGCAACACCTTGCTTCCGTATTCTTGCATGATCATTTGAAATCCATCTTGGCCCCTCTTTTCCAGAAATGATTCTGGTACACAGTTGAAGCGTAAGCGACCCGAGACAGGCACCCGTTCAAGATTGGTGTAGTAAAAGATGCCGCCACCGACGCCAAAAGCCCCAACACCGTAGCGGAAGCCTGGGCTAGTATACCAAAGATTGTAGAGCTTTTGGGTATTGCTGAACCGCTGATAACGGGGTCTCTGAGAAGGACGGCCGGGCCATTGTGATGCCAAACGCGTGGGCGTTCTAGGGAGGAATGGAACCGGAATAGTAGGTGTGGGTGAGAGACACCTTCTCCAAGTAGACAAGGGCCTTGTCAGAAAGCCACGTGGCATAGCACTGGCATGGAGTGTTATTGCTACAGCACGCAAAGGGCGACGACTGATGGCAGAGAAGCAACGAATGCGGAATCAGCTATTATTGTAAGATGCTGACTGGGCGTTAAGTTACAGCCTATGATATATTACTAGCGGCAATACTAGCGATTATTTGGCAGCTAAAAACAAACCTGCTGGTGTTGGACCCACTCAAGCCTAATTGTAATCTATGTTTCGCTGGTCATTGCTGGAATCCCTCATAGTAGATTGATTGGCTACTTATACACTGTTCGTCTCTGGCGCGCACAATAACAATTCTAGTATATCTCTGCCACAATGGAGGGACAAATGTCAGCGGCCTTGTAAGACTAGGAAAGCCATATTGCTTGTGACTTAGAGAACTCGCTGGCTGAATCTGCTCAAGTGGGCCCGGAAATGGACCCATTGTGCTCCGATACATTTACGCAGGAGGAGCATAACATTATTGGCGCAGAAAACGAGGCGCTTTGTTGGTGAGGAATTTTGCAGCGATTCTTTGTTCTTTACGCAATTGACAAGCGTAAACGCTGTCCTCCCAAGAGCTTGTACATGGAATTCTGCAATGATCTATGCTTCATAGCTGGCGGATTGTAAGACAGCACTTATTCAATGTTCGACTAATCCTTCGCCTCTCCGTCGTACATAGCATGGCAGTCCACCCTCCATAGGCAGAGTCAAGCTGTTCTGACTTTTCCGTTCTATCGGCCTTCGCTCCGCGTTTGATAGCTTGCCGAAGAATTCTTCAAACTCGTACTTCCAAATTAGGTTGGCTATGACATAAACCCCAAGCAGCTCCGCCATCTTCTTACCGATGCATAATCTGGGGCCTGCGTTGAATACCGGATATTCGTAAGAGCTCACGCTTTTCAATGTTGGACCTCCGCCCTCCCCACTTACGAGCCATCGCTCTGGTCGAAAGTCGTCCGCATCGTCTCCCCAGATCTTCTTTGAACGGCCCAAAGCCCAGGTAGCCCACATGACTACTGCGCCCTTTGGTAGCCAAGTTCCATCAGGAAACGTTGTTGCAGTAGTGCATTCTTTGATCTCAATAGGAACTGGCGGGTAAAGCCGCAAAACTTCATTATATACAGCCGATGTATAAGGCAGAACAGATGATTGCACACTCTCGAACGATAAGCGAAGTGAATGACTCGCTGTGGCCAGCGTGTTACGCAATTCTGACATTATCAGGTATTGTACGTTGGGGTGGCGCATGAGGAGGTATAGAGTCCAAGTTAAGGATTGCGCAGTGGTATCCCTTCCTACATCGCCGCTTAGTTTATGAGTAGAATGGAAAGCCTGCTCGAAGATAGCGTACCCGCAGACAGGTAGTTCATGGCGGCATCAGCTACGATATTGCGATCTTCGATGTTGGCTAACAGAGAATTGATCAAATTGTTTGGTAACGGGTCGGCACTTCCAGAATCGATGTGTTCCTTCCTTTTCTGAACTGCTGCTGACACTATGCAACTTCCGAACGTCTTGACCTCATGAATTGAGTTGCGAAGAGGTGCACCGAACAGGAACTCTTTGAGCTTGTAGAAGGGGTTCTGGAAGCGTTCTCCGATTGCACCAGAGGCGAAGTCGAAGGCCTTGGAGAAAGGCAAAGAAGCTGGCATGTCCATCTAATGAATGTCATTTGATATAACTCTTGTACAGCGAATCTGATAGATTAAATATGCCAACATTTTATACGTACATCGTAGGCCATGTTGCCCATTAATCTGGTAGTAAGCTCCAATAACAAGCTCTGCAGGTCCACGAGCGTTGCATTCTTAGCGGCTGCGTCCAACATCCTTTCCGTATCTGCAATGATAGGGGGCAGAACAACATCTATTAGCGTTCTCAGGTTGGGAGTGCTGAAGAACCGAAGCCCTGCTTTCCGCTGAATCTTCCACAGATCACCATCGGCATTAATGATGCCATTGCCTTTTGATTATTTGCAATGAGCATCAGCGTCTTAATTACCTGTGTAGGATTATTACCTAACACCTTTACATACCGAACAAGTCCCAGGATCTCGCACGAACGAATTCTCCCTTTATGAAAATGTCGTGGTTCTTTAAAACATGTTCCACATTTTGAGGATCGTTGATCACGATACCTGGTGGTAAGGAAGGGACCGAAATCTCATAGGTGCTGAATCCAACCAGTCTCTCGCATTGGACGAACCAGTCAAGAAGCTTGTGTCTTGGTTGGAGGAACCAAAGACCATTGCCAGCCAGAGGCAACGTACCCGGCGGTCGTCTATGATGAAAGCTCAGCCGATGCTTTTCCAGAATGCGAAAGGACATTTACGGCAGTCTTTGGCCATGACGTCTGATTGCGGATCGCTGGCCTTGCAAAAACCACAGAGCTACGCAAAGTGTCACGCACAGAGCAATAGTATACATTGTGGGGCTGCTGTGACTCAGGACGTCTCAAGCAAAAGTGTTGTTAATTGAGGGTTTTTGCATACTGCAAAGCAAATCCTTTTCCATGTTGGCGTAGTCGAAGGTTAAGGATACCTAAGGTACCTTCCTTAGGTTTACTTGTTCTATGTAACTCGGATCCGCGTGTAGGAGGGTTCATTCCCGCTCGGCACCGATTCGAAGCTGCTAGCCTGCTCTGTAGGAAGGTGCAGCTCTATCTCCAGCTAAAGAGGTCTTAAGGCTCTTAAGCCTCTTAAATGCGGATTTAATCTACTACTGATCTCCCGCTATGCAAACAACTACTCAAACCACCCAATCGCACCTCCTCACCTATCGTACCTTGCGTCTCTGATGTCATTCACGAAAGAGCGCGGTACGCGAAGAAGTCTAGCCATGACACCTTGATTTCCCATACCCTGGGGCATGGGGCTGCTTACCATTACCTTAGCTCCCCAACAGTCTTTACACACTCGTTTTGCTGAGTAGCGAGCGCGCATTTGATTGCTGCTTTGTACCTTTGTTGTTCAGCCATGTCGCCATCTGCTGTAAACGGGAGCACATCACACGATCGTTTTGAAAACAACCTCAACCTTTCTATCGTGGGGCTGGGGACCGAATACCCTCCGTTCCAATTGGGACCAGAGGCCCTCGAGACATTGGCCCGGAGATTCTATCCATCGTCTACAGCGTGAGGCCTTCCCGTGCGACCTCACTTTCCTTATCGTCATCCCTTCTTCACTCTCAATGGTATTCTTATCGCACACATGCGCTGACACATCACAATTAAGGCTCTCGAAGGTCCTCTCCATCAATCGCTTTACCGGTATCGATACTCGTGCTGCAATTGGCACTGTCGACCATCCTCTCGTTAATCAACCCAACGCCCCAAGTATCGCAGAATTGAATCAGTGTTTTCGCCAAGAAGGTGTACGACTTTCCGTCACTGCATGTAAGAAAGCAATCGCAGAATGGGGAGGAAGTGTAGATGAAATCACACATGTCGTTTCAACCACTTGTACGAATTCAGCCAACCCTGGCTTCGATCATTATGTCACGAAAGAACTGGGTCTGCGGAGCGGAGTTGAGAAAATACTACTGCATGGAATTGGATGCTCAGGGGGACTAGCTGCGATAAGAGCCGCTTCGAACCTTGCGCTTGGGTCATCGTTTCGGACGAAGCCTGCAAGAGTCCTGGTACTGGCATGTGAGATTTCGAGTCTCCTCGTACGGTCGGAACTGGATTCGATCGATAAAGAGCAACAAACACGCATTGGCGTTTGCCTGTTTAGCGACTGCGCGTCTGCAGCTGTGCTGAGTAATGGCATTGGGGAAGATGAGATTTACTCTCCAAGATATGAGATACTGGGCTGGCGGCATGAGATATTAGAAGACTCGGATCAAGACCTTGGCTTTGATGTTGATCCACTCGGTATGCGCTTAGCGAATGAAAATGTTGCGTAAATGGCACATGGTTGACACATAACAGGCTGGAAAGTCGTTCTTACGCCTCGAGTGCCATCAATGGCCTCTGCCGCGGTCTCACCAGCCTTTCAGGCCCTAATCAAGTCCCTTCCAGAGCTTCACCTAGACGGTAAACTCCCTACCGCGGCCGACTTTGATTGGGCTTTGCATCCAGGCGGATCAACGATTATTACCGGGGTGGAACAGGCAATGAACTTGACACAAGATCATCTGCGAGCGAGCTACGAGATCTATGTCAACTATGGAAACAGCTCGAGTGCTACCATAATGTCTGTGATGGACAAACTACGCAATATGGACGAGGGTAGAGAGTATGTGGTCGCCTGCGCCTTTGGGCCTGGAATTTCACTCGAAATGATGATACTCAAAAGGCCAAGGACCATAATAGATGGATTACCCACTGAAGACGTGGACTAAAAATTGCCAGCTTTGCTCTTTGAATGAGATGAATCATGGCTTACATAGATGGGAGATGCCGTCCCAGACGGCGTTCTAGACATAGCTTATAATATGGGACCGTACTATAGACATAATGAGCAGCGAAAATGTCAATACTGCTTTATAGCTTGCCACTGGCCAACAATCAAATCAGATATGGATCAAGTGTTTGATGTATGGATAGCGGGTAGTTGCAAGTGACTGCGGAGCTACTGAGCATCGAATTTGCATTCCTGGGCATGTTATTGTTGCCAGATTATATACTGGACGAGCTCTCTATTTCGCGTCAAAGCCTCTCATCATTTGCTCCAGCATGACAATGCTGTCTGCTTTTTGTAATCATATATCTGGCTCGTACATTAGAAAGACAGGCGAATTACTGATGGAGACCCGGTCATGTATCAATGGAAGTCATGTACAGGACGATGAGCCCCATGGTTTTGGCGCAACAGAGCACATCAATCACTTAACCCTCCCTATTCATCTCAACCACGTCCCTAGCATGGTGTACATCGCGCCCACATGTGCATCCGCTACCTCTGAATCTTCCGGTCCATCACTGCTTCTCCTCCACCACCCCATTCTGCGACGCCATACTCCACCATCTCTGCATGCACGCCACCTCAACCACAACCTACAAAGACATCTCTGCACCCTCTGCACCAACCCCCAAGAAGCAGCCCATGATCGACCAGTAGCATATATGTGTCACCAAGCGTCTCACGAGCATGCAATTCGGCCTCGTGCATAGACCTAAGGCGCTGACGTTTCCTGAGCAAGAGTGGAAGGAGGTGTGAAGGGTCTGCAGCCGGGAGGAGGGGGAAGTATGAGGAGATTGGGGGGGTGCAAGGTGGGCATTGAGGCGCTTTCGGCCCGATGTGGAGCGGACGGAGCGGATGGAGAAGCGGTTGAGGCGTTGAGGACAATGTTCTGAAGACGAGGGGAGTAGGGCGAAATTTGGTAGGTTGGAGGATGAGTATCTTTAGCGTTGTACTGTGAGGGTCAGTATTGCTGTTGGACTATTGTTATATAGATAGTACACTTGGTCAACAGTAATATCTTTGCAAGAGTGCTCCGTAGTGTGATCGGCGACGTTGTTCAGACGCCTCAATGGAGAATATTGAATAGTAAGACGTGACTTGGTTGCTTCCTCTTGGATGCCAATTAGACTCTTTGTTAGAAGCTGCTGATTGCCATAGTAGGTCTTGTAATCTGTTTCATAGAATCGAACATTCGTATCAAGCATCATGATTCTCAACATGGCCTTGGTAGGCCCTAGAGCGGCAAATTGCAATGTCTTGACCCTATACGTATAACCCCTACCACATTCTTCTCATACCAAGTCAGCTACCTTTCAGAAAGTAGTTGACTGATGCATGTTGTCTGTTTAGGCAAAAGCTCGAGAACTGCTTACCAAGCCCAGTAGATCGGTCGTGCAACCAGATGATCGAGTTTCCAGAAGCTCCCTACGAACGCCGTTGGTAGGTGAGTAGGGGAACCTGTATTGCCGTACTATGGCCTCCATTATCTCCTTCGGATTGTAGTACTGAAGATTTGGCCTTGGGTAGTTTGTATGGATGGCCTGAGGTTGGGACAATGGTTATGCACCGCGTTGGTGGTTTGTGCCAGGTACTGGCAACAAAGGTTGTTGGCTTCGATTTCAGCATCCCCAATAGTGTCTCCTAGGCACACGGACTTCAGAGGTAGGGAACTTTGACAAAGATGCCGCACAAAGCCCGGAAAACGGGTCTGAGTTCGGTGGGATTCCTTCACCTGGGCTTCAGTGTCGACCTTTCTCAGCTTCGGGATCAAGAGCGAGGCCAGACCCTCAAGCCACCCCATGAGAGGCGCGTACGTGAATGAGCTCCAGGATAAATACATAGAATGCTCTTTATCCATCATCGGGCTCTGAATTCTTCGTACCCTTAGCGGGATGTCCGTTTGAGAGCAAGGTCTTCGGCGGCTGCCAACTTAGAGCCTTGGGTGACCTGAACCTCAGGGTTAGGGTCTTTTCATACATGATATTACGTACTTCGACTGGCAAGTACATGGGTCAAAAGATTGTGGAAACTGAGGTCGATGTCTGAGGGTTTGCATGTCCAAATGCAACTAGCTGACTCTCGTTCCCAACCATCTCCTTCTCTCAAAATCTTTAAGATGCCCATATTCACCTTTGTCGAGTACTCCGTGATATTCCAGGGCATAGGTCTGCTCACTGCGCACTTGACCCATCCATACTTATTTCTCAAATTTCTCTGATCGGCATTGGCACCTGGTGTCCTTCACTGCCAACGTAATATAATTTTCCAAGGCGTGATGCCTTCGTCCACAAAGGTCGACGTGGCAGCTCGACTCCGTATGCACGACTCCAGAACACCATAGGTCGTGGATCCCACGGTCACCTCGATACTCGTTGGTGCCTGTATTGGTGCTCTATCTGGACGTCTAAATCACCGTACTATTGATGTCACGGGTGGAATCTGTTGCAGCAAGGAAGGCAAAGATAACAATGATCGCTTTCGCAGCAACACCTGGCAGGGTTGTGCTTTGGACACGCTTGATGAGGAGTTATGGGAGTTCCTTCATAGGCAAATGTTCCGTAATTTAGGACCTGCTCAGAAGGCTTGGGACCGGAGAGGCTATGCCACCTGATATGATCTGGCAGTGGATCGCGTAGTTCCACTGTTGCAACACCGAGAAGCCTCTATAAGTTGAACCAAGAATGAGATATTAGTCGTCGTACCTGAAAATTGGTGAAAGACTAGAACTTTCGCGTATGGGCAGCTGTTCGTAGGAGTAAGAAGTTAATGCCTGAGGGAGATGGAGAACCGCCCCTGTTTCTTTTGACGCACAGCACCGACGCTACAGGGAAGGAATCTCTTGATGATAATGCTGCGCTGTAATTCCGGCTCATCTGTGGGCCCGGGGAGGTCGTCGATCATGCTGAGGTTTCAGAAATTGGTTGAAGCGATGCATTGAATCCTTAAGGGAAAACCCCTTTCACTTCACTTCACCTCATAGTATGACGAGGACACTCTTCATTCCTCGTTGAATCTCATCTCATGAGTGTTCGCTCTGACCGTTGTCTCGCCATACGATGACGTACTCAACCAATTCACTCCTCGTAGCTGATACTTTGGACTGATTAGTCTTATTCTGCACTGATTGGAAGATGCGAAAAGGAGCCACATACACAGCGGTACCCAAAGGGTATCACAGACGCGTCAGCCAGAACTATTTCGCATCGGTGCATAATGTCTCAAAGCCTCTCATGCTCTTGTGTCTTAACGGACATCAGCTTAATCGGGTAGCGAACTCTCCAGAACGAAGTTGAAGTCCACATTTCTGCACCCTCTGCCTGAGTATCCATTTCTCCTCGGAAGTTCACCTGTTGTGGAAGGTAGTAAAGTTCGCCCCATGCATGCTAATTCTGACAGAGTGTCAACCACACCTCCGGGAAGTCTTCCCCTATTGGATTGTAACCTGTGTTGGAAAGGCAAAGCTGATTTGGCTTTGGAGAGCGACGTGCTTTTCGTCAGATGCCGGTGGCTTGCTTTGGAAACTGCAATATGTCCTGTGATCGGCCGTATGATGTGCAAAGGTTGGAACAGGAAGCCACCTCGCCCGGTATTCCTGAAGGGAGACTCGGGAGACTACTGGTCGAGGCTCGAACAATGTTAATGTTAGCCCAAGAGAGTTGCTGTCTGGATCACACGGCAATCGAAGTCAGTGCCAATATACCAACAGACACCTGCTCACTTTACACACAGCGACATGCTTGCTTCTTGCAGGTTGAGGCCTTTAGCTATCATGAAAGCCATGATGTGCCAATCGTCATCCTTCGGGATTTAGGGATAGAGACTTGGGGGCCAGATAACGCAACCAAATCCAGGCTAACGGTCAAGGTCGCTGGTAGATACTGCACCGCGGGGGCAAGTACACAACCCAGTTTTCTTCGTTTGAACGAAGACAACGTGACATTTAGATTGATCTGGTAGCAATGTCAACGAATGGCATGGAGCAGAGGCTACCCGATACCGGATGTTGTCCTTTAGCAACACGGAGCAACGAGGTCGGAATCCCAGCTTCTGGCCAACGGGCTGCAATGATTCCTATTAGGCAACAAAGGATGACATCCTTGGCTGGATAACACAGTATCAAGTACATCAAGATCCCAAGCCAGTGCAACCATCTTCCAGTAAAGAACTTCTCTTGAAAGACCTTCGTAAGGCTTGGCGAAAAAGCTAGTACATTCATGCACGGTTAAACCTTCACTGTATCTGTCTATGACTCAATACTGTTGGGCCTATAATGGGTGTCGGCGTGTCGCTGGTCTTTAGACAAAGGAATGAACCTGTTCATCAGTACGAGTTTCTGTATACTTATTATCGAGATTCCAGAGGGCTGGGTGCTGCTATATTCCTATACACAAACCCGGGCACCTGCATTATAATCTAGAAGTAACTCGGTCAATGCCGAATAGCCTATACGTAACAAAGATTGACATGTACAACGAATCCGCGCTTATGGAAGGTAATCCCAGATTTCAGCTGAAGGCGGCCGAGTTGGTGACCCGCAGTTTTGGTACGTCTACTGTCAGCGTGGATAAGTGGAGCGCTTCCAGAGACCTATAGAGCCCACATCCACTCGATGCAATATTCCGATTCGCTCATTCTCAAATCAACCAGAGGGCGTCTCTGGATGATCACTGTTGAGGTGAAAAAAGCTGGTGCAATACCCATCCTTGCAAGATCGGTACTCGCCGATGTCCTTCCGCCAACCGGGAATGTTCGGTCAATAAGTATAAAAGATCAGTGAAGAAGTGATTGGGGGCAAAGGTCAACAGCTGAAGCCGGTAAATCTTGTAGCTCGTCTCCAGCTGCAGGGGGCAATATACAACTGCAAGAGAAGTAACTTGTAACTTGTAGCCAAATAATTCTGTTTTGGGAGGCTTCGACAGCCTAGCCTCGTGATAATGAATTGCACGTGAGCATCAGAGATCGCCAAACAGATTGCCCCATTCGTTCAGCAAAATATTCAAATACTACTTCGCAGGTTCTCGTGCCGCAGAGAAAGGAACCCTTTAGCACTGCTCGACTTCCTTGCGCGGGAGACCCAGGCTACGAGTGTTGCATCAGCGGTAGATGCAGGCATCCATTCGTCCGTCTGAAGTATCTTTGGTATTCAATCTCTTGCCGCTGATCCAAAAGCGAAGTGAACGACGACCTAAAACAAGTTCCCGGGAACGCCTCCATAGAGACCCAGGTTTTAAGACGACTTTTGGCCCTCTAAGAACCTTTACCAATCTCGACTTCTCAAGGGTAAGAGCAGTATTAAGCCACAGCCGGAAGATGCCTCACGACACCCACAGCTGATATTGACTTTTCTCCGTAATTACCGCTGTCATCAGCTGGCAACGTTGCAGATAATGCAGATAAGGAAGCTAGCTGATTGTATTAGGATAATCTTACCGTGTGCGAACAATATTGTCTTTGCGTCCATGCGTGTGCTTCTGGTGCCTTGGAGGCAGCCCTGCGACGTGGGAGAGGGAAAGAAAGCCCGAGGCCTATTATAGACGAGAGGATAGAATTACATGCGATTCCGCACATTGAATGTCGTTACGAGTAGATACTTTTACGTTCCAGCTGAGAGGGATGATAGGTTAGAGGGTAGCAACGAATGCTACCCAATTGATGCTGATCCGTACCTTGCTTTGCCGTAGCACGCACCAGTAGCTTGTAGTTGCCGGTATTGTAATTTGTGAAGAGATGATCCGCGGGAGTGGTGTGGTGCAGCATCAGGAGACGATCCTCAATCTCTCAAGTCTCGAATTCGAGGGTCGGCGTAGGCGCTAGCGGTGGGATCATTAGGGGATCATTAGAGGATCAATTAGAAAGCTGCAACCAGTAAAGCAGCTGGTGGAGCACTGAGGGATTGACAGGCAGCGGCAATGATGAGCTTGGTAACCTTCGGCCTAGAGACTCACCTAAAGCAAGCCCCCAACCCAAAGGTCAACGGTCAAGCTCAGCCCTCATTCGGGCGTTTCGTGGTAGCCTTTTCCCTTGGACAACACCTCGATTGCTTACCCCAGACACACCACTTCACCTCAAGCACAATGACTACCAGTTGCAGTCACCTGGATTCAGCTTCTTCAAGTCAGCTTGTCACTGCGGCCAATTGCTCAATTCCCAGTGATCTCTTCTCCCGTGAAGGCACCATCATTGGTGACACCGATCAGACCAGAGCTGCAGCCCCCAAATTGTAGCTGCTCAAGCCCACATGCAGAGTCAGCGCATGTTCCGTTCCGAGTAGTAATTGCGAAGCTTTTCTTATCGTCTCTGACTTCCCCACACTTTGGAGTTCTTGGGTTTTGGGGGTGGTTTGCTTTATTGCACTGTTGCACCCTCAGAAATACTTCACACGGGAGGATCCTACCTAAGGACTGGCTTGTGATGTAATAACACAAAAGCCGACGGCTTTGCTCAGCGACAGCAGCATTGGAAAGGACCAATCATGCCAGAAGCTAGCGGACAAGCACGCTCTGGAGAGGCTTCCGCAAAGACCTATACGTTCCAGGAAAAGGACAACGGAACCGCAGCACCGGCGAGGCCAGACCACAAGGCAGCTGCGACAGACTCCACGAGGACGACGGCACTAAAGGCTCGCAAACGCACTAAGACAGGGTGTCTCAGTAAGTTTTCACACGGCCAGGAGTGGGTTTCGAGATGACTGACTCTTGGCAGCATGTCGCAAACGGCGAATCAAATGCGGGGAGGAGCATCCGACATGTAAGAATTGCGTTAAATCTAAACGTGAATGCGAAGGCTACATTCCCCGTGTCATATTCAAAGACCCTCTTAGTGCCTTCCGGCCTTCCCAGCAAGGAATTGCAGCTCGAACCCAGGAACCTCCCCCCTATGATGGTACTGCAGGAATATATGGAGGTATACCCTCTGGTTCAGCGGATCCCCCTATCAATACACGTTTCCAATCATACGGAGAGCATAATGCTTATGGACCTTTGTCTGCTGGAAATGGACCGACCAGTGCTACATCAGGAGAATACTATGGGATCGCTGGCTATACTTACGCCGGTCTTCCGAATACAGGGAACGAATTGGCATTTGCTCAGCAGTATCCGCTGCAGGCAGACTATACCCAAGGTCCTGCTCAAAATAGTATAAAGACAGAAAAGTTCGACCCTATTCCTTACCCGGCCAGACCAAGCTTCCATCATCAGACGACGGGTGAAAGTGACAGTGGCATTGAGATGGCTCCACCAGACTTTCCCTCCCGTTGGTCAAATGACTCGGACTCCTCCATCATCCCGCCAGCAGAATTTCCGTCCGTCTTTGCTGAAAGCCCTAATGAGCCTTTTTCTGGTCATTACTCTCACAATACTAATTGGATCGAACCGCCTGGTAGTGCATTTGTTGAAAGAAAGCCTTCAATTCCCTCGCAGCCACTAAGTGGTTATCCAAGGTCAGTCAATGTTACGAATCAGGAGGCATTCAACCGGCAAGTCCAGTCACAGAATCAACACTATGGTTTTCCAGCACAGACTAATTGGGTGGACGAGCCAGAGGATGAATTATATGATGTGGAATCAGACGAGGAAGACTCCTCTATGAAACCTCACATTGGCGATACGCCCTCCCACAACCTTGGGCCCTTGATAGCAATGTCAGCGAATCAGGACAGCGGAGGTCTCAGATCGATGACAGGATTTCTTAACGAACCCAATATACTTGCCACATACCACCCGTCCTGGTCTGTCTCACCGCTCATGGATCCCCGCATTGCACGAGTATTTTGTCATTTCATTACAGCCACTGCTCCCACACTCGCAGTTTGCGAGCGTCATCCGTCCAATCCTGCCATAATATTTTCTGGTGTCCCTGTCCCAAAGTCCCAACGATCGCTATGGTCATATATTCTACCCATGATGGCACTTAGACATCAAGGGCTTCTCCACGCAATGTTGGCTTTAGCAAGTTTGCACATTTCTAAACTCCAACAATCATCTCCTGCACCTTCCCTGAAGCACTATCACTACGCCCTCAGAAGAATTGGCAAAGCATTGGTCAAAAAGGAGCAGCGGCGTGACGTTGCTACCCTTGCTGCTACGTTGCTGCTTGGCTTTTACGAAGTAACAACAGCCGAGCATAACAAATGGAACAGCCATCTTTCTGGGGCTCGAGAACTTATAACAGAGATCGACTTCGCAGGTATGGCTAAACGGATTGAGACACAACGCTGTCGGCAGGAAGAAGCCGAAAGCAGGTATCAGCAACAAAATAGCCTCAACAATGGCTATGGCCAATTGTACACACGTAGGCTGTCGGATGACTTCCCATCAAAATACGATCGCCAGCTTGATGAAAACCTCATTAGCACGATTATGGGCTGGCAGACCAATTACAACCAGTACGGTCAGATCATTGATGACGAAGAGCCGGCTATAAAGTCTGAGGCCCCTTTGACGCCCAAGGAGATTGAGGTTTTCGAGGTCCAATGTGATCTTTTCTGGTGGTATGCCAAGCAGGATATGTATCAAAGCATCCTCAGCGGAAATCGATTATTGTAGGGCACCCAGTCTTCGCAGCAACTATCACTCTTAGCTAACTCCAGTAGATTGTCTTACGATCGATGGTCTCAATGCCCTCCCAGAGCCCCCATCGGAAGGTTGGGCGCTGTTTACGGCAGTCTTGATCACCTACTTCTGCTGATGGGTCGAATGGCTAATTTCGCCGGTAACGACCGACCCAGAAAGCTGAGGGTGCACCGAGAGAGAGAAAAAGCCGCGCAACAGCAATCTGCTGGATCTCGCGCAGGAGCCAGTTCGACGTCGTCACAACAAGCCCCGCCGCAGACGCCGAATACCCAGCAGGCTCCTCCAATGTACGGCTACATGCCCAACCCAGGTCAGATTCGTGTTCCTCGCGGCTTCGACCAGGCCCAAGCCGACCGGCTATACACCGCACCGGTCCCTAGTGAAGACAAATCCCTTGAAACCGCTACTCGTGAAGCTGAAGCTGAATGGACCAACGTTGTCCACGCGTTTGACGTCTTCTTCGAATCACTCGGCCCAAACTACGCACCCCTCTCCCCAGACCATATGACCCCGATGGCCACCCCTTTCGGCCCAGCCCTCTACTACCGCTCCTACCCCATCGCCTGTCTCCTAGTAATGTACTACTGCGGACGCATTATCTGCGAGCGAGTCAAACCTTCCATGCCCCCTGCCGCCATGGGCGCCGTCGGCATCGCCGCCCCAATCACCGCCAAATACGCCAATACTATCGGCCGCATCTGCGCCGGCATCCAACCTGTCGACAGCTCCATCTCCATTAACCCCCACCACGGCGCCGCCCTGATGGACTCCTGCATGGGACTCTTCCATGCTGGCGTCCAATACCGTGACGCCGCCCAGCGCGGCTGGACAATCACCAAACTCCGCGACGTGGCGCGCTTAACGGGGTGGCAGACCTCCGCTTTGATTGCCGCTGGGTGCGAGACTGCGTGGTTGAAGGCTGCGGAGGCGGGGAAGGGGCCGCCATATACGAGGACCATGAACAAAAATGCGAAGGATGACAGGGTGGCGGGGAAGTCGACAGATCCGAAACGGTTTGAACAGCCGCCGAAGGATAACAATGATCGGAGGTTTATTACTGTCAATGCAGGCACGAGAGTGTATTGGGCTATTGGGCTTCTGGGCGTGGAGGAGGATATGAAGAATATGAGTGTTACTTGAATTCAATGATGGCGAATGGGTTGGATTAGGGATACGATGATAGTTCATCGAGGGTTTTTTCGGTATGGGAAAAGCAACACCAATGATCTTATGTACGGAACGGACACGAATCTCGGCATGTCATGGGAAATTGATACGAACAGGAGGAAGGACGTCAAAAAGTAGCCCTTCATTATCATGCTCTGGTAACGATATACGCAGCGATTGTTGCTTATCAGGTTTCTCCTTTCTACCTTTTAAACTTTTTCTCTTCTTGTTCTTCAACAGGCTCACGAGTCATTCGTTTCGATGTTCGTTGTCACGAGGCCTCGGAGATATGTTTTCAATGACCTTGTATAATGACTAGAAGCACGTTCGTTATGCAAATTGGGTTCATCGACTCTGCTCTGATGATAGACTATGCAACTCATGCATGATCATAGATACGTTGGAATGATATTTACCATACACCCCAAACGCTGTAAGCCCTACACAAGACTATCCTCTCTCATGTCATCCCCAAATGCCTCAAACGCCCAATCCCTTCCTCACTCTAAGCCTCCCCTCTCATCCTCCCCCCATATTTAGATTTCCCTCCTCTCCCCTCCCCCCTCAGTGGCGCTCCCCAGCACCGCACAAAGCCTACTCAACGCGACCGTCTCCGTAGCCGCATAATAATCCAACGCATCCAGCAATAGTCTCAAATGGTGGTTAAAATTATACTCATATTTTCCCAGCATATCGTTCAAATTATCCAGTTTCTTGGGATCATAGGATTTCAGTTCGTCGGGGATCTGGGCGGGGGTCTTATGGCGGTGGGAGGTGCTGGTTAGGTGAGAGAGGTGCGGTGCGGTGCCGGCGAGGGAGGGGGTGGCGGTGAAAAGGGTGCGGGAGAGGGTGGTGGTGTAGGTTGCGAACATGGTGCAGGCGGAGGTTAATTTGCTGTGGATCTGTGGTGGGGTGGGGTTAGTGTGGGTGTGGTTTGTGAAAGGGGGGAGGGGGAGGGTACTTTAAGGAGCTTGGAGTTCATGAGCATGCATTCTTTGAGGCAGGTGTCGAGGAAATCGACATGGTCTTCCATCAATTCGTCAACTGTCCGGGTAACTTTTTGAGAGCCAGGACGGCCGTTTTTGTCTTGGTTGTCGCCATTTACGCGGGCCATTAGGGCTTGCCAGTTCGGTTCGATGACTTCGGAGGTGCAGTAGTAGAGAGTCTGTTGGACGAAGACGAGCATCCTTGCTCTTAGGGTCCAGGCTCTTCTCTTCCACATCTCGAGCTTTGGATCCCCACTTTTGTGTGTCCAGCTGAGTACTTTATTATGGTCTTCCCAGCTATTGATGAGAAGTCCCTCCAGATGTCGCATTGACAAAAGGTAGCGGAACAGGATCTGATACCGGAATACGGTCTTGCTGCTGATGACGAGGGAAAGAGGGAAGGGAACAGAGAATTTGAACTCGAGCGCTTCGAATCCAGTCATCTTGTCCTCTTCCTCCGTGGCAGGCTTGGTAGCAGGGGTTCGATATCTGTCTTCGATGTCGGGTGCAGGCATTTCATCGAAGCCCCTGACGTTGACAACCCGCATTACCAACTGCGTCAAGCCCACATTGTTCATCTGGACCTTGATGTCTTCCTTGAATGGGTCTTGAGCAGCCACTGTGCCTGGCTGGCGTAGGACGAGATCTAACAATGATTGTAATTTGCCGACGTTAACGAGTCTCCAAGGCTTTTTTAGTTCTGAAGTGCTGAGATCAAGGAAGTAGGTGAAGAAGTCCGAGCGATCGAGGAAGAAATAGTGTTTCATAGAGCGTAATCGAGCCCCTAGAGCGTGCGTGGTGACGAGGAGGTTGAGCAACGACGAATTTGCATGAGCATATGCACCATTAACGTTGTCCAGAAATTGTGGGTCATCGAATGACTTGGGCACGTCCTTGACCTCTTTGCTAACATCCACTCCGCCACATTCCCGCACCACGTTCAGATATTTTCCTGCCAAAAGCACTTTGTCCTTGACACTCTCCAACTGAGGTGGCACATCATCATCTCGTATCGTATACCTCTTTTCCCAGTACTCATCGGTATAATCCTCCTCCAGCTTCTCCCGCTTTATGCTTTGCTGCTCCTTGATGAGAAACTCGCCATGAGGATCTTTAATGCCACCATGATGCAGCCATTCATTCAACATCCGCATGTAAGGTCGACTCGCATCTCTCAATAATGTCTGGAGAAGACTCCTTGCAGCAGGGTCGCCGGACATGAAGGATAACCGTTCTGTAAGAAGTCGTAGCACATTTCCCCCTTTGCAAACCTTCTTGGACATGCTGCCTGGAGCAAGGTCGCCACCCTCCCGAAGCTGCTCTAGTATGTTATCGACGTCGTCAAAGCCGTCAACTGAGTCGTCCAAGTCGTCCTCTAGTAGAGAGTTCTTCTTCAATATCTCCTGAGCCAAGGTATATAGCTGAAACATCATGTGACTTGTCGGAAGTGTATGCAGATGAAGCAGGTGTAAAGTGAAGGACGGATTGCTAAGCAGCTGGTGTTCGAGCTGTACGATGAGCACTAGGTAGTCTTTAAGCAGCTTTGATATCGAAGCACAAAGCGCATGGTTGATCGCTCCAAACTCTTCTCGACTCTGGACTTCCACAAAAGCTTCAATTGCTTTGTGGTACGTAGCCATCTTCAATACTGAGGTAGTCAGATCTCGAAGACTAGGATCCAGCCCTGGCAGGATTCGAAAGGCTGGTCCGGCCAGACGATCCTTCTCCTGTGTGGGGTCATACTTTTCAGCATATCGTATATACTGTCCTTCGTATCCCATGAAGACGAACAATAGGTCTTCCAGTATAGCAGATTCCTGCTTGTCGGCCGAGAGACCCTTCAATGGCTCTGGTTCGAGGGTTTCAGGTAGGAGAGAGGAAAGAGGGGGCGTAGAGATTCGTGCGGCCAGAGGAGCTGTGGTATGTGGTATGAGGGACACTCGAGGGTTCCACGGCGCTACAAAGCCAAACCATAAGTACTCATCCTATAAGATTGCTTCACGAGAGTTAGTGCGACTCACGCAATGCCTTCTTCTCCTTCCTTGGTGCAGGAGCTGGCCTGTCAGTTGCTCTGCTCCCCTGCCTCGAAGGCAGATCCGATGGTATCCCATCCTCCCCCTCATTTCCTACAGGTGCTTTCACCGGACTCTTCGTTCTGACCTGCAGATTCTCCCTCGTCACTAGATGCACCCTCTCTGTCTGACGTTGACTGATCCCCCTGGTTGAGCCATTGACCTTACTCGTTCCCGAAGCGATCCTCCTATGAGGCGGATTGCTGGCTGAGTCCTCCGGTATTACTTCCCCGGAAGAAAGTCCTCTCTCTTTCGCAGCAACACGAGACGAGGGAACTCGAGGTTTCGTACCAGATGTTGTTGATGGTCGCCTGCTGCTATCTGCCGGATTGCGGGCATTTGTGGTTGTAGACATAACTTCTTTCCATCCATTGGTTCACAGAATCTGCGTGGTATCGTGTCTTTCGTAAGATCATTCTCATGGCGTTGTGTTGTGGGGAAGGCATAGCACGCGCCCCGCGTACCGTCAATACGGCTTGGCATTCAGCCCTGCTCGCTAGCGTGGATTTCGAGCTCTGATGTGTTTGCGTAGACGAAGTTACCTAGAGAGCATAGACGAACATTTCCGCTTTCTTAGTCTATCTCTACTTTCTTCTCTGGAGCCCGAAGCTTGAAAAGCTCCCCTTCAAGCTCCTACAGCTGTCTAGACTGCTCATACCTCTAAGATGTTTATAGCACGGTCAGAATATGGTATGCCACCTCTCCAAGCTCGCAACACGGCAGCCAGCAGCTAACCTTCCTCCAGATCGTGGCATAAAGTAAATAATTCTATCCTAATTCTCTCCACTTCCAACTTGGATACCTGACTAATTCTGCGGCCTCAGTACCTTCTCCCCCGAAGGCCGCCTCTTTCAAGTTGAGTACTCGCTTGAAGCCATCAAGCTGGGCTCCACAGCCATAGGCGTACCGCTCCCCCTTCACCCTACACTCCAACCCCAAGATATGGTAGTTACTTATGATTTGGCTGGTTAAGATAGCAACAACCCATGGCGTACTCCTCGGCGTCGAAAAGCGCGTGACCTCCACCCTCCTCGAAACCTCCTCTGTCGAAAAAATAGTCGAAATCGACCGACACATCGGCTGCGCCATGTCTGGCCTGCAAGCCGATGCCCGCTCCATGATCGAACACGCCCGTGTCGAAAGCCAACATCATAGTTTTCATTACAATGAGAGGTTGGGGGTAGAGAGTTGTACGCAGGCGGTGTGTGATTTGGCGCTGAAGTTCGGGGAGGGGGCAGATGGGGAGGAGAGTGTGATGAGTAGGCCGTTTGGGGTGGCCTTGTTGATCGCGGGGATTGATGAAGAGGGGCCGCAGTTGTAGGTTTTCTAGTCCTTTGGTTTACTGCTGGGAAGCGGTAGTGGCTGATGAGGAGCCAGATATCACGCAGAGCCCTCAGGGACGTTTTATCGCTACGATGCAAAAGCTATTGGCTCGGGCAGCGAAGGTGCACAGGCGGAATTACAGAACGAGTTTCACAAGTCGTTGACGCTGGAGGAGGCAGAGACTTTGGTATTGAAGACGCTGAAGCAGGTTATGGAGGAGAAGCTAGATTCGAAGAATGTACAGCTGGCGAGTGTCACGAAGGAGAAAGGATTTCGGATTTACAGTGATGAGGAGATGTCGGTCGTGGTTGAGAGGTTACCTACGAATTGATAGCCAATTTAGAGTCATCAATACAAATATCTTCTTGTTGCAACTCTAGCCCATCGGAGCAGCGCATGATGCATGCTTCTTTACATTTATCACGTGTAGTCAGTGCAGAAAGCAGGTTGCTGTGAGTCTACGGCATTCTACTTTTCCTAGCTTTATTTGAGAGGGCGTTCATCTACGGTATTCAAGCGGCCGATGCAAAATATAAGGACTCATCTTAACTTCTGCATTCCCATTCAACCAATTAGTACCGTTGAAGACGCCGTCTACTATAGATGGAGCCCACGATTGTACCAGTTGAACCTCATTATTGTCTTTGTATCGTTCACGCAATCTGTCTTCCTGTGAACCGATCGACGGCTTTGCCGTGCATCCTCTGTCTATCTAATGCCCTCCGAGACTACGCCGGTGAAGCCATGCAGAAAGTAAGAGACCATGATATAAGAATTCAAGCCTTTGATGGATGCGTTTGACGACTAATCGTTAGTTCGTTGAAGGATCAACGGCCGTTTGTGATGGTGGTAAACGAACGATCCTGGTCTTTCTGTATAAAATTTGATACCATAAATTGGCGGGATTCGTTGAAGTGCGGAGGGTTCTGAGTATTATATGCTCGAAATTGTATCACGGCAAGATACTGCTGGTGCGCCGGACAACCTGTGAATGGAGTGGAGGACATGGTCAGGAATAAGTTGTAGGGCATGGGGAGGGGATGCAATGCAACTCCAGACTTCTTCCCCACAGGATTGGATCCCGCCGTTCGAGTAATGGGTCGTTCCCAATGCCTAAGGCCCTGATTTACACGGCAGCTTATAAGCCTCCTTCTTTCTCACCGTCGTTCCCATTGGGTTCATCACCTCATTTTCCAGGCTAGTCATGCGTCTTGGGTCTCGGGTTCGAGCATCCGATTTAATCCAATGCAGGGAGACGCGACGCCCCATTGGATCGTAGATCTTCGGTGTCCCCAGGCACAAGTGCCATGCCGGACACTGTTCGCGCTTTTGACATGCAAGGTCTGTCAGCACGGTGTGGGATCATTGCATTCCAATGAGAAACACTTACGATGTAGGTTGCAGAGCCGATCTCCTGGCCGGGGGTCTTTACGCTTTTACACCCTTGAAAGATGCTCCAGCCTATCGAGCAAAACGCCTTCTGCAGCATACAGTTAATGCCACCTTAGTCCAAAAAATTTGCTTTATTCAAAGACTGTGCACGATAGCCTGGTTGACAAGATATGACAAATTCTCATAACGTGGCTTATGCCGAACAGACAATATAACGTGTCAAAGTTGTGTCGAATCAAAAGCCGGGATCCGCGGAGCCCAATGACGAGATCTCCTGAGGCGCACGCCTGTAGCAGTAAGAAGGATGGGCGTGATTTGCACCGAACAACCTTGATGACGCTCTTTTGTACTGCCAGTGTACCGCCAAATGACATCGTTCGATGCGTAGTTTCAGCACTGAGGTTACGAAAACCCAACGCCGTGGACTTGGAACGAGGCTATAGGCAAGGGGCGCCACATCCTCCCTAGTGGCCGCATGTTGACGAAACGCACGCGACCGACCATATGCTCAGCCAGGAAGCCAAACGGTTACGTTCAAAGTATCCACCGCTGACCATGAAAGATAGCAGATAAGCAAAGCTAGAGGTCTCAAACCCCTCATAAGGAGCTTCCATTCGAGGGTCTAGAAAAAAGTAGAATGTCTTCGCTGGCAAGCGTCAAACTCACGAGCCGATCTTGTTAGAGCGGCTTGCAAGGGTATACGGTCCAGTCTCCAGATGTGGTCATCTTAACGCATAAGAAGGAACTTTGCGGATGCGACCTTAGGATGTATTGCAGCCTAAATTATGGCTGGAATTGCTGGTGGAGTATGATGCTGCGATGCATAAAGCTAGCACGAGCTCTGTGTCCCGGGAACCTGGAAAAGCTAGCGACCTTGCAGGGGTGATGAATGGGGGAAACATGAGCAATTGTCATAGATAGTGGTGACCTGGTTCAATGAACCACTGTGTCTGGCTGAGGTCCTGAAGTGCTGGTGTGGGGGATCTACTGTAGTTATCATGTTACCGCCCGTCATCAGAGTCTTGCATTTGCGTAGTTACGCACACAGCTGTTCGAGTTGGCTCTTCTGTATTTGCCTTTTGCATAAGCATCCTCGGGTGCTGCGGGCCAATTTGCCCTAGATGCCCGTCAATAAGACCCAAAATAGTGGGTCGCTAAGCCTCTGGCTTCTTCCTTTACTGCGTAATGGCAATTTGTCGAGATTCCAATGGGACGGCCAACCAATGGCGCCAAGTCTTGAACATCGGCAATGATGGCCAGGGGTCGGGTCTATGAAAGGATTTGCTGAGCCTTATTCTGTCTGAGAGAGCGAGGCCAACACCACATTACTGGAAAGCTTTTGCCTCTTTGAAAGGCTTCCTCATACCTGGGAGACCGACGATATTGGGCTCAGCTCAAGAGACTAAAAGGTCCAGACAGTCAATATGGCGTATGCAAAGAACGAGCATGCTTCTTCTGGGACCCAGGAGAACCACATACTGATAACAAGTAACCTAGAACACCCCACCAAAATACCACTGCTGTCAACCCGAGGTACCTTGAGCTTGTCACTATACATGACAGAGACTTCCAAAAATTTTCAGTCGATCATTCTGTACACCTCGTGCCCGTTGATGAGGCAGGTCACTTTGGTCGGCTATGGACGAAAATACTGATGAGTAGAAAGGGAGAAGCCGAACGATTAGAGAATCAACACCTCGTCTTTAGCCTCATGTTCGACCAGAGGCTTATATTTGCTTCCATGACTAGGGTCAAGAATGTCTTAGATTGCGGGTATGGAACGGCCTCGTGGGCAATCGAGGTGGCTGAAGCCTATCCTGACTGCGAAGTGAGATCCTCTGCATGCTGCTCAGCGTCATTCAAGACTGATCAATAAGATAGGTCATTGGTGTCGACATCTCTCCGCATATGAAGCCGGACGATACACCAGAGAATTTCTGGCCAGAGGTATGTACCCATACCATATCGAATCCTGCAAAAGAAGACCAAGCACCCACTGCAACTTCGGAGCGGCACTCTCTATAGCAATGCTGTCAAACCTCAACCAACTCTGAGTGTTGGATGACCGGAGGCCTCCTCGAAAGTACGTTGAAGCGTGTCGGCGAGATATGCATGTTTTGCCGGCGTCCAATCACAACATCTCCCAAGCGGTGATCTGTCGCGTTGTGCTTTATGCGTAATGGACATTGAATTTGCCATATTGTGCTTTGACAAGTTCTCGGGATCATACTTGCTCGCTCACCTTTGCAGGTTTTATTGGCTGATCGCGAGTGCTATAGCTCGACGACATTAATAGGCAATTAGCATATGATGCCAACTATTTCGACCTGGTCCAATCCAGGATGGTGGGAGGAGGGATCAACGCATCGAGGTGGTCTTCATACCTTGGGGATATAAAGAGGTATTAGCCCTGGATCACATCAGAGTGCACAGTGGTCTTTGTGCATCGACCATGCTTACTGACGACGATGAAGGGTGCTGAAACCCGGGGGCTGGGTACAGATGGTGGAATGCTATTATATGTGTCAATCTGACAACGGCTCGATTACCGATTCGCACCCTTTACGGCGCTGGAGCAGTAACTATATCCGGTCACTTGAGGGCATCAAAGACCCTAGAGCACCGCAGCGGTTGCATACACTCGTTTCTACCGCCGGCTTCGTCGAGATTGAGCACAGGATGATCCCAATGCCCTTATGTGGCTGGTCGAATGGTATAGCTAAGAACGAAGACGAAAGGAAGCTCTGATGATGCTAACTGTCCAACTCGAGCAGACCCAAGAGACCGCCGGATTGGGGAGGCCAATCGAGAAAATATTCAGCAAACCCTTAGCAATTTAGCAATTTTTCCCTTCACCCGACGGCTAGGCATGTCCATTCAAGATGTCAGATCTCTGGTGGCAAGTGCATGTGTTGACGCTGCCAATCCTGATCTGAAGGCATATTTTCCTATGTGAGTGCAAACTGTCCCGTTCAACCCCGATCGTGGGCTTACCCTTTCCCAGATACGTTTGCATAGGTAAAAAGCCAGGACCCTGACGGTTGTATGCGACGAGCGAACTTGCGACGGCCATGGCACATATGATCTGTCGGGGTTCATGAACTTCAGCGGCGATTCATGCAGGAAGAAGCGTTATCTGGCGAGCAGGTCGATACTCTACTCCTATTGGTTGGAAGAATTGGGCACATTTCGAGGTTATCTCGATGGGAAGTCTGGCAAATGGAAGACATGCTCGCGGGATCATTGTGGGCAAATTCGAATAGTGTATCCATAACGAGCAGCAAGCGGGTGTTTCTCAATAGTAGAAGGAGTGAGGTAGACCAGAAATGAAATGACGACGTTGAAATTCACTTTCTGAAGATAGAAATAGGGGATCTGGTACCGACAGTCTGGTAGCGAGGAGATAAACTCAATAATAGCCGCACTATCTCTGAATGGCAAGAGCAAGCCTCTTCCCTTCGGCAGGGGGATGTAAGGGAGACAAGGGAGAAGAAGTTGGGGGAGCACACGATTACTATACGAATACTTTGGACAGATATCATTGTTTTCATACATATCAATCCTCGATCAGATCCCATTCACATCTTGCCAAGAGTAGTTACAGGAAGGATCTAGGACCCTAAGACTGGGAGTTGGGCAGATTTGCTGCCCAAGGTGGAGGCTGATAAAGGAAAGGGTGCGGAAGCGCTGAGCCAAGTCCTTGATGATTGCGTCGTGTACAATCTAAGTGCAGGAACTTCATGTGATTGAGGTGCATACACCGTATGGGGTTATTGGGCGTCGGCGACTCCCGTTGTTGACATCTGCACGCTCCGGAGCTCTAGACCCGTAGAACTTGGACGACCTTGCAAGGAGCCTGTTACGGGGTCCGTTGTAGCGCCTGGCCCTGGGGGAGACGGAACCAATTCGACCCAAACGCGGCTTCGACGGGATCTCGCATAGCGTGAGAAGCACGTGATGGGCGAACGCTATCCACTCGTAAGCCACCCCTGCAATTCAGCCTTAAGCTAGAACTTGGTACGGTAGCTACGGTAGCCTTTTTCTCCATTTTCTGCAACAGCGACTTTCCTTGGAGTTACCTTACTTATCTGACGGCAACACCAGAACCATGCCATCGACTCATAAACGAGATAAGCCTTGGGACACTGATGATACCGACAAGTGGAAGGTACAAAAATGCCCTAGGTATGCGTCAAAATCACCAATCGCTCACTCCCTGTCTGTCAATTAGGAAGAACCTTTCCAGGCCTCCGACAATGCTGCTGGCACCTTCACCGAGGAATCTTCCTTCGCTACCCTCTTTCCCAAATACAGAGAGGTGTACCTCAAAGAAGCATGGCCTCTTATCACCCGATCTCTGAAGTCCCACCACGTACGTCCTAGACAAACCATCGACTGAACTTTACAACTAATTTGAAACAGATAGACTGCACGCTCGACCTTATAGAAGGCAGTATGACTGTCAGAACAACACGGAAAACATATGACCCAGCCTCCATCCTCAATGCCCGCGACCTCATCAAGCTCCTCTCACGCAGCGTTCCTGCCCCTCAAGCTGTCAAGATTCTCGAAGATGGCGTGGCATGCGACATAATAAAGATCCGTAATCTAGTCCGCAATAAAGAACGGTTCGTTAAGCGAAGACAACGTATATTAGGTCCCAGTGGTTCCACTTTAAAAGCTTTGGAGCTCCTGACCGATTGCTACATACTTGTACAAGGGAACACAGTCAGTGCGATGGGAAGCTACAAAGGCTTAAAGGAGGTACGAAGAGTCGTAGAAGACTGCATGGCGAATATTCACCCAATATACCACATTAAAGAACTCATGATTAAACGCGAACTAATGAAAGACCCTGAGCTGGCGAATGAGAATTGGGAGCGTTTCCTTCCACACTTCAAGAAGAGAACTCTCAGCAAGAGGAAGAAGCCACTCAAAATCACGGACAAGTCTAAGAAGCCATATACCCCATTTCCACCTCCTCAGGAAAAGAGTAAAATTGATCTGCAAATCGAGAGCGGAGAGTATTTCTTGGGCAAGCAAGCAAAGGAGAGGGCGGCGAAGGAAGCAAGGGAAGACAGGCAACGGGCAAAGCAGACAGAGAAGAAAATGGCAAGACAGGAAGAGTTTGTGCCACCACAAGAAAATGGAACAGCTGCATCAGAAAAGAAAAAGAAGAAGAGGAAGCGAAAAGAGGAGGATGGAACAGAGTCCAAGAAGAGAAAGAAGGAGACTATTGATGAGTAGACGTGAAAGAGGTATTCTAGCCAGGTTATTTCATTCGCAGTAGCTATTCTAGACGCAATGTCTTTCTTGTATCTGTCAAGCGTCAATCTCTTATGCCTGCAATGAGCAAGAGGATTTCTTCCCATGTCGGTGCACCAACCAGCTGCGGCCACGGTGAAGTTCTTGACGGTAACTGTGAGCATTTCCTGCAAGTTCAAGTTTCTTTCTTAGTCTCAAGAAACATGCCCCAGGACAATGCCAGACTTTCTTGCCTATTTCCCCTTCATAAGACAGTAAGATAGTCTGTGGTCTTCTGTTAGAGCCCGAGCTCTGAACAGGAAATGCAATATCACTTCGGAGGGTGCCTGTATTGGTTGAAAGGAAGGCGCACGCACGATACGCTTCGTGGGATTCAAGAATACACAATGGATATTACCAGATTGAGACGGCGTGTAGCGTAAAAAATAGCCTAGGGCTATGGAGGCGAATATGGGAGACGGAAGGTGGTAGAGAATCGATGGTACATTAGGGAGAGAGCGAGCAGTCAGAAGAGAAAACACTTTGATGGGGACAGAGGGACAGAAGGAAAGGATAGAACGAACTGGACGGTGGTGTTGAGTTTCTGAAGGGATGTCGAAGAGAGAGACCACAGGGATACCAGGGTCAACTTCAGCCACCATGGGCGGAACTACCTCTAGATGCACAATGATTACGCCTCCATTCACTATGCTGGCCAGAAAAAAATGGCATTGTATGCTTTACCATTGCTATTCAGGCTTCGCCTATGCTCGAGGCATCTATTTACCAGGTCGAATTCAGCTTTAGTGTCTTCGATCGCTGGTGTAACACCATTATCCCTTCGTCGCTAGGGGTACAGTGACCGCTCTCGTTCCATCGCCTTAGCCTTCTTTCCACGTCTCTATCAATTTTTTCACACTACCTTCTAGCCTAATGACAGGTATCTACCTCACCACTTGCCAATTCAATGTGATAGACCAGTACAAAGCCATATATGTATATCTCTGAACGGTCTACTGCAAATAAGTCTTCTCATATCTTCTCAAAACAGTACCCTCCCTAATCCACTCCGATCCCCTCAATGAACAGCCTTCAAACTCGATTAGTGGGTTGCGAGGGAACTTGACAACTCCATGCTCATGATAACCATGGCGTCTAAGGTAGAGAAGATGTACGATATCATACTTGCTTCCATACACATATCAAAGCAGCAATGATCTCTAAGAGCAGATGTGAGATGACTGGAACCTTTTTCACGAATATTATTCAACATCTATCTATTTCCGCTTACTATCCTGTTTCTTTAAAAAATCTACATACACCTCACATCCCATCCCCTCTCCCCATTAACTCCCCCTCCCCACCAGCCGCTCAAACTTCTCCCTCCTCTCCCTCTCAATCCCCTCCGCTTCCAACTCTTCCATTCCCCTTTCCGTAACCGTTCCGTCCTGTCTGCTCGGATACTTGCGTAAATAAGAGCCTAGCGCTGAGCTCACGTGTGTGAGATCGCCGTGGGCTTTCATGGTGGTGGTGTGGTGCTGCTGCTGGGGTTGTGGGCGGGGGGCTGAGGGAGGATGACGAGGTGGTGGTGGTGGTTGAGAGGGGGGGGAGGTGAGGGAGTTGGTGGGTGTGGCCATGGTTGGGGGTGATGGGTGGTTGGGGGTTGGAGTTGGGAAGTTTCGATAGTTATGGGAAGATGAGGAGGTTGGTTGAGAGTTCTTCGATTGTTTGCGCGGACTTTTTGTGTGTCTGTCGTCGGAAGAAGTGGAGAGTCAGGGGTGATGCGCAGTCAGGTGGTTGTCTATATCGGAATTGGCGGCTTGCTCGAAATGGATGGTTGTATATTTGTCAGTGTTTTGAGGTTGGCGGTGTGAAATTTATGTTCTTGAGTCTGTGTAGCAATCGTTCGTTGCACAATTGCGGTACCCATAATTAGGAAGTGGAATGACGTTACACGAGGTGAGCCGATATTGGAGCTTTGCATTGTGAATACTCGAAATGCATGCGGGGGTCTTACAACGCTCCGCGAATTCAGTCTTCACAGTTGGTGACGTAGTCAAAAGAGTGCTTGGATGGAACAAATAAAGCCTTTTCGTGGCGTATGGAGCTCTCGGCCTATGCGGCTACCCGTATAATTTCTTTTAGATCGAGGTTGAACGGAGGAGCCCAAAACACCACACCGACGGACCCAGCTCCAACACCCTTCCCACCAACTCCTAACACAAGCACCCCTGCCCATCGCCCCGGTACTATGTAACCCACACCAAATCCTCCATCTTGGCAAGGTAAGCCTAACCCCAAGCCCAGGCCACACCTCAGTCCGAAACCGAATTGGAGGAGATAAGTATGCATGTGGAAAGGCGGGGAACAACAGACAGTAGCTTGATAAGTGGGTGGGTATGGTATTTACGCTCGGTGGGAACGTATTCAGCAAGGGCGATAAGAGGGTTTGTGATACAATGGCCGAGGTGGGGGCGCCAGAGGGAAGGCTTGAGAGGGGGGAGGAGCTGTAGTGCGCGGGTCTGTTGTGACCGAAGGTAGCTCTTGCGCAGAGCGGGAGGGTGACACGAGCTGCGTCGAGGGCATGGGCCGTAGATATGTAGTGCTCTTCCCAGCAGCAACCCAGGAAGCAATAGGAAACGCTGAATTCGGTTCCTCAGCCATCCATGACGGGGGCTCCTGACGTAGACGTCAAACCAGTAGTATTGGATCTACTTCCTCACAAATTCCCTCCTCTTCCACCCCGCCTCCCTTCTAGGAACCACGGCCCCCTGTCGCCTCCCCATCAACCACGCCTCTCTCAATGCTCGCCCATTCTTCGATACCCTTGGTGGGAGCGAAGTTTTCTCTTCCTGCAGGACGCGGACCTTCAAATTTCCGCGTTTGAGATCTTTTGGTGGTTTGGGGTCAGCATCGAGGAATTTTCGTTTTTGGCTCGTGGAGCTGGGACGGGTGGGTGGTTGGACGGAAGGAAGTGTAGGGGGGGAAGTGGCGAGGACGGATGCGGGGAGATAGGTGGGGAGGGGGGTTTTGCTGGTGGGTTTGGGCTTGGATTGAGGATCGTCGTGGGGGTTGGTGGTGCGGGCGGTTACTTGGGCGTCTTTGGAGAGTGGATTGCTGGGGAGCGGCTTTTCTTTTGGCTGCTTGTGCTTGCTTGAGGCTTTGGCTTGGGATTTTAAAAGCTGGTCACGTTCTCTGCGCTTGGCTTTGCGGTCGGCTTCTTGCCTATGCTTTGTTAGATTATCTGTTGTTGTATGACTTTGATAGCGAGCCTTACCGTGCAGCGACCTTGGCGGCTTCGAGAACAGCAGTACGTGCATCGTTGAAGCCAGCTGATGCCGTGACTGTCTCTGGTGCTTCATCCTCGCTATCACTATTGGCCTCTGACGAAGTCTCTCTTGCAGTATCTCTAACCTTCTCTTCCGGGGGAGCTGGTTCCGGAGTATCTACATCTTCAATGCCGAGCTTTTTGTGCGTAACTTTCCTATCCTTCTGGGAGCGGGCTTCAGCATCACCTGGTTTGGAAACTCTGTCTCCCGAAGTCTCGCCCACTGTCGACAAATCCGCTGCAAGTTCCTTCGGAGCACTCCTTGGAGATGTCTCCCTCATCTGTTCGTTATGTGGAATCGGAAAAATCGGTGCAGCCTCGTTCGATACGGAGGGCCGTACGGATTGTGGGATTGTCTCTCGCAGATCTCCTGGAGATTTCTCAAAGTCTTTATATAGCATCTGCTGCCGCTGTCTATCGTTGCTACCTCACTGTCACGAAAAACCTAGAAAACCTTGTCTATTAGTGATAGAATTTAAGTATCTTCATTTACGAATTTATGACATAGCTGGTTTAGCAGGAAAATATTATATGCCCGCGCCCCGCGCCCGCCCTAGAGCAATTCAAGCGCTCCGTGCATGCCCCCAAGCATGCGCTAGCGTAGCCTAAAAAGTCCGTGAGCATGCGCAACCAGCGATTAAATGTTTGCACCCAAGAACTGTTTGGCCTAAAACAATTGCGTGTGTTCACAAGTTTTAAGCGTTGCACGTACTCAAAGACACTCGATCTAAAAGATGTCCAAGGTGGCGGTTCTCTTGCTTATCTTATGATGTTGACTCTTTACCGCAGAGAGTGGGTTGGCGGACCACACTTTGCCTTTCTAACAATTTGATACTCTAATTACAAGAGGAGAGACATATATTCATAATTCTAACAACTTCATACTCCATTTATAAGAGGGGAGAAATGCATGATGCTTTTCCAATGAGTAGGTATGTCATCCTCATTCAGCTGGCCATGGATAATCAGGCATGGGGGCTTTCTTTTCTGTAAAGCCCAGCGCTGCGCCTACAGTGATTGCCAACCTATCCAGCCTCCACCATGTCACGAAACCCAAAACTGCATTCCTAATTCTAATGCCCCACAGCGTCTGCGGATTGAGTATCTGCATCGCGTTATCCGTGCCCTGCTGCGTCTTCACAAATGGCACCATGATGTCTCCATACCGTTCTAAGGCCGTTTTGACATCGCCAGAAGAACTCAACAGCTCTCCAGCAAGGACGTAGCCGCCAATGATTGCGAGGCTGGTGCCAATGCCGGGTGTCGCATAGCCGGCATCACCAAGCAGAACCACTCGGCCCTCGTGTATTTTGGGTGATCTAATCTGGCCGAACAGAGAGCAATAGAAGTCGTCGCTTTCGCGCATGCCTCGCAGCACCTCTGGTGCTAACCAGCCTACGTCGCGGAACATCTCTTCCATCAGCTTCATGTAGCTTTCGTTGCCTTCGCGGAGAGCTTTATCGAGTCTCTCCTTCGCTTCGATATCTCCCTTCGTTCTCACATTCAGGAAACCACCTCTTGTGAGGCCAGCGGGATCGGGACGCAGGAAGACAACGCGTCCAGCCGTCGCGTTGTACCATTTTGAGAAGCGGCTACCCTGCAACAGGTCGCTCTTGATAGTGAAGTAAGCTACATGGACGCCCTCGTCATAGATCTGCTCCTGCGGTTTGGTGTTTAGCATCATGCCGCGAATCCTCGAGCCAAGCCCATCTGCAGCCACGAGAAGGTCATACGTCTTCACTTCCTTGCTCTTTGCGAATGTGACTACCACTCCATCATCGCGCTGCTCAAAGTGGTCGACTGACTCGTCAAAGATGAGTTTCACCCGCTCTATAACAGGGTCGATGAAGATCTTCGCAAGCGCCCCACGGAAGATCTCGTACTCGGATGTGATGCTCTGAACATCTGTCCTGCCGGTCGCTCTGAGTGTTGCCACTGGCTTGCCACTTTCTTCGATAAAATGTACGCCCTCTTCCTTTGTGGTTTTATTGCGGATCTCCTGTTCCAGGCCCATCCATTTAATGATGTCCACGGCTGAGCTGCGTATGTCGACGCTGGCACCAGTCAAGCGGAGGGAAGGGTAGCGCTCAACTATGGTGATGCTGGCATTGGGATAGGCACGGAGCAGCCAGAATGCGAAGACATTACCCGCGATGCCGGCACCAGAGATGAGGATATTGAGGTTCGACATTGGCGGCGATAGTCACAAAGTCTTGAAACGCTTGTTCCCTCGCTGTTCTAACACAACTTCGCGACACGATCGCGGTAGCGGGCTCTGCCGTCGGATTTACATCATGACGCTATGACTTGAAGACAGCGCGGTAAGACTTACGTTTTGCACTGACTACGCTGCTAATTTTCTCGAGCGAGTTGTGGGCTCGAAGGATAGTGTATAATAACAACTTGATAGACGTTATAGACACCCGAATTTAAGACTTTGAAAAGCACGCAGGCAACCTTCTTAGCTAGAGCAGTTCACCTACCAACTGTTTACCCCTGTAAGGCTGTTGCCTGGAAAAAGTCTTACTATCGTGTCGGTATCGAACAGGGTAATGTTGGTCCACGTGCCCACAGCTTTCTTGCCAAGATCTGCGGGCACTGTCTAATGATAATTCAATAATCAAGAGACCCTGGAGCTGGTAATCCTAGCGTAAAAGGGTATATCGGTTATATCAAGGTGTAATGAATGTCGGCTACTGGATTAGGGACTAAGATAACCTTATCCCTTAGGCGATCCGCTCTTAGGGCCTCTGTAAGGGGTAGCGGCATCAGCCCCATGAGACTTTTCACTTGATAGGTGCTTTCAGGCTGATGCCTAGAGGCCCCTAAAAATTGTCTTCTGAAAAACATGATTTGGGCTTGATATACATGGCTTCGGCGACCAAGCCTGTCGCCTAGGAGACCAACTTTTAGGGCATCTCTAGGGGATCTCTAGGGGGATTTTCAGTTGACAGGTGCTTTCAGTTTATATGGTTATCCGGTGAACACTTCTTCTCTTCCGGCCGGTACAATAAGACGCTTATGGAGAGCATTGTAGATGGTTGAGGCTGTAGGAAATAGAGTGATTGGGTGCATATCCGCTCATGGGCAGAGCCTTAGTTCCGTGGTTCCTGCTCGCCCACTAAAGCGGCTGCCCCTGGTGCAGCGTCGAAGCAGACTTTCATCGCCTCGGCAAAGTTTCCGCTCTGGAATTTTGGAATGTCACTTCATTTAACGGCTAGTTATATCCCTTGCGAAGCTCCCACATGAAAGGATTGTCCTACACCATCCCCAGTCTCCAATCATGGCTCTTCCCCTCCCTATACCTCGCCTCCACCTCTCGGAAATAGACGATCAATCATGGTTTCCTGCCCCTCTCCGTGCCTCGGTGCAAGCTTGCCTAACCCTCCTCTGGAGACTGAGATTCCCCTTGATTCAGTCCGTATCTCCTAGCGCTCTCGTCGCAAAAACCCTCCATGATGTCCTAGGCTCTAGACTTAAAGAATACACATTCGTTGACTTTTGCTCCGGCGCTGGCGGGCCCACGCCGTACATAGAGAGGGAAGTGAACAAGGCGTACAAGCAGGCACAGGAGGAGGAGAAGTTGAGGAATGGGCAATTGGGTAGTAATGGGCACGTGAATGGCTATGTTGGGAGAGACAAAGGTGTCGATTTCGTTATGACGGATATTCATCCACATCTTCCGGCTTGGTCTCATGCTTCGCAACGCAGTAAAAATCTGCATTATGTCGCTTCCCCTGTAGATGCTACCAATGCGCCCGAGGACCTGCTCAAACTTGCCGGAACATCTTCTAGGAATCAGGGAAAGGTGTTCCGACTTTTCAGCCTCGCATTCCACCATTTCTCTGATCCGTTCGCTGTACGCATCCTGCAGAACACCCTTTCAACATCTGATGGTTTCGCAATACTCGAACTTCAAGGCAGAGACCTTGGAAGCCTTTTCATTATCCTCATGATGGGTCCATCACTAATACTAGGCAGCTGGCTTTGGTTTTGGGGGCAGTGGGCCCATCTATTCTGGACGTATATCATCCCCATTGTTCCCTTCGTGGTCGTCTACGATGGTATCATCAGCTGTTTGAGAACGAGGAGAGATGGGGAAATAATGAGCTTATTAAGGGAGGCTGCAAAGGCTGAGGGAAGAAGTCTGGATGGGTGGAGATTCGAGACAGGGAGGGCGGTGCACACGTGGCCATCAGGGACAATGCAGTACTTCATTGGAATTAAAGAAGGGGAGAGCAAGAAGTCTAAGTAAGGCAGGCCTTAGGACGATAGCGAGTTGCATCACGGTCGTATATATAAAAGCATGTTGCCTCTGTAAATATCTACACTATCACCATGATAACCTATCAATTCCTGCCTTTTTGCGTGAACAGGACACAATGTGTGAATACTCACACACGAATGAAGACACATCCCAAGTGACAGAACGGTCATAAGGGGATTACAGAAATCTTTGCGTCATGAATGGGCCTTTTGAACCGGATCCAGAATGGACGAATAAGCTGAGGCCAGTCAACCCTGGAGATAGGGCTGTAAAATATTGCTTGGCATTTTGTACCTCGAAACAATCCCCAAGCCGCCATTTTCTTTTCAGTATTCCCCAAACAAGCGATGGGCGGAACTGGAGATACTGAAGATACAGGCTACACATTTGGTGACACCGATTCGATCAGATGGCGGAACACGTGGAAATTGTTGACTGGTGGCTTGACCGAAGAAGGAAGACGGCAATACAGAAGAGACCGTGATATTCGTTACGCAGAAGAGGATTGCAAGAGATGCTCAAAGGAGAGAGATTATCTACTACAATACAGTATTGAGCTCAAATTTTTGGACATGGCATAGCTAATGCCTCAAAGGCCCTATAATACGATTCCTAAATCAGAAGATCACAGCGCTAGGAGGCGATTTACACTCTGGGAATATAAGATGTAAGACATGTTTTGATGATACAGGAGGAGGATTTGATCCGGATTACGGCATCCTGCTCTGTGCGAATCGCACTGTACCACTGGAGGATACGCTTGCACATGGTAAGGTCTACCAATGCTCGCGCAAACAGTCTCCTAAGATCGAGTAGAGATGGTACATGCCTACGATTTCCTCCGCTTCAAGGCCGACTTCGAGAATATGAATCTACGGCATGCCGCCTGTACTGAGATCCGAGCCTCATCCTTAAGTGGCGAGTGTAGGTTCTGGCGGGAATTCTGGCACAGGGGCCAGTGGAAGGTTCTGAATCAGCACCAGGAATGTGTTAGACGCCGGGCTACACTTTCTGTCGCTATGAGGCCTAACTGCAAAGATGATGTTGAGGCGGCGAAGGTAGTGAACGAGGTTTGGGATAGCTGTTTCGCGGATACCAGACCTTTTGATGAGATTTACAAGTGAGGTGTCGGTACTTCTCTATTGTACCGCGCTCTCGAACCGTTACAGCTTGCATAACAGCACGGCTTTCGGTGGCAATACCCGACAGTTACATGAACTGACAATGTTCGATTGTCCATGGCTCACAGGGTCTGTTGTTTGGAGTATCGAGGTGCCGCCCCAGAATTTCTATGTAATATCACAGTTATATAGACACGGTACCGGTTTCCTTCGTCCGCTTTCACGCGGTAGCTAACCAGACTCATGATCCAAAAACATTGCTACGAATGTGCAGGCTGGTTTGCAGCGCTGCAAGACACCATGAATAGGCGATGCTATGATATGTGGAGATATCGCCCTATGTGAACAACATGGGATGAGGTTTGGGTGGTAGAGGATGTGGGCCAGCATCCAGAAGCTCGTCTCCGGTGGATTAGCCTTATCACGTCAATTGACATACGAGCAGGTTTTGCATTGCAGATTATTAAGAACCTCGCCCGAGAAACATCGTCATCGCCAACATTGCGACTGTTCCGGCCTATTACTGCTCATCAATTTTGGCTTCTCTCACTGCACCTAGTCTCCCGTTCCTCTCCAAAACCGTCCCTGGCAAGACTCTTCTTACAGCTACAACATTAAGACAAAGACGTGACGCCCGGCCGGATAGCTTCCAACTTCTGCTTCAATTCCACCCACACCCGATCCTGCAGCTCCGCCCCCGCATTGCCTTTGGTGAGTCCCACTGTTGGTGTGATCTTGCAATCCGGCACGTACTGGCCATGGGATTCAGGTCCGGCGCTGGCACCGTGTACGAGCGTGCGCGCTCCAACTTCAGTCCTGCGGGCCAAGAGCTTTACGATAAAACGGACGGCACGGTTGTCGAGTTCGCGGAAATGGAGTTCGCTTTGGCAGAAGCTAGAGAAAGCGAAGATAGATTAGGAATTGAGGATTAGGAGCTTATTAGGCGGCTACTACTCCACCGGGAATTGGGGGACTTGCCCAGGAGCTACACAGTTTACGATGACACCACTAGAGCTAACAGGAGACAGGGCAGCGATTTGCTTGACGACGAAGGTCGCCAGCAGCTTCGAGACGTTGTAGCGGTCCGACATCTTAGCCTTACTTTTATCGTTAAGAGTCGCGAAAAGTTGGCCGGCTGGCGCTCTTCTTTCTTTGAACTTGGCGACCTCGTAAAGCTCCGAGCCCGTCACGGTGAAGTGGGTTTGCTTGTTGTAATTGTTGGCTGTTTCGCGGAGCTTAGGGTAAAGGAGGAATGCGAGTAGAGACATGGAGACAACGTTGGTGGTGATGGTCTCCTCATTATCTTCTGTCACTCGGAACTTCCACGTCGCCATGCCAGCGTTGGCGAGGAGCACGTCGACGCGTGGCAGCTCAGTCTTGACTCTGTCGGAAAATGCTTGGACAGAAGCGTACGAGCTCAAGTCAAGGTGCCACACCTGAAGGCTGTCGGATGAACACGAAGTCGTCGCTTGAATGTCTTTCGCCGCGGCTTCTCCTTTCTCGACATTCCGACAGGCAAGAATGACGGACGACGCTCCCAGGCGAACCATCCAGCGGCAGGCCTCGAGACCCAGACCCGAACTGGCACCCGTGACAATTACCGTTTGGCCTTGAAAGCTTGCCTTCGGAATGGGCGGTTCGTAGATGAACTGACGGTAGATGAAGGCTGCGAAGAAAGACATGTTGAGCAGCGCAGCTTTCAGTGCAGCAGACCTATTCCTCGCTGCTTAATTCGGCTATGGTGTGCTTATCTAGCTAGAGAGTAGCAAGAGCAAAGAAGTAGAAGGGGAGCAGATATGTATTGGCACCTACGACTATTTGGTACTGTCGGAACATGGGCCCGCAAAATTTGGCGCGGGAAATGGGTGTGACGCTTCCCTTTATTTATATGTACTATACCGACAGTAAAACATCTTACTGAGTACCAGAATCTCCTCAGGAGAATCATGTGTCTTCGAAAAGCATGCCGCATGTGGTAGAGCGCCGCATCAAGCCCCTTGTCACAACCAATGAGCCTGAAATGTACTCGCTGGCTCCTTTCCCAAATTGAGGGATTAATAGCTTTTTGGACGCGCATTAGTCCGGATCGCAAACTTATATCTATCAGTGGGTCAGATTTGTCGTCGAAAAGCATGCCGTATGTGGAATAGTGTGCTGCATCAAGCCTCTGTCACAGCCAATAAGACCTTCGCGGCATATCAGTCAGCCTAAGTCCCCAGCGGATTTGCTGACTAGGTCGGCGACTGCCAGGCCGTAAGCCTACTGGTGGGGGACAACACTATTGGCATTCTTTCAGATTGCAGCCAATTTCTAAAAATCAATACCTAATTTCTTCACTCCAACAGAGATAAATTTACGGAATAAACTTTGATTGTTGAGAACTATTGAATAAAGAATCTTCCCTACGGGTAAAATCCATCTAACGAGATTACTCATCTCCAGCTTATTCTATTAGAGAACCAGGCGTTTTCCAAAAGGGTGCCAATATTTCTATACCCCACGAGGCCTCGTGCAAACATCCATCATACCAACATTTCACAGAGGCATTTCCTACAACAATAGATTGAGGATCTTATCATGGTATTCCGTGGGAGACCATCAAAGGCCTGCGAAAGATGCAGAGCTCGGCGACTGAAAGTGAGTACGAAGCCTGGCAGCACCCCTCTTTGGAGTTGAGATTTACCTATTGGACGTAGTGCGATCTTCACAGTGGTACTTGCGGCCAATGTGTCAGAGCTGCTACGTCTTGCTCAGGTTACAGGGATACGCAGCAGCTTCGCATTAGAATTGAAAACCAGTCTGTTGTAAGGAAAGCGTTGCAAAAAGCATCTCGCTGCGAGCCACAGTCTCTTTCGCTGTCAATAGACTTGCAAGCTCGAGATGCATTCTTTGGCTCTTACGTTGCCACGAAATGTTGGGACTTCCTCAAACCATATTATCAAGCAACGGGCTGCCCAGAACACCTGACAAAGGCGATTGAGGCCGTTAGCTTGGCTTATCTCTGGCACCAAGTCTACTCCGATGCTGCACTAGCTGCTGCTAGGGGGAGATATATATTAGCGTTACGCATGACTAATAGAAGTCTGAAGTCTTCTAAGGAGCAAACTAAGAACACTACGCTGATGGCATCGCTTCTTCTCGACCTTTATGAAAAGATCACGGACACTGAAACCCAAAACAATTCATGGACAAGTCACGTCAATGGAGCACTTGCTCTCGTCACACTCCGAGGCCTCGATCAATTTCAAGACGACTCAGAGTTTAACATGCTGGTGCGTCTCTATACACACTACATTGTTAGCTGTGTCGCTAGCGACTCCCCAGTACCTGATAACTTGAATGCAATCGAAGCTTATATTGGAAAACGCTTGAGTGTTAAAGATCCCATGTTGAGATTGTCGAACCTGATGGTTCAATACGCGAATCTGCGCGGCGATATTCGGAAGGGTATCCTGTCTAACGACGAATGCATCGAACTGTCTATGGAGCTTGACGGACAAATACGGGCCCTAGACCGCGAACTGCCAGAATATTGGCAATACTCAACCATATTCCTTGACCAGGAATCAGAAAGGGCCTTCGATCTCCACTTTCACTTCTACTCAAACCCCATGATATGTCAAGCACGGAATGTCTTCCGAATCTTAAGGGTCATTCTCAATCAATCTCTGATTCAATATGTTTTAGTGTCACCTACAAGTCACAGAGATCAGGCATTGACAAGATTCGCACGTGATAATATTCAGACATTGGCGAGCGAGATATGCGCGAGTGTGCCGCAATACATGGATTGTGATGGAGCAGCTCGACATAGACTGCCTGCATCAGAGAAGTCGGATTTTGGCGTGGATCACATCCTGCCTCGCGGCCATTCCCATACACCCAACCACCGATTAGACTGCTACGCACTCATCTTCCCACTCTATGTCGCGGCAAGATCAAATGCTGTTCCAGAAACGAGGCCCTGGATCATCAAAAATCTACATTATATGAGCACTCACTTCCACGTTCGCAATGCCAAACTCGTCGCACGAATCCTGGAGCAGGAAACAGACGTCGACCCTTGGGAAATATATGCTATGCTTGGAAGCTACGCATTTGCCTGTTAGTCGGGGAAAACCTCATTTCATGTGTCGCCCAGGTGTATAAGGGATTTGGTATTTACGGCCTCTCATCGATCAACCAAGAAACGTGGAACGTAGGGTAGGCGAACGTCCTGTTAGTGGCTCATAAAGATATAATGGAGACGAGAAAGCCGAGGAATGTTGATCAAGGTAGCCTAGCTACATGTGTGAGGGGGAATGGCCGTAGGAGCTGGGACAGAGCTTGCAAAACATTGGCTCTATGCTGCCGTCTATAGCTTTCAGTGGCGGTTATGGAGAGATCCGGGCTGCTCTGGGGCATTCATCTCTAAAGCTTCACCTAGAGGCGCATATTAACACGCTCTGGGGTAACTCCGGGGGAACCCGTTTCTGGAGCTTTCCTTGCAGGCGGTGTAAGAAGGGCTACACGGTTGGGGGGTGAATTGTTCTATCACGTAAGCTCCTAAACAATCTGAGCATGCCGTCTATTGGCATTAAAAAGCAATGCTGTGCGATGTGTATAATACAACCGATGCTTTTCAATGCATTGTGGTATTGTAGAATACGATATAGACAATGCTATGTGGGCTCAGCGCACAGCGCTGCCGGTTTCAAAATTGCTGATGTTGTAAGCTAAGGTAATCTTACCAAGGAGGTACCTACCTTGTCTTATTCATCTCTCTTTCTAGAAGACGGAGCTTTATTCTAAATGTAAGCTCTAGAATCCTCTCCTCAAGATTAATTCCAGAGTATACTAATTATCGTCCAACATATAGAGTACGGTTAGTGCGATGATCGGTCTATTAGATAAGGTATTTTCTTATCCTTTATATAACCCGTTGTCCATCTTTAGGCGGCCGGTATTCTTCAATCATCCGGAAGTTTTCCAAGAACCCAAACCGTTTACCATATGAAAAAGATGACAATCACGAGGGACAACACGAGTATTTGCACTCTCAACTTCCTCTCCTCTTCAGCTTTCTCCTCTTGCCGTCGCACTCTCTCCTCTGGTGTTACTCCCCCAGTATCGGTAATGTCAACGACCCAAATCTTCATCGGACTGAGCGGTAGTCCAGAGTCATCAGTCTCCTCAGAGTCATCTTTAGTCCCTAATTGAACGGAGATCGTCAAATTTAGAGCATGAACAGTCCCTCTGTAATATCCTTTCTTCTTGTCTATAGGAATAGTAAATGCCCCCTCTATCCATTCATCATTCTCACAGAGCCAGGGATCTTCTGGATCTTTCGGCTCAAACCTCATGATCTTTCGATGCAAATCACTCTCCGGTCCCTGTACCAAAGCTCCCTCAAAGTCCACCCGTAGCTGGCCTGTATGCTTCACGCTAGCCAACCACAGAACAGGGTTGAACCCTATGTCAAAGCCAAATTCGATCCAGTGAACATGTGACCATTCAGAGCATTCTGTGGTACTACTCGACCTCATGTGAACCAAACCCGCAAGGCCCTGGCTTACTTCATGCTGATAGACATAGTCCGCCACAGGTGCACGGCTGTTAGATAGCACGACCGCCTGATGTTGTGCATAACTGGGAGGTTGAAGGGTACGAAGCCAGAAACCATAGAAGACATTCACCGGGGGTTCAGTCGGATCAACTAATACGCGAATTTGCTGCTTTGCAAATCGCGCCTGATGAGAGGATGGAATTAATGTATGACCAGCGTCTCCCACGTCCCTGACACGAACGTATATGGCCTCGTCGGATGTTGGAGTGATTAAGATGGATACATTGTCGTCTGGCTTAGCTCCATGTGTGCAGTGAAGTAGAGCCGAATAGGTCTCCATACTATGAGGGGCGATCTGTAACGGTATCGACAGCTCACCATTGACTTCAGAAAAGCCTCCAGATCCTCGCGTTTGGATTATCTCACTACAATGGACGTACGCCGAGGGAGATGGCGCGAAGAGTCCGGAGTATGTTCTCGAATTCCCGGGAAACTCTGTGCACCAAGCAAATATAGATTCATCCTTGCTCTTTTGAATAATATGTTGCTGAAGTCGTAGAAATGCTTTTTCACGTTCCCCATATATCATGGGCATATATACGTCGAACAGACCCATTAGACTGTAAGCTCTGTCTTCCACTCTTGTGGTGTTTCTCTCCGCAGCCCATGACATCCGTTGGGCAACAGAGCAAGCGGACGGCTTGGTAGCGTGACGCAAAACGCTATCAGGTATTCTAGTTTTGTGGGATAGCTCTGCGATGAGTTCGATCTTCGTTCCAGAAATATCCCAATCGTGGTTACAAAATATCATCTTTTTAGGACCAATCAATTCCTGTAATGTCCAGCCTCTATCGAACCAGCTGCTACTTAGCAGCTGCCTTTGGGGCACATCTTCGAGGTATGCAATACAAATTTTGCTGCCCACATACCATCGGTACATACTATTGATGGCTTCCCCTAGTTCGCTGGAGTTCCCTTTGTTGATGCAGCACGTGTCAGCCCAGCCGTAACGACAACCTTCAGAGAGTGCCAGCTTGCAGAACCCTTTCAATTTAGAGAGACCCTTCTTTCTAGAGATATCCCTCGACAACTGAATATCTTCAAATGAAATCTCATCCTCATCGGCGCCCCACCGGTGAGAAAGGATAGCGTATTGATTCTTGTCGTGGTGTATCTCCGAGTCAGGAACATGCACGAACTGCATGTCACTGGTCTCTAGAAAGCGCATTGCCTATCTGCTGGAAACGGAACCTATTTCAATGGACTTGGCCAGCAAGTGTAACAGCGAGAGTCTCACGTCAGGAAGGCAGGTAAGGCGCAAAGAATAGAGGCTGACTATGGTGAGCGATGGGTCTGCGAGGATTTAGCATCCAACGCGGGCTAATGATACTGAGTACGTAGGTAAATACGCTGTACAGGGATCTCATACATGACGGCGAGTGATTCTATATGGAGAGAGACACCAAAAGTCCTGCTTATGCGCCAAGACTTTTGAAGTCGAAGAGTTCACCAATGAACTGCATAGCCCCACTCAATCGTATAACCCCCTGGAGATGACCTAAAGTCACGTGGCCTAAGCGATAGGACTAGCCCCCAGAGCCAGGTATTTTCCACCTGTAGGACCAGCATTAGGGGACTCTAGGTGGCAGCTCTAACCTCAGATGTTTTTTATTGTTCTTACCACCTAGCTGCAAGCCACATCCAGAACTCCCAACTTACGGTGTAGTCTTCGTAGTTTTAACAACCAAAGACCAATTCCTTATTCGTGCCATTAGCTTATACCATATTGTTGCTATTCGTAAGTGTGTCCCTAGTAGAACACAGCCCGACTCGATTCTCAAAGAGATGACAATTCTAGATGGAAGGCCATAACATTTCCTTGCGTACGTATTGCCAGAATATCCGTTATATGACTTGAGCACACTGCTCCATGGATAGGCGAGACCCTCAGTAGGTATTTACTGGAATCAATGCTAAGACATATTTCCTTTCGAAACATATTTAATATGAAGTCTGATATCTTCAAAGTTGACTTAAAATTTAAGTAATACCTACTATCACAAATTTTTTGAACAGTCCGAATGAAATAGATAGATCTGTTAGTTGTTACCTTCGAGAACACTAAATAGCTACTTCATTCAAACTATTGAGAATAGAGTTATGAATTCCAGTAGTTATCAGAAGATATCATAAAAGCAACAGTGATTGAGGGTATCTTTCATAGGAGCTTGTTCCTTGGTACTCACGTGCAAAAGATTGTGTCTAGAAACGGCCATTAGGTAGTAGTGTAACTGGTGGTGGCGGTATCCCATCAAGCATGAGGTTTCGTGCTTCTTCATGCGCGTTGCCAAATCAGAGGTCTTGGCGACTTCGCCGCTCAGACCCGCGGGCGGAAAGCCACTGTGTATTAGGCGGAGACCAACCCTAAAACTTAAAGCTGTCACCGACCTCTTAGGGGCTTCCCGCGCAGGTTTGGGGGTAAGCTTCTAAGGCTGTATTCTTGTGTTCTTGGTCGATCCACAACCGAGCTTTGATAACGCTCAGGTGGGGTTTAACTTCTCGTTGGTGACCAAACCTTTTGAAACTTACCTTAGCAAGCCTATGTAGGGGAATTAAGAAGGGCCCGATGCGTAAAGACGATAGTCATTACCTTTCTATTCTCCATGCGAAGACAGTTCTTTCGGCACAATGACCGCCCCCACTAAAAGCCTCACCACCCTTCTTCAACGGACTACAATTACCGACCATGAAGAGGTTCTCCGCGCTTGTACAGCCTCCTTGAAAGCCTCCAAGAATGATGCGGAGACGCAATGCATCAAATTCGTTGCCCTCTTAAAGCTGGACCGCTACGATGATGCCCTGCGGGTGCTCGAAGAATGTGGTGACGGACTGAAACAGAGGGTTGTTGTGGAAAGAGCATATGCTTTATATAAAGTTGGGGAACTTGCAGAGGCGAGGAATATTGCGAAAGGCGTTACGAATGATAGGGGAGCACGACACGTGGAGGCTCAGGCTGTGTGTATCCTTCCTTCTGTGGTCTGCGGCGGAGGGCATAGATTGTGGAAATAGGCTTACGAGATGTCTTGATGGTAGTCATATCGGTCTGAGGACTTCGCGAACGCAGCCAAACTTTACAGGGAGTTGGCAGGGAGCCAGGCTGCAGTAGAAGGCGAAGACAATGATCTTAGGATTAACAGTGGGGCAACGGATGCACAACTGGAATGGACAAGGCAAGGGGCTCTGGTCCGGAGGAAGAAGCCGGGAAGAGAGGATCTGGAAGCTTTTGAAACAGCGTACAATGCGGCGTGTGGATCAATAGCAAGAGGGGAGCTGGGACAGGGAGAGGTGTTGTTGACGAGAGCGAAAGGTCGGTGTAGGCTCGCTAGATTCTTTGCACTGCTGATACGTGCTTGTAGATCTTTGCAATGCTCTTGATGAGCTTACAGAGCAGGAGAAGACTGCGGAACTGTTGCCCATTAGTGTGCAGCAGTTGTATTTGCTTAGCAAACTAGGAAAGACTGAAGAGGCGGATAAGCTGGCTTCAGATATATCACTCCAGGAGTAGGGAGGTTCAATCTTTCTCTGAGATAAATAGCTTACACGTGATCAGGATTCCAGACCTCTCGACACGGCAGATAGCTCAGAACAATAAGCTGGCTGCCACGCCATCTCTTCCAAACCCCTATCTTTCACACAGACTTTTCCATAGCACAGAGAAGTTGCCAAAGACAGATCATCTCTTTAAGCTCCAGGCCGAACGAATGCAACAAAATGGTTTAGCCCTCGACTTACTGGTCTCGAAATTTCAGGGTGTCGTCAGAACGACCAGCAGTCTGCTTTCAGAAGCCTCGCCAACAACTTCAGCACACATCAATAACATTGGTGTCATTAATGCCGCCGCTCATGCTCAAAGCCAGCTTGCAAGAGTTGGGTTAAAAAAGATCTTACCTTTGATCGAAAAAAGACCGAAAGACATTGGCCTTGTCATGACAGTCATTCAGCTCTACGTCCTGACCAACAACCACGGCTCGGCACTTGCAGTGCTCGAATCCCTCATTAAGCGCCTATCAGAATCCGCCAACCTAGATAACCAGGATGTACTCTTTGCCCCCGGCCTGGTGGCGCTTCAAGTCTCCCTCTACACCCAAGAAGGTCGCAAATCGCAGGTCAAGGCGGTCCTTGCAAAAGCCGCTTCTTACTGGCGGCACAGGTCAAAAGCTCCTTCATCTCTTCTTCAAGCCGCTGGCCTCTCACTCCTCGACTCTTCAAACGTAGAAGATCAGCTCATTGCTCGTGATATCTTTGACTCTCTTCACACGCAAGACCCAACCTCCAAATTCGGAACAGCTGGCTATGTTGCTGCCAATGCTCTGACCTTTCCCGAGAAGGTTGCGGCGGAAGCTGAAACTTTGACGCCTGTAGCACGTCTCATAGCCGGCATTGACGTTAATGCTCTCGAAAATGCTGGAGTTCCTTCTTTGCAGTCTGCGACTATGACCACTAGCCGTAAGCGCCCATTGGATGATCAGCCCAAACCTGCGAAAAAGCGTGTACGTAAGTCGAAGCTACCTAAAGACTATGACCCATCAAGAAAACCCGATCCAGAGCGATGGCTGCCGCTCAGGGATCGGTCGACATACAGGCCGAAGGGTAAAAAGGGGAGGCAAAAGGCAGCAGAGAAGACGCAGGGAGGTGCCAGCAGCGAGAAGGTTGCAGAAGCGAAGGGTGCCGGTGGGGATGGGGTCATCAAAGCCCCTGAGAAAGCAGGCGGGCAGGCGAAGGGGAAGAAAAAGAAGGGGAAGAAGTAGTTGTGTGGTTTTGGTTTATACTAGGTACAATCTACCATGGGCCAATCACTACAACTGTATGAAGTCTTTCTGAAGATTGTCATGACGATTTCCGTCCATTGACAGATGAAGCGTATTTCGTTCACGAAAAGCCCATTTGGCATGACGCGCTAAGCGACTTAGGTCACGCGGGTGTAGAATTTAAGGGTGCGTTTAGGGGCTGACCCCTTCGAACAAACTCTCTTCTAGCTAACAGCTCAGATATTGATATCAAAAATTCTCTAAGACATATTGGACTAGGACTTCACTAGCAACGTTACCTTGAATCGCTTAAGAATATTCCTAATATGCCTGGATTGTACAGAGGTATTACCCAGTGGGATTGGCTCTCATTTTTTATGTTTGGCCCGCTTTACCATTTCGAGTTTACTATGATAAGATGGGCCGCCCCCAACTATCGTGCCCAATCGTGGGGTTGGGAATAAGCCTCAACAAGGTGGGGTTGAAAGCTGCGTTCCCAGAACCCTTCACTGTGTCCCTAGCAATTTGACTTCGAAGCCTCTCGAACCTTTCATTAACAGATATATTGGAATCAAGTCATGGTCAGCCGGCACGGTCTCACTGAGCTCTACTCGCCCTCCGAAGGTACAAAAGTAATCGCACAGTATGTACTTCAGATCTAAAAATTTCCTACTTCGGTCGGTTCGAGCGGGCTAAGGCTACAGCAGTGTTGTTTTTGTTCATGGACTTTTTGGTCACCCCCGAAAGACATGGAGCTCGAAAACAGCGCGCTCAAGCTCTTCGAATCCATCTAGTAGTGCAGATAAAAGGCTGCAGCACACTGAGCAGATTGACAATAGTGGAGCTCCAGGGTCCACCTTCTGGCCACAGTCTTTGCTGCCTACGGTGATCCCGGATGCAAAGATTTTCACTTGGGGATACGATGCAAACGTCGATGGCTTCCTTTCTTCAGCCTCACAAAACACGATATATCAGCATGGGCAGAACCTCCTCTCGGACCTAGCTGATTCAATCCCCACGGACGTTGAGGTGAGCACTATGCTTTACGGTGCTTCTAGAGCCTCGGGCGCATGATACCTTCGTCCAGTATCTTGGCCTCCCTCATTTACATTCAGGATTTAATCCCCACTCGCTTACGATCATCCGAACATGACAATCGATTTCTGGGAGCTGACATGAGACGAAATAGAAAGGCCTACAGATAATCTTCGTCGTACATAGCCTTGGTGGAATCATTGTTAAGGAAGTAAGTAGTTCTTCAAAATGTTTCAGCCCTCTATTGCTCCAGGCTTTTGCCCTTAGGAGTCAAGTCCAATCCTTCCTTAGCCATCAAAGCTCCAGCGTGCGAGATTGAGACTCTCTCTTTCGTTGTTATAGCCTGCAAATTAGCAAGCTCGCCCCATTATACGCAGCGCCCTGGCACTTGTGTCTGGTCTATCTGTATCAATGATTGTCAAGATCACACTCCTCAATGCCCTTCCCTAATCTAAGAACTGAAGATCCGTCTGATTACATGATATTCTTCTACGTATTGACCCTTCATTAGGCATTAAATCAGTCGTCTTCAACAGTGGGAACCAGGCTCAAAGAAATCGCCCCATTAGTCTTTGGGATATGTTTTCTTGGGACTCCACATCGCGGCTCCAAGTCGGCTTCCCTTGGGAAGATGGCCTATAATCTTACGGTGATTGTCAGCAAGCGTCCTAATCTCAGGCTTCTGCAAGGCCTCGAAAGAAATTCAGAGACTCTCGACAGAATTGGTACTATATTCACGCAAACGCTGCTCAAGCACGACATAGCTATTTATTCCTTCCGGGAGGAACACGAGACAAGGAAATATCTTATTTTCAATACAATAGTAAGTTTCGTATGGCTGTTCTGATTAATGTAGTTTTTGTGCCGTCGATCTCACTTACGATGAAATTCGATAGGTGGTTGAAGCAGATTCAGCCAAGATTGGTGATGGTAAAGAAGAGGTTGGCAGCATACCGGCTGATCATAGTAACATGACTAAATTTGAGAGTACCTCGGACGTCGGTTTCAGGCGTGTAAGCGCTCAATTGAGACGTTGGATCGAAACAATCAGATCGCTCGACAGTAAGTAAAACAAACTCTGTATAGTCGTCGAGAACAGAAGCTTTACAAACCTTATGGTACACTGCTGATGCTCTCAGCTGCCATACCACTACAAGACCAAGAAGGTGTGTACTGCAACAGTGAGAGAATGAGACCATGGTTAACGCGGTTTGTTAGACTGTTTGGCTAGTCTGAATGATACGATAACACGGGCTCGCATCACCGAAGTCCATGACGCACACGAGAAGACCTTCCATTGGCTTTATGACCCGGCAGTCGTATCCTTCTCTAGTTGGCTGAGTGACACTAGTTCCCAACAGCGACCAATATATTGGATTCAGGGCAAGCCTGGTTCAGGCAAATCAACCATAATGAAATTCGCGATGCGCGATACGAGGATGGCCGAGCTTCTCGCTTCGCATGTTATGGAGCAGTGGTCTCTCGCAGCATTTTTCTTTCATGATCGAGGATCCGAAAAGCAGAAGACGCTTAATGGAATGCTCCAGGAACTTCTCCGCTCGATATTGCAACAGATACCCACACTCTCGCGCTACGTGCTTTCTTCTTATATAGAATTAGTCCGAGCACAAAGAACAAGATGTCCAAGCTGGGATTTCAGTAGCCTTAAATCTGCCTTGGTGTCGCTTTTCGAACAGCGCCACGTTAAGATTCGAATACTTCTACTCCTAGACGCCCTAGATGAGCACCAAGGTGACAACGATCTTCTCGCTTCGCTTCTGAAAAGCCTGGTCGACAAGTCTGACAATAAATGCGTCAAGATCAAGATGTGTCTGGCTAGTAGGTCTTGGACTGTGTTCCAACAGCACTTTGGAAATTGTCCTGGCTTTTCTATCCACGATCATACTAGAGAAGATATCACAACCTATATCAGAGCAAGACTGGAGCCTTGTGGACCACAGGAAATGGATCAGCTAGGACACGAGAGCATAACGCCCTTAGCAGACCTTGTTGCTGCGAGGGCCTTGGGTGTCTTCATTTGGGTACGACTGGTTGTGGACATGCTTGCCAAAGGCATTCAGGATGGCACACCTCACCGAACATTGGAAGAAAACGTAAACAATATACCACGAGAGTTGAGAGATCTCTATGCCGACACGCTGCGTAGGATTGAACCGGAATATGCCTTGGAGGCATTCATCATGCTTCATACGACTCTGTGTAGCTTCGAACCACTTCCGTTAAAGGTCTTGATGGCTATTTCAGATTGTAATGTTACGTATTGTGATGGGTCAAGTGTTGCTAGCGTGAATATGGAGCAGCCTACAAGCTCTCACAAGAGCCGCCTCGCAAGCCGCAGTGGTGGACTACTTGAGGTCGTCCGAGAGGACCAATCTATACCTGAATCCGATGGCCTTGTTGTGCAATTCATCCATCAGACTGTTAAGGAATACGTGCAATCCGCATCAAAAACCCTTGGGCTGTCACCCATCTCCCTTAAGATACTTCAAGAAAATGGCTACAGCTTTATCCTGAGGACGTGTTCATTCTACTATGACGAATGGGTGTCATGTATAAAGAAAGACGTATTCAAGTATGCCAGATGCGCTGCCAAGAAATGTAAAGAGGATTATGGAGGAGATGACAGTGAATGCTCGAGACTTCTTTTCAAGATTGTTATAGATGTCAAACGTTCATTGGATATAAGTGAGCGGGGCCCCGTTGGTTTGAAGTGGTTCTTATCGAAGCAAGACGGGACATTATTTACACATCTTGTCAGTGGAGGTGTAAATAAGCCCTGGGAGATACGACTGGCGAATTTGGCTGTCGCTATGAATTTTCCAGAGTACTTCGTCCATTATCCTTTCGAACCCCCAGTAGTGAGGTTTGATAGAGGACTTCTACACGTAGCTGTGGTGGCACACCATCTCAATACTGAAATTCGAGATGCGGACCATGAGTACATGATAAGAGTTCTTGTAGGGACAGGCTGTAACATTAACGAGCTCGATGGACGGATGCTCAACCACATCAACACATATCAGGTTATCGGTGAATCCAAAGGTGTCAGTCCTCTTGTTCAAACATTAATCGATAAAGATGGCTCTGAAGAAGTGCGGCTGAGAATTGCGAAGACCTTGCTTGATTTAGGGGCTAGCGCAGACACCGACGATGCGGTGGTCCTAAGCGAAGGGAGTGTAATAAGACATTTTGATCCTCTGCAATACTGCGTATGTTACGAGAGCGCTGCGTTTGTCCGCTTGCTGCTACAGTATAAGACGTATCCTGACATCAGCGACGAGGTCGAGTACCTCAGATTGGCACGCATTAGGCAAGATGCAGACCTCATCCAAACCCTGCTTGACTTTGGGATGGGAGACGGCGATGGAAAAGATATCTTTGGTGACATTATGCCTGTAGGAGCCGCCATGATGATGCAATCTCACGTCGTGGCAGCCCCATCGGGTGGTCTCTCAACGGTTCTGTTCAGGGACTCGCGCATTGAGCGACTTCGGCAGGGTACTGAGAACTCCTCTCGGGGAGTGGCCAATGACTTACCATCCACAGATGTACGGTGACGGACGACGGGATACACTAGCTATCGAGCCAAATAGGGACTTCGATGCGGCAACGGATAGTCAACTCAATCTCGCAATTACAAGGCCGATCACTTCCAGCCTTCCAGCTTCAACTACGTCTGTCGATGTCCATCGGGCGAGATTTCTGTTCTGCCCGGGTTGATCGACGAGGGAAGGAAAGCATTATCACACTCACTTATGAACTGCATTCATGACTTTGAGCAGCGAATATTTTTCCAGGGGAGGAAACTGCGGCGTACAGCCGAATCTTTTAGTGTCTCACGCACTACTTTACTACGAAATTACGGCAAGCGGACGGAGACATGTTTCTCATTGTATACTTTGTTGGAGGGATAATGGACTGGGGTAATTCTGGAAAGGATCTGAGCAGGCGTCTGAGTTGAATATGGGTTACAGATTCCGGAAATGAGATGATTTGGGCCGTTGTACAAGAAGAGGCAGGGTGGAGCCTGACGAAGGATTCGGGAGATAAAGACTGTCTTCACGGAAAATGGTAAATTGCAGATAGTCACAGGGCGAAGGAGGGAGGGTCGCGATGCCGGACGAATCTCTGTTCAATGAAGTCACGATGATCCCACCAGTACATTATGACCAGCACCCGCCCAATGAGCGGACTGACATACAGCAGAACTCCTTGCATAACGTATCACGGCCACACTCCACTCTCGAGAGCAGGACGAGAATCTAGGATAAGACGAAATGTATGGCAAAGAATGAGGATACAAGATCTGTCTGGCCATTCCAACCTCCGAGAACGTCCCTTTCGATCACTCACGGATATAGTGTTGGACTCTGGATAGCACATAGCACAGGGTCTTTCCATGCAGAACACCCAACCCACTTGTCCCGAAATGAATTACAATGCATGCGTTCCTATCCCAGCATCCCGTTCATCGTTTATGTTTCCCAGCCTTTTCGAGAAGTCGCACACCATTCAACGCCCTTCGATCATTCAAGTGCAGGCCAGCTAGCAATACATAATACTACTGAGAAAGCAGTAGACATGATCGTGTGAGAGAGAAATTGAGATGAAAGGTGAATTGCAGTGATGTGGTAGTGTTTCAACGCACCGGAGATTAAAATAGGCCCCACATGTGGCCCACGCGGCGTGGGGGAAATTTGGGGACAGGTGAAGAGCTTCTCTGGTCAAAGCGTACGGTATAGGATTATTTATGGATTATATTATATTATATTCTGGGATTAGTCTATGTGCAGCGCTGATATCTTTAGACTTGGGGTAATTTTGTTTTCTGGTTTCTTGTATGGACGGCCGACGGTTTTCTGAATGGAGGATGGTGAGGTGCCGAACATTGATGGGAATGGGTTTTCAGTCGCGGTTTCATGGATATTTGATTTAAGCTCAGATGACCGTGAAGGAATATCGATTATGGTAGTTTAGTGCAAGTATTGAGCCATGCATTTCCATCGTCCGATCCGCTTAAACGACGTATCTCGGAAAACATCAACGCGCAAGACATTTCCCTTGTGTTTGCCACGCAAAGCGAACATGCGATTGCCGATAACAAGTCAATAAGGTATGTTGTCTCTCGCTGTTCTTGCTCCTCAACACTCCGGACGACACGAAATGTTGCTCCTATGTGCATTGCCGTTCATTTTCTTTGCGCTAGCTTCTGCTGCTACTATCGCGAGCTTCACTGCGACAATTTCCCAGCCATTAAATATTACCCGGACGTGAGTTCAAATTTCTGGGGTTTATCACTAGCTAATATCTCAATTATTGGGCCATTCCGGGCTCGCAGGTGACGCTGGAAATCGTCACTTGGTGGCGTGATCCAGGTGGTACTGCGGCTCGACTACGGTCCATTATGAATGACATAGTCTCAAGTATTAGAAAATCAGAGCATTACCCGGCCGGGTTGTTCAACGGTATGGAAATAGCGGTCGTCCCCAACGAGACTTACTTCCTCGTCCTCAATATCCGCACGGGGCAGGCGGCACTCGATCCAAGATTTACATACGGGATGGCTGCACTTGTTGTAAGAGGCCTTCGACTGTGGCTCAGCACTCACGCATTGAGCCAGAATTGGCCGAAAACATGGGTTGGCGTTCTATCTGATGATGCGGTCATTGGACAACTAGATTACGGTAGTCCCGTCATGGGTGACTACACTACCAACGAAGTCCTGCAAGACGTCGAATAACGTGCTCGAAGCCTTGTTCAGGTGGTTCAAAGCGACTTGACAGAGCTCTCTCCATCGCATAACATGTCTAGTGAGATACAATATTATAAGTAAACCTAGATTGTGTATGCGGTGAATGCAAGACAGAAACGCTAGGGAAAAGCAGGTTCAAAAAAAGTGTTTACCCATTGAATTCATTCTGTCGAGGAAATTTGCAAGGCAGACGTTGTATAAGGTAGAGAGCACGTCGCTCTATCCAAGGATACTACACCATGTATCGGATAGTCCTTGGTTCCACGTGGTCGAGACTCAGGAAAGGGTGCCGCACCAATCCTTCGAGTACTAGATCTTACGCTGTGCGCCAGCAAGCTTCCTCCCTCCCGGCGGTTCAAGAGGACGAAGGATGAAAGCTTATTGGATGTTCGGCGTACTGTATCCCTTAGATCTCCCACTGTAAGGTACAGTAGTGGTGTAAAAAGAAGTAAGTAATTAGTATAGGTGGGAAATTCCTAAAATGATGACAGACTTGGAGGGGAGATGTTGGCATTTCCCACTAGTTGAGTCACCAAAGCCCAAAAATAGACCGAAACTGCAGCCCACGCCGCGCCTATTTTTGCTCGCCGCCAACCCCGCCATGCTCTAGCTGGTAGAAGTACATCCTCCGTTCTTACGGCTCACTCCCCACACTGCGGCATTCCCACCAAGAATCCTACTGTGCTTAGTACTTAGTACAGGATGTAGCTGGATGCCTAATATTGACCATGGCTATGTTTGGCTCATTCAGGGCTGCTGACGCCCAACTTACATTACCTACTCTGTGCATCGGCGCCTTTATGGCGCTCATAGTAGGTACATAGATACCGTCAACGCCGTTGGATTCGATGCTGTTGAGCAGTTCGCCTGTTGCTTCTCCTTGTTGGTCACATCTATGCCGTTGTTGTTGTCATCGTGTCCAGTCTATTATTCCTGTCTCTTTGGCTAATATCATTTCTTATCTTCTACATCTTCACCATCATGACAGTCCAGCTTTCGCATGCCATCGATCTTTTCCTACATAAAGATCGCGCCTCATTCTTTGATGATGATGCCATCGCAGCCGGCTCAATTGCACCGCTAAACTCCATACCTGCCGTAGCTGCTCCTTGCTTTCATTGGGACTTGCGCATCACCTGCATGCCCATGCTTCCTGCTTTCCAATACATATCTCGCAAGCTTGCCAAGCGGGGACTCTCTGTCCATCTCATAATATCTGACCATGATCCTTATGTCATTCCAGTATGGCAGCTCCCCAAGACTTCCCAGCTCATGCTTGCCAAAACTGCTCGCAAGGCGTGCTCCAAATTCAAGCTTAATCCAAGCTTCCTGACAGCTCTCGCCTCACACTCTACAAAGAAGGATTTACCCAGGATATTCAACGCTTACCGACCAGATTCGTATATCATTCGCAGATCCATCCTGCAAAACGACGTTATCTTCAATGGGGACGGCCTCACTCTGCTCAGTATCGACCACATCTATACCTTCAAGCAACTGCTTCGTACTCTCTCAAAGAAAGACTGGCTGCCAAGTGCTCGCGATGTCTGCCTCTCATCCTGCGTCCATCTACTACACCGCATCAATCAGATATACACAAATCCCAAAGCCTCGAAAGGCTATATGACCCGCGTATACAAAGAAACAGAATTCCAATGCTCAGCGTATAATGAAGTCTTGTCAGCATACAACGTCACCTTCTGTACCGCCAGCATCAAAGACGTCACAACCCTCGAGCCTGACTACTCTGTCCTCGCCGATATAGGTCTAAAATGGGACTCCGACTCCTCCCCTACCGCCGCAGAACTCCCTGACACATCGGCCCCCCCCGCCCATTCCTCCCAAGAAGACCTGATCTCTCCAATAGCCGCCCTCGACCTGAGCACACTCCAGACATGGGAATCACCATCCTCGACTCACCTAGAACGCATCAGCCCACTAACATATGCCTACCCTTCCGTTCCCAAACCATCCCCGCCTCCGTTACCCACCAACCAAAGCAATGAATCTGACATTCTCTCACCCCTCTCCACCACCCCTCCCGATCCCGAGCGGTGGGCGACCGCACTCTGGCGGCCCCTTAGCCCAAAAGCGACGTGGGAGTCCTATTCTGAGTCGGCTTTGTCGCCAATAGTTGACGCTAAGACGGGCGAGTGGGACTTTGATGAGGATGCGAAAGAGCAATGGGACTTCAACGGCCATGATGAGGCCCCAGAAGACGAAATAGAAGCTGCGGATTGGATTGATGAGTTCCCTGCCCCGCCCCAGATTCGGGAGATAAGATTAGAAGAGGAGACACAAGTCGAACAGAGTTCACGACAGGAGGGAGAGGACAATTGGAAAGCCATTGAGACAGAAGCCTGGAACCCCGATGAAGAAGCCGCCCAAGACATCATTGAATCTTGGATCTGCGACGTCCCCGCACCACTGAAGACAATGGAGTCGCAAGGTTCACAGGAAATGGCGCAAGCTTCGCCGCTCGAGTATGTGAAGGCTTGGGTGGAAAGTTGGAGTTCGGGGGCACCGGGAACAGGCATGATTTGTGCAAAGTGTCATGACAACTTTACGGGGGAGAGGAGGGTCACTGTTGCCTAGGTTGGGAAGTATTGGGAAAGTGAGGTGTTTGTATTTGGGAATGAAGGCATTAGAGGTTGGAGAACCTGTTTGCGCCAATGCTGCGGATATCCTGTATTCTATATATATATGATGGGACGGGACAATGTTTCGAATTTACTATTATTTGAGCCAATGATATTTTAGGTTCTCAAACTACCTATCCTCCTACTTTTCATCTATCTTCTTGTCCCAAAGCTGTCATCCACTTCGTCCACTTTTAGACGTCTCTTGCATCTGGTCCGTCTTCACCATAGCTCGTCGCAGACTTAAGCATCCCAGGAGCATCCCCGCCCTTACAGCTCTCATATCAGGAGTCTGTACGAGCCTTTCCTGGTACGTGTTACATGGTGTAGACTACGGGCTCGAAAAGGCCCCTCCGTCTCTCGGCCGCAGAACTGCTCCTAAGGTTCATATACATCTGTAGGCTTCATCTCTTTCATTCCATACCAATCAATTTAGGCTGGATCTTAATGATTCCTGAAATTCTTCTTCTGGTAAAACAAGTCGGTCCTCGAGCTTCCCAGATTGATGATCTTCGGACAACCATCCCTATCTTTTTCCAGCCTCGTGCACTCAAAGCAGTAAAACGCGTCCGAGATCCCCTTGAAGCCAAAACATCAGCACATGTCCTTCGAAAAGTTTCTCGGCTTGGAATGGGGATGAGCTTACCTCGCCACCACAAACCACGCACTTGTTCTGATAATTCCCGAAAGAGCATTCATCACAGATACGGACGAGGGTGGTGGGACGCACATAGCTGTCGCAGACGGGGCATTTGCCGTCGCATTTGTCACAAAGACGACCGATTGCTATGCCGGGTTGTTTACGGCACATTACTAAATCGCTGGGCGCTGTTAGATCTGAAGTTCGTTGGGGACTGAAGACTGGGATACTTACGGGTGATGTCGAGACATGATGCTATGCCTAGTGGATGTAATCTGGAGGGAGTAGGAGTATGCGGGAAGCGAGTTAACGGTGGGAAGGATGAGGGAGGATCACTTTGAGTGTGAAGAAAGTGACATATTTGTGCCAAGATTTGTCAGCCCTGTCAAACTATCAAAACTCGACCTCAACTTCTCCAATCATCTACAGGGCGGTCATGAAATTGTCTTACTGATTGGCCATATTGACAAATACAATCTTTATAAAGACATTGTTTGCTCAATGGCTGAAGCGCCACTGTAAGTTGAAGATGCTTGCACTTTCTCTTCTGTTCTAACTTGGAGTTCTAGAGCTTCGGCCGTCATAGTACCAGACTCAACAGAGGATCACCACCTAAGATCACCCACCACACTCAAACGTCGGCAATCATCATTCTTGGAAGATAAAGCCAAACGACCTCGGCTGAGTCATGACGCCAACGACGGCAACGGAAGGAGAGACTCCGCAGCCTCACCACCGGATACCCCCGTAGATGCGCAATCGGAACGAAGACGGAGCGGACAGTTGGAGGAACGCAAACGGGGGCAAAGATTGTTTGGCGCTCTGCTCGGCACGTTATCCCAGAGCTCATCGTCGACAGCACAAAAGCGCCGCACGGACATTGAGAAAAAGCAGCAGGCCAAGCTAAAGCAACAGGCGGAGGAACAGGACGAGAAAAAGAAGCAGAAACGGGAGGCTCTCATGGTGATAAGACGGAGAGAGCAGAAGAAGTATGATAAGCAGTCGGTGCGTCGCCAACCTGAGAAATTCGTACCTGTCGCGCAGAATACTGAATCCTCCTAGATGCATATACGCCACTCGAACATGCTAGCTCAGGCGCACTTTCTACATACGAGGGCTGAACCAAAGCTTGTAAGCCCAAGCCTCGCATTTCCATCCGTGCGAAATCACTAATAACGTCCACGCAGTACTACAAGCCATGGGAGCTTTTACCCAGTGAAGAGGAACGGATCAAGGCTCAAATCGAGGAGACGGAGGCCATCATCGAAAAGGAGAGAGAGCAGTGGGAAGCTGAAAATCCAGCCGACGAGGAGCAAGTTCCTCCTGACAGTGATAGCAAGGCAGAGCCCCCAGAGACGAAGGAGATTACTAATGGCCAGACGGACACGGTGGGTGATTCTACTAACAGTGAAGGACAGCCACCCGGCCCTAAAGCGGAAGAAGATACTAACATGAACGGTACGACTTCTCCTGGAGGTGAGCAGAAGCCCACAGAGCCCGCAGAGGCAGAGCCTGCAGAGGCCGCAAAGGATCATGATGATGGAGGCGAGGTGGTTGAAGGAGAGGAAGATACGGTCATTTACTAATTCGATTAGTGATTTTGCTGTAAGAGTATTGCCATGAAAGTGTTCTCATACCACGACTGAGACATGGAAGGAGTCTCCACGCTGTCTAAGTATAATAACCAAACATCTGGCTGGTCGTTGAAGTCCTGCAGTATGCATCACAAAGACTATATTCCTGTTGAAAGTCCTTCGACTTCCTCTTCACAAATTTCAACCACAAGCACCGTCGCCTTTACCTTCGTTCAAAAAAAGCCTCGTTCCGTCTATTACTGATCCAACCTCGGCTGAGAGCGGGGTCGGATTTTCCCGCGTTTTTGGGGTATTGATATTTGTGTTTATTATCGATGCCTCCCAGCACCTATCTTTGTGACTTTCTTTTTCCAAATCACTACCGCTACGATTTACATTATTGGCTGTCCTTTTCAGACCTTTTCTCATACAGAACAATGGCTTTGGATAGCATCAACCCCCTTGGCGATCCCAGAATCAAACACTGCTATGCCAACCTAAATGGTATCCAGTACCGTATGTGTCTTCTATCCCTAAAATAGTCTCACAGTGTGATTGAGACTATTTACTAGATTATCTCCTCGCTGAACCACCGGGACGCTTTCGGGGAACCATTTTTCTTGTACATTTCCCCTACACTTTCCTACTATAACCTGTTGCTAAATTGGCCCAAAGATCCATGGCTGGCCTGACCTCTCAATGGGTAATTCATGATTCTCCTATATTTTCACCTCCACTTACACCGAACTCTCTCCTTCTTCCCCCCCCCCCCATAACCGAAGAAAGTCCATTCAATTCCTCTCAACTCCCCCCCTCATCTCAATCTAACCACCCCCTCCCTACACCAGGATGGCGCAACCAAATCCCCTTCCTTCTCTCCCTCTCCTACCGCGTCGTCTGCCCCGACATCATCGGTTTCGGCCGCACCGCCGCTCCCCCCGTCTCCCCCCAATCCTCCAACCCCACCACCAACATCGAATACTACAGCTTCAAGCGCGCCGCTTCTGATATCGCCGAGCTAGCCCGACAGTTAAATTGCCCCAAGATTATATTGGGCGGCCATGATTGGGTGCGTAGTCTCAATCCATTATCCCCCCCATGTCCCTGAAACCCCCGGTTTCTTTCTTTCTTTGAAACGTTTAGTAATAGCGAAATTTGAAGGGAGGAGCAATCGTATACCGCGTCTCCCTCTGGTATCGCGATCTCGTCAGCCATATTTTCAGCGTGTGTACGCCATACAAAGCCCCCTCCAACAAGTATGTGCCGCTGGAGGAAGTCACCAGGGACTATCCACATTGGGCTTACCAACTTGTCCTCGCTTCTGGGGTTGTGGAAGAACATATCAAGACGCCGGCAGAGATTAAGCAGTTTTTGAACGCGCTGTATGGCGGGAAGGGGGAGAAGGGGGAAGTGGGGTTTAGTGTTATGGAGGGGCCGATTTGGGAGAATTTAGGGAAGTTGGGGAGGACGAGGTTGGTGGGGGAGGAGGTGCTGGGGTGGTATGTGGGGGAATATGAGAGGAATGGTGTGGGTGCTAGTGGTGGGTTTCTACTCTTCTCTATGTTTGAATTAATGAGCTTGGAAAAGAGACGGGAGTGTTGATGGGGTTTGTAGTAAACTGGTATCGTAACCGCGAAGTCAACTTCAAGGATGAGTTGCAGTACGTTCCCCCTTCCCTTCCCTTCCCTCCCATTCTCGTTTCCCTACACCGTATAAACTCGTTAAATCGGCACAGACTTACGAATAAAACCATCAATGTCCCCGTTCTCTTTATCCAAGGAACGAGAGATGAGGCCTTACCCCCGTCTATGTCGAAGGGCATGGAAGGGTTGATTCCTAATTTAACGAGGAGGGAAGTCAAGACGGGACATTGGGCGCTATGGGAGGCGCCTGAGAAGGTCAATGAATTTGTGGGGGAGTGGCTTGGGAAGTTTGATCGCGGTGAGAGAAGTAACCTGTGAGGAGCAGCCTGTGAGACATGTTAGGGCGGATGAAGAGATGGGAGAGCCATTGCAATTGGGGTCAAGTGTATGTGTAGGGAATCAGCTAACGGGGCCGAATGTCTGGTACTCGAAGCAATAATGGAGAGGTAAGCCTGTTCTTGGAATAAATGCAAATCGGCTGCTCTATGAAAATTGTTTCCAAAAACCCCAGACGCATAGGTCGTTTGGGAGACTAATAAGGACTGGCAGAAATGGTCAAAACTAAAATCCTCTGTGAACCCGAGAGATTGCTCTTACAAGAATGCACTTTGAGGGAACGGCACATTTGCCTGATTGGAATCTTCCATCTCACATACTCTCTGAAACTTCTTGCTGGTCCTTGTTCAAGGCCCGGGTAATATACCGGGCTGTTTGGGACCACTAGAGCTTAGCCTATATACAATAATAGCTCCTAGTACATGCGAGCCTACATCAAGGAATCCAAGCTCACCAGAGGAACAGCATCGCAGGTAACAGGAAGGTGAGACCGAGCCGTAATTGCGGCACATTGAATACGCCAGATGGTCTCCAAAACACTTTTTCATATTCCTGTTGCTCAAGAATAAAACACTGTGAGCTCGAGAGATTTCTCCGAGGGTCATCCAAGCAATGCAGTATTGAGCGCATCTATCGAGGACACCGGTTTAAGAGTCCATGGTTGCTCTGCAATACAGGGAGAATGCTGGGCCTGGCCCGCCTTATCCAATCGCTGGCAAGAGTATTTTGAAGGCCTGTTGGGCATGACGAAATGGAGTAATAGAGGCAATAGCCCGATCAACTTTTTGGGTGGTAGAATTGCTGTTATCATCACTATTAGATATAGCTGACTTTGACGCCCATGCCAACTGTCCGCTTTATCTTGTCCCATCCTGCACCTGTAAGCCTGCCTAGCCTATCCTTGACGTCTCGTCGACTGAGAGCGACTATCAAGCCCATCAAGAAAAGGACAAATCTTAGCAGACTCATTGGATTCCGGGAGATTTGTTCCGTCATACTGGAGATCAAGTGTTGTAGGGCAGACATGAGCGCCAGGCTCCGCTTATAAATCCCTGTACTCGGTGGTTTTCGTGGGTAGTTCGAGGAGGATGAGTGGGGTGGCCTCGGTTGCATAGCTTTCATAGGTTTGGAGATCGATTTAGGTGGTTGTGGTTTTGTAGTAGGAGCAGCAGGGAGAGTTGCACTAGTCTCAATGCCGTAATCCGTTTCGCTTTCTGTGCGTTGGTGACTGATTTGGGGCTGCTGTCTTATCGTATCTATACTCGCCCTCTCTAAATCTTCCGCTGGCTGCGGCTCTTGGTTGAGCAAATCCCGTCTTTCCGTTAATATATTATCAAGTTGATCTTGGCCCTGGGTCTCTTCGTTTTCAAGACTTCGCAAAGTTTGCAAGAAGCTTTCCCTAACCTCTTCATCAAGAACTTCGCTATTGCTGATGAAACCCCTCGCATAATCCCATTCTCCATTCTTTGGGAGGACATGCAAAGTGAAAAGCTCGATGATCTGAATGAGCGTGTTGAGATCCCGGGGAGTGTTGGTCCCGCGGTTGTGACCGGAACTGCCATTGGTGTAACCACTGACAGAATCCGCGACTTTGAAGCGATCCGTCAGACCTTGGCTTAGGTTTCTCGATGCCGAAAGGTAGGTTTCAAGCCGTTCTTGGTTGGACTTCTGCGTGGGCGATTGGGCCAACAAAAGCGTTGCCAGTGCAATGACGACGTCTGCATCGACATTCCCCTCATTACCCCCATAGCCTATATTGACCACTTCCTCCCATACGCTGCCATCCTGGGCTTTGGCTACCAGGCTCTTCCACTCTTTATTGCCAAACGCTGCCTTCCCATCCTCAGACCCCAGCTCAGCAATCTCGTTGAGCAGATTGAGATAGAAGCTCCAAACTTTGATTCTAGAGCCTCGACTTGCTAACGCAACGGGAGCTGGCTTGGTCTCATTCTCGTCATCAGAGGTCTCTTGTTGGGGCTTGGGAGCAGTGATCAAAGGTTCTATGGTGACGAGGGCTTCCTGAAATCTGCGGGTCAAAAAGAGGTCAGATGCTTGCTTATAAACCTTTGAGATTCCTGACGGTGCCTTGCGGGGTGATGACAGGGAGCCCAAGGATGAACCAAGTAAACGCGAGCTTGACAGCGCTTCCTCTGTAGGATCCACTAGGGCGGTTGAAGTTCCGTTCATGGCCTATGAAGGAGCACGTCTGTAGAAGGACTAGAGCGACACTGGCGTGCTTTGAATAATCAGAGAAGTTTGCAGAATGGAGAAGGAGTTTGAGGCTGGATTGAAGCTACGCATTTAGAGTCGGAACTAACTCCGGACCCAGATTTGGTTAGCTTGATCTACTCAAGTAGGGTAAGGTAGGTACGGTACCTTAGTAGGTACCTAGTAATCTTACACCATCTTGCTAGCCTCATGTTAGTATCGTTGTCGCTCACATTGTGGAGCTTCATTCACAGCTATGAAACATATATAGTGCGACGCACAATGAATCCTAAGTATTCTAATGCTACCTGTATGGCCGGAGATCAAGAGAACTACCCATTCCCAGACCCTTATCTTCCGCCAGCGACAGATCAGGCGCACCTGCCTAAGCCACGCTTTGCATATGCTACCATTTTCCCTTGGTCTCTCGTTAATTTCTGAAACAACATTATTGGCATGTTATTCTGCATTCTTCTCCTTCTTGGATCACAACGACCACTATGGACGTAGATCGTTATGCATTTGAGAGTCAACTCCCTCTCATACTCAAAGCTATCGCTACCTCCAGGTTCGTCACTTTTGACTTTGAGCTCTCTGGTATACCAGGAAAGCAAACTGGGCAGGCTCGAGCTCCTGGCAGAAGCGAAGATGGAAAACAGACTTTACAGGAGAGATACGAAGAGACGAAAAAGGCTGCCGAGCGTTATCAAATCCTTCAGTTGGGCTTGACTTGTGTTGAAGAGGACCTAGAGAGAGGTACGTCGATTAAGCTTCGGTACCCATATATTGAAATTGATGCAGTACAGGTGTCTACGTCACTAGACCATACAATTTCTTCTTAAACCCCGTGACCGACAAGAAGCTGGAAGTTGAGCGTGAATTTACATATCAAAGCGGTGGTAGGCTAATACAAGGACTTTATCAATTCTTATTCTGATCTATCGAAGCTGCCGAATTTCTCCTTGGTGTTGGCTTCCGTATGGAAGCTCCTTTCACAGAGGGTATTCCGTATCTCTCACGGCAAGAAGAGGCTCGCGCAAGGTTAATTGCTGCCGCTCGCTGGGACAGAAGTAGCGTTGCGGACATAAACATCCCTGCTGATGATATTGGCTCCATTGATTTTGTTCGGAGGGTCCGCAAGGAAGTCAGGGAATGGATCGGAAGGGTGCGAGACCCAAGCATAGTACGTGCTGTGCCATTAATTAGGACTGAAGCATTTGTTTAAACCCCATTTCAGGATGAGCCACCGTACAAGAACATCGCTCCAACTGGTCACGACCAACCAGGCTACAATGGACGCGGTCTTAACAGATACCAAAAGCGATTAGTTCATCAACTCATCCGTACAGAATTTCCGGACGTTGTTTCACAGTCTAGATTTGACGCTGTGTGCTTAACACCCTACGACAAGGAACGAGAAGACTATCAACTGCAAAAGAAGAAGGCATGGTTCGAAACAAGTTTGACAAGCCAGATAGGTATGACTTAGTCACTTTAACGCAATGAGCCAGAAACTGACGGACAGTAGGCCTAAGGTGGATTGCGGAAGCTCTTTGTCCCGGTATTGACGCTTTACTTCCCTCAGATTCAAGGCCTCCTCAAGCATTCGGTGATCTTAAGGCCCTTGCTCGAGAGAAATGGATATATCCGCCCATCCCGGCCACACATACTGAGAAGAAAGTTCTTGCTGACCAATTTGGCGAGCTTTTAAGCACCCTCAAAACTAAAGACACCATCCTAGTTGGACACAATCTTTTCTTAGACCTGATCTACTTTTTTACTTGCTTCTTTGGCTGCCTGCCAGCCCGAGTGGAGGGCTTTCAGACCATCGTAGCACAGGCTTTCCCACTCGTTTTCGACACTAAGTACCTTGCTGACAAGATCAACGACAATTCGCCATTATACAAATCTTCATTGAACGAGATAGATCAAGAGCTTTCCAAGCTTCCAATCCCTACTATAGGTACAATTCTGGCATCTGCAACTATTAAGATTCATTCAGGCCCAGATCACTGATCATCACATGCAGAGACCCCCCCTGAGCATAACAAATATGACACACATTCGCCAGTCCACGAAGCCGGCTTTGATAGCTTCCTGACGGCCAGAGTACTCATACGGCTGTCCTCGAGGACCCTTAGAGAGGAAGATGGAGACGTTTCACCATTGTCCGAAGAGGACATCTATGAAACGGCCTCTGAAGATGGCGGTGTCTACCTCAACGGACGAGTGTCGCCCTCCAAGGGACAGAAGATAAATCCGTATGCTCTTGAACGAGCAGCTCGCAGTGACGAGCAACTAGCTCCGGCTGAAGTACGGGCTGATGGTGAGACCATTCGGTCACCGTTCTCTCATAACAATCCGTTCGACCTTTTGAAGCAGCTAAGCCTCGAAGATCGCCCAGAAACTCTTACGCCAATCTCGAAGACCAATCTCAGCATCACGGACGACCCACAACATCCAGTGCCTCGTCCAAGATCTTCAAGACACAAGATGATGCCTCCGGTGGAAAGCTCCTTCTGGCTTCGCTATGGCAATAAGCTACGCGTGAATGGAACGGTGGAGGAAGTTTGTGTCATTCGGTGAAGTGAGTGGTATGCATAGCGCTGAAAGCTGCTATCAACCAGACAGGCAAATCCTCTACACTGCTAGAGCGGATGACTGGAGGAATTTGGCTTCCTAGAGCCACTTTTTCTTCCATTCATAGCGTCACAAAAGAACTGAATGGGCCATGCCTTAGGTTTTTGATTTGGTGATGCTTTTGGGGTACCGTTACGTAGTGAATAACGTATCCTCCTTCATGCCAATTAGCGAATACAAAGAGCGCATGTTCAGCATCCAAGTTCCTACCTCTCTTAGATACTCCCCCACATCACCTTGTCTGAAAACGGTGATACCAGTAGGATCCAATCTTCGCGCTTCAGCTGTCGACCTCGCTGTAACCCCAAACCCCTGTTTCACCCGTTAGTTCTAGCCAAAACCAGACACAAGCTCTGCAGCACGAGAATCACCTACCAGAGGCGTATCATCCATCTTCAGAACCACGACTCCTTGATGCTCAGGGCAATCTTCGCTCCATCGACCAACATGAGCTTTGACAATATTGCCGCCATAGAGGAACGGCATCTCCCCATTGGGCTTCACCCACACCTTGTACCGAGCATGGGGAGCTATGATATCCAGTGCTGTAATATGAAGTCTGAATTTGCCAGTCTTTGTGAACCTAATGATACAGATTTAGTCTTCTGCCACTCGAAGCTGAGGTACATGCGCAGTCATACTTCCCAAGACACGTCCCAACCGAAAGTAAATTTGGCCGCGCGATGCTGGTCGCTAGGTTGGCGATGTGTAAAGAGCAGTAGTAGACTCGCGACTGGTGCATGCGGAATACCATGCGGGTGTCTTCTTTGGCAGAGCCTGATGGTGCGGGAGCGATGAGGGCTTTGAGTGAGGGGCCAGTGTAGTTGGCTAGCTTGGTGAAGAGGGTTTGAGTCTCGGGCTCAGTGAGGGGACGCATGATTGGGAGTAGGATTGGGGTTGCAGAGCAAAAGTGCCTACAAAAGAGCTCGAAGAAATATTTCGACGTTTCGCTGCGAACTCGGCGTTAAGAAAGCCAGCGGCTAACTAAATTTTGTCTAGCGCGCGAAACCAACGACGGCTACCTTGAGGTACCTCCGTACTTAGAAGTACAGCACGGGAGAAGTAATTAATTCGTGTGCGGGTTTGAGCCATTTTAAGCGTGACCAATCCCTCGAACCTGCAGTAGTGTTAGTAGTGCCACACCATTTGTGCAAGTATCTCTCTATGCTATGGCTCACATGCTGGGCACCCCACCAACGGACCATAGTGGCAGTTCACGCACAGTACGAAGTGCGTATAAGATTAGAGAGATCCCACCGGGGGGAGTACCTAGCTTTTCCCTTCACTGACAACAACAATACCACTCCAGCGTCTGATCTCAAAGTCTCCTGCCTTCTTTACTCAGATGCCCTGGTTTACTGGACCTCTAACAGATATATTTGTTAACCAATCGATTCTGATCTAGAATTGCCTCGATCATTTCGATCAAATTACCAAAGATTCTATCGATTAGCTATCTTATTCCTTTCCCTTTGTGATCACGTCCCCATCTGTCCAAATCAACCCGCTTCTGCCCTTTCGAGATAAAGGTTCGCACAGGGGTGACTCAATGCTGATCTGAATCGTCATTTGACTACACGGTTGACCAAGAGAACTGCTCATTCTTAAGATACTTCACTATCGCCTAGCAAGTGCTCAATAGCAAGAGATCAAGCTCATTATGGCCACCGACATCAACCCGGAACTCTTCGACTCCATGGGCGCTGACTATGAAAAGGCTTTTGGCCACGATCCAGGATTGCATAAATTCATTGAAAAAGTTCACGCCTTGCTCCCCCCTGCCTCGAAAGTGCTAGACGTCGGTTGCGGCACTGGCAAACCTGTCTCTAGCACACTGGCATCCAATGGCCACAAAGTCACCGGCATCGATATCTCTCCTTCAATGGTGGAATTAAGTCGCAAGGCTGTTCCGAGAGGGGAATTCGAGGTCGCTGACATGACCAAGTATGTTCCCAAGGATAAGATGAATGCCATTTTCAATATTTTGTGTCTGTTCTGGTTAGATCGAAAGGGGATGGAGGATCAGTGCGAAAAGTGGCATGAGTGGCTTCTGCCTGGTGGAGTTGTATGTATTTGCACCCTCGGAGCTGAGGACCTCCACCCGACTAAAGAAATGTATGACGAGGATGGGTTATGTGCAAGTGGGATGGAGTTCCTCTTCATGGGACGCAAGGCTCAGCTGTTATTGATGACGAAAGAAGGGTGGAAAAGAATTCTCGAGGCAGCGGGATTCGAGATTGTTGAGACGATGGAGGATTATTTTCAACCCAAAGGAGATACACAGGAGGAATTCCACCATTTCATCATTGCAAGAAAGGTGCGGTAGAATGCCTCGTGGACAAAGCGGAGCGAAGTATATTATAGAATGAAATTGATAGCTTATCGAGTACGTATAGAGAACAAGGACTATAAGTAATATACTCCCAACATTAATATGAGATTATCTGGAGCGATCACAAAGGCCTCCGTTGTGAAGGCTCGGTTTCTCGCTAGCATTATCGGGTAACTCTTGGCATTTTCTCACCAAGCAATTTTGTCCTCTGCCTAGAACGTCCTCACACCATGCTTCCACTGCAGTATGGCTGTGGCACCAGCTGTAAAGCGTAGGAGGTTATCGCCTCCAGAATCCTCGCATCTGGAAGTGTCTTCGTCAACCTCGGTGCCACAACCTGCTGCCACAGAAGATTTTCTCACAAGAGCTGCGGCATGGAATTTGGAGCAGGATTATGAGCAGAGGCCAAGGAAGCAAACGAAGAGAGAGGAGAAAAACACGAGGCTGCCTATTAAAACTGCTCAAGGAATTGTGGAACAATTGCATGTTCCTCAAGTGAGGAGCGAAGACGAGGATGGTTGGCTGGGTTCTGAAGACGACAGAGAAGCTGGAGACCAAGAGGTACTGGTCCATGAGCACATAAAAGAGGAGAATAAGGTTCCTATACGACAACAAATACTTGAAGTAAAAGAGGAGCTTGCTAGGATCGCAAGCCTGATAAATGAAAATCCAGAGGAGCACGCAGGCGGGTTTCGCACATTAACCCAGATTGCTTCTGCGTCGAATCCTACAATCAAGAAGCTAGCCTTTGCTACACAATTAGCAGTCTTTAGAGATGCTATTCCCGGGTACCGAATACGTCCGATCGCTGAGGTGGATCAAACGGAAAAGGTGTCCAAGGATGTGAGGCGTCTACGGGCTTTCGAACAAACCCTTGTTAGCTCCTACCAAGCATACATAAAGGATCTTGCAAATGCTGCGAAGCCAAGCAGCAAGGCTTTATCTGAAGCAACAGCAAGTGTAGCGTCTGTGGCCATATCCTGTGCTTGCGCTCTACTTCTCGCGGTACCCCATTTCAATTTCAGAGGAGAACTGCTCAAAATTTTGGTCGCGAGGCTGAGTCTGAGGAAGGTGGATGCAAATTTTATCAAATGCCGTGAGGCGATAGAGAATCTGTTTAGTAATGATGAAGATGGTACGGCATCGCTTGATGCAGTCTCATTGATTACAAGAATGATGAAGTCACGCAACTATCATGTCGACGAGAGTGTTCTGAATACATTCTTACATCTTCGTCTCCTGACAGAATTCTCTTCAAAAGCATCACAAAACCGAGTTGACAAGCCTGTTGCAGACAATGACTTGGGAGGCAAGAAACCTAAGTTTAAGAAGGAGTTTCGCACTAAGAAACAACGTAAGATCATGAAAGACAGAAAAGCCGTGGAAAAGGAGTTCAAAGAAGCTGATGCTATAGTAAGCCATGAGCATCGAGACAAAATGCAGGCAGAAACCCTGAAGCTTGTTTTTGTAACATATTTCCGCATTTTAAAGGCTAGGATACCCAATCTCATGGGTGCAGTGCTGGAAGGTCTCGCCAAATACGCTCATTTAATCAACCAAGACTTCTTCGGAGACTTACTTGAAGCCTTGAAGGATCTCGTCTCGGACGCCGAAGCGCTTCTGATTGAAAATGAGGAAGAAGAGGACGATGAATCAACCTTAGCCAGCAAAAAGGGTCGCGACTCCACCCGCGAAGCCCTCCTCTGCATCACCACCGCCTTCGCTCTTCTCGAAGGTCAAGACGTCGCTCGCTCGGCCTCCTCCCTAAACCTCGACCTCACGTTCTTCATATCCCATCTCTACGAATCTCTGCACACCCTCTCGCTAAACCCCGACATCGAACTCTCCGCCAAATCCCTCCGTCTACCTGACCCGCATGCCCCCTCCTCTTCCATCCCCACCCCAAAAGTAAACTTGCAAACAACAATGGTTCTCCTCCTCCGCGCCCTCACCTCAATCCTAACTCCCCGCTCCGTTCCTCCAATTCGACTCGCTGCGTTCACGAAACAGCTCTTCACGTCTTCCCTGCAATTACCCGAGAAATCCACGCTAGCGATGCTAAGTCTACTTAACAACGTAGCGAAGATCCATGGACGAAAGATCGCAGCGCTGTGGAATACAGAGGAGAGGAAGGGTGATGGAGTGTTTGATGCGCTGAGGGGCGATTTGGAGAGTAGTAATCCGTTTGCTAGTACAATCTGGGAAGGAGAGTTGTTGAAACTGCATTATGCACCTGGGGTAAGAGAGGGTGTGAGGGCGATTGAGAAGGTGGTTGGTGGTGTCAAGTAAGAGATGAGTCCTAGAGATATCTCTGCCCGTTGAGCTGTTGTGTATATAGTGGGAGAGCAGCAATGCAAAAATATGTGGATACCGTACAATATACTATAAGCACAGAAGAAACACCATCGACCCCCAAACACCCCTTGGCCGCTCTATATCCCATACCATCACCCCATCATAACATCTCTTCATCCTCCCCCTCGCCAAAACTGCTGGCAGCTCAACACCAAACCCCCCCATTACAACCTCAACTCCCCTACCTAACTACCCAAGACCCCCCAATATTTCCCCTCGAAAAATTCCCATCACATCAGTGTTGCCCCTTCCGTTCCGCCTCTTCGCCACCCACTCCTTATCACCCCGATAACAATCTGATATCCCCTAGCGGTTACTCCTCGGCAACTCAGGTCATCACAACACAATGAGCAGCCACTATACCTGTTTGAGGTTTTTTTCTTCCGTTTTGAATCTCGTAGAGCAACCTCACCTCTTGAATTGGTGGTGAGCGTACATAGTCATCCACCCCCACAAAGCCCACAACAGATGAATTTGGGTGAATCCACCATTCTTAGATATGTCAAGACGAGGAGAGCTTTCCTTATTCGAGCCTCCAAATTCGCATCAGGGTTGAACACCACCTTCATGCCTCCGCCAACCACCCATTTCCTCCATCCATCCTCCCCATCCCTACAGTTGATCTTACCCACCCACTACCGCCCCCATATCAGACCCCCAAACCATCTTCATCACACCTGCACCCATCCAAGGTGATATAAAACTTCGAATGGAGGCGTGGGCAGAAAAGAGGGGGAAGAAAAAGGCAGTTGGGTGGGGGCGTTTATGTCGATTGGAACCAGGTACCTCATAATTACGATAGGTTGGATGTTGGATAGTGTTTTTCTCAGAGGGAAGCCGGAGAAAGGACTGTTTGAACGAGGTGTGGAAGTTCTGTGGGGAGATGAATTGGATGGATGGCGATGGGTGGATGGAATGGGCCGGAGGGGAAGGTGGAGGAAGGAGAAGGGTACATACGTAGGGAGGGGGTTGAGTGGTTGGGCGTGGCGATGGGAATTATTCTCAGTATTCTCAGAATTCGCGTCTCTTATAATAGATGAGCTCCGAATTTTCTTTTCTTTTCATTCATTCATGTATATGCGAGTTTTCATCGCTCATTCTCGGCCCTTAGCTCCCTACTCATGATACCATCCCTATCCCTCCTTTTCGCATCCTCCTCCAACACCTTATCAATCACCTTCCCTAGCTCTCTGACTTTGCCCACAGCAAGATTAATACACTTTAGCAAGACCAATGCATCGACTTCACCTCCGCCCCCCTTTTGCATTAGGCACACTTCACCTTGCGGATTGGCTGAGACAACGATTTCGCCTTCGGAGCATTGTTGCTCTTGTAGTGTTGCGTCCACGAGCATCTTTTCGCCGGATTCGAAGTAATTTAGTGTTATGCAGAGTGGGTGGTGGAGGAGAGCGAGGGGGACGGGATCGCGTTCGAGAGGGGTGTAGACGGTTAGTTCGCCGCCTTTGATGCTGGTGTCTGGGATGCGGCAGTGCCGGAGTGCGGCGAGAGTGGCGATGCAGGAGGCATCGATGAGGTTGCCGGCGTGGGAGAGGATGTGGATGTCTGCTCGGAGGGACCAAACCTAGAGGTGAAGTGTAAGTGTATTTTCCTTTCGAGAAAGGGTAGTTTCAAGCATAGAGAGATATGGCGACAAACAATAGCGTGTTGCTTACCTTTTGCCCGGCAATTAGACAAAGAGATTCAGTAGAAAGCGCCTGAGAACGGCGGAGGGCGGTCTCAAGGACACGGGATAGATGGGTTTCAAGGTCTGATTGGCTACGGAGAAACTGATGTTAGCGCCGCAATCTAAGGGCATGGGAACATTAGAGACGAAGAGAGGGTGGATATCTTACCCATGATGGTACGGAGAGGAAGGATGGAGTCTTACCGGCCAACTTCGAAGGCAGGCGAAGCAAGAGGGGAGAGCTCGGTGGTGATTGTGAAGATGCCGTCGAATTTTCTATCCGGGTAGGGAGATGCTATGCTGGCTGAGATGTGGCACAAGACTCTATGGGGTGGGTTACATTAGCTGTAGAGCGCGGGGCAGAGGTTCGTGGAGAGTAAGCACCTTGTCTTGCCCAATTGCACATCTGCAACCCCATATTCGTCGCCAAAGGCGATGTGAAGTTCGCGATAAGCATCCAGAGGGCGGCCATCGAGACGGATATCCTCTTGAAGAGCTTCTAAGATGAATGCTCGTTCATTGATTGAGGGTTCAGCTTCTCGAGGCATGCCTGACAACTCCAATAAGAAGATCAGCAATTGCACCAATTTCTGATATCAAACCGATTTTGATCTGATACGCTGGCGTAGCTCGGCAGCTGTCCAGGTCGACCGTGCCGGGCAAGTTTCGCGAGCACTCCCCCTGTGGTGCACTTTAGGTGTACAGGGATCGATAGGGCTTACGTGTACTGCGCCACAGATCACTAAGTGTTATTTACAGATTGCACTACCTTAACTTTAATGTTATCTAAACACTCACGGGACAAGTTGTAACAAATTTTGGTAGATCAAGAAGGCATCAAAGTTTCTAGCGGCTGTTATTAATGACTGTACTGATGGGATATTATTAGCCAGGCGCCAAGATCAAGCCACTGGACACCAATCGTGAGGCTGAAGATAAACGCCAAGCCGCCTCGCGTAGATGTCAGGGCTTTGGTGGGAGAATCTTCACCCGATCAAGCGATAGTGGAGCTGTTAGTGCAAAACACTAAGACAGAGGATAGGTGCCGATTGTTCCGACATGGAAAAACTCGCTCGATTAGAATTGAGATTGGCATTAAAACTTAAGGGGAATTGCGGTTGACTCGGTACCATATGGTCCGAGTCAACCTGTGCACACGACACAAATGCCATGTGATCATTCTCTCCTCCTCCAGTTATTCTTGATGCTCTTGTATATTTGAGGTGAGGAACATGCATTGTGTATCATTGTGTATTGGGTGAAGCTTGCACCGTTGTTCAAACCAAAATAAACACCACCGGCGTCATCAAGCGGGACGTTGCAGATTAAGGTGCATTATAGAAAAATAAGGGCTGCGCGGCCCTCAGGGATAAGGTCCTTTAACGCGTGGACACCCCATCACACTTGCCCAACCAACCCCTGCAATTCTGCAATTCCTCCATTGTTCCATTCTTACATTCTGCATCTTTCAATCCTCACATATTCTGTCTGTATACACTGTCTTTACCGTCACTTCATTAATTGGTATGTCTGTCCAGAACGCGGAAACAGAATTCTCGACTGACCCGTCATGACCTAATATCAGCCAAAAAAGGATTTGTACATCTCACAAACGATACCCAACGGCCTTTCACGGACAACCCGCCCCTCCTCTTATCGAACTTCTGCCCTACGACCACTGCATCTACCTCCTCCTCCTCCTCATCCCCAACTTCTACTCAACGCCAGCCATCGTTGTTGATCTCTTAGCCAAGACTAATTGATCGCGTGACCCTCAACAACCCCATTTCTTGGGCTCGACCTTGTACATAGAGCATCTTGGACATTCTCATTCATCATGGAGTCGAACTTGACCATCAGTGAAGCTCCTCCACAGTGGAACAGCAAGCCCATGTACCATCTTCCACCATGGGGAGAGCCCCTGGTTCGTACGCCTTGGCATCAAAGTAGGAATTTTCACTAATAATATCTTAAGATCGTATTGTCCATCCTGTGTGGAGCCATGTTTTTAACAAGAAGACGAAATTATCAGATATTCGGAAAGCGGAAAGAAACAACCTATAATGCCTACCTCGACTCCGATTCTTCCACCTCGTCGGACGACTTGCTAATGCACGACTCTGATACCGAAGAGGAATTGCAACAGGACACAACAACTATCAAATATCTTCCGAAGCGAAGGAATTGTTTTGGACTGGCACTTTACACTCCCAACACTTCACGATTCGCAAATCACTTCCACAGCCGCATACTACAAAAGTTTCCTTTCCTCATCGAAATGTTTTACTGGGTCATCACCTATCTCTTCTACCGTCTAACGAAAGTCTTCGCTGAGAAAATATTCACGAGTTCGATAATAGACGTTGCCCAGGCGCATGGGCTGGCCATTCTGGAATTTGAACAGTTTAGCTGGGCAAGCTTTCTTTTCTCGTGGAAAGAGCACGACGTACAACACTGGTTTATGGAAGGACATCAAACAGCTCTGACAATTCTCAACCGTGCTTACGCATTGATTCACATTCCGGGGACCGTCGGGTTCGTCAGCTTCCTTCCATCTTCTAGCGAACCAATCAGTTGCTAACAGCCTCACAGCTTCATCGCCTGGTACTATTATATCGCCCCATCTCATGCCACCTTTGCTACCATTCGACGCACTCTCACCTTAACAAACTTTTTCGCCTTTCTTACCTTTACTCTATATCCATGTATGCCTCCCCGCCTACTTCCGGAGGAATACGGCTTTCTCGACTCCGTCCGACATGACAACGCGACCTCGATATGGATGAGTGGTAAATACGTCAATTCCCTCGCCGCGATGCCGAGCATGCATTTCGGGTATGCATTTGTCATCGGCTGCACCATGTTCTACCACTCTGGCATCTTTCGAACGACCCTGGAGAAGGGCGAATCGAAGAAAGGCATTTGGTGGAAAATAATATACTGTCTTATCGGGATAGGTTATCCCGCAATGATTCTAATAACTATCGTCGCGACGGCGAACCATTACTGGATGGACGCGCTAATGGCGACGGTTGTGGCTTGCGCCGCATACCTCTGTAATGGCATTTTCCTTGTACTATTACCAGCAGAAGATCTGCTCCTTTGGTTATTGAGGGCGGAGAAACCGATCCCGACAACGGGAGAAAGGTTCAGGCAGAGAGGAGGCCGCATATGATTACTGATCTCATCTCTGGGGACATTCCAACAATGGGAGAGGTTATCAGAGGGGCGACTCTACCTCCAACGATTCTGGCGTATTGTGAACCTCGCTACAATACTTCGAGTATTGAGAACGCAACGTGCGAGCAGAGACCCGCTCTGTGGTGCAATAGCTAGAAGGAAGCTATGGACCAAGAGGTCCAAGGACTGGCAAAATGGTCTTCGAGGAAGTGTAAATAGTTCGTCCGCCGCTTGAACAGCATGGCGTGGAACAGACACCACGCTACGGCGGTTCTAGATCTGAAGAGGGTATGGAATGGAAATCGGAGCATGGGATTGGATTGTTGATATCAACATCAAAGCAAGCGAGCAGCTGGTTGTATATATATATAAATATGAATCCAATAACTCATCTAAGATGTTTCCCAGTTGTTTTGATTCTCGTGTGTGGAGTAAAAGTAAAGTAAAAACCTACCCCCTTGAAGAAAAGCCGGATTAAGTGCTTTATGAATCGCTATCTCGCCCGTCGGTTATTAACATCTCCCCCTCCGTCTCAAAAAAGAAGAAGAAGAAGAAGAAGAAGGATTGAGAGTGAGAATATCTGCGAAAGCTTTTCAAGCGCTTTTCCCTTAATCAATCAATCAACAATATAAATAAAACCATTATCCATTGAACCGAAATGGCATTCAAAATGGTCTTGAAGAAACCTCCTAATCCTAATTTATCTTACATATGAATACTATTGAACAGATGAAAAAAATAATCGTAGTGTTAAATAAGGTGAGAACTGGAGCCGCCTTTTTTGTGCTGGATGTGGGGATGGATCTCTCTGCTCTTGAATGGTTGATCGATTATGATAGTCGATTGCAGGATGCTTTTGTACAGCCAACCGCATGGATACCAGCCAGCCAGCCAAGGATTCGTCCGTTGTTATACGGCTTTGCTTGATCGATCGAAGCGAATTAGACCCTGTACAGGAGAAAGTACTGCAACAACGACCCCTTCCCCTCCAACTGCCGATCAAATCCCCCTCTGCCTCTTCCTCGCACTTCCCCCTCCCTTTCCCCCCTCGTCCTCTCCCCCACCAGCACCACCACCACCCTGCGTCTTCCTCCTCCTCTCCTCCCTCTTCTCCTCCGCATCCAGTACAAAACTCAAAACATCAAACGCAAACTCCGGATACTCCAAACACATTTCCCGAAACTCCCCCTCCGTCTCATGTCTCAACACATGGCTCCTCTGTCCCCAAAAACTCGCTACCGGTTTCCGAATCGTGACATCCGCCTTCTCCGTATGACTGTACACGTAGCGCGCGTAATTGATTTCCGCAACGGCGGTCGAGTTGATGAGATGGATTTTCGAATGTGCGAGGGTTTTTAGGGCGGGGAGGGAGAATTTGTCAGCGAGGGTGTAGACTTTGGCGTGTTTGAGGAGTTGGGCGCCGGTGGAGTCGATGGCGGGGAGGGAGGCGTCGGAGGCGAGGGTGCCGGTGGGGGTTTTTGGGGGGAAGTATTCGCCTGTGTAGAGGTATTCGAGGACGCAGGAGGTGGCTTCGAGGTCGGCGGTGGGGAGGGAGATGGTGGTTTGCGGGGAGGATGAGGAGGGGGAGATGGCGGTGGTGAGGTAGGGGGATTTGAGGAGGAGGAGTTGGTGGGCGGTTAGGGTTGTGGTGTGGGGTGGGGGGCCGATGCGGAGGGTTATTATGGGGGATTTGAGATAGCTGGAATATGAGGATTGGATTAGCAATGGTGGATTTACTTGGGGAAAGTTGGGCTAGTGGAGAGGGTTTGTACTCGGCAAATGTTGAGCGGGCAGCGGATGTTTCTGTTTCCATCTGGGTTTCTTCTTCTTCGACGTCGTCACCTGGCGCATCGGCTTGGGCGTTGGTTTCGCCTACTTCGAGGACGTCACCGTTGTCGTTGCCTTGCATATCGATGTCAATGCTGTCGTCGGCAGTCCCTGTGGAAATGCGGACTTCTGGTTCTGCCATAACGGGGGTTTCAATTGGTCCAGGTACCCTTCGAAAATACCTTGGAGGAATTATTTGGGGTTGGGCCTGCTTTTATTGAAGAGAAGGATTGTGCAATAATCGCAACAAAATGTAATTGACTCCAACTCTGTATGAAAACTATTGACCAAAGGAAATATGAGAAAAGTAGATATGGAGAAAGTGGGAGTGGTGGGAGAGTATGTGTACTTTGTATCTCGAGATTCGAAAAGAGAAGGCTGGAACTGGTACCTGAGGCTGGCGCTAGTCAACGGCTTCTTCCCGCCTTGGCACTCTAGAGGAAAAGTACTGCCGATTATTCTGCGGACAACTGCGGGCAGGTGGAGCAGCGGGGAAATCTGTATCCTGCAATACACCCTTTCCTCCCCATGCAATTGACCACACAACATCATTGATATCCCTAGCCAGTCAATTCCAATCACAGGCTATCAAAATGGCACGACCTCGAAGATTCCGTGAGTACAGCCCAAGACGTGTATTCTTCCCTCCCAAGCTAACCATCCCCCCCCCAATCCCAGAGAATCCCGCTCTCTTGTACGCCCCATCCACCCCTCCCTCCCAATCAATCCCTCTAAACCACCCCCGAACAGCATATGCGACATCCAAGAAAAGTTCCGCCCCGCAATTTTCGAATACCCTAAAGTAATCTCCACCGCCCAAAAGATGATCCGCGCCTGCACCACCCTCCGCATCCCCATCTACGCTACCACCCAGTCCGCCTCGCGCCTCGGTCCCCTCTGCACCGAACTCACCACCGCTGCTCCCAATAACTCGCTCTTCACTATCGACAAGACTGCCTTTTCAATGCTCGTGCCTGACCTGCGATTCGCGTTGCAAACGAACTCGAATCAGCAGTATCAGGTTGCCATTGTGGGGATTGAGACGCATATTTGTGTGACGCAGACGGCACTGGATTTGTTGAGTGAGGGACATAGGGTTTATGTGCTTGTGGATGGGGTGAGTAGTTGTAATGCGGGCGAGAGGACTGTGGCCTTGGAGAGGTTGAGGGCCGAGGGGGCCATTGTTACTACGAGTGAGAGCTTTCTGTATGAGTGTATGGGGGATGCGGGCATTCCGGAGTATGTATTCCTTTTGGTTCAGATTCGACAATAGAGGAATCTGCCCTCAGCTTACGGTTTTCATGCAGATTCAAGACCATCGCTGGCTTGGTGAAGGAGACAAAAGAAAGTACAAAGGATGCAGTGCAAACTTTGTGTAAGATGTAGGAGAATTTGGGAAAGGGGAAAACGTAGACCATAGAAGTGCAGACGAATCAGATGTACATATGTGAAATTTTCTTTATTCCTGCATGAGTGTAATACTACACACAGGTATTGTACATAATATAGCACAAGCAAGAAGTATTGACCAAAAGTCAAAGTCTTCTCCGGATAGCAAGCAGAAGAGCTTCCTCAGTCGGTCGGCGCAGACGATTTCTGCTGGCCTGCATTCAACCATGGGAAAGCTGAAGCCCCACCAACTGGGTTACTCGTTCTCGGTTTGCTGCCGCTCAATGGCTTGGGATCACTGGAAAATGACCTTCGCTCGGTATCAATACGCTGATTCTCATCATTTCCACCGGATCGACTTGTATCCCCAAATCGCGAAGGGGCAGCATCAAATCCCACTGGCTGTTGCGTCGAGCTTGTACGAGGAGCATTTGCTCGTAATGGCTTGAGCACTTTCATTCCCCTGCCACGACCCGGTCGTTGATAGCCAGAAGTTGTTGGGTTTGCCGCAGAGTCTGGCCGACCACCTGTGGCAGACTCTCGTCTCCAGGCACCGCCAGACGGTCCCCACACGCTGCCGCTCTCTGTTCTTGAGGGTGTACTATTTGTTGTGCCATTTGCTAAGCTTTCCGAGTCTTGAAGGTCAGTGCTAATTTTTGTTGAAGACGTGACGTCGCTATTGTTAGAGATTACTGAAGTCTTTCTCCCCTCGCCTATGACCGATGGCGTGGATGTCCCAGACTGACCCATGAGGCCTGTCGCGGACTGCGGCTTACTGTCTTCTGGTTGATCATCAGGGTGATTAGCCGACAGCTTCTGTTTCGGTTCCTTCGCTTTTCCATTACTTTTAGCAAATTCGCGGACCTGACTGTGCTCATCTGCCACAGAAGACTCAAGAGAATTATCACCCGCATTTGTCTGCAAATTCTGGAACAAAGCCGCATTTTCCGGACGTACCAAAGGGACAGAGAGCTTGTTGCGATCATCATCAAAGAGTGTAACCCGATCAAGGGAGAAATGTATGTCAGCATTGCGAGTCCGTAGCACGTCGCATCCAATGAAAATCTGGATCGCATCTTCTTTGCACTGTGTGTCTGGCACCACGAACGTAGTGGTTAGGGTTGGTAGTGTTGGCGCTGGACTAATTGAGCGTGCTGAAGATTGCTGGATCGTGGCCTCGGGAAGATAGACCGGGAGCTTGATAATCCGTTGTCCGTCACGATCTGTTGTTATTTGATCCTGGTACCCTAGGCGAGATATCAAACCGAAGTCTACTGTTGACTTATAAGACCCCGTGCATACCACAGCATAAAGTAAACTTTCGTTTGAGAAGTTGGTGTCAAGCCAGCAGCGGATGATTGATGGTACTGGACCCAAGATGAACAAGCCCGGTGGGGGGCCCAAAGGCACAAAAGTAGCCACTGTGGCCGAAAGCGGACGAGATTCGAAACCGAAACTGCTTGCCCGCGCTGAATGAGTCGAACTTTGTCTGCCTTCTGACCTGTGCGATGAAGATCGTTCAGTCATAGGGTGACTACCAAATGCACTACCAGTCCTCTGTGGTAGAAAGTCCGCTGACGACCGAGATGCTTGACCAAAGTGGCCTTGCATGGCGCTCTCATCAAAACGGACGCTGTTGGCTCTAGAAGCACCTCTTCTCGGTTCGTCATCCGTATCAAGATGTAGACTTCCAAGCATATTGCTGGACTCTTGATCGAAGTTCTTGAATGCTTCTGCAGCAGGGTTGTAGCCTTGCTCTTTCTCGCAAACATTAGCAACAATTCTAATAGAAATATGGGAGCTGTTATACCGTGTTGGGGGGTCCCGTTGATAGTGCTAGGAAAGGGTGATTGGCTGCCCCATGGGGATTTTATGCGATTGTCACTGTCCTGGCGTTGCTCGAGACGCATGAGCCGGTCGGCGTGTTCCGCCTGAGTTGCATAGACATTTTTCATTTCGTTCTGGAGGCGCCAGAGATCGTCTTTAGAAGCAAGTCCGTACTGCGGATCCATCTAGTACGGAAAAGCTGAGTCAACACAACCAGTGTTGATCGTCTCCCCGGTCATCTATGCAAGCCCGAGCTAGTAGCTTCGCCGTGTTCTCGATACTCTTGAATAATCCTTATGAGCAATCAAATGTTGTAGTTATGATATAAGCGCAACTCCTCACTCCTCCAGCTCCACCTCCCTCCCAAATGCGCCGGCGGCGAGGTCCCGTTCACCACCCTATTTAAGCTGTTAATGAATATTCCCAAACATTCAGAGGAGTACATCGACTTGCCTCCAACCCGAGCTTCGCGTTCTGTACGAAGATTGAATAATGATCTGTGTTCCTAACACTTGACTACTCGTGTGAGGTCCTTAGAATGGCTCGAGTTATCGAATTGGCGAGCCTCGGTTCCAAGTGATCACCAAAAAGCCGTGCGAAGGATAGGTTATTATCCTTGAACGTGTGCTGGCTGGTTTTCTTTCACCGACGATCAAAGTAGCATTGCATTAGCGATACCCCGAACGTGTAGCTATTGAATTTCTCGCATTAGAGGACCCGTTGAGACTGAACGGGGAACTGAGAAAGCTTTTGAATATGCGTGTGTTGTAGTAGGACCGAATTGGGAAGAAGTGGTGTTGAAACCCGGAAGGTTGATTGAGGAAGTGTTCTGAAGCAGACTACGACAGTGGAGGAAGCGGTAGTGCAATATCCGTCCTCCTAGCGTACCAAATTAATAGATACTGTTATGTTAGATGCATTAACACCTCAAACATCTTGAGGAAGCAAAAGACCGAATCAAATCTTCGGTCTTGCACTTAATGGAGAAAGTACTAACAATTGTCTCTTTATCCGCTACGGTATGGCCACATGGTCTACGGAGGGGTCTGGACTCTGGCAAAATGCCCCGCAGAAGATATGTCTTATAATATTTAGGCGCTTTAACAACACGCCAACTCACATTGCTTCTACTCAATCGCTGCTGCCTCAAATGGCCCCATGAACAGCCGTGGACTGCATTCTTCGGTCACACATTACTCCCCAGACAACAACGGCTCTTAGTTCAGTAAGTACAGCAGCTAATACCGCAATTATGGGGCTACGAGGCTGACGCGACACTTGTCTGCATGGAAGACCGACAAGCGGCCCCCAAAGCTCTTTGAACATGCGCTTCGCATTTCTCGCCTCTACGACCCTGCATAAAATTCGGACTCAGTTATCGGTGACGTTCGACGTGCACCCAGTCCAACACAAATAGCTGCATAGCAGCTCTTATTTGATGTAGGAGGACCAAGGCATGCATACGCCTGACGAAAAGCATGCTGGATCAGAGTCACTGTTCTCGATACCCAAACTTCCGCGGCCCCCAAGTCCTTCCAAGGATCCCGGCATAGCTCCCAACGAAGGGTTATCTGAGGCCGACAAAGACGCAGTCCCAGATCTCGAGAATATAGATGTCTTCACTCTCAAGCCTGTGGCGGCTTTGAAGCTCCTTTGTGGAACAATCGAAGGACTCGTACGGATAACAGGCGACGTACCGCCAACGCCCCCGATCAGTCTACCCAGCACCCCAAACCTAGGTGTCATCCAGACTGAGAAAGAGAATGTTGCTCGGCACGTGAAGGAGGTAGCCCGTCGAATGTCCGAGACAATAGATGGAGCCGCAGATGTGGATAGTGTTCCTCCAAGAGCAAAGACTCCAATCGGAAGCCCAGAAGCCCACCCTACCGAGCCTTTACACGTTGTTGGGGCCAATATGGAGTCTCTGAGCATTCAACATGGTGCAATCACTAGGAAGTTTTACTCTAAAAAGCCTCCCGCGATTGGATTAGAAGAATACCTGATGCGGATTCATGGCTATTGCCCCATGTCCACCGCAGTCTACCTTGCTACTAGTTTGTATATTTACAGACTTGCTGTAGTGGAGAAAATCATTCCAGTGACTGCTCGTAACGTCCATCGCCTTGTGCTTGCGGGCCTTCGAGTTGCCATGAAAGCTTTGGAAGATCTTAGCTATTCACATCAGCGTTTTGCTAAAGTTGGTGGTGTGAGTGAGCCAGAACTCGCAAAACTGGAAGTCAGCTTTTGCTTTCTGACGAATTTTGAGCTGAGGGTCGACCATGAGATGCTGCTGCATCATGCCAAAACTATACGAGACGGCCCGTTGATGTATGGATACTCAGCAGATATTCACCCAAGGCTGCCTTGGCTCCAGGACAAGCGTACAGCAGCAGTTGGTCAGGCGAAACCGAGTGCTCCGATGAAGCCAGAGGCGCCTGCTGCTGCATAATGTGTTGTCTCAACCCGTAATGAGCAAACCCGACGAAGGGTTTCGGCAAGATCACACTTCTTCGGCCACAGTGAGATGCTCTCAAGGGAATTTTGAATCCATGATCTCCTTGATCAACTCAAGGCACATCCTTTTTGAAAGACGACAAATCTTGGGAGTCAAAATGCTTATGACCTTCAGACTGGAATGTTCTTGAGGCAGGAATGGCAACACCTATTCTCTAGGATCGCCCAGCAAAAGCCATCCCATCCAGATTGTTGCGCTTTGCGTGTATTATTAGGTCGCACTCACAATGGCAGGCCTAGTCATCCTCTAATTGTTTCTAGGGGATCTAGTTTGATTGGGAGTGGCAGGCATGGTCAGCGGGCGCGAAATGTCGAGCAGTCGTCCATTGTGGGTAGTTGGCGTGGGATCGCCCTGAGAACTGTTCATAAAAGCCTCGCTCCTATTGTTAGGATTTCGGAGTGATGCTACCCTTTCATGTAAGGGCAATTAAAAAATGCTGTATGATAGTAAGAACACTTAGTAACCTGTGATGCTCGAGATTCCCTGCCAGTGTGCATCCTCAAAGCAAGAGCAATACGGCCTGGGACAAGACTAGCATATCAATGGCATTAATATTTGACTCTCGAAATTTGACCATAGGCCCCTACATGGCAGATTCCGGTGTTGGTGATGGTGGTGTTGACCTGTGTTATGTCGTGCTCGGTTTGAGGAGTTTATTTGCTGTGGTAGTATCGGAGTGCTCAGATATATCAATCTCCAGTATGACGAAGGTGCCGGATGCACCGATGGCAAGGCGCGTAAGGGCTTCAATGCTGGCATGCGAAGGAGTGCGGACTACCGCAATCATATCATGATCATGACCGGATGGGTAGAGCGCTACGGGACCCAGGCCAACGCCTATGGGGAAAGGGTGTCATGTCAGTTGATATTTCCTAGAATCTATGACCTGGCATGGCAGTCCTTAGCTCGATTGCCGCTCGTGATCAGGTAAATAGTGTTTGAGGAAGACTTCCCTTTAGCCCTACTGCAAATCGGCAAAGCCTGTGAACAGCTCGAAATAGTATGGAATTGCCGACCAAAGTCCCATTAACCACATATGCTGACAACTCTTGCTAACAGATGCGGGCAAGATGCCACTGACCACGCACGCGTCGATGAAGTAGAGTGCATGATATCGGACCTGCTTGGGCCTGTCCTCGTATAGTGGTGGCCGCCTTTTAATCAGCATCATCGGCTTAGTTCATTTGTTCTCTCGGTTTAGCTTGACAGATCGATTTCTGCTGGCCTTATCGCTGCTTCTTGAAAGGTGAGTTTGTTCTCGAAAGTTATAGAAGTGTAGAGTAATGGATAGTAAGAAGAATACTCCGATAAGAGACGTTAGCCAGCGCACGCTGGTCTTCTCTAAGCAGGGCTCACCATACCAGTGAGCTTGAGTCACTAAATAATTGATAGACGTACATGAAGAAGCAGAGTGGGTATCTAAAATGAAAGTCAACGCCCTAGCCTCCAAAACCAGTGATCCCAATGCGCCTCTTTTACTCTATACCTGAGAATAGATGAAAATCATCTAGGCACCATAAGCTGGTGGTGGCAAGTCCTCTCCCTCATTACGATCCCAGAAGCCACTCTTCGCAGCCTTCTGGTCCTGAACTTTGCGAGCAATCTCACTCGCCATTCTCGTCATCCATGCTTGCCCCAAGGTCCCCTCTGAGCTTTCAATGAATGGGGATGGGGACAGTTGTCGGTTGGGAGCCTGCAATTTTGAAGGACTGGTATGCTCTCGTCTTTCCTCGAAAGGATACTGTAAAGTAGGATACTGTAAAGTTTGGGAGTGCCGGAGGGTAGGCCGCTTCGCTTCCTCAGGCTTAGATCCGTCGTGAGACGCTTCCATAAAGGTGCCATGCCCCGATGCCCTGGGTGTAATATCCCTAGACTCGTCTTGGTGCGGGAGACGAGGCGTAAGCCGCCGTGTTCGCCTAAGAGTGCCGTCACCTTGTTCCTTCTGCTCGCGTGATTGATCTGGTGTACTCGGCGGAGTGATCAGCTCATCTTCACGGCGCTCCGGCGTTTGGGGCCTGCCGCCAAATACTGATGGTGCAGAGGACATTGTGCCGGACGCTGTACTACTCTCGCCACTAACACTATCGAGGTCATCGCCATCGGCTGTTTTCTTCCTTAGATTAACTACCCTGTTCTTACGCTTCCGTCCCCCATGTGACTTCCCGTGTTTGGACGACGCATGACTCAGTCCGGAAGTAGCAGATCCGAAACTCATGAGTGTAGGTCGAGTTGAATTATTAGCGGCATCAGGAGCGTCCGAAAAGACGTAGGTAGTGCTAAAATTCCCTGTGTAAGAATGAGAGCGCGTCATGGCAGGCGTTGCAGGCGTCGCTTTGCCACTGCTTCCAAGCATTTCCCCTCGCTCTGTTGGGCCAGCCCAGGCCCTAAACACGACGTCCCGTATACCTGGTGTGAAGAGAGATAACGTTCGGTGAGAATCGGTCAATGCTCCTAGACGAAGCAGATTCTTCTGCGAAAACAGAGCATGCATTTCTGAACCGGAGTCAAGCGACAGAGCAGCGATTTGCGAAGCATCTAATATGTTGCCGGATACATCTACAGGGTCCTGTGGCGGGCTCGCCAGCGGATCCACCGGCTTCTCTTCTGTAGTAGGATCTTGTAACTTGTGTGCAAGCTCCTGACCCTCTTTTTCTCGGTAGTCGGGCAACCATAGACGCTGAGACAAGCGGTGAATAATAACCGGTACTTCGTCCATCAATAATGTCCGCAGCTGACCCTCGATTTCTTTCTGCAAGTATTCCCTTACAAACGGAATCGCATCGAAAGTAGAAGACACTTTAAGAGATTCCAAAGGATCGTTTCGGAACACTAGCGTAAGACCTTTCTGTTTCGAGAAGACGAGTATTATAAACGCTGATAGTTTGATCTCTGACAGGGTGATTTGGATAGGTATTGTTAAACCCGAAGATGCGGCGAGGGGTTGTGGAGAGGCGAATGAAGGCTTTGTTGATAAATAGGTGTTGAGAGGGTTTGCCTATTGTGGATCTTAGCTCTAGAGTCCAAAGTCTGCCAGTCCTCTCAATGTATACCTGAACCCTGGTCTTGAGTGTGAGGAAGGCGTCCCCAGTATAACACATTTTGAAGATTCCCCGGAAGCGATCTTCAGCCAAATCTCCAATCTCGAGGATCTCAAGATCCGGTGGGACGGAGCCAAGATTGAGCTCATTGACCAGGATGTCATCGACAATGATGGGAGGTTTGGGGGATTTGTTCAGGGCCGCCGTTAAGAGCTCCTGCGCTCGCGTATAGAACGAGGCATCGGCGGTCAGAGGAGACCAGTTGAAATTGAATGCCATATTCGCTATATATTGAAGCAGTAACAACTTCTTAGAGAGCGAGAGCCATGGTTGTGTTGTGAAGAGTGAATTAGGTGCGTCTCGCGCTCATAGTTTGGCGCGTGACGAAGGTCTAGGCAATAGGAAGGACGTCTTGATTTGTAGTACAATCAGCCGTATCACAGAATATTGCAGCATCTGCTACTAGTCTTTCTGTAATCCAGGCTTTTGGAGAAAGAGTAGCGTAGGTTAGAAGTCCGTCTAGTAACGAAAACATTCCGATCCTTGGCGTCCATATCGCTGAAGGTTCTCTGAATTTGGCCGGCCCGCCGTCAATTGCTACGGGGACTTCGCCCCTAAAGAAGGCCCCTAAAAGCCACATTGGGTGTCCCTAGCGCTACCTCTAGCAAATGATTCTTGGGCTAGCTCTGGGGGCATAATGCCACTCTACACCGTGTATATCTGACTTCGGCAGAGTACAAGCGCTCTAAGCTTACAGCATGCTCCAAACTCGCTTTGGCCTTGGTATCTACAACCTTGGGTATCTCGGCCTGCGGTGCCGATCACTTCAAAACCCTATGAGGACAATCATGAGAGGAGAGCGTTAGAAGCTCTGGGAAGGTATGGTAGTCTTGTTGGACTTCAGTGATCCGAGTTTCCTCCCCGCTCAGCAAGAGAGCACTCCAATTCAGGGAGGGTCAATCTACAAAATCTTGCCTTCGAAGGTGATGAAACACGACACAACAGGCTCTGATTTTGTAAAATCCATGTACGTATCAATTTTGGAGGTATTGCGCCGCAAAGAATAGAATCTCGCCTTGCTCGAGGTATTGTAGGTACAGCGTGACCAATTGTAGGAGACCCTGGCTGCGACTCCGTCCAACTACTATTGTGTCCGATTCTGCTCCGAAGCATCTTGCTCTGTGAAGTGCGCGCGCTCTAGATCAACCGTAAAACGCGCAAAAGCATCCCTATTTCTGCATCATAAGCTGTACAAATTCGTTGTCTAGCTGCGATTAGCATGAAGAACCTCGAGTCATGGATCAGAATAACATACAATCAATTCTTCCATCTCCATCCTGATCAGCTTCCCGAATCATCTCGTCAACCTCGTCGTCTGTCAATTTTTCGCCGATGGATGTCATAACGTGGCGCAACTCGGCAGCAGAAATGAATCCGTTGTTATCCCGATCAAACACTTTAAAGGCTTCTCGGATCTCTTCTTCTGAGTCGGTATCCTTCATCTTGCGTGCCATCATCGTCAGGAATTCTGGGTGGAGCAAGACGGTCAGTATAGAGGATAGAGCCAGTCTCTTCGTAATATATCACGTACCCGGAAAATCAATTGTTCCGTTATTGTCTGAGTCCACCTCATTGATCATGTCTTGTAGCTCAGACTCGCTGGGATTTTGACCCAGGGATCGCATGACGGTGCCCAGTTCCTTGGTAGTGATTTCGCCTATATGGGCTCGCCGTCAGCCCTTGTGGGTTTCAAAAGCTTGTGATATATTGATAGAGTTTGAGAACACCTGTAAGAAGGCAGCAGCGCCTGACTCACCATCACCATCTTTGTCCTACGAAAGCCACGACAATCAGCCTGATGTTGTCAACAAGGGAGGAAGATACTTACAAATAGAGAGAACGCTTCCTTAAACTCGGACACTTGTTCTTCCGTGAGTGAGTCCGCCTAAAGCGCTCAAACTGTCAGCTTTGCTCTTATCTGGGCATCTAACCAGTATCTCCTAACGCGGGGTCTGAAAGGGGAAGTAAAACGAGCGTACCATGTTGTCTGCAATACTCACGCTAGGTAGGGTATGCTATCAGGGTATATCGAGATTTGGCAACTGGTAGGAGAACCGGAGAGCTTTCCTGTACAGCGTATTCTAGGGAGGGTTATAGGTAACCGTGGAGTCTGATGTGGTTTGGGGCTGGAGAAGTCGGGATCCTCACAAGGCTGGGCAAGCCTTATAGGGCGTTCGGGATATTCCGCTGTTTTCGACTGCCTAGCAAGTCTGACTACTTCTCCTGAGGCTGAGACCACTACAATGAAGATGGAATTACAACCTTAGAAGTAACGAGCTGGGAAAGGACCGCTAAAACAATCAGCACTATTTGCGACGGTTCTGCCGGCAAATATGTGGAGGGATCGCACTAACTTGTGAGCTCCGAGCGTTGCGAGCCCCTAGCATTAATTGAATTACGTCTGCTTCATTGACTTGAGCTCCAGCTGATCCTGGCTTTTACAGGTACATCTCGTATCGCCAATCATATGCACATCATCCGTCCAAGAAGCGAAAGGTTGCCGGCCTTTCAAGTAATGGCTTCTCTACGTCCGGCTTTGAATCCGAAGAACGCCGCGGTCTTATGTCCGCAGGAGCTTTCGAAGAAGATGGAGACGCTGTCATCGAGATGGACTTGCTGCCACCGAGATGGGTTGACATACAGGACGAGGTCACCGACCTTCTCGGGACGATAGCAAAGAAGTCTGCGGACTTGGAAAAGCTCCATGCGAAGCATGTACTACCAGGCTTTGATGATGAGGATGTGAAAAAGCAGGAAGAGATTGCTATAGAACGACTGACTCAGGAAATCACGCACGGCTTTCACGACTGCCAAAGAGCCATCCAGAGGATAGAAATGATGGTCAGAGATGCCAGGCACCAGGGTGAAGTGAGCAAAGCCGATGAAACGATGGCACGAAATATACAGATATCTTTGGCTAGCCGAGTGCAAGAAGTCAGTGCTGGGTTTAGAAAGAAACAGAGCAATTATTTGAAAAGTAGGGATGATGCGAAAGCCTCGCTTGGTTCCATTGCAGCTAACCATAGAAGTAGAACTCCGTACACTCGGCGGACTTACTATGCCAATTGAACGCTCCTCAACCCCTTTACAGAACCCGTACACCGATCCTTCCATGATGGAATCAGAGAGCGATAAATCATTAGGGCAATCGACTCTGCAGCAGACCTCCCTCAAACGTCTAAACACAAATGATGCTGCAATTGCCCAACGAGAACGGGAGATTAATGATATTGCCCAGGGCATCATTGAGCTTGCCGATATTTTCAAAGAATTGCAAGGTATGGTTATTGACCAGGGGACCATGCTTGATCGGATAGACTACAATATAGAGAACATGGCTGTCAACGTCAAGGCGGCCGATAAGGAACTCAATGTGGTACGTTCTTTCGGAACAATATCCATCTTTGTTTGCAGAATTAACAGACTCTTCGCAGGCAACGGGCTATCAGCGTACATATACGAAGCGAAAAATTTTGTTCCTACTCTTCCTTCTCGTCATTGGGATGTTTATCCTCTTGCTTGTAAAACCAAAGCGGTCGAGGGCCCCTATCACCTCTTCGCCTTCTGAAGGGGGTGGACCTATCGGTGGACTGGGAGTTGCAAGGCCTGAGTCAGATGTCGCAGCAGTAGGACCAGACGTCGTGCAGCCCAATGGAGGTATTCCAATTGAAGGTTTACCTCCTTAGCCGGGATCAACATGTCGCTATTCTCGCTTTCTTAGCCCTATTAAAGATACCCATTTGCCGTAACCTGGAGTCTTTCAAAACACATCATGACTCTCCAGCCAGATTATTGTGCTCCTTGTAGCCTTGGCGGTGGCGATCTCACTGTTGTGTTACGAGACTTAACACAAATTCACTGTGTTGGTTCATTACAGAAGAGTGACACCACAGATCCGGCTCCGGAAACCATCACAGTGTATTCCGCGTTATCGTCCACTGCCGCTATAATCACTCTCTAATTCTCACACTGCAACGAAACCGAACGTAAGACGAGAGACTCGGTGGCAGTGAGCATTATGGAACAAAGTAAGCCACCGAATAGCATTAGCAAATACGACGATAACGCCAAATATTGGGAAGATAAAATGAGTCGAATGCATGGAGATCTTCTACGAACATTCGCACCACACTTCCTGGCTGGCTTGGCGGACTATCAAGTACAAGCCCATGAGGACGCCCAGCGAGAAAGTTATACACTTGTTGAAACCTCAGGAGGTAAGTCCCCTTCGTTTCGAATCAGCGCTTGGAATTTGTTGATTTATATTTCCTTGAAACGCCGCTTCTTACGGATTCAAGCGTCTCCAATCTCCCATGTACAAATGCTATTCGCGGCTCGAGACCGGAGACAAGAGAGTCCATGAGCGGTGTGTTGCCTAAAACTCTCTTCCATCGAATGAGGTGAACACAGTGATTGATCTTATTGCATATACAGTCGCGGACAGTATAACGATCGAGCGTAACGGGAACCATTTCGAATCTGGAAATGAGATAACCCAAAGGCTACATGAGAAGGATACACAAATCCAGGAGCTGAGAAACTTGAATGAGAAGCTCAGAAGCTTGAATGAGCATCTAAAAGACGAGCTGAATGCTGCGGACATGCGTATCGACGAGATGGAGGAATTGATTGTGAAACTCAAAGATGATCTGATTCTTGGGACAAAGACAGCGCACAGATAAATTCATAAAGCTTGCAAACGTTGATCAAATCTCAGCATTTACAATCCTAATCCACATCAGCAACCTCAATTTCCTCTCCTTCAACTCCCCCCGGCTCCCCAACCTCCTCAACCTGCTTCCCTTCCCTCCCCTCCCTCTCCAACTCCTCTAACCTCGCCTTCCCCTCCTCAGTCGTAGGATCAATAACCCCCTGCTCTAAACTCAACATGCCTGCCTCTCCCAGCTGCTCCACCACTTCCTCAGCTTCGCTAACACTCATCTTCCCCAGTACCTCATTCACTCTATCCAAACTGCCACTCTCTAGCGCTCTCTGCAGGCCTGGCGGGAAGCGTTCAAAGATGATACGGGCTTTTTGCTCTATATCGTCTTTGCTGTCTGGTTGGGGAACGTTGATGTGGATTTCTGTACCGGGCTCAACGGCATGTAATTGGATTTGTTCGACCTCTTGTTCTTGTTTGTTAGCGGCGCGCTCTTTGGCGAGTTCAGCGGTGCGTGTCTTGATGCGGGCGTAGGTGGAGTTGACGTCGTCGAGGAAGACTTTTTGTGCGTTATGATTTGGAGTTGTGATACTATCGTTAGTTAGTATCGTGCTTCGGAAGGAGGAAATCTGAAGACCTACCGCTTGAAGAAGAGGCCGACACCATCTTTACCCAGCGAGCGGCAATACTGTAGGAGCAGAGCTTGGTGGACACATTGTTTGGCATATGTTCCTTTGCCGTCCATCTGGGCGTTGAATGCTTCCATAAGTAAACCGTCCGTCTCTCGCTCAGCCACAACCTCATGATGTTCCGATATGAAATTCAGGCATGCTCTATAATCCCCTATTTTGATCTTAGCGAATTCCCTCCCAAGCTCCGTAGGCTCGATGTCAGGATCGTCGTCTTGCTCCGGCATAGGCTCGTCCACATCAGCATCTGCCCCAGAAGTCTGTCCACCACTGTCACCGCGCCTCAAAGGATCTTTCTTGAGTGTACCAGGATTGAGCACCTCGACTGTCTTTGTAGGCTCCTTGGCTTTGGGTTTGGGCTTTTCCTTCTCTTTCGATACCGAAGACACATTGAAGCCTTCATGTACGCTCTCACTTGTGATTTTTCTGCTCTCTTCTTTCTCCAGCTTTTCCAGTTCGGCTAACAAGTCTCTCTGTAAGTTCTGAATTTTGTTCTTATGTCCCTCGACACCCTTAGCGTAGCTGGCATACCAGTCCTTCGGATCTGATCCAACCTCTTTCTTGACTTGGTCTACCAGCCCCGCTACCATCTGCGAATAGAGTGGTTGCTCTTCTTTGTAGTGTACGTTTGGCGGAGGATCTGGAGTCTTGTCTTTGCCAGGATCTCCCGTAGACTCCATCAGCGCCTGCATCATGAATTCATCTGGGTTCGACCCCGCAACCTGGTCTGCATGCTTGTGTAGCGATTCGAGCAGCTTGTCAACACGTTCCAGCATGCCATCGTTGACTATACGCTCGTACTTGAGTGTGGCTATTCTATTCTTTCTCTCGTATCTTTGTTGGTGTATCTGGTTCTGCTTCGCTCGTATGAAGGAGCGCTTGTCGACATTGGGGTGGACTTCGATATCTGAGTCGTCTGAGAGCTCGAGTGCATCCCACTTGCTGTAATTGACCACCATCTTATGGATTCGTAGAATGTTATGTAAAGTTTGGTGACGAGAAATAAAGGGATGGCTGGTGCTTGGAGGAGATATCAATGTTCAGAATCTTGAGGTTCTAGGCTCGACTCTACGTCAGAAGTTTCGAGAAGACTTTTATCAACCCAAAGTGCTCGACACAGTTTCTATGCCAGTAGAGGTTATATTGTAGCATATGAATTCTCATGTTTTACAGGCTTTCCTGGAGACTATTATGCGACCCCCCAAGACCAAGCTCTGCAGATGCTCAGGTATTTACATATCCCCCAAACGCCTCTGCTAGTAGTCTACCAACTTGTAGCACGCTCGAGCGTCGCCTGTGCAATTAACGCTCCAACATTGTAATTCAATATCCGGTAGCCCCAGGTGCCTTTTCGTCCTTTCTTAGATCAAGCAGCATTTCCCTAAATTTCTCCTTGCCGGTCCCGCTCGCTCCGCCTTTTGCACCCTTCCCACTCAAATCCACCAATCTAGCTATTCGCTCCCAGCTTGTGCCTCCCGCCGAAGTATCTTCTCGATTCGCTAAGAATTCCTCAGCTTCTTTCCGGGTTTTAGCCACTTGCTTCTCGGTCTTTTGGCTATAGTTCTCGTAGAAGTCATCAATATTACGGCGAGCAGCGGCTATAGTCTCGTCTTTCTTCGCGGCGGAGATCTTCTCGCGTTCTGCTAGGGCCAGGTCTCGGCGTTCTCGCCATTGGCTACCAAAGTTTCTGTAAGCCCGAGTCATCGCAGGTGAGACTGAGGGCAAGACTTACCGAATTGGCTCCGACTCTTCTTCTGGAGCTGTGTAACTGCTGTATGGTGGCTGGAAAGGAGCACCCGTACCGGTGATCGTGCCGCCAGGTCCCACTTGCTATATGTCCCATAAGCATTCTCATCTTCGCAAAGCCCATTGGTTGCTTGACAAAGGACTTGCCTGGTTCTGGGTATCAACGGCAGGAAATGAGCTTTCGAATTCTGTTATCTCTTCTCCTTTAGCTTGCCCTCCCCCGTAATCGCCTCCACCTCCTAGCAGATCGTCCTCCCCGTCTTGTACAGTAGCAGCATTGTCATCAGCTGAGGCAAATAGGGCAGCATCGTCGCCAAGTGCGGCACGTTCACGTGTCAGGAAGTCATCGCCTGTGCCAGACTCGTCGATTTGTGTGCTTGTGGGTTCAGCTTGACCTAGGCAACAATGTTAACACCAACGGGATTGAAGGTGTGGAATTGGTTGGCTTGCCTGCTGAGAAGTCCTCCAACGAGGGAAATCTGTCTGCCATTGTTCTCTACCAACCAAAACTAGGATATCTTAAATTGCCATAAGTAGAGCTTTCAGCAGTGTGGATGGTTGTTGCTCGTGAAATGAAAGTAAAGAGCTGCTCCTCCAGCAAAGCAATTGTCGAATCCCTACGGTTGTGTCCGTATTTTCTTAAGGTAAGGACCCGCCTACTTCTGCATATTTCCGCCTTCCCTCTCCGATCGCCTTGAACACGACAACAATACTCGCAGAGTAGATGCAGTGAGCTCGTAGAGCAGTAGACATGGCGTATACAGATGATGCAGTCAAAGCGAAGCTATCAGCGTTGAATGAAACGCAGGAGAGCATAGTCACAGTAGCGCAATGGGTAATGTTCCATAGGTACAGCCACGCCTGTTTACTATCATCTTGTTACATCCCTTCTAATGCTGGTATGATAGGAGACATGCAGAACGGACTGGCACACTATGGCTACAACGCCTCAAGGACTCTGGCTCTAACAAGCGGCTCAACTTGATCTACCTTGCCAATGAAGTCGCCCAGCAATCAAAAGCTCGAAAGAAGGATGAATTCCTTATCGCTTTCTCGCCCATCATTACCGAAGCGACCGCCATAGCATATAAAGGAGCTACAGATGAGGTCAAAAACAAACTTCGGCGTGTTGTCGAGGTATGGAGACAGCGACTCATCTTTGAACCCAACATACAAGAAGCTATAGAAGCCCGCATAGATGGTATGCGATATCCTCCATAAGCTTTTTCACCTATTGACACGAGCCTCAGAGCTTGATAAATCACGTTCTTCGAACAAGAAACCCCTTCTCGGCGGCTCCCTCTTCGGTAGCTCCTCCGGGCCTTCAGCACCACCAGAGATCCAACCTCTCGTCTCCCTCCAGATAGCAGTATCCAAGGCAGCAGCTACAACGACCAGCGCCGTCCCCACTGCCGAAACCGAATATGAGAAGCTCAATGATCCCAGCAAACCCACCCCCACCCCACCCGTGCACGCTGCCCGCCTCAGCGCCCTCGTCAAAAGCCTCGCCAGCGCCGAAAGCGCCGTCTCCGAGAGCATCAAAGCGCGGCGCAACCTGATCGAAGGCTTAGAAAAGATCATCGAAACCAACCGTGCTGCTCTCGCGACGGAAGAAGCTCAAAAAGACGTTCTCGCCGCACGCAAAATATCCACCGAAGCAAAGAAGCGTGACGTGGAAGACGGGATCATGCGTGGCCTCTCTGCAGAATCAACCCCCATCGCCGCGCACGGGAGTCCCATTTCTGGCTCCAAGACCAACGGTAACGCCGTCTCGCCTATCGACAATGCATCCGTAGAACCAGAGCGTCCACACGTCGAAGAACTCACGCCTCCACCGCCCGAGTCCCGAACAGAAGAAGAAACTGCCTCTCTCGCCCCTACCACCACCACTAACACTCTCAACCAAAACGCTACCCCCTTCTCCAGCAGTGATCCCCGTCTAGCCCCTCCTCCACCTTCCACCGCCCCCCACCCCACAACAGCAGGAGCAGATCTCCTATCCAGTCTCTCCATGCCGCAACAGACTCGACCGTACGCCGGGGGTTTAGAGCATAATATTCCGCAACAGAAGAAGCGGAAGTTGGGATCGGATGATTATCCGGATTTTGGGGCGGGGGAGGATGCAATGGCGGATTTGGATGAGGATGTGGCGGAGTTGTTGAGGGCGGAGAGTCGGGGGGTTTAGGCGGGTCAGTGGATGGGTGGGTGGGTGGGTGAGGCTACTGTATGGATGGCAAGGCAAGACATAGAGGAAGGAGAGATCACAGGGTTCTTTTCCTTGCTTTTTTTTTTCTTTTGCAAAGTTTCGGTACGGGGAGGTATCTTACTTCTAGCTCTTCAAACGGTGGAGAGTGGTCATAGCGGTGACTTGCTCTAAGTTCCATGGTACGGCGGGCAGCTGCTTTTTCACACCACATGGGGAATGGCGATATTGCAGCTCAGGGATTTTCGGTTGGCAGGGCTGGCTATGTATCTTATGTGAGACCACTGACTCGCATCATAAAGCAAATTAAAAAGCAATTGAAATTCATTTCATAAAACATCAAAACAAATGATACATCCCTCTCATTCCACCACCACCTGCACCCCTCCCAATCCCATCCCATCCATCGCATCTCATACATACATACATATCTAACCCTGCACCTCCTTCCCCACCGGTCCCACCCCATCATCACCATGCTTCTCCGGCAAATGACTCTCCGGACTCGGTCTAAAAACCCGTCCCCACCTCCCATGCGCCAAATCACTCACATTCTCCATAACACCCTTCAAATTCTGTCTCACCAACTCACTAGTCGGCTGACTAAACAAAATATCAATCTCTTCCAACGTCTTATTCTTAGTTTCCGGCATGAACAACAACTGATAGAACCAACCCAGGACGGCGATGCCGCCATAGAAGCCGAGTGTGAGGCCAATGCGCGACATGGCTGCTTCCATGTCGGCGAAGAAGTAGGTGACGAGCCAGGAGCAGAAGAAGAGGGTCACGTCTGAGGTTTCCATGCCGTAGCTGCGGAGGTAGGTGGGGTAGACTTCTGCCGGGAGGACCCAGGTGAGGCAGGCATAGGAGCCGAAGAAGCCTTCGTAGATGACGAGCCCGGTGATATAGCAGCCCTCAGCGCCATGGACGTTGGTTTTGGCGTTGATGAGGTAGCTGCAGCCGATGATGAGCAAGCCAATGAAGAAGCCGGGGAGCATGGCGCAGGCCCAGAAACGGCGTCCGAAGCGCTCCATCATGAAGATAGCTGGCACAGTTCCAAGTAAGAGTGAGCCACCACCAACTAGAGACATAAACACGGATTGTTTGGAGTCAAACCCGACTTGATTCATGAGAGTCGCCATATAGTACATAATTGCATTAATACCTGTTGCAGAATATCAGCCCAAATAGCACTGCCAGCATCGGCGGCGTCGCCTTTTTAGTGCAACAATACCGGTAAATTGTCCTAAGAAGACCATAATGTTGGCGTAGATGATCGATCGTCTCGCTCTTGGGACGGTAATGAAGTCGAGCCAGGCGAAGGAGCCGGAGCGGGAGTTTTTGTTCTGAAGTTCATCGAGGACGGCGTGCTTCATGACGAAGAACTCTTCTCTGTTTTCGGGGAGCTCGGTGCCGCGGATACGTTTCCAGACGTTAAAGGATTCTAGAGTGCGGCCCTTGTGCATGAGGTAGCGAGGAGATTCAGGCATGAAGAACATGCCGACGAGCATGATGGTGGAGAAGACGAGGGAGGAACCGAGCATATAGCGCCAGCTGCCGCTCTAGACAGTATATGTCAGCATCATGTTCTCTGGAAAGCGGAAGAAGTGACTTACCTTGACGTTAACGAAGATGGCAGCCACGACATAGCCAAATACTTCGCCCAGCGCGATGTTGAATTGGTACAGAGATACCAAGTTCCCACGATATTTTCGAGCCACGGATTCGCTGACGTAGACGGGCACAGTTCCCCCTTCCAATCCGACACCTAAGCCCAGGATCACACGAGCCGAGACGATCATGCCGAAATTGATAGCACCAGCCTCCAAGGCCGCTCCAAGCGTGTACAAGAAGAGGGAGATGATAATAGCCATTCGACGCCCCACAGCCTCGTTAGTTGGTCCCAGCAGAAGCGCACCTCCGACAGCTCCAAGTGGAACTCCTGATGCAACCAGAGAGACCTGGGAGGTGTTGAGGCCCAAGCTACTTGGCATATAAAGATTGGCACCGCTGATCAGAGACTGATCGATTCCGGAGAGCAAACCACCCATGGATGCAAAACCGACCAACAGCCAGGTAAAGTGGGCAGGATTTTTGAAATTGATGACGGGGCTGAAGAAGCCTGTCTTGACAGGATTCTCCCTCAATTCAATATCCAGTAGCTCTATCTCTTCGTCGATTTCCACACCACCTTCTTTGGCGATCCTCATGGCGTCCCACTCGCTCATTCTGCGGGCTCCGCCAGTAGAATACTGGCGACCATTGTCCGTAGCTATTGACAATTGGCGACCGGTTAGGGAGTTGCCCCGCTGGGTCTGGGGTTCGACATGCTCAACCTGGAGCTTGCCGTCGACGTAGCGACCCATTGTATCACTGGTAGGAGAATGATCCTTATCGTCCATGTTGGCGGTGGTTGAGAAGCTCTCTTCGTCGATAAGTGATCAACTTTCTTCCTCGAAGTGCGTCTGAATATGCCCGGTCCCGGTGGAAGCGGACGAGGACCCTTATATGTGCAATGAAGGGACTTGGGGAGAAGGAGGCGCGTGACAGCAAGAGAAAGCGTGACGTCCATGGCTGTTGGGTATGCAGCGCCTATCACTTCAATGGTTCCAATTCTGCGTCTTCCTGCATAGGCTATCGGTCAGAAACTCGGCCGTTTTCCGTACGATTTTCTCAACGTAAATCCTCGTCATAAGCCTGCATTGCGGGGTAGTGGGGCCCCCAAGCCAGCACTACTGACTCGTGGATTACCCCGAACACCCATTGGTGCCGTCACTTGTCACTTCATGGGTATAAACACCAATGAAGGTTGGGGAAGGCTTGAGGCTAAGCTGTGATTGTCGGTGCTTGTTTCAAGCGCTATGGAAAGTTCCCCAGACGTGGCGCAAACAGTTTGAAACCCTTGAGGGGTTTAAGGCTGCTTGCTAACAGTTCTTGATTGACGCTATGTTGTAATTGGAGGAGTGCAGGCGGCACAGAGAGATTAGATAGTACTATCAGGGTTAGCACACAGAGAAAAAGCATGCTGATAGCTAGGTTCTCGCTGTCAGTCAAGTCTGGGCAGGCCAGCCTGTCTCCATCCGATTGATCCAGTCGGACAGACTCTCGGCCTTTATATTCCGTACCAAGCACTAATACAGCACTATCGCCAGCGCGATGACAATGCAATAGCTAGGATGGGATATCAGCTGAATCCAGACTTTCTCAACAAATACTTGAAGCAATACAAACCAGAAAATAAGGCCGAGCTAAACTTCTGAATGCTGCCGCTCCAATCTTCGCGATTGTACATATCAGCTGCGGCCCGATTATCTAGACGACGTTCAGAAGTAAGCCTCATTCACGAAGAGTTCTAGATCGTGCGTCCGTTCCCAACGCAGCTGTTAAGCTATCCTTCGCCGCACCTGCGACATTTGGCATGCCAACGCTAATGATCAGGCTGACTACTAGCCCGTAGAATCTGATCATTGTGTCTCCAGCAACGGGTACAGCTGCTCGATGCGTCTAAGTGCTTGACTATACCATCGCACGGGCCGGCAATCATTGGCAAACAGCATGGGACATGAAGCACGAGGCGAATGTTGGGTATTACGTCTCAAAGATAGCCAGTCAGGAGAGGTCGATGGTTGACCAGCTGGAAAACACCGGTCAGGAAGGCTTGACTCCAGCTTGAATTCAGACGTAAAAGAAGCCTTAGCCGAACACGGAAACAATGAAAGGCTGACGCCACTATCAAAGTTATACCTGGTTGATCAGCGCGTATTTCTTGAGCAGCAACTGTTTGGCCTACGCGCTAGCCATTATGAAAGCCACCAGCAAGATCTTGATGCCTAATACCGCATCACCAATCTGGAACGGCTTAAGCTTTTCGCATCTCGACTCTCCTTTGAATTCTCTCGACGGCCACTATGCGTTCTTCTGGAGACAAAAATAGGTAGTCACTGCGGAATTGGGAACCGCAGAACAGAAGACACCAAAGATGACTGTAAGTGAACCTGCTAAAAAATACGTATACTGCCGGATGCCAGTGATCCTCTTGTGATTGGGGCAGACCCATAATTCGAAGCAGCACCGCTGATGGTCCAGCCTCCATTGAAAGAATTCCATGAGCTTTGACCTGGTGCTTGCTCTTTCTGCGTTTAATAGCCGCTCACAGTGTGCATGAACGCAGGGAGGATGAGATTGTTTAGAAAGCCGAGCAAGAACCGCTGAGCGAAGAGACCACGCTAAGAAGATACAGCGGCCGTGAGCATAGCCATCATTACCGATATGATGTCCATTGTGTTAGGAACTTTTCCAGCCTGATTCGCTGGAGTATGAAGGTCATTGGGTGATGGCCAGCAAGCATGTTGAAGTAGAAGGATGAAGTCGCCCAGCTCAGTCGTGTTGTAACGGTAGCAGCTGAACTCGTCACAGTGTCTACGACGTTGAGAGAAAGATCATCTGCCAAGTCGAGAATGATAGCACTGCTTAGGACCGTTTTGTCATAATAAACGAAGCCATAGCCCATCCAGATCCACGGTATCAGGGTTATCTTAAGCTTCCATGACTCGATGCTTTGCGCCGCTGTCGAAGTTCTGCGGATAATCCGGAACAATGGCAGCCGCAAGACCTTTATCGAAAGATTTGGCACTTATATAGTCATCTGGACTGGAGAGAATACCCTTTTTCCGCGTAGTTGTGTCAGTAGACGTCTCTGGCGGGACGGCAGATTTGTTAAGTTGGCATTCCTCAATTTTATTTGTCACATCAAATCGTTCTGCTAGCTTTCAATAATTGACAGGCATATCCATCGTGGCCCACAATTTCGTAATGGTTTGGTGTTGGCGTTCAAGCCTGGACTTCAGTTCTGTGCTGCGGTACATACTTTTATGTGAAGAACGTTGTGATGTAATCGGTGGATGCTGGTAGAGTAATTTCGACTGTCAACCCGGATCTCGATGAGGTTATATGTGGACATTGCCATTGTTCATCATGTGGAGACGATTCAACAACGAGAGCCGAATTAACGCTAAAAACAACGTGAAGGACCAAATACCCGAAGTCACAACCATTGAGTCTCCATTTGAGGTATCTCCCAACTGAAAATTGCGGAAGAGTGAGTCAAGCATCAAGTACCGATGCTTTAAGGTCTCGGAGGGGACCCAAGACAAGCAATAGCCATCGTAAGTGAAGAGACTACCGCTTGCGTGCTGGGCTCTATGGTCTCCATCCAGATTCTGTGAAGTCGATAGGCAGGTGCATGTAGCCTGACTATCCTCTAATGCCGTGATAGGTGATTTCAATGGGTCCTAGCCAACACGAGATGTACAGATATGCACGGCTGAGGAGCCAGAGACTGCTTGGTACAACGACATTCGCAACTGCATGAGTGAAAATCTCCCATTCGGGCCCATGTGCCGCCGTAGAGTATATAAAGTAGTAAGAGCCGCATTATCAGCTTGATGGTTGCGTGGCCGGGAAGGAGGATCATCATTGCGAAAGCTTAACCCTAACCCTAAGCCACCTCAAACCCAAACAACTTACACTCTATCTACCTAGCCAGAATCACATCACAGGCTAATCTACAACCTGACTACCGCAACAGATCGCAAGTGGGCCCCAAATCCTTCGCCACCATCGCCTCAGAATTCGACGGCGGATCGCACATGGACGGTATCACATCCGATAGCGCACTCGCCCGTTAGGGTCTCAATGGAAAGTGTGAACGTATCTCCGAGAAAAGTTTAGTACATAAATCCACCACACAGGCCTCGGTTTCTGCCTGATAGAAAACAATACTATAAATAATACATATACAGCTAAAGTAATTGAAGCTCTCGATTTGACTTAGGGGCATAAAAGTTTGATTGATCTCGACACTGCGGATGATGCGCCGATGATTTCCAAGAATTGCTTTTGATAGACCCTTGATTTTGAAAAGAATTTGCAGGATATAAATGGTTAGAATTTGTCCTCGAGTTTTTGATTGGCTTCATCTGAAGAATAGTCAAGTCCTTTCTCGCTACGGCTCCTATATTACTTTACAGCTCTTCCCATGACTCTATTCCTATCCATTGTTGCACGTAAACGTCGAAGATTGGTCGTAATCCTGTATTGTTAGCAGAGTTAAGCAGAGAGCCTTCATCCAGGACAGCATCTGTACATCATGTCATAAAAGATCAGGCAACAAAACCCGCTAACTGTCACCGTAAGAATCAGTTGGTATGGTAGTCGGCGGGCAGTATGCTCATTTATTTCAATGTTAAGTCACAGCCACAGACACCCATCCGGGAGTAAAGCAATGATTCATTGGTGAACCGACATTTCCGAACTATTATATACAGCAGCTCGAATATTGTGCCAACTAGACGAGACTTTAAGGGGAATATTGCCAAGACCGCAATGAAAGGAAGAAAAAACACAGCTCTATGTACGAGTGCAAGACCGACCTATCCCATGACATAGCGAGAGGCTGCCGCCAACATGCGGAATATTGAAGTGGAAACAGGAAGGGTCTCATGCCGTCGTACCATTCGTCTCCCCCCATCTCGATCACTCTTCTTCGTTTCCGTTCCCCCACTCACTCCGACCTTCTCACGGCACACGGGCATTCCATTCAATCTCTCATATCCCTCACAACTCATCTTTCACCGTGTCCGTAGCTTTTGCAGCCATGCTGCTCACGCTGCTGAGAACTCCCTCTGCGGCCTCTTGGGCATCAGATCCGAATTCAGCTAGTCTAGCTTTTGCGCTCTCTACAGCAGCCAAGAGTCTGCTCTGTGCACTCTCCATTGCACCTTTCTCTGGCCCATAGACCGCTTCCTTTATCTTCGATTGAGCAGCGTTCATAGCCGAGCTTGCAGCAGCAGCATTCTCTGCTACGGCAGATGATACCGAAGCGTAGACATCGGAAGCCACGCTGGTCGCGCTAGCAGTGGCACCAGTAGCTGTGGTACCGTAGATAGCAGCAGATATGGCGTCTTGTGCTGAGGAAGCCACGGCACTGAGGCTAGCTTGTGCCGCATCGACATAACTTGGTTGTGTACCATATACAGCTTCGCTGACACGAGAGGAGGCGGATGACGCTGCACTGGATGCGGCAGATGTGGCTTTCTCATATGTTCCTTTGCTGGACCCGTAGTACTGGCTACTGGCAGCCTCTACGGCAGCATTCACTTGTTCGTTTGCTGAGGCGAAGATAGCTTCCAGGGTAGCGGGCGGAGTGAAAACGGAAGATACGATTGACGATGCAGAGGCGTAGGCATCGCTTGCGAAGCTTGAAGCGGAGGCTGCAGCGCTGGCATGGGGACCGGTGTAGTATGCGGAACTCAATTTGTTCATGACACTTTCCGTGAAGTCTGGTTCCTTGCCACTAATAAGCTCAGAGAAAAGACCTTGGACAGCCTCGAATTGGACGATTGCGGCAGCAGTAGCTTGAGAGGCGTAGTCATTTGCTTGAGAGAAGACCGACTGCGAGAAAGGCGTAGGTGCTCCGTATACTTGTTCGCTAGCTTTAGAAACCAATGCCTCCCAGTTGGCGGAAGCTTGGCTCGCTACCGACTCGCTCCATGGAGTTTCCGAGCCAGCAACCGCGGTACTCGCAGCTGATGAAATCGAAGCCGCCTTCTCAGATGCAGCCTTTGCCACAGACTCGATTTTGCCTGTCGAACTACCATAGACTGCGGTGCTGGCAGCAGCGGACACTGAAGATAGCGAAGCCGATGCGACTGAAAGCGCTGAACTGTATTGGGAGGATGCTGAATCTAGGACTTTCTGAGCGGGAGACTTGCTTTTCTTTCCCACTGCCGAGCTTGCTGAAGCCATCACAGACTGAAGCTTTTCGGACGCCTGGGCTACGGCATCACTGTAGTGTACTTGTGCCGCGTTCATCATACTTTGGTAAGCAGGCGTTGGGGTACCGAAAAGAGATTCCGAGGCGACACTCGCAAGGCTTTGATGAACAGGTGTCGGGGTACTTCCAACAGCGCTCTTGGCGGCAACTAAAAATTCGGAGTAGCGCTCATGGGCAAGTCCAATAGCTTCATAGTATCGTCGCTGGCCCTCCATGAGATACTGCTGATGTACCGGAGTGGGCGTCGCTCCTACAGCAGTTTTGACATTGCTCAGTTGCGCAGATGCAAGACTGAGGCTGTCTGCGAGTCTTGATGAGGCGATTGCAGAGATGGAATCAAACACGCCCTGGCTTGGACCGTAGATGGCCTCGCTCGCAGCTTTTGTTGCGGAAGCGTGTTGTTCGCTTGCAGCGCCAATCATACTCGAGTAACGTTGGCTCGCTTCAGACATGAACTTCTCATAGCCGGGTGTAGAGGTTGCGCCCATGGCACTCTTCGCGGAGTCAAGCTGAGAAGAAGCTGCCGCTAGTACACTGGAATATTTCGCGTTGGCCGCCGCAATCCCAGATTGTTGAGGGCTTAAAGGTGTGCCATAGGCGGCAGTGGAGGCAGCGCTCAAAGCATCTTGCAGATGTCCACTGGCTGCAGCGATAGCACCTGAGTAAGCATTCTCAACAGAAGCGAACATTTCTTCGTGGACAGGCTTCGGCTTCCCAGTAACCTGGGCAGAGACAATCGACTTGGCGTGCTCATACTGTACGGCTGCGTTGCTGATGGCATCTGAATATGCGGACGATGCTGCATCGGATGCAGATTTGGTAAGTGGTGCAGGGGTGCCGTATAGGACCGAGGACGCCCTGAGGAAGGTCAGTATAGCATAGGGGGGAATGGAGAAGTCATGACTTACGCTGCAACCGCTTGGGCATACTTCTCGGAAGCAACGCTGGTGACACTTTCTACAGTACCCTGCTGTGTCCCATACAAGACGCTAGATGCAGCCTCGAGTGCTTTCGAGTATTGCTCATTGGCAACAGATGATGCGGATTCTACGGTCCCTTGTGTGCTCGTCGCTTTCAGCAATGCTTCACTTACAGCGTTCGTGATATCAGTATATCTATCCCCTGCTTGATCGACCATTTTCCGCATCGTCTCGGAGTATGTGGAATCATCCTCATCACTGATGACGTCGTCAAGTATTGGTTTTTGTTCGTTGCTGACTTTCTGGGCCATTGCTCCTCCATAGACCTTCTTGGAAGCTTTGCTAGCAACAGAGGATGCACCTGAACTGACAGAGCTCGTAAGACTTGAAATATCATCTGTCACTGGCGCTGAAGATTTGGATACTGCTTCAGATACGACCGAGGCAGCAGAAGCGGCACTTTCAGAGACCTGTGATGCGATCGACTCGTGTACCGGTGGAGGCGTGCCAATTACTGCTCCACTTGCGTCAGATGCAGCCTGATTGGCTTTATCCTTCACGGCAGATATAACGCTCTCTGATAACGGCTGGGGAGTGCCAATAATCGCTTCACTTGCGCTTTCAGAGACTTCACTAGCACCTTCTGCAACCTTAGAAGTTGCCCGTTCAGCTAGGCCCGGCTCTGTACCAATAACGGCTGAAGAGGCACTGGATGCTGCGTCGGAGGCTTGCTCTGTGGCCTGGGACATAATTGACTCGAAAGTGCCTTGCGACGTTCCCACGACTTGTTCACTGGCCGAGCTCACTTTCTTCATGACCTTCTGGGCAGCATTAGCGGCTTCTGCTGGGACATACTTGGTGCTAAAGTCGTCGGACATGTCGCCCGCTTCCATTTTCCATGCTCCGACTTCCTTGAGTCGGGCAAGCTCTTTAGCGGTCTCCTCTGCCAAAGCCATGCCCCTTGACTCTACGTCCTCACTTGCTTCCTTCGCCTTTTGAAGTCCTTCGTGCTTCTGCGCTACAGCTTCAACCTTCGATCGCCATTCGTCGAAAGTCTTCTTGACATCGTGATATTTGGACCAGTCCTTGTAAGTGACGCCTTCCATCTGAGCCCACCTCAAGCCAATTTCTTGCAGCCCAAGATCGCGAATATTATCAATAACTTCAAGCGTTGACTCGGAGGCCGCAGAAACTAGTGATTGGGTCTCCTGGTCAAAAGTCTCTTTCCATGACCGCAAGGCCTGAGCTTTCTCTTTGACCGCTAGGCCTGCCTGCCTTACAAATTTTGACAACGAAAACGAAGCCTTGCCAAGATCTTCATCGTCATATTCTTCAGGAAAAGTCTGAACCAGCCATTGAATATCCCTTTTCAGCTTTTGTGTTTGGAGATTTGCAGTCTCTTCTAGCTGTATCACCAAAGCCTCTCCAACCCCATAGACCTGGCTCTGAATCTGTCGCTCGGTGATCTCCCTTACGCGCTCTTCGAGGTCCTCGGTTCCCTTATCGGCAGCTTTTGCAAATTTTTCTTGCCAATTCCTCAAGTCCGACTCGATCTTCTCACGAATCTGCTCGGCTTGTTGCTCAGCGGTCAAAGAGGGTGAAGCGGAAGGTGTCTGTGAAGATGTGGTTGAGCTGAGTTGGTCTGGAGCGATGGAAGCAGCTACCAATGAGAGGCTAGATGAAAGCGACGACACTCGAGTTGTGCTGGCAGCTTCTTCCAAAACAGCTCTGATCCTTTTGCCGTCGCGATATCTTCCAAGTCTCTCCCCAATCCTGACGAGCTGAGGCTCTACATTTTTGCCATATAGAATGCGGAGCTTGGGCCAGAGTGTCCGGTCAAAGAAGGCAGCCGTATATTCCCAGGCTGTTGTTACATAAGGAAGGCCTGTATCGATGAATACTCGGTGGCCTACGGCGTACGACGTTTCCACGTACGGTCTAGAAGCCTCGAGGGCTGGGAGCACGTGGGCGCTATAGATCTGAGTCACGCCATCACGACCTGAGGTATAGTAAGGTGCAGCAGCGGCAGAAGCTTTGCTGACATGTGGGGCCAGGTTTGACTCGTACTGCTTCTTTGCCTGAAACTGAGCTGTATCAAGCTGGGGTTTCACAATCTTCTCCCATTTCTCTTGTCCAAACCCTCGAATCTGTTCAACTTTTGGGGCTCCGTAAGTATCGTAGGTTTGCTTCCCATAGTTGAAAGAAGGGGTGTAGATTTCTCTGTTGAATCTCTCGATATAGGGCCTTACTTTGTCGACGTGTGGAGCAGCGTAGGAGTTATAGTACGGCTCGATGTATGGCGCAATTTGTGATCGTGCAGTCAGATATGGTTTGCAAACCCTTGGAGACTCCTCTGTAAGATCCGTAAAAGATGAGGGACAGCGGAAGAGAGCTGTTACTACGATGTACCAAACAAGCAACCTATGTTATATCTCATATTAGCAGATGATTCGGAAGGGGAATCAAATGTCGTATCACGTTACTTACCGTGTAATGATGCTAAAGCTTCTAGATGCAGAGCTTGACGGGATATTCTTCGTGGACGGGGTTCTCCTAACCACAACATGGCCATTTGCTTTACCCTCCGTGATCGACGGCCCTACCGGTCGCCCATTAGTTTCTGCTGCCATAGCAGGCTTATGTGGTTGTATTGTGGCGATTTTAGAAAGCATGGACGGGAATTGTGCCTATTCCAGGTTTAAGCTCCTACACCCGTGCTTGGGTCAGACGACCTGTCCCAAGACGTCGCTCCTCGCTGCTCACAAACAGTGGGCCCAGAGATGAGATGGAGCAGATACCAAATGAATCTTCCTAACAAGTTGTAGGAAATGGGAAAATAGATGGTAGTTGAGAAGGACGGGGGAGATCGCCATGTTTAGCTCAAACAATCCTGCTTGGCTATCGCGATGATGCAACTCGTACCTGATAAGTTAGTCGCGTGAGTCAAAGCTGTATTTGCAGGACTTGGCACTTTCAGCTACAGCTACTGATACATCTACAAACTAATTGAACACTTCTACCCTGTGCAGACACTAATAATTGTACGTCTCACAGTGTTCTTCATCATCATCATCTTGGCCGATAAGCCATAGTTCTAAGTAGTCGCGTAAACTTGCTTCTTGGCAGCCGTGGCGCTAATCCCAGCGTCATATCTTTCAACACCAAGTCGACAACCTCCAGCCACAGCCGAAGAAAATTCTCAAGATATGCTTGCTTTACGGTGCGACTATCTGTCACAAGGTTGAGATGAGGAGCTCTCATTCACCCCGCCGTTCTCTCCTTGGGACTACAAATCCTCACCCAAGTCCTTAATTCTCTCACTCATCATGGATTTGGCCGAACCAGAGGGGAGCATGGAGACAGCTTCGGGCCATGAAGCCCAGCCGGATGTTATGAATGACCCCGCTTTCGATAGGAATGTGAAGAGCAGACAGGGCAATGCGGAAGAGGCGGACACATGTAGGATATGTAGAGGCGAAGGGTCGAAAGAGGAGCCTTTGTTCTATCCCTGCAAATGCAGCGGCAGCATCAAATTTGTCCATCAGAATTGTCTTATGGAATGGCTATCACATTCGCAAAAGAAACATTGTGAGCTGTGTAAAACGCCTTTTCGATTCACGAAACTTTACCATCCACATATGCCGACTACGGTTCCATTACCAGTCTTCCTCCGCCAAGCTGCCGTGCATACATGGAAGAGCTTCCTAACGTGGGCTCGATTCCATCTCGTAACGTTTGTTTGGGTGGCCTGGCTACCGTGGTGCATGCGGACAATGTGGAGAGCAGTCTTCTGGATTGGCGACGGTGGCTGGGTCGACTGGGCAGGAAGAGGGCTACATAACGAATCAGCAAGGATGAGTCTGGGGCAAGCTGGGGATGCAATGAATGTCACACTGTCGACCAACGCAACATCATCTATGTCAAGGGAGGCTTTTGCATCTGCTTTCGTGTCCTTAATGTCGAACAACCTTTCTCGTCTCCTCTCACCTATTGAATTTTTTGTTCACTCTCTTTGGCACTATGAACCCTTTGGGCTCGGCCTATCAAGAGAACTATTCCAACTCGCCATGGGTCTGAATTCAAGCACGACTCCGTTAGGAACGGTATCCATCAATGTTACGGTTCAATCTCAATCGGTACCCCGGTCATCATCATGGCTATCAGATATTCAATTTTTGAACAGCTTGACACGATCGACCATGATTAACAACCTCGTTATAGACACCCTGGAAGGGCAACTCATCACGCTATTTGTTGTCATTGCCTTTATACTCGTTTTCTTGATCCGAGAGTGGGTTGTGCAGCAGCAGCCTAACCTTAACGGCGGAGGGGAGCTTAATGTAGGCGCTGTGGCACCGCCAGATGAAAACCTCGCGAGACCGGAAGAGGATGCCGCCCGGAGACGTCAGGCACAGGAAGAAGAGAGGATTGCTGAAGCTGCTCACCCGGCCGCAGGGATTCTGAGGCAGAGGAGAATTGCAAGACCGAGACAGAGACGACCAATAGCTCCTGATCAAGGTTTAGAGCCCGGCGCTGATCAGGGTCTTGAAGTTGCGGAAGGGTCAGGATTCGAAGAGTTAGACTCAGTGGCTACAGGGCATCCCTCTTACTCAAGCGTGCAAAATGATACACGAATGGATGCTCCTTCACACGTAGCTGTTGACGGGCCACAAAGACCTACGATGCCTGACAGAACTACAATAGCAATAGCTGCGGAAATTCGTCGCACAATCGAAGAACAATCTCGCGAAGCTGGAGATCAAACGTCATCTTTGAGGGTTTTCACAGAGCTGTGGGGTCAATCTAAAGAGAGGCCGTTGGAGGTCATCAGAATGATCGAGGAACAGGGCCGTACTGATGATCTGAAATGGATCATCGTAGCAATGAAGAAACTAGAAGACATACGGCGGGGACATGCCAACCAGGACGCAACTCGTCTCTTAGGGAGCTCATCTGATGGTGCCTCACTAGGAAGAAACCACAGCAGTGGCCGTGCTAGTGGCTCTCAGCCTGAGGATGACGAAGGGTTTGTCTTCCTTGATAGACCCTCGTTAACTTCCAGCCCAGACACTGAATCTGGGCACAGTGACAATATCGGGGACAGAACCAATACCGACCAAGAGAGGAATAACCCAGATCTTGACGAGCTGGCGAGTAGCGGTGACCAAATTGAAACACCTCTGCCGAGCACTCTTAGGCCGCATCACAGAGAATTGAGCTTCGAAATCCCCGACTCTGCTTACGACTTAGAAACAAGTAATGATGCAAGGGATCCGGATCCGCTCTCGAACAACGTCACTACAGCCAATCGAGATAGCTCTAAGTCTCCCGGTGAAGCCTCTCACCATAACCCATTCCATCCGGATTACGCAGGAGAACTCCCAGAACCGTCTGCCACATACGACATAGCTTCGCCACAAGGCAGAGATTCCGATTTTGCAGACACAAATCAAGCCCAAACTTCCCAAATAGGACCAAGCGAAGTTCAATCGCACGGAATGTCCGCCCATGGCAATCCTGAGTATCGAACACTTATCGAGATCATCACAGACTGGCTTTGGGGTGGTGTGGCTATGCCACTGGCTCAAACTGAGCAGCCCGCCGGCGATGACGAGCAAATAGTGCAGGATATTGCAGCCGAAGAACCTTTTGTCCGAGTTGATCGCGGACGGCTTGTGAGGGCCCCTGTGAATGAAGGCCCGCCTGCAGACGAGGGAGGCGTAGCCGGCCAAGACCCTGAGGTTATGGCGGCTGCCATTCAAGCGGGCTTAGATCCTAATGATGTAGAAGCAGCTGAGGATATCGAAGACTTAGAGGGCATATTAGAACTCATCGGCATGCAAGGTCCTTTGGCCGGGCTGGTACAGAACGCCATGTTCTGTGCTGTACTTGTCACCCTGACCATTATGTTGGGCGTATGGGTACCCTACATCTCGGGCAAGGTGTTCTTGGTTATTTTGACCCACCCTGTCTCTCTGCTGCTGAAGCTCCCTCTACGATGGGCAGCATCGACTGCAGATATGGTCATAGACATCTTTACCTTCTTCGCTGGAAGCGCTTTACATTGGATTGACACCGCAGTCTCCCTTCTATGCACTCCAATAGGCTGGCTGATACCCCAATTGGAATCAATCAGTCAAAACAAAATACTAGCCAACAGAGCCAAGGTCTATGCTGCAAGGGCCTTGGGAAGACTTGCAAAGAGTTTTATTGCTACAGGAAATGTTCTTGCCGAGTCCGATATTCCCACCTTTTCGCTCATTGCCCATGAATCGTTGCACTTCCTGGAGACGGAAGTCTCCAGATACGTGCAAAACCTATGCATTTACTGTGTATCTTTCTTTAACTTCGTATCAAATAGTACTGGCGTTGCAGACAGCCTGGCGCTTGGGTCGCTCCTCGTCGCGGAACGTGCACAAGTTCTTGTCAAACTCATTCTCAATCGTACTCGGTCATTCGCCTTATTAGCACCCTCACTCCTCCAGTTCAACCCTCTACATGTCAATTTGAGCATACCAGAGCGCACAACTCCACTCGACTACAGCCTAGCTTATTGGGATACGAAGGATCGGGCCTTGGCTATCGTCTTCGGTTACATGTTCTTCGCTCTACTAGGAGTCATGTATCTCAAGTGTGTCACTTGGATTCGAGGTACCAACAAGACTGGTAGAGTGGATGGTGGTATAGCCGATGGGCTATATCAGGCTGGCGGAGTCATGAAGGTCGTCCTTATCATCAGTATCGAGATGATCCTCTTTCCTTTGTATTGCGGCTTGCTACTCGACGTCGCATTGCTGCCTCTTTTTGGTAACGTCACCCTGATGTCAAGGATCAACTTTACCCTCAGTTCTCCGTACACCTCGATGTTCATCCATTGGTTCGTGGGGACTTGCTACATGTTCCACTTCGCTCTCTTTGTTGCAATGTGTCGGAAGATACTCCGGCCTGGTGTTTTGTGTGAGTCTCATTCCTACAATGTTAATACACAATGGCTGACTTCTTAGACTTTATTCGTGATCCTGATGATCCGACATTCCATCCTGTTCGGGATGTTCTCGAGCGTAGCGTTTCCACCCAACTGTGGAAGATTTCTTTCAGCGCGCTGGTATATGGTGGCCTGGTCATCGTATGCCTTGGCGGCGTGGTTTGGAGCATTGCGTACACTTTCGACGGGGTGCTTCCCATTCACTGGTCGTCAAACGAGCCGGTGTTGGAGTTTCCCGTGGACTTGCTATTCTACAACTTCTTGATGCCACTGGCAGTCAAGTTCTTCAAGCCTTCCAAAGGATTGAACAAGATGTATACCTGGTGGTTTCGCAAATGTGCTCGGGCACTTCGACTAACGGACTTTCTTTTCGGAGAGAGAAAGGAGGATGAGAAGGGCAGCCATTTGCATCGAAATTGGACAGATTTTCTAGAATTGCTTCGAAGTGACACGCAGAAGCCATCCGATGATGCAAATGGGCAAGATCTGGCTCAAAAAGACGATACAGTCGTCGACTTTGTCCAGGATGGTCGATATGTCCGCGCACCTGCGTCTGATCAAGTTCGCATTCCCAAGGGTGCTCACGCCTTTCTGGAAGTCGACGAAGACAACCAACGTCTTGACGACCGGCAAGACTCGGATGAAGGTCTCCATGGCCGGAAAAACGAAATGTTTACCCAGGTATACGTACCACCATTCTTCCGTATACGCATAAGCGCCTTTATCTTCTTGATATGGCTATTTGCAGCCACTACTGGAGTCAGCGCAACGGTTATTCCTCTCATGTTTGGCCGCTTCATCTTCGCCCACTTAGCACCGCCACACCTCCATATGAACGATATCTATGCCTTCTCCATCGGCCTCTACATACTGGGTGGTGCTATCTACGGCATTCTCAATCGCCACCGCATAACAGACTACCTTCGAAAAACACTTACCCCACATGCAACTACAGTCACATCTCTTCTACGGAGAACTGCGTCCTTAGCTCTGCACACTCTTAGTCTAATCTATACATACTCAGCTTTCGGAATACTTCTCCCTGGCCTCCTCTCCTTACTAATGGAATTCTACCTCATCATTCCACTCCATACATACTTCAGCACTACCTTTACCGCCCTCGGTAGCGTCGCGCAAGACCGACACATCATCCATCTCATTCAGGACTGGACGCTAGGCGTCCTCTATCTTAAAATGGCCGCCCGACTGATCCTCTACCATGCACCATCCAGGCCAGCAGCTGCACTACGTGGCATTGTCCGTGACGGATGGTTGAATCCAGATGTGCGACTAGCAACGAGGGGTTTCATTCTGCCAGCAATTTTTGTGATGGGCGTCGCGCTCACAGTGCCGTTAGGGCTAGGATGGCTAGCCAACTCGACAATCCTCTACTCTTACAGCGCCAACAATGAGATCTTCCGAGCCTGTGTATACCGATACAGCTACCCTGGTGTGCTAGCGCTAGGGTTCGCCGCGGGGTTTGGAGTACTCCTAGGCAAAGCCTTTACAGGATGGAGAAGACGGGTTCGGGACGAGGTGTATCTGATTGGGGAACGTTTACATAATTTTGGGGAGCACAAAAGGAGAGGTAGCAAGGCGAAGGGCAAGGGGAAGGCAAGGGCAGTGCCGGTAGCAGCTGGACAGGCATGAAGGTTACAATTTCAAATATATTTCCAGCGGTGTGATGAATAGAATTATCGCGGATGCATGCAGACTTCAGACAAGTCTCGGGGGCGTCTATTGCTGAATTTGGGATTGATCGTTAGTAGGGGTACCTACCTTAGCTTAAGCCAGCGTTATTGGGGTGGAGCAAAAAGACCAATGGAATGGAAGCTGTCCTTGTCTCCACTCATGCACGTTCGTATCACTTACATATCCACCACATGGACAAATAACATTGACAAATCCTAATATCGATTGAATACTCTCACCGCATCTAAACAACTTACACCTAATCTCACAAAAAGGAACCGTGCATGACAAAAGCCACGCGCCGGGGGAAAGGGTGTCCGGGGGGGGGTTCCCGCCCCCATCAGTCCCAATGCGGCCCCACAAACAACCAATCCCTCGTAGCTTAAAACATCTCGCTCCATGCAGGCTATTGAAGCTATACTATACCCCAATAAGAAAAACATCACATCTCAGCTGAGAGTGGGCTGAGATCGGACAGGCAACGTACTAACATGCTAGGTGCAGATATTCGAGGCTTACGAGGCGTGATGATATCCAGGTTTTCCCCTCGCGCCTAAGGAGTATAAGGTAAGGGTACCTAGGTACCTACTACCTTAGCTTAGGTAGGCTACTGTACCTAACGAAATGTGCCGGAGGGGCAGGCAGAAGATTTGATACGTTTGGAGGAAGGAGAAAAAAGCCCTGTGATGAACGCGAGATGGACATGGCCGACCGACCGACCGCCTTGCTTTTTCTTCTATAATCGATCCAGTACTGTGATAGTTCTATGCCTGGTTCATTCATTCATTCACGATCTTTCGCTAACCCTCATCTCAGCTCATCTCTTCCGTTCTTTCTTCCAATCTTCAATCTTCACACCAATGTACGAGTACGCTCGTAAGTAAGTACGTAAAGTATTTGAGATACACAATCTTGCCCAGACAAGACCAGGATGATCGATCTCTGATCTGATCTTCTCCCCTCTCCCCCCCTCCCCTTCCCGCGCCGCCTCGCCTCGTCCCCACTCCGATCTCTCCAATCTCTCACCCGTTCGCCCCCAACCCGCCCCTCCGCTCATCCCCAACATCATCCAACAACAACAACATATCCACTCCATAATAGCGAAATGATCAACCAAGCCCCCCAAAATTCAATCCCAATCCCTCCCCCTACACACGATCGACGGCAAACGATCAACCCCTCCCTAATTCCAAATACCCAAACCCATCCCCTCCCCTCCCCTTCCCCTAAACTACCCTACCCTATCCACCCACCGTATGTAAACCGCGCACCACATCCCCATCCCCCCTCCCTCCCTGAGCCTCTCTCACCAAAACCCGGTCCCCGGAACCGCCCTAACCCCCTAAAGCCTCCTTAGCGGTTTTCGCTGGTTGGATTGTGCCAGGGATTTAGGGCGGCGCGGCACTAATGCAGGTCATCATTGCCGATCTCCATCCCCCCCAGGGGCTTTTTTTCCAAGGAAGGGGGGGAGGGGGAGGGGAGGTATCTCCGCTGGTAGGGTTTCCTGGAACTTTCTAGGTTTCCTTCCTGCGGGTTTGAGTCTTTTATTTGCCCCATCTGCCAGTTTCGGTATTTTGCAAGGAAGAGGATTGATCATTTACCAGTTTCTATGGTTGAGGGGCCTTTTTCTTGGTGGAGGGGAGGGGAGGGGTGGGGGGTTGTATATTAGCAAATGGAGGCTCCCCGGGTTTCTTGTTTCGGGATCAGGTTACAGAATGCGGAGGACTACATTGGGAAGAGAGGGACTATATCTCACGAGGCAGGATAGCACGTGCTACAAGTGGTGAAGGAGTCATCAATTACTCTGGATCTTATGTACTGTTAGGCCATATATCGAGAAAAGATAGCAACCCTCTTCATAATCGTACACATATCCAGTCCGGCCATATTGGTGCAAAGAAGAAAGCAAGCATATCGCACCTACGCATTCCAATCGACATATCCCACCCTATCCGAAAAGGACATCGACCTTCAGCTTCCAAGGCCAATGCAAAGACAAGCACAGCCACCAATGTGCAACCCATATCCTTGTACAATACTTTGTCGTGTGCGTTCTGGCCAGGTTGCTGCAAGAACCATAAAAAAGAAAGACGCCGGACTCCTCTCGCTTCGTGTGCAAATTCGATCCATGCAGTAAACGCCCAAATTACCGAATATCATTCGTTAAGATCGCTGGGATGATTTGGGTCCTCTCCCTCTCAGTCAATGTGCTCGGGCATACATTGATACCATGCCAACACCCATCTGCATGGGACCAGCTCGTTCCTTGTGGAGATCTGGAAGATAGGGGTTAATGATCCGAAGGTCTAGTCGGAGCTACCGGCTGAATCACCAGAATTTTCACGCAGCCGAGTCTCAGCTTGCGCCTGATTGACAAGCTCTGGGATGCGCCGACGCCGAGCATTAATGAACCAATTGCTAATCTATACCAGACTGTCAGTGAACTCAAGCCTCACATGCCAGAGTGCCTTCCTTCGTCTTCATACCTGAGTCATCGCCAGCCCGGTGCGCCTACAGAGCATTTGCTTCTCGTCTTCAGTCGGATATGGATGAGCAAGATGGTCTGCAAACCACTGCTTCAACATGTCCGTCGTGTCTCTAGGCAGATTGCCTCGTCGCCTCCTCGGCATCTGATTGCCCATATCTTCTGGTTCAAATTGCATAGGTCCATGAGCGTAACCATTCTGATACTGATGGACGGGCGGAGTCGTGAAGTAGGCACTTCCAGAAGGAGGAAGTGGATAGCCGGGCTGTACTGAGTTGTAAGGAGGGGCGCTAGCCGATGGATACGGAGGAACTGTACGGTTGCGCGAATTTTCGTAGTAAGCATCTCCATAGCCTGCGCTACCATAGTCCCTCTCAGCTTTGTAAGGAGCATGACTATTAACGCCATTACGGTAGGGCATTGGTGGCGGAGGTAGACTCGTCGACAAAGCACTCCCGCCAGGATAAGGCAATGGGTCTGGTGTTCGTACTCTGGAATTTGGTACGGTACTCGGATACGCTCGGCGACTCTCAGGCTGGTTTGCATAGGGCGACACTGGGGCCGGGCCAGAACCCGAGGGCGAGTAGCTACTTCGACCGTTAGGAGGGCCAGAGTGGATGGGAAGCTGATGACTTGGCGCCTTTTCGAAACTACTGCGTCTCGGGCTCCTGTCGTCTAAGGAATAGGAAGAATTTCTGTTCGCTCCATTCTGGTACTCGGTGGATATTTGGGGTCGCCTGGAAGCCGGAGGAGGCGAAAGATGCGCTGGGAGGGTCGTTGAACGAGTAGGACCTGCTGGATCTGTGCGTAGAGGGGAGCGTAGTTGAGACAAACCCTGGTCGGTTCTATGATGTGGAATATCGGGGAGGATCTGTGTCGATTAGATCAGTGACAGTAACACTACTTTTCCCTTCCGAGTGACAATTACAGTTCTTATAGAGGGCAGCCTATTGTCTTGTCCTGCCGCAGGACGACCTGCCGGATGGCCTGGTGGACGAGGAGAAAGAGAGACTTCACGCTCCCGCCGCTTCCTTTCCCGCGATGGTGAATCCATGTACGGCATTGCAGTAGGCATGGCCAAGGGTCAATTTCCCTCCTTCGTTGGCTGCCTGCCGCTTCTGTTCCTAATACGAGCTGATATAGATCGTCAGCATACGCTGCTTGGCTTATATGACATATCTGTCAAGGCGCGAAATAATGGTTATTCTAAGGTACATCAAGCGCATGTGAGGGGTAAAGAGCTCGGTTTGGAGGCCCCAATACTTACAGGAATAGACCACAGAACGTCATCAAACGGCCAGCGAACTCGAGAGACCCAAGATGTGGATGTTCTGGCGTGCAAAGAAAGTTCAAAAGAATCGATCAAGAGATTAAATGTGAGAGGAGGATTTATAGTAAGAGACAAAATTGTAACACGTTGTACGCTGATATTCGGTGTTTGGAACGCGACGTCTCAGAGATCAAGTGCAGCGATCCGAAATAGGCAGTCGAAAGTGAGGCGGCAAATATTTCGAAGTCCTTGCAGAGAAAGTGCGTCCGAGCAAATCCTCTAATGGATGAAGTCGAGTTCTTACAGTGCTACAGACAGGCGATCAGTCAACATTCAACAGATGTGACATACGTCAGGCGCACGAGAATTGGCAATAAGCCGTTGAGGTACGAAAATTCAATGAAAACTAGGTGAGGCGGTGGGGGTGGGGCGGAGTGAAGTCACATTGGGAGGTGCATGTAATGTCAGCTTGTGTGACAGAATGTGGTAACTTAAGTACGCAAGGAAATAGCAGCAGTTAATTTGAGAGGAAGTAAGAAGTTTAAAGGGAACGGGAAACCCACAGACCACTTTTCGAAGCTAAAGCTCATCTGACAGTCGATTATTTCAGGATACGAAAGTCAGGCGAGCACTTTTATTGGTATATGAAGATAAGTGCGTTGTTTGACTTCGCTTAGTCGCCGAAGTATGCACACAATAGCTGAACACGCGCGGAAGTAGTTACGGTATCGTATGTAATCGTTTCAGTCGAGATACTCTTTAGCCTAATTGTGGGATAATGAGGCCAATATTAGATGATGGAGAGTATGGGGTAGAGACCAAACAGGCGGAGTATTTATCAAATATCTCTCCAGGTGCGTTCCTCTGACAAAGCCGTAGTAGTGTGCCCCTGCTGTTTTCGGATGAGCGCCTCTCCGCTGAAAGAGCTGGAGGCAGGAGTATAACTGTAGTAGAAGGTTCCTTGGCTGATAGGGTTCCGTGGTTCTAGGATCTGCCTGTACCTTTCAACTATTCAGTGTACGCCAAGGCTAGATGATGACCCGAGCGTCGGCCAACTCCAGGAGGAATCAAGGGAAGGGTAAGCTTTGAGGCTTCCAGGTTCTAAGAAAGCCTGGGTCAAGGACAGATGGCAGGACTGATTCCGATCGTCGACCGCCGGACTGCGAGACTAGATGGGACTATCAGTAGTTTGACACTTGACAGATGCGATCCTTGTCTTTAGTTTGTGAGATGGTGTTGCGGGCTGACGCCATAATATATTAAGGAAAGCTGTCATCCTAAATTAGCTGTAAATGTATGTAATAGATATGCTATGGAGGGTGCTCCGTGGAATGTATGGAATGTACCAGGTACCTATTGTCGCATCAGGTACCCGCTACATCGTTTGTACATCCCTATTGGCATATAATGACCAAAAGACCAAACCAGAGGTCGGCAGCGGTGACCGCCATCTTCCTCTGACTTGCTTAGTGGGCAGGGTATAGGGGCGAATGGTAGGACTAATCGAGCTTGACCGAGCAACGCTTGAAGGGCAGGTTGGCCATAAGCAGCATTGAAAGTAGATCTGGACGATCTGAAACCACTGAGCGCAATCTGATCAGGGCTAAAGATGGCAACAAAGTACCGAACTTGAGCTATCAGCAATCAAGCTAGGTAAGGTATAGATCAGTAGGTACGAATGGAAGAATTTTGGGGGTGCCACAGTGGTGAGCTTAGTCCTCTAGCCCTCTAGCCCTTTTGCCTTATCAAATTACGACTAGACTTCGGCCGGAGAAGGCTTTCTCCAAGTGCCATACGGTGCCACCACAGGAGCGATTGTGAGGGGTGAGGGATGGCAGTCCTCGTACACGCAAATATTGTCGCGCAAATCCGACTCTGATTTGCTTAATTGCCCCCACCATGGCGGGAATTTAGGATTTAGATTTGTGGAGGTGGATGGACTCCTTCGGTCGTATCAACCGCCATCCATCGCCATCCATCGTCCCCTGACTCAGCCTCTGTCGACAGCAAAAAGGTTTGCACCACGCGCCATGATAACCAGACCAAGGCGATATTTTGCCGCCCAGATGGCCAGATGCAGCCTACAGGGTCCTAGAAACAGGAAGTTGGAGGGTTGGTCCAGCGTTGGACGATGGACGATTGGCCTTGGCCAGCATTATACAGATCTTATTTCCCGGTGGGCTATAGGTTAGAGAATAGTCTACTTTGGTACATTGCCAGGTTGTGGCCAAGTTGAGCAGCAGGCCCGGAAGATTATTTGGCAAGCTTCTAGCTTTGGTGGCTCCTTTGGCTTTCCCAGCCTTTGGTCCGCGTTGGCGACAAGAAGTGGTGGTTAGGTAAGGTACAGGGATGTCAGACATGGGTTGGAGGGCGTCTCCGGGTATGAAGGCATCATGCAGCATCTGCTGCAGCCGTGACAGCATCTTGTGGACCCGCCGACCAGGTATGTCTCGAGTGCGGTCCGAAAGTCAAAATCAGCTGCATGTGCACTGCGCACTTAGCAGCAAGTCCAAGTACTAAAGATATAGTAAGGTACCTTGAGGCCGTCTACACCTAACTCGAGATGGTGCCATCTGGGAAAGGAAGAAGGGGTCCATACTAAGCTACTTACTATAGTACCACACCGGCGCATGTACGGTATCTCTGCTGCATCTAGAAGTAGGTGTATTACGAAGTATAGTAAGGTGCATCTACTGCGTCTAATCCTATTCGCGTGGAAAAGTGAACACCGACTAACAGGCTTTGAATGAGACTTGGGAGTGCCTTGGGAGTGCCTTGATTGGTGACAGGCTCCAGCCGGGGTAAGGGAAGGGTGGAAGGTAGCTGACGGGTCTTCTTCATGGGGACTGGGGAACACGCCCATGGCTTGTCCCTAAACCCCCTAAGGCATCCCCTACAGTAGACCCCGAACCCTACTAGCTTGAACGAGGAAGGCCCGCCAAAAGCAAGACCCCGAGGCCACTTTGTCACTTTGTCTCGATGGAGGAAGGCACCCTCCCAAAAGCAACACTACACGCCTGTCACCCGCGCGATCTGACCCGGCAAAGCATCCCTGAGCATCCCTCACGAGACTAATACTAATGCGCCATTGCGCCGGCAAGTACTTACTTTAGCCAGAAATTAGCTGTAGTTGGCCCAGTCGTTTAGGGTAGGGATAGGGACAGGGCCCTGGGGATCCGAGATGCCTGCAAAGCCTGGACCGCCATGGACCATCATGGACCCGCAGACCTCGTAACGGGCTTCATATTGTTTTGATTCATTCTTCCAAATACTCCGTCGAGAAGACTGACTCGACTCGATCAATTCAGGGGATCAAGGGTACTTCTAGCGCACAATTCACGGTCAAAGAAACTTCTTATTACTCAACACCGATGACGACTACTAAGACTACTAACTAACAGTCTTTCCGTCGCCTATCGAACCGTGGTTACACTGTTACGCAGTCGGCTGAATATGACGGTTGTACTGCCATACTAAAGTACCCTGACAGCAGTGTCGTATTCGCCAGTGAAAAGTGAAATGAATGATGTCTACAGTCTACAGAATGGAGATTACAATTCTACAGATCAGTTGCGATGGATAAGGCTAGCGACCATCAGTGCCTCGCACCACCATCATGCTTCATGAACCTCGACCGAACAACTGCGGCCGTTTAAGCGATCAAATAGCCCTTCTGGAAGGCTGTCAGAAGCCGTCATCCTTCTCGTTACCGAACTTGTCACCCTCTTCATCCGCGCCAATTCTCCGAATTGGTGCAGTCTGCAGACCGTTGTCCGTCAACACTGCCACAGACACCTGTTCCGACCCACTGCTAGTGGAGATGACGTGCAATCCGCCCCCAAATAATTGCCATTGTTCCACCAAAGCCCAAAATAGAGATGTTGAGGTCTAGATTCTCAAGCCCCCATCGACCGGGGGAAGCAACAGAAGAGCACCCTGGCCCCCCACGAAATGACGGCGAGGCGCCTTGAAGTCACGTTGGTTGAAAGCCTATCTGGTTGTGAAACCAGCGTGACTGTAGGCTAGCAAGCTTCATTGCACCTACACGGTGTATGCTAATCCTTTCCACCCCCAAATCGAGTAGTTGGGTGCAGTCGCCTAATAAGCCACTCTTTTTTAGATTTTCGCCTCACAGCTCTCTCTCTCTCCAGGAGTTGTACGCGCGTGCATGAGGCTTGCCGGCTCTTCTCGCTGCAAGCCTAACTTCAACCCGGTCCCACTGGGGGCTGCCCGTTAGACTTGTCACTTCGTTTGTGGAGCCCCTAAAGAGCGGCTCACGGCAAACAACTAGAGGCGTCTGCACCTGCTTCGGAATGGAACACTGGATCTCGATAATCGTGCATGTCATCCTGACTCGAGATTTAGTCAGCTACTTGCGATCCGTGGTTAATCGTGTCCATTAAGTTACCTTGCATATCGCATTAAATGCCATGCAGCCACACTGAAACATCGCTGTTGGTGAAGCAACGGTGGTCGTCATTGATTGTTCTCATATTGACGGGGCGTCCGAGCTGTTGCGACTATTCAGATGAGATGCTCTGAGATGCTACCATGCCGCCTTGTCATGATATCCATGTCCTTTCTATCAAGGCGGAGGTCAACTCCGAGGGGGCTTCAATGTACTACAGAGTATATCGCAACAACATCCCCAACGAGCTAGTCCAGCCCTTTGCTCACAGATTCAGGGTCCGCACCAGCGATCCGTGCCGAGTTTGTATCGGTAGATGCATACTCCAGTATCTGAAAGTCGTAGCGAGCTTGCTGATCCCTAAAAGCGTTGTACTAAGACTCGTGCTTTTCCGCTGTCTCTACCCAAATACAGCAAAAATGAAGACAATCACTGTAGCCACGCGCGAGAATGTCCGGGCTCCGACCTCGACACCATAGTTTGGTGTACTGTAGGATTGACGATCTATCTGTCAAGCTCAGTGCATCACACAAATCACTAACGTTGGCGGCTTTGGTCTGTAGTGGTCACAAAATTCCGGAAAACCGGCGTACCTACAGGGACATAAATCCCACGCGATGGATCCTACCAAATTACCGGGTAGTTTTACCGACTTTTCAACGCTACAACGGCACTACCTTCACCTTTCTGTAAGATTTCAAACAACCTCTACTAGATGCATGTGCTCAGTAATAAAGCACAGCAGATCCCCCAGACTCTCTCTCCTCGGACCATTGCCGACTCGGCACCTCTCAGGAACCGATGTGTAAGTTTACCTTCTTGTCTTTGAAGATCCCCGAGCGTCTGGTTGCCTGTTGCCTTTCTTCCGATCTTCATTATCTTCACTACACCGTATGTTCTCTCCTTTGTCAACTGCTCCGGACTTGGTTCGACGGAAGATACATCCCCAGGAAGTGTTAATCAATTTCCGTTATGACCATGGTTAGCGTAGGTGTCTTTTCCTAATCCCTAAAATAACTCATGTTTCTAGCGCGGGATATGCAGCTTTTATGTCCAAATGAACGGTCAATAGACCAGTAAGCCCTGTTTCCCGAATCCGGTGTCTTGACGTTCGAGTAGGAGGCTTTAGCTTGGGACCTATTACGGGAAATTTGAAAGTCTAGAAGCTCAACTTACAAATGCCCCCTAAAGAGTCTTGCCCCGCTTCACTATTGTTTGACCTGCACTAGGTGTAAGACAGGATTGTTACAGTAAGCCTCACAATGCTGGATCTTTCTCTAGAAAGTCGGGGATTGATGCTTGTTTCATTTCACCCCTCAATGCCAAGTCTACCTTATTGTGCCTGAACACGGAATCTGCAATAGCATTGTATTCCCAATGATTGGGTGTCTATGCTTTACTGGCCTTCCACCGCGTAAGGACTCGCTGACCGCTTGAAACCTTACTTCTTGTCTCAAGTCCTCAGTCCAACCTTACGGCCATTGCTGTTGGTCATCATTACGCAGTCGTGGGCGTCATGCTTTGATGGGAATCGCTGGCAAAAGTCGAAGAATCACGGATTAATGCATTTCCTCACACACGAAGCGCATGTTGCATAGGAGATGCCTCCGGTCGATGCTCCATTATCGACGCCATGCTATGCCTCAAACAAACTAGTACTCCTCAGATGATGTAGCAACTGAGTTTAGGGGCGGAGTGGGCGGAGGGGCGCCCAACCTAATGAGTTCTATGACAGTAGAAGGGACGTGCAGCTTCCTGTGGTCCGTGACGGTCTAACATGAGCACTCAGCTAAGCTCGCGCCCTCGCCGGTCTCTGTGATGCAAGTACCATCGTTTCAGGCTACTCGCCATCCTGAAAGACATAGGCCAAGCGAAAATAGGGCACGGAGATATGTCCCTTGGAAAGAAAAATCAGCTCTCAACCAAGGAGCGCTGCCCGGTCTGATCTTTAAGGCATATGCACTGCTGGTTTCAAGGACAGGTTGATTAGGTTCATTTAGTGCATGCTTTGGACAGGCACTTTGTGCGGCCCCAAGAACCATCTAGGCTAAACTGTTCTCAGTCATACCTATACTCATCAAAGTAAAAAGTCTAAGAGAAGCTTCTTACAAAGATTGACCGGCTGGTCTATGGAACATACTTTTAAAGCCATACGAGAGCCAATTCACCCAATGTCCTGGACAGTCGCCTCCTATACAGCCTCCTTGGCAAAACACATTGTGGCGGCCACAATGCTGCAGAAAGAGCAATAGCTCCTCTATGTCTTGGAATGGAGAGCTCTTCGGGAGGCATAAAGGCAACTGAACATCTATGGGTGGAATTAGTGCTGAGCCTTGCCATACAGTGACGAGGCTGAGGACTGTCCTGGGGGGATTTTTTTAGCTCTTGGGCGATAGGGACCTGGAACTCCTCTTTCTGGTTTACACGGACAATGAGAAAATATTTATTGTATATACAAATCATTCTGTGGCCTTTTCCTGGGAAGTCAATAGAACCATGAACAACGTGCTCTCTCGCTCTATGCTAAACTATCCTGAGAAAGATGCGCACTCCACATATGCGGATGACGCCCGAGTCCTGGACTTCGCGATATTGTATCGAATAGCGCATCTGCTGCATACTTCTGCGTCTATAGTAAAAGAATGCATCCTTTTTCCGAGACTCGCTCAGGACAGCCCTTCTTGAGTACCTTCTTGAACTGAGAAGAACGATAAACTGGGGATACAGGCTCTAGTGCAGCATCTTGAGCGGATCCTTTAAGCATCTGTCTGAGCTCGTATATTCGAAGCTTCTTTGTATGCCTCCCTTGAAGCCTCTCGTAACCCAAACTGCGACATGCCAAGGCGCTAAGCAAGGGACTGCCCGAGAACACTGCAGACACCAATAGGTACTTCATCGTCCTAACGTTCCTCACTGGCCTTCGAAATTCACCAGAGTTAGAATGATCGGCCACTCTCGCTATCTTTGCCTTGCACGGATATTTGAGGGCGACATGTCCGCCAGATATGGAGGATTTGGAGATGAAAACGCTCCGTTCTTTACGCAGCATTATGGAGGACGGGACAACTCTCAGCCGTGTCCAGCAGCACTGTCGACAATTCAGTGTCCCGGATAGTCTAACCGTTGCCGCATCAGACACCCCTTCCACTTGAATCAGCTGCTTGCTCAGCTCCTCTGCCAGAGGGACCATCATTTTAAGAGCCGATCGAGTCTCCATGGCACATCTTCCCTGGCAGAACAATAACTTACCACCCTGTACTCTAACTTGATTCAATTGAAAGCCTCTGTCCATTCCCCAGACACCTTCAAGCTCCTCAGAAATTATTGCCATTTCAGAATCGTGGATATTCGACAATGGCGGCCATTGCTTTCCCCTCCATTGCTAGGAGTGAGAGCGTCCCCAGCGGCACGACCTACAGCTTCGTTCACGTCCACCCGAGAGACAATAAGCCCTACATATTATTCTTGCATGGATTTCCCGACTCGTCATATGGATGGAGACACCAAATTCCCTATTTCCAAGAGCGTGGATATGGCCTCATAGTTCCAGACCTCCTAGGCTACGGCGGGACGGACAAGCCCAAAGATGTAGAAGCATACAGATTGAAGAAGATGGCTCAAGATTTGATCGACTTCCTGGATGCTTACCAGATTCAGCAAGTCATTGGCGTAGGACACGACTGGTATGCTACCTAGTCAGACAAGATAAATCCGAGTAGTTTGTCGTGAGAGCTGATATGTCTCATCTATTCCGCAGGGGCTCTGCTTTCCTCTCCCGCCTCGCATACTACCACCCCGAACGATTCAGCAAATACGCCTTCCTAGACGTCGCTTACGCCCCACCAACGGGCCACTTCTCCATCGACGCCGTGAACGAACAATCCGAGAAATTGCTCGGCTACCCGATATTCGGCTACTGGCACTTCTTCAATGAGCCCAACGCCGGCGAATTGATGGATCAGAAGGTCCCGATCCCCCGTCTCAACCAAACACTACATCTACCCCCAAACTAATCCTCCCACAGCCAGCCAGCACGAACTCCCTCGTCTTCCCCGCCGACCCCACCTCCTTCAAGCAAAACCTGTGCTTGCCCAACGCCGCCCGCACCTACATCACCTCCGGCACAACCCAACCCCTCGCCTCCTGGATCACCCCCTCCGAAATATCCATCTACAACGAAATCTTCTCCCCCTCAACCGGCGGTTACGGCCCCCCTCTCAACTGGTACAAAGCGCAAATCGCCAACCTGAACACAGCAGACGAGGCAGAGGTCCCGGAGGAGAAATACCACATCCAAGCACCGGCATTGCTGGTGACGTGTGCGAGGGATTATATTGCGGTGCCAAAGATGCAGGAAGGGTTGATGAGGCCGTGGGTGAAGGATTTGCTGGTCAAGGAGATGGATTCGGGACATTTCGTGCAGGCGGAGAAAGCGAACGAGGTGAATAAGACGCTGGAGGAGTTTATTGAGAAGTAGAGAGATGTGCTTGTTGGTGGAGATGAGCTGTTAGTGGCTGGGGAGATAAGAGTGTAACTCACAGGTTCTATTGGGACGAGGTGGAATACACGCGAAGAGTGCCTTGATGAGAATGTGCTGGTTACACACGAGCTGATGATACATAGAGACGGTTGAGAAAGGTTTTCGTATCAAGCCACGTGCTCCCTCTCCTTCTTTATTCTCCCGCTCAGCATCTCTTCGCGGCAGTCTCCTAAGGGAAAAAAGATCTGGAAAATTGGTTTACTTTCAAGCCCGAATGTTTGGCTAACAGTACTATTTCAGGATCATGTTCCTGAATCTTTGAGCACCTATCTTTTTCTACACTGCTAGAAGATTACTATAGTGCGTTTCTGCGAAATATAACGTAGGCTATATATCGACGCCACGATTCCCTTTCTGATCGGTTAATTTGCTAAAGCTGCATAAAAGCGATGATATAGCACTCTGCTGGGGAGAAGAGCTTGAAGAAAATTACCAGACTATTGTAGCTCTGGTAGAGCAGATGACCGTACATGATGTCTATGATGCCAAGAGCGCGAGATGAAATGCCTACAGCCCGCTGTAGTGGGTGTGCAAAGATTTTCCCTATCTGCTTCACTCAAGTTCTACTGTTGCCTTACGAGACAAGGTAACGAGTTCCAAGTCACGGCCCGGTTTGCTCGCAAATGGTATGTAAGCCATTGTAGGCGGTGGCCCCTCCTTCTTTCCCTTCGAGTCCAGCTCCACCTTACTATATATCGCGGCACCTATCAGAGCTATAACCATGCCACATCCGTTCAATATCCCCACATGGACATTGAAGGCTACAACGCCTAAGAGGATCGTCAAGCATTGTTTCATATTCGCGCAGACAGTAATCGTTAATGCACCAGCAAGCTTGTTGGTGTAAAATGAGGTGATGTTCAGGAGGAATGCGAGGTAGCCGTTGCTTGCAAGCGCAAGGGCGTAACGTGGAGTAAGATTGCCTTCCTGGATCCAGGCGAGAAAAGCATTTCCTTCGCCGGTCAAAATTGCGAAGAGCAGAGACAGCACCGTCGCAAGTGGTGACATTCGCAGGGAAATCTCGAGTGGAGGTAGAGCTAAGCTGCCCGTCATGAGTCGATTCGAAGCCACAGTTTTGGCGGAAGCCAGGACGACACCAAGTAGGGTCAGGAAGAAGCCGAGAGTGGTGAAGTAGTAGTCGCCGTATGTGGCCAATCCGACGCCCAGGATGGTCGGTATAAGGGAGATGTAAGTGGGCGTTGAGTAGCTTCTTGAGTATAGGAAGCGGTATATGAGGATCGTGAAGACTGGGCAGGTCGATCGCAATATTTGGTGAAATGGGACGGATACCATGCTTCTGCCCCGTATGTTAGTTCAAATTCTAGACAAAGTAGATCAGTGTGGCCATACAGAGAGACATTGGAGATTGCTATGTTGACAGTAAAAAGGAACGAGAATGCCACCAGCGTTAGATTTTCTTGAATGGTGAGTCTCGTCAACGATAAATGGCCACGCAACATCAGCATCAGACAGCCCAAAGACGCTGAGGCTGTGTGGAGACTGGTCAGAAGCCATGGAAAGTTGAACTAGGAGGTTATCGGATCAGCATATTGGTCATCCGTGGAGGGTCCTTCAATTGAAAGTGTACACTCACCTGTCCAAGTACGGCTTTGTTGAATAGAGTGAGGGTAAGATTCAACCCAAAATAAAGGCTGAGGTACAAGTACTTCGTGGTTGCAGGAATGCAGTATTCATGAGCAATAACTTCTTTGTGTTTGTCCCAAAGAGGCTGAGTCTCAGGATCGTGAACGTTCAGGTCGAGTGAGAATTTCTCTGTTGGCGAGGTGTTTTCGCTCATCTCTCCACTCCAATTCGAACTCGCTCGGTCATCGAGTGAGTCTCGTGTTGCTGCCATATTGGCATTTCGAGCAGAATTTGCAAAATTGAGGTTTAGGAGGTCTGCGTGACTGGTAACATTGAACATGCTGGTCGGAACTAGTGCATTCTGGTCATTACAAAGGGTAGGCCATGTGTTCTCAGTGGAGCGATGTAGATGAAGAGAGATTATGTGGTGAGCGTCAATGTGATCTCAGATGGCAACGACGATGCTTGGAAGGGAGGTAGGTAGGTAATTGCCAAATCGGGAATTAACAGTCGGCTTTACAAGGCCGACGTCCATGCGTAGCCAACAAGCAAACAACATTTCCTCAGTCTACGTAGATGTTGGGTGCCACCTTCTAGATTCTTTTGGTTCATGTTTGAGCGAATTCTGGACTTTGTCTCCTCAGAGCGCATATTTGTCGATTTCCATCTCGAAGCCGTTAAAGGCCCTCAATCGGGGCCTTTCGTCTCCGACTCTTGATATGCCAACTGCGGCCATCAGGCTATGTCTTAACATTTCAAAGGGTGGCTCGTAACGTACTTGACTCGTCATGAACCTCGGTGACCATGGTTGTCTCAATGATGAGTCTGCGATACCATAACCCTGATCATGATAGAGTAGTGCCACAAGAATGGCCGACCAAGCTTAAAGATATTTCTTTCCCGCGGCTACAACCTTCTGCCTGAAGACGGGACTCCCCAGCTTTCCCTCTACACTACCAAACGGACTCATTATTGCCTTGATCCACACCTCGAAGACCTCTCCAAAGAACGCTCTGATAGCTTCCTCTGTTTGAGGGCTGGTAGGATTGTTCGGTATTGAAGTGCTAGAAGAGGACGAAGACCGGCTGCCTGTAGTAGTCGAAGCTGGCGTAGAGGTATATGGTGTGAAAGGCGGGAACGAATTAGGTGAAGCCGTCGATTGAGGAGCGGTATTTGGCGGATGTGGAAGGTGGAGGAGCATGAATCGCGTAGAGGTCGGGGTGAGGAAAGTGGAAATATGGGAGGAGGCAAACTGGTCAACACGCTTTAGGTACCTGGTATCTATTAGTCCATCTTCCCAACCACCTTAATCGACATATTAAGAACATACATCTGATTATTGGTCCATTGCATCTCATCCACAAAATCTAAGCTACTATGTACAATGAAGGGATTCATATGGCGGGCCTCTTGGCTGAAGCGGGCAATGCCATCGCCGCCTTGTTTCGATGTGCCGAATTCGAGCTCGAAAAGAGGTTGGTCTCGTGTGCCAACTATGCAGAAGTAATAAGACATTGTGGTCGACTATCCCGCTCTATTCACCGGTCAGAGCTCGGCCAGTGTCAAGCTTCATTTCAATCATGGCAGATAGTCTGCTCGTAGGGGCAAATGGCTGCCTCGATCAAGGCATCTTGGAAGTGGTTGTTGCTCCGGGATTGTTCAGCTCCTCGGTGAGGCTCTTCAATTGCCCGCGGCTTGGCGCTCGCCCAAGCCACCATCGAGCCTTGCCACATCACCTTCAGCCCCAGCATGTCCATTCTGCGGAGATGTCCATCTGAACTAATCTCTATAGTTGGCATGAGTTCAGGGTGGCCAAAAGAGTTGCTCTCGACTATATCAGCTGAGACTGAAGAGCTCCTGATGGTGGTCACCTGGTCTCTCTTACTACAAGATTGCGTATTGCGTACTAAGTCGGGCAACAATATGGGCGATATGTCTAAGTATGCTACATGTGGCTTTGCTTGAAGGATAATAGAGCTTGCGTGACCAGTGCCTTGTTCCTTGCATGGATTTCTGATCGTGTTGGGGTTCCAGCATACGTATTCGGTCTGTTAGCCAACTGTCACGCAGGCCTGCGCATGTCAGTATGACTAGGTATCCAATGTACCCGTGCTTGAGTCATTTTGACTGCCTGAACTCACTTTGGTATATCATCCTCCCTGCATTCTCGGCTGTTAGTTCTTATTTCATATGGGCTTATACTCTCATTTCTTGACAAATTCTAAATCATAGTTGTCGCAATTTTTTGATTTCGCAATTTCTTTAAGGCTATAAAGGATGCATACCCTCAGAAAAAGGCATTCATGGCCTCCGTTACGGAAGCCTAGATCCTTCTATTTCGACGAAAGCATGGATCAAGATCCCTTCGCGTACTTCATTTCACCAGCCGAGGACAGAGATGTCTTCATCAACAGTCATTTAACAGCTGGCATCAAAGAGAAACGCCGCTGTCGTTCACATTCACCGGCTCACAAAAAGCTCATGACTACTCTGTCTGCTGCTGCCGCTGCTTCATCTCCAACAGCAAAGTTGAAGAGGTGGATTGAGAGAATGGAATTACGGTGTTTCCATCGAAGCCCCGACGCTTCTGAACGACCTATGCCATCGCCCAATCCTCCGAAGCCCCGAGAGACGTTCCAGACAGCATCGCCCCCAATGCGAGGCAGGAAAAACATACGAGCAAGCTCAACGCATCGTATTAGTCGCAATACTAATAGCCATTCCAGACGGCCAAGAGTATGGCGAGAACCCAGCAAAGATATCTGGCCAGTAGAAGAGGAGGGAGACGATATTGGTCTCGGAATCATGGTGTGAAATTAGCAAGTGACGAAGGCCAAAGTCAGACTGTGACACGGAACTCAACTCCTTCGCTTACGCCGTACATCACACGAGCATCTTGAATCCAGTGGAACAAGCAGGCTCCACACCCGCTCATTGCGCCAAAACCATTCAGCTCGATCAATCGAACCTCCTGGGTGCTTGGATCTTCATAGACGTCGAACACAAAGCCTCGGTTCCTGAGTACCTCCGTCATTGCTGGTTGTCCCATGATCTCCTGATGCAGGCCTTGGCAATTTTTCAAAATTCTGTTAGCTATGGCTTCTTGATCGTGTTTGGCTGCAGAGGCATGATACCATGGTGCATGCCATTCGTATTGCGAAATAGCAGCTATCTTGCCTGTAAGCGGGGCACAATATACCCGATATTCGAGCTCGGTCTTTATATCATATTTCCAAGGGAAGAGGTACATGTAGATGGGTGTTGAAGGGTCATGCAAGCGCAGGTCTCTAATGCCTGCCATGCCTCGTGCGGAGGTCGCCAGTCGCATCCAGAGATCTTGCACATTTTGAATAGTTCCCTTGCCTATTATGGCATCCTTTAGGCTACAGGTGTCAAGTCGAACGAAGAATCTCTTGGTCTCTATCAGATCCGCAAGAATATTTCCACCAGTGGTTTTTCTGGGAAACGCTTTGGTGAGATCCTCGGCGTCATCTTCCGAAATCCTTCCCATCTGGAAAGCGAGTTTACTGGCGTGAATTATCTGGACCATAGATGACCCTTGAAGTTTGATGCGATGGACGTCGACCTCCCGAAGCCCTTGAGAAGCCATAATGAGGTCGAGCCAAGGCTCCAGCAGGATCCATGGCTGGTTATCGGGTGCGAAGTGCTGGAAATCTGGTAGGATAGACTTAATCTCCTCGCGGTTGTGAAACACTGTATTGAAGACACGTTGCTCTTGAAGTGTATCTTTCTCTTGTGCCAAGGCCTGCTCGATAGCAAGATATGGTATACTCCTGAGGGTAGCCATTTTCGCTTGGACTCTCAACAGGATGTTGATGGGTTGCTGCTAAGTTTGTCTTAATGACTAAGAAATCGCTCCGTGGAGGAGTCTCGGGCATTGGTGGATATAGTCTGGGCGAGATATGGTCATCGTGGCTCTCATGACTCATTTCTTGGCAATGCGTGCTTGGAGTAGGAAAGAACGAGCTTCTGCCGAGTACCGAATATAAATAATTGTACTCCAATAGAAATTGTGATTCAGTTGAAGACTATGTTTGATTGACTTCAGCACTCATATATGCATGTAGTAATTTTATGACCCCTGGCCAACTCCACAACATAATGCGTTCAATGAACCATCAGGCATGCCAATCAGGCACCACGCAGATAACCGTCTACGTCTGTCCGCAACCATCGCTCCAAACGCCCACTGACATGCTCTCGCTATGCCTGTCCCGTATGATACAGCTGACTATCTCTTAAGTGTACACAAATCAGAATCCCGGTGGATTTATCCTCTGACTGACCCTCGTCCACTTGGGCAGCTCTATCGTTCTCCATCAGCATCATCTCAATCCCAGTCACTCATGATGCAAAAGCTTACTATGTATCCCCTTCCGATACTTCTTCTCCTTCCGATCAAACATGGTGTATTTATCTTTCGGTCTCATTTCCTGTTCTGACGGCATTTCCTCCTTCCACCGTATCACATTTCTCCCGAGTTCCATATTTTGTCTTTGAAGAGCCGAGTCGACTGTAGCCACGACCTTATCAACCAATCTTAATCGTTTTCGCTGTCGACGCTTTTGGGGGTTTGAGAGACGCCATGGTATTTTCCTTGGCAATGGAATTAGTTTAGCTTTGGGCAGGATGATGGGAACGCTCACCATAACAGCCCTCCGGAGAGGGGCGAGGAGATCCTAAAGGGACCAAACATCATTTGGGTCCTATTGGGAGGTGGAAGGTGGAAAGGTACGTAGTGATCGTGGACTAAATGATGAACAAAAGGGCTTGCATATTACTTTTTAGCGGCCATCGTGTTCGGCCAATCGGCATACTTGAATAAGATTCGGTAACCGGCTAGCTGACTAAGCTGCACATCCCCCAACGTGCATTTCCGACCGGCGACATTCTCCTTCCCAGATCTCCCAGTCCTGCAGTATGATAGTAAGAATATGCACGTAATTAAGATCGCCTATTGCACCACTGCAGCTAATTGCTTCACATCTTGTCGATCAACCTCTCTGCCGTCTTTACTTTCCTCCACCGCGTTTGAAGTTGCATATACTTCAAGGTACAACGATGATCTATGAGCTCGGCAAGGCAAACGGAAAAAATCCTCCCACATCTACCAGCCTACAGCCGCAGAAGCGATGGTTAACTTGAGCGCTGATCCTTCGTTCCTTATGTCTGTGAACTGCCGTATGTTAATGCCGATGTCACTTCCTTAATAGTAGTAATAGCTGTCTTTTGTGTTGATGTGATACCGAGCTTCTCCTTGTGTTGTTTTTTTGTCGCGCATGGTTCTCCAAAGATGAGTTATGTGGTCATTTTTCTGCAATTTTCGGTCACTCTTGGACTTGACGTATTTACGGATACGAAAGCGATAACCTCATCGTTCTACTGATACTGTTAGTAATGCAACATCCACACCTCAGGCCCAAAGTCACTTACTTGTACCTCTCCGCGCGGCAGCAAAAGCATGGACTCTGAGCAACCTAGTGTCGACACTGAGTTGCTCGGTTGGTGCATCCACAACAACGCTGCCATGGCTCTGACTATCATTCTCTGATGTTCCTATGAGAGCAATTCGAATTTTGAAAAGCCCAGGCTCACGGATTACAAGGCCTCTGAATTTGAGAAACCAAAGATTGTCCTCACCCTGACTCAGAGGACCTCGTAGTAAAGGTGCGACCAGGCTACCGCCAGTGAGAATATCGACGCGGAACTGAGCCATGGCTATTCGTCCATCTGCAGAGACTAGAGACGCCTGGCCCCACAGGTTGTTGACGTCCAATGTCATACCATCGCCCGACTCGATAACAGATCTTTTCAGGCTGACCGTTATTGGTGGCAGCGGCAGATTAGTCCGGATCTCAGCTGGGGGTTGTCTATCAATACTGAAAGATAAGACTGGATAGTCAGATTTCGACTCGACAACAGCTGGTGACTTGCTTGACTCCCCAGCATGATTACCCTGTATAGGATCCGGTGTCCCGGATTCAGCGTCCTCTGAGGCGCCCAGGCCAACAGCAGGCGGCTTGTCACGGCCTTTACGCGAAGGAGATGGTACAGGGCCTGAATGGGCTCCTAGGCTTTTCCCACGACCTCGACGTCTCCTTACCATCTGGCTAAGGTCTTCAGAGTGCTTGACTCCGGCACAGTGGGCTTCTTCTGGCTGTCAGGTGCTTAGACGATGTTCTTCTAGCCGAACTTTGACTTTAGGCAACGGCAATATATGAACCAACTTACCGGTCCTCCACAAGAAGGCTTCCACTCTTTATCAATGCAATACACTTGCGTGGCCATTGCGGAATGCACAAGAATGGTAGGAAACAAAGTTGTCAACCAGAGGTTGTGAATATTTGAGCAGATTGATACCACAGCAGATAAAGGGGGGGGATGGTTCATATTCAACCATAAGTGCTTCGGTTCACCAGTCTTGCAAGCCATCCTTATAGATGGTATGGGCATCATGGCCATGTTCGCAGGAAAGAAAGATAAGCTATACCGCAAGTCCGAAAAGGCTATTATGCATACAATGAGGGGACCGCCACCAACATTTCTTCCCATGAAGCGATGCTCACGAGCCATCCGTGCAATGAATCACCCTGGATGTGAAGGAAGCCACTTGTCAACTAGTTTCCACAGAAGAGCAATCCTCCCACGAACAAGTCCTCAGATGTTGGGAAATGCTGTGGCATAGGCGCACATTGGCCATGTGATCTCATTGGAACACTGATGCCGTGTCTTGGTTCTGGGGGCTATCTCACTATCTCACAAACACCGCAACAACCACCTTGATGCTTATGCAAGCCTACGATTGCCCCATAGGCGCCGTTCGCGGTCGGCTTAGCGTGATCATACTAGGGTGGTTGGTCTAGACCACAGAAGCCGCACCCTTTGATTGCGCCACGCTAGGCAAAGCAAGGAATCGATCAAGGTTTGGCATTTGTTAGCCACGTACCGGATGGGGATGGCTATACCATCCAGAGCACTCTTTCGGGCCTGTCACAATCCTGACTTCCCGTTTCTGACCGTCCCGTACCAAATTTCGCCCCGACCTTATCCGTCAGGCTGGACGTTCTCAGCTGCCACGGTCAACTTTCAGCTGCTTTTTGCTTCGATTTGCCGCATCAGGGTCATATGGCTTCTTGCTACCGCTAAATATAGGATGTCCCTTGCCAGACTCGGTCACTTGAATCATCCCAAAACAGTATCGTCCGTTGAATGTGGCACTTGTCATTGAGCGCATCATCCTAGTGCACCAGATGGCCTCGGTGTTGTCCTCAGCTTGGTGTTGTACCGGCACTTCCGAAAGATCATTGACATCCTTCGATCGAGATTCCTCGCATGATATTATGTCGAGATGAACTTGCGCCCACCATCTCGAGGTCGTTCCCGCTGCCATGGCACTGGGTGGTAGACTGGAGTATCGGAGCTGCCCCCGTTCGCCCGATAAACCATCCGATTGCACACTTGATATCGTGGTATAGGCCAAGGCTCATGTCATTCCATAGCATCTGGGCCAACCCAACTTCTGATGACTAAGGAGGTTGCCTGCCCACCATGTCTTAACGATGCCTCATGGCAACCATTTGATGGCATCGTCGAAATTGCTCTGGCAGATATAGACATGATATTGAAAGGCTCCGTTATGAGATCATGATTCAAGAATATAAGGACTGTGGCCAACCTTAAGTGCAGCTTCACTCTCCCCTCGTCAGAAACGACGTCAGAGACAACGTCTTGCGCAAGGCTGAGATGGTTTGAACGTAAGAATAAGAAGCATGCATAGTCCCCGGATTTGTAATGATGGCAGGAAAACTTGGGACGACCTCTTGGCTTGTGATTACGTATGAGGAAGAGACCAGCGGAGGGGTTTCGAGGAATAAATTTGCATTGAGTTGAACAGCTCGATAAGCCCACATTATACGAAAGATTATGCAAGACTACGATCAGTTGTTAATGATGTCGCGTGGATTTGCTTGTCTCTCTGTCGTGCCTTCCTCTTTCTGGGCCTTGCTGAGCATATTTGCTATTATCCGGCGAGCGAGTGTGGTCTATGAGACAACTTCACCGCAACTGCCGCATTTTCTACAAAAGTCTAGTCCTAGCTAACATCATCTTAACATAATCGCTGCTTATCATACAAGGCTTTATAGCAGTTCTTACTCACATACTGCATTGCTTCCGTTGCAGAGATACCTAGCACTTGCTCCACGCTTCCCTGTGCTCTTAATGTACCTGGATGGCCTGGGAGGTCTACTGCCAATTCGTTTTCGTTGGAGGCGTGTGTGGCATTCTCCTCTATTCGTGCGTCTTTGGGATCAAGTCAAGGCGACAGCATAATCGGGATTTGGAGGCCCAGAAGAACCCTCTGTCCCGTCACGTCCACTTCGATGACAAGAGAGGCGCACTGGCGCTTGATTAGCACTTTCACGTATCACGCATCGCCGGCTGTCAGCGACCGTCCAAATCACTCGTCGCAGAGGAGCTTCAGGTTTCAAACGCAATTTGCCTGCTCACGTGGTTTTTGCAAACATGAATCTACTGATTCCCATGCTTCTCCTCATACTAACCCTGCTCGGTGTGGTGAACTCAGCTCCAGTCGCCACTCCTACCACGGACGCTCCTCCAGCAGCTAGTATGACTGGAAATGCAGCATTAACTACCTGTCCGCCCAATACGTCTATTTTTGACAGCCTTCATCTCACTGATCCTGCAACGTGGGTCGAATTAGCTATAATATGGGTTGGTTTCCTTATCGGTTTTCTCCAGGCCTGTTTCATTTACTACCTCCTCACAGGGGCCTCGTCAAGACGTCGCGGCCGGACCTCCTTTCCCAACACAGAAGATGACTCTACAGATCAAAACCGTGATCGACGAAGTAGAAAGGGCCCTCGTAGGCTTTGCCTTTTTGAATGGGGTATGACTCAACAAGACTACGACGCTTATTTTTGGGACCCTGAAGGTTATGGCAGACGTCGGTATGAAGAGCAGGAGAAACAGAATCTCCACAGCATACTACTTCGCTGGTTTGGGCGCTGGGTTGGAATCAAGAGGCATGAAAAAAGAGAACGACCAGCACCAGATGCGGCTGGGATGGCTCCAACCTTGAGGAATCATCGCCATCGCCATCCTTGTGAACTGCAGTCGGCCAACGACCCCAATGTGTTGTATCAGCCAAATTCAGATCCGGCAGCTTTCGTATCGGAAGCCTCAGAAGAACCCTACCAGCTTGCCCAGTCTTCTTTTGATACTACACGACGACGAAACATCACTGGACACGGAGCTCGAGCTTGGAACGGTTACAGCAGAACATCCAGTCGAGAAGCAGCTACGACCGCTAGAGAATGGAGTCCGAATACGACAGACTACTACGATGCATTGGACAATGCCGAGGTAGTCGACAAAACTGCCTTCAAGCGAGCGTACACTGCCCCGATTCCAGTGATGCCTCTAGAGACCGAGATTGCCATAAGAGCCACCAGTGATGGATCCTATGTCCCTAAATGTCACGGCGCTAAATTATCTAATTTAGCCATGAGTAGCTGTTCGGCCGACGAATACGATGCTAAAGACTACGAAGCTGGGGCTTCTATCGATTTAGAGGTCTCGTCGTGTGGGTCCAGCAATGAGACCACTTTCTGGCCAATGATAAGTGCCGACGACACCCGAGTCATGAGCAACGCTCTTCCAGAACAATTAGAGCCAGCCAGCGAAGCGTCTCGCATCAGCCAGGTCCCTGATTTGAATCCCTCTACAGCTTACATCCTCCCAAAGACAAGATCTCTAGCGACGAAATCATCCATTTCTTGCACTGGGCGAAACCCTACAGGGAAGCATCCATGACCGAGCGACAACTGCCACTCCACCCTCCCCCACAAGGCCTGCCCCGAATTTCGCACCTGCGTCTCTATATGCTATCCTTTCCTACTAGAGCTATCAACCGAAGCCCCAAAGAACCCTTGCCCTCCGCACACTGGAACCCGAGCGTTCCGGAAGCTGGAAACCCTTAGGAGCAATGCCATCAAGGGCATGCATGTAATAGCAATGGGTACGATACCAATGGTTTTATTTCTTTCCGCGGCAACTGTATGTCTTAGGTAGCATGCTCAATTATTACGTAGATGAATTGATGGAATCATCAAGTCATTCGAAGTCTACTTGATCCTCTGGCTGAGCCAAAAAGGGGGACTTTGACTGTGTACACTGGTCTTAAACATAATGAAAAAAAGGGATCCATCAACCTGGTGTGATACATTGGTGTATCATCCCACTCTAGTCCCCAAGATTAATGCAAAAGTTACTGAATGAGTGATCTTTCAAGAGATTATGTGTGTGAAGGAGGGGATAGAGTGTAATTGGAAGGCTTTTTCTCGAGGTTGGGTAATTATGGTATGTTTATAGCGTAGAGAAAGATGTACAGACGGGTTCTGAAATTGATATACTGTCTATGCAATTCTTCGACGTTGTCGAAGAGGTCTTAAGATGTTCGAACTTTTGCCAGTACGGTTTGACTCCATCATGTAAGTAGTACTGGTTGAAAGAACGTAGAGAGCAGATCGCCGGGCAACTTTACAGGAGTGGTGGGATGTGCTGTCTACAAGTGGTTGTCGTCATGTGAGAGTTGATAAGATCTCTCAGGATTGAAAGGCAAGAATGCAGATAATAAGTCAAGATCGGCGCGAGATATATTGCTTTCTCTATATCGGCTTGACCAAAAGCAGCGTCACTGAGGAGCATCATATCAGTCGAAGTATGAATTCTTGACTCGGATTTTGCCTCTCATACGAGAGCATTTAGGCTACATTGGTCTGCGAGGGTAGTGAGGATACTTCCTCAATTGCTTTCTTGATCCACCAAGCTTTCCATCCGCGATCAAATACCAGCCTTGTGGATCGATACTTAACGCTCGATGTCTCGGGTGACCGATCATTCCACTCGCTATCTCCATGCCTCTGCTCACGTGCCGGTTGAGTCGCTCCAACTTGGGAAGATGAGTGTTCTATATTTGCAGAAATTCGAGCGTTGATATTTGCCTCCAAATGCAGGGTCTCAACTTCCATGCGAATCCAGTCGAAAGCATGAGCTGGTTGATGATCCGCGAGAGTATCGACTAGCGGGACTGGTGGCCTAAAAATGCTTGCACGCCAGGTTCGTTCATCAGCGTCGTCCTTAAAGCATTCGGGAATCCATCCTTGGCCTACTTTTATAGTCTCGAGCGCCTGAAATGACTCCGACCAGTCCAGTCGCTCGAGAGCTTTTATCCAGGGATAGCAGCCTACCAGATCTAGCCACTTGAGGCAATAAGTTGATTTGCCTAGCCGACGAAGAATAGAGGCTGCTTCGCTCCAGTCGTTGTCGTATGCGCTGTAAAAATTGCTAGCTCCGTAGTTGACATTCCCTTGAGGAGTCTCTCGGTATGCTGTTTTCGAATTAGGCGCTAAAGTAGGCGTGGGCCAGTATGCTAAGGACAAATTCGTGATTGTCGCTAGATGAGGAGCAAGATCAAGCAGACCCTTCCAGGATGCTGTCGCGGGGTTCGGATGTGCAAGTGACAAGTGGGTCAAGGAATGAAAGCGAGGTAGTCCCGAGGGCTGGGCTACGAGTTGTGGAGCATCCCAGCTTTCAGGTGGTGATTCGCAGTATTGTTCTGCCCTCTCGACAGCCTTCTTGACACTGAACAGGTGTCTGAGCTCGGTCAGCTTGAGCGAGTTTCCGATGAAGGTCGACAGATCCAGATGGGTGAGACCTTCAGCTCCTGTAGCATCTTCTACTTCGGCATCATCCAGGAATAGAAGCTCGAGACCAGCTCTGTCTATTCCTCGTGAGCGGTAACAGCGGATATAGTGGAGCAGTTCCTCTTTATGTCGGACTAAGATTGTGGCCAAGTAGTACTGGTCGTATTGTAAGTGCCAGTCCCAATTCTTCGCAATTGCTTTCAAAGTCGTAGCTTTGAGTGAACCATCATCTACTGCCACGGAGCCTGGCAATTTTTCATATACGGGCATCTCTCTTCTTGCCACACCCATTCTCGCCTTGGTTAGAGCGTCCGGTCTATTTTCTCTGCGCAGTACCCAGCTCGGCGGTACGGGACCAGCTGGTCCTCTTAATCGCCCAGTGACACGTAGCCCTGGCCGAGGACGTGGTGGAGCGGCATCTGGCAGCTGGAGGATGTTCCTCAACGCAGGTGGCAAGGACGGGCTTGCGCCCGGACTGAGGACCTCGGAGGAAGCTCGGGCATTCTGACTGCCCTGGCTAAGACGCAGTTGCTGGAGTCGCTCATTCACCGAGTTGCCCTTTGGACTCTCACCTGAGCCGAGAGAGTGAGAAGCATCTTTAGGCTTCCCAGATGACGAGAGGGATGGGTGTGCGGGGATGCTTGGTTTTGTGTCGTATATAGGTGCTCTTTTCTTTGGCATGAGACCTGGAGGCAACTCTAGAGGGAAATACCACGCTTCCGCTATTATGTTCTGAAGCTTAAGCGGCGATGTTTAGAACTAAACAATCGACGAAGTGGCGGGGGAACAACGGCGGTGATAAGGCTATCCGGCGCCGGATAGCTATAGTGAAAATCGCTTACGCATCTACTGGCTGTACAAGGATTTCAGGTTGATGTGGGATTGTTCTGGAGTTAGCATGTCAATCAGAGTAGTTCAAGGTTTGATAACGCTCTCAGTGGAATGGCCAACACAAGCTCTTGTCTTTCTTTGTGATGTGCAGCCACTGGAACTATCACCGTCCTCTCCCCTTCGCATTGAAAGTCTTTAACGGATCCGATTTTCGCACAGTAGCTTTCTTCCCCTTCCCCTTCATACGATTCTGCATCCGTGCTCTCCGGATCCTATTATCAGTAGGCTTCCGTAGACTAACAAAGCCAATATCTTGTCCCGCTATTCCTTGCTTGCCATTACTAGGCATGAGATAGTCCGGTACATGCCTCAGATGTGGCTGTATCCTGGCAGCCCTAAGCTCACCATCATGCCTCAGATGGTGCAAGTCCTCCGGATTCTCTTCGAAATGCCTCTTCAACTTCTCGCTTTTCAGAAGCTCCTGCCTAAGCTCTCGGGTCCGTGCTTCTCGAATTGCGGTGCGGGTGACGGCTCGTAATGCATCATTCATGCGGTAGCGAAAAGCATCGACCTGCTTCATATCAAAATGATAGGGTTTGACTTCTTTGCCCTTTTTCTGCTGATGGAAGCTAATCTTCTTCAAAATCTCCTCATCGTGCTCCGCTGTAGGAAATGTGGTCGGCTTGTGCTTCCTGTAAAGGTGTGCAGGTACCACAAAAGAGAGCGCCATTCCGGTCTTACCAGCCCTCGCAGTCCTCCCTATACGGTGGGTGTAGGACTTTGAAGAGACGGGAAGATCGAAGTTAATAACAGAGGCAACGTTTTGAAAGTCGATGCCCCGCGATACCCCATATTCTTTGCTCTTTTTGCTCCTCTTTCGTGGCTGCTTCGGCTTCTCGGTCTGCTTCGAGTTCTTGTCAGGCTCTTTTTCCTCTTGAACAATATCGTCGGCTTCTTTGTTTAACGGAGCATTAGCTTCATCGTTTGTACCATCCGCAGCGTTGGACATTTCTTGTTCGGTACTGTCTACTTTGTATTCCACTGCAGACTTTTCTTCTCGGACATCCAGCACTTCATGTTCATCTGAAGCTATGATGATATCATACACGTTCTTGTTGAATTCTTCCACTACATGTATGCGTGAATTGACTGGTAGTTCGGAGTTCAGCACGCAGCTTCTAATCCCGAATTGCTCGAAGAACAGCTTCAAGCGGTAACATCGATCAACATCTCCAACGAAGATTATGCATTTGCCTTTAATCAATTGTAGCTTGAATATAAGGTATACCAGAAGGAATTTCTCGTCTTCGGCGCAGCTGTTGCCCGAGTATGTTAGCAAGTGTAGGAATTGGTAGTGAGGAGCCAAGAAGCCGACATACTGTACAACGTACTGGCTCACACCTCCGCTATCACTTTTACTTTCTTGAAAGTCCAGAATAACCGGGTCCCTACAGAACAGGCCTTTGAGATCATTCACTTCTGTAGTCAAGGTCGCACTCATCAAGAATGTCTGGACACCTTTAGGCACTGCATTGGCAATTGTTTGCAAATCATCCTCGTAGCCGTACGAAAGAACCAGGTCCGCCTCATCTATGACCAAGTGCGCAAGCTTATCAACCGCTAATGCTGAGCTCTGCAGGTTTTGCGCAGCACGTGCAGGTGTTGCAACAACGATATCCGGGCACTCGGCCAAGAGCGTCCTTTGTACAGCATCAGGGATCTTCTGTGTCAGATTGACCGCTCGGACGTCTTTGGAACAGAACGCTGAGAATGTTGCTACGACTTTGGAGACCTGCTGGGCAAGCTCACGAGTGGGAACAAGGATGAGTGCGGAAACGGATTTATTATGCTTGCTAGCCTATAGGACAATTAGCCGCAATTCGAATGAACGCGCCAGCATTGACGAACAGCCTTCTTTTGGAGTATGGATTGTAAGATAGGAAGGATATAAGCAGCAGTCTTGCCAGAGCCGGTCTTGGATCGAGCTAGGCGGCAGAGTCAGTCTGTGATTTAATACCAAGGTCCATCTGTACATACCAAGTATATCCTTGCCTTCAAGAGCGAGGGGTATTGCTCTGGCCTGGACCAAGGTTGGGCTTGAGAAATTCTCTTTCGCAACAGCTTGAAGCAACCTGGGATCTAAGCCCAAAGTGCTGAAACTAGAAGCATCATTCTCAGGGTTAGATACACTAACAGCGGTTGGCACATCCTCTTCATTGAGCTTCCGCTTCATGTCTGCAATCTTATTATATTATGAATGGGCTTGCGACTTTGACCGCGAATTCGATGCTCAAGATAAATTCAATTTCCGCAGATACACATTCGTAGGGCTGGCTTGGCGCCAAGATATCACGGATTACTGGTGCCTGGTTACGAACCCCAGAATTTTGAGAAGGTGACCGCCTGTGTTGCCATGATCTTTATGAAGCTATTTTCGGAGATTTCAAACATTAAAAGACTACACGGCCTGTCCAAACTGTACCAAGACGCTATTTACAGAATCGTACAATGCAAGACCTCCCAATCGACCCAGTTAATCCTAAAGCAAGACATGCGTGAGCATTTCCAGCTTCTGTTTTATGACACGCCCATCTATGCTTATGCTATCATGTCGTTTCATTTCTCATTACCTTGACCTGTGCAACTTACAATTGTGTACTCGCCCGGATGGTGCGCTTACCAAGTCTCCTGTTATTGTATCAGCAAAAGTCCGAGGGGTATCGATATTCTAGCCACTTACAGCAATGTACTGGCCTGCTTCCTTCTTTTTAGCCCAGAATTCCTCCGCTTCTTCTCGCCTCAGGTTCCCTTTGTCCATTGCCACGTCTACAAGCGCTTTCTCTACGCCCTCGCCCATACCTTTACTACTCCCGCAAACGAACACACGACCGTCGAGAGCATTGATGATGTACCAGACCAGATCCGCCTGATGTCGCACTTCCTCCTGGACGTACCTGCCTTCGCCTTTTCTGCTCTGGACGACCTTCTTGACTTTAGCTTCTTCGACGCCCCATTCGCCGCTATAAAGCTCGTCGAGTAACGAATCCCGCACTCCTTGCAAGACCCACACTTTATTCGCGCAATTAGCAGACTTAAGGCGCCGTTGCACGAACCCACGGAATGGCGCTACGCCAACGCCAGCTCCAATTAACAACATAGGGCCATCAGTAACAAACTCGCGAGCTAGCGGGTTGGCCATGAGTCCACGGAACATCGGGACCCGGATGTCGAGATCTGTGGGCCTGAGACCAGACTTCTCCGCATCTTGGACCTTTTTGGCAATACGTTCGAGAAATCCGGAGCCGACGCCCGTGCGTGGTCCACCTCGCCAGTTAGGTGTTTCATGCACAGTGACTGCGATTTCAATCAAGCGGCGGCAATTCTCGCCTTCATGTGTGCGAGAGACCTGGGGATCTTGACTTAAAGAGTAAAAGCGAGGCATGAGGGTGTTGAGAATTGATAGGAGATGTGGTAACGGTGGTTGGGACGATGGGAACGCGCTTAGAAGTTGAGCGATGGTGATATGTGGTCCTGTGCGGAGATCGCAAAAGGCGGCTTGACCTTGTGCGGACGCGAGGTAGAGAAGTATTTTCTTTTCGTTCGGCGCGGTAGCATATTCAGCAAGTAGGCGGAGCAGAGGCTTCGTGGGTGGGTAGCTTTGTACATCTGAGCACCACGTAAGCAGTTCCCGTCGTGTTGTGACCAATTCGCGCGGCTTATCGTCTCCCCAGATTGTAGGCCATCGTCCCGTGGTCGTGTTCATGATTATTTGCTTATCTCGGACATATTTAGGAATGTTGAGCAGATCAAATAAATCATCGACCAATTCCTCTGAATTTGGTGCCTGGACACCAATTGCGCCGCCGACGACAAAGTCAACATCACCACTCTCGGCTGGGTACTCGGTGACGTCGAGATCAAAATGATATGTCCGTTTCTCTGCGCCGGCTTTTGTCAATTCCCTGGCGTGGTGGACTTTGGCCGAAAAGACCTCATATGGAGCGTGCGGGGTGACGAACGTTGGAGGGTGTTGCTGAACTGTTGATGTGACTGATGGAGCTCTGGATGCCAACGGTTTGAAAAATACAGTTTGGGGAGGCAGATCCACGATCTTATGGAGCTGGCTGTCAAGACTGAGAGGGCCAAGCCGAAGTTGTAGACTCCGGAACCCCTCGTTAGGAGGAATTACCACTGGCAATGATGCTTTGGTTGTTGGATCTTTCTCTAGAGCATCCAGAAAGCAGCATCCTCCACCGCAGCATATTTTCTCTATTTCTTTGGTCTCTGCTCCCCTTGGAGGCGAAAGAATCCTTTTGACGTCATCTGGACTTTGCGAAATGAGTATAGTGGACGCCCGCCTTTTGCGCGGTGTGGTTGGCGGTACGACGAAAGTTGTCTCGTCGTTTGACCGGTCTTTTGCTCCAACAGGTTTCTCATCCATAGGACCGTTAAGTTGTGGATCTGTTGCCGGAGTACCAGGAGTTTCATTGTCAGAACCGGACGTGTAGACTAACGATTGAGATGACGAAGAAGGAGATTGTTCTGACTTGGTGGAGCTTCTTCTATTCCGAGGAGACATGATTGGTTCTCTAGGTATGGGATCGTTTGGGTGACAAGTGGAAGATTCGGATAGGCAGGTATGTTGGGAGGACTGGGGGTGAGGCATCTTGGATGAGGTCAAGGAGGGGCGGTGTAGGTAGTGTGTAACTGGGCGTGGCAATTGTGTTAGCAATCACCGTTGAGCGCAGGTGGAAGGACTGATATATACGGAGGCCGAAAAGCGCCTGGAAAAACTCACAGTGATGTTGTTGTGCAGGAGTTGAGGTTATTGGCCTTGCGGGGAAAAGGCGTTGAGTGGCGGAGAAAAGCCGGCGGGAAGGCCAGAGCAAAGAGACTGGTACATTGATGGAAGACACGCTGGATGTGAGTACTCAATGGGGTGGATGAGTAATGTCAATCATGCGATTGAGGTCAGACTTATTTCGCGGATTTCGGCGCGTCGTAAAGTCTTAATGCTTGATGATGCATTACAAAGAATTAATTTGGCGATGATGAGATTCGATATCCGATAATCTGCAGGGGCTGTCATAGGGCTGACGCTAGTGGTCGACTAGAAACATGCAGGTCATAAGCCCGGTCAAGAACTCCATCAAAAGACATACGACTTCGCAATGACAAAACCGCTATCAAAAAGCGTCCGCTTGTAAATATGTAAAGCGGCGTTTGCTTCGCACCTTTGCAATTGGACTGATTTGCCACGTCATTGAGCGATCAAACCGAGCAGCTCTCGGCGCAACGCCGTGGTCGCTCTGTTTCCCAGCGTAGGAGCGCCATGCTCCGAGCACCGTTATGCAATATCTCTAGGTGTATATCCTCAAACCCTCATTCCGGCCTTTATCCTTCATTCTATCTTGGGACTGACACTTCCTATCAAATTGGCAGATTGCGCTTGCGCCTCACTTTACTGAGATGATGCAGATGAATCACAACGTACCTTGCAATCACCTGCGTGACTTGGCTGCATTGCATGATGAGGCTCTGTGCCGCCTGCGGGACCGGGCACGAAAAACTAGGCTATTGCACCACAATCCTGCCTTAAGTCTTTTTCAGGACCGTCTGAGAAAAGCGTGGTCTAGTTGTCGGCTTTGTTCTACTTGCGTTCCAGCAGAGTAACCCTCTAGTATTTGTTCTTTAAGACTTTTTAATGTATCATCCCTTATGGATGCTCAAAAGCAGCTCCGTACGATTGTCCGCCGAGGCAGAAGTACCACTCCTTCCATACCTCTGCATACTGTCAGTGCTTACCGTACGTGGAAAAATGCAGTTTCTCTGCCTTTTCCCAATATCCTTCCACTGCTTCCCTTTCATCAATGTCCAGACCAGCCAGCCAGTCTTTCGCCTTGTCCACGCATATCTCCCAAATCTCCTTCTTTCCTCCCACTTTCTTTTCCAAGAGAGCGACTCTGAGCATAGTCGCCTACACTCGCAAATGCAAAATCTCCGGTATTTTGTACTAGCCTGAAATCTCTACGAAACATAGTGGAGCCCTGAATGCCAGAAGCCTTCAAATGTTTTTAACGCAATCGACTCATACAAAGGGTCTATTTCTTGGGTGCCTGGGAGTCCTCTTTCTCTGCTTTGAAGCATGGTGTCTAGAAGAGCTTTTGTACGGGGACCTTAGGTAAGTGTGCACAGGTAAGTATGCATAGCCAGCTCAGCTATCACGGGCTAGGACTGAGCTATCCAAGTCTTTCTTACCTATATCTACCAATAGGGTAGAAGCTCTGAGCGGTTGCTCCGCCTGCGCATCATCCGGGTCACTTCTATCAATCATTGCAACGCGCAGATTGTCGATGACCTGCTCAATTAAGATGTATTAATTCTTATCTCCTCCTTATAGTGCTGGATATAAGCTCCAAGCACACATAAATTTATTCGTTCCAGTAATAGTATGTGAGGCGTTGTTAGTAACGCAGAAGTCTTCTAGTGAGGAATAAGGCTTGCTTGGGCAGTCGGAAGGTGCGCAAGGCTGCAGTCACGGGTATTAATAAGTCGTAAAGCAACAGCCATAGAAATTAAGTAACGACCAGACAACATGTGTATGCCACATTCAATATGTATAAGAAGTGTCTATGCGGTAGGATGCTGGATTGTAAAGCAGTTGGTAAGGGGTGGAAGTTGTTATGAATTCCCACTCGCGCTAGCGCATGTGTCGGTAATACTTCGGTTAAATCGATGCTTAGTTTGTTGTCAGAGGTCTTCTTCTACATGATCTCTGACTCACTAAATGGTTGACTATTAGATGCTATCCTCGCGTCTAATATGCTTCTTGAGACGTAAGATACCTTACAAAGGAATGGAATTCTCAACAAAGCCGATGGCTGGCCTGCACATCTCCGCACACGACAATTCTGCGTTTAGCCAGAGCAACCCAGTCGACATTTACCGGCAACACATTTCCGACAAACTAGCTCCTATAACGGGGAAATCGCCCAGCGAGATATGTGAGAGGTTGGCGTGGACTCAGACTTTCGAAAAGGGCGATCTTGCCTTACCAGTACCTGCGTTGCGAATACAAGGCAAAAAACCTGGAGAGCAGGCTATAGAATTTGCCGAACGCTTCCCAGAAACAGAACTAGTTGGCAAACCGGTTGTTAATGGCACATTTCTTCAATTCTACTTCAAGCCAGGACCGCTCTCGGAGCTCATTATCCCGTCAATTCTCAATAAGAAGAACAAATACGGCACGAACGATAAATTGGGCTTGAAAGACGAGTCAGACCCATCCAGCAAAAGAAAAATTATAGTCGAGTTCTCATCGCCAAATATAGCAAAACCATTCCATGCTGGGCATCTACGCAGTACAATCATCGGAGGTTTCCTGGCAAACCTCTATGATGCTGCTGGATGGGACGTGCTTCGCATAAATTACCTGGGTGACTGGGGACGACAGTTTGGACTACTGGCAAATGCTTTTGAGCTATATGGTAGTGAGGAAAAGCTGGAGAAGGACCCTATAGGTCATCTCTTTGACATATATGTGGAGATTAATAAGGTATCAAAGCCTGAGGAAGACGCAATTAAAGAGAAGAAGGAAGAGCTCAAACAAGCGGAAGAGAAGAAACAAGATACTACAGAACTGGAAAACGAGGTTGCGGCTATGGAGGCCAAAAGTGTCAACGAGAAAGCTCGGCAGTACTTTAAAAGACTAGAGACTGGAGATAAGGAAGCCTTTGCTACCTGGAAAAGATTTCGTGATTTGAGCATCGCGCGTTACGAAAAGACATATGCCCGCTTGAACATCCATTTCGATGTGTACTCTGGCGAATCACAAGTCGAAATGTGGAGGATGGAGCGTGCGGTAGAGCAATTGAGAACTAGCGGTCTCTCCGAAGACTCTAAGGGAGCTGTCATTGTTGACCTGACAAAATCCAAGGACAAGAACACCAAGAAATTAGGCAAAGCTCTTGTTAAGAAGACCGACGGCTCATCCCTCTACCTGACACGTGATATTGGAGAAGCTATGAAACGCTATGAGCTTTACAAATTCGATAAAATGCTTTACGTGGTATCTTCCCAGCAAGACATGCATTTAGCTCAACTCTTCAAAATTCTGGAGTTGATGGGCAACAACGAGGTGTCTGAACGATGCCAGCATGTCAATTTCGGTATGGTTCTAGGTATGAGTACTCGTCGGGGAACGGTCAAGTTCTTAGACGACATACTACGAGACGTAGGGGAGAAGATGCACGAGGTGATGAAGAGGAACGAGAAGAAGTACGAGCAAGTCACGAACCCCGAGCAGACAGCAGACACACTTGGTATAAGCGCCGTCATGGTTCAAGATATGAAAGGCAAACGGTAAGTTTGTGTCAATAATCGATTTCACTATCAATTGGTGGTGCTAACATTGCTCCAGTATCAATGATTACGAATTCTCTTTAGAACGAATGACCTCATTTGAGGGTGATACCGGGCCGTATCTGCAATATGCCCATGCTCGTCTCTGTTCTATTACCCGGAAGGCCAACCTATCCTCACAGGACCTCGAAGCGGCAGATCTCTCCCTTCTAACAGAATCTCACGCCATCAATCTTGTTCGAGCTCTTTCCTCCTGGCCAGATGTTGTTCAGAACACATTGAAAACCCTAGAACCGACCACTGTATTAACTTATCTCTTTAAGATGACACATATGCTCAGTTCCAGCTATGATGTATTGCAGGTCGTCGGTAGCGAGCCAGAAGTAAAGAAAGCGCGCATGGCTTTGTACGAAGCTGCAAGACAAGTCTTGAACAATGGAATGCGCTTGCTTGGACTAGATCCTGTGGAGAGGTAAGCCATCCGCTTGACGATCCTCGAGGTACTTCCTAGCGTGCAACGCTGATACAACACAGAATGTGATGGAAATACCTCCTCTTGCCCGCACGCCCGTGGCTGCCATCGGTCACGTATGGATGGAAACTTTCGGGAGCACGCCCTGCTTCATCGCCGCCTTTGTATGACCCGATCAGATGGATACGCTATGGACGATCGATCAAGGGTTCAGGTAGGACGACGTGGCTATGGCCTGCGTGCTTTGCACTGCAATATTTGCTGACTTGTAAAAGTCGGTGAAGAGACCGGAAATGAACCATGATCAGGACTTTCCTATTGTGGTTTGTGGAGCCCAGCATAGGGCCTTTGCCTCTCAACCATACAATCGTGGTTGAGGATATCTAGCAATGCAACAAACCAATTTCGCAAGATGTGCAAAGCAAGCTCTCTTTAATCCCTTCCTGGCAACGCTGCTCATATATGACTGGGCTCGCTTGATTTGCAGATTCTGCGCTGGCAAGTCCAAAATGGTTCGCTTCTTCGAGGACGCTATACTAGAGGGCCCCATGATCAGCTGCTATGCATGGTAGGGCAGAGGATCATAACGCCAATTCGTCAGTCTGGCTGATATGTCTCGCTTCACTCTAACCTAGTCTGTCACTAGATATACCAATGCGCTTCGGGTCCGACCCTCTGAAGCCGCGTCGTAGGCGAATGAATGACAGTGAAACCTCTCCGCGCCTCTCCACATGAAGCATAGAGCGGAGCGCGGTGTAAGCACGATGCAACCGTATTAAATTGGTTGGAAAGGAGGCGATAATGACAATGACGAATGTCTGTTGGCTTGGGCAGCGACGGCTGGTTAGGCAAGGCAACCAATGATACTGCCCAACCTAATGCGAAATACCAGGATCCTCCAAAATCAATTCCATTGCCCGACACCTTATGATAAATCTTTTGCTTGTCAACGAGGATACAACTGCTCGCAACTCCCTCAGTATCACAGGCTTCTATCTTATCAACATAAAGCAGCTTTGCGGGCATATCGCTTCGGTAGCCAAGCATGAGACATGCAGTAGTCCGGCATCCATGCGGTTTGGAGAACGTGCTGCGAAGCCTGCCTCCTGCCAGCGCAGGCAGTCCGTATTCCGCCATGCAAGCCCCTCCACCCAATACACTGATCGCCACAGAATTAAGATTTCGAAAATTGTGACTCGAGGGACACGCTGCCCAGTGTCAGATTTTCAGGCGCGTTCAATTTCTTGTCCATGCCAGTCACGGTCAAGCTTCTTAATCATCGAGTCGATTTGCGAGTCCCCACGCCATAGATCAAGAACTCAAAAATCTGAGCGGGCCTCCAATTCTTGGATTCTTGTAGTATATCATTTTGCTTATTGTTCCAAATCCTTCGAGTGTCATTGACCCCGGCGGACCTATCAGTGGTGGGGCAATATAGGTCAGCCTTACGATCGAGGGGGTTATCGATTGCCCGCCGTTTTTTTTGACCGCGCCTAGGACTCCGAAGACGCCCCATTTCTACACATCAGTCAGGTCTTCCACACTGGATCTGGCTCTGGCAAGCGAGCCTTGCCTCGCACAATTGGTACAGCTGTGCTGACGATTGTAGCCACGGCTGGCTCAGGGACCATGGCCAGTAGCGCTTCGCAATCTCGCGCGGCCGAAGCTGCTTACCTCGAGGAATATAACGAGGAAGCCCAGACAACACTCCCAGGTACTCGACGGACTGCAAATATCACAGCCAAACGATCTAAGCCAAACGAATCGACCCCAAAGTCCCTTCGCGATGAATTCAGCGACTCGGGATATTCAAGTCATACGATTGCTACCTTGGGTAGTACGGACTCTTCACTTGAGTCCAAAACTGGCTCAAATCCGCTGAGAGTGGACACAGGTACAGGCGCAATCAAGAAAAAGCCGACGACCGAGGGTAAAAAGCCCCAGAGTAGGCGACAAAGTCCGGAGAAGCCTCCTCTAAGCAGAGTCCAATCGAAAAGTCGGAATGAGGAGGCCGCGCAACCGAAGCAATGTAGCTGCACAGAGTGCGTCGCAAAAGTGCGACGCTCTACTGTTCCCGTCAAGACGTCACACCATCACACTGGCCATGTCAAATCGCACTCCAAGCAACCGGCGCCTGTCCTTCCACAATCGACGAGACCTCCACCGGCTCAAATTATGCAAGATGCTCCAATACTGCCTCAGCCACGACCTCGACCTCCAACGGCACAGTCATACCATCGTGCGCGGCCCATGAGCTTCCATGGAGGGCCCATTCCTGATCTCGTTTATCAGGCGCATGGGCCTCTCTACATCGAGCGACCCTCGCCGAGGTATCCTCCAACACCTGTGTTCCCGCCGCCATCGTACCCACCACAGACTTCGTACTTTCCCCCACAGCAACCAGTACCACAGCCACAAGATTATTTCACATCTCCACTCTCGCCATTCGAAACTCAACCCCGCCCCCGCCCTCAACGGTGGACATCCGAGCATCCTGCGATTGCTCGTCCACAATCTATGGTCTACCCTAGCTCGCCTGTCATCGAATATCCGGTTTACCCTGTAATAGCTCCTTCAACGCGCCCAAGCTCTCGTCAAACATCGCGTCGTGAACGACCTATCGCACTGCCAGATGAGCACCCTGCACGGGATGAGGATTACTACAAGATGCCTCCTCCACCATCCAGAAATAACACCAAATCTCGACAAGAGACAAGGCCCGCAATGAAACATGCGAACACTGTAACGGATGCATATCAAGCGCACCATAGTCGCCGCTCGGGACGCGAGGAAAGTACAGGTGCAAACGTGGGTCATCGCAGTCCCGACAAGCAAAGCTACGGCGAGCATGACCGTGCAAGGAGACCCTCAATGGCTAGGCCAAGCAGGACAAGTGATGAGAAGGTGCCAAATACTCATACACTCGAGCGCCATTTGGCCCGTATGACTATTGAAAGTAGTGCGGCTAAGGAGAGGAGGCGATCTTCAGTCTATGACCATGAATCTCTACATGATCTCGAAGGATCAGTGGAAGCATACCAAGCCGCTCAACGGAATAATGCCTTGCATGCTTCTTCGATCGATGCGCTAGTGGGGAGAAAGAAAGCCAACACAAGTAGTAGTAGCACCAGCAGTCGACATAGTGAAAAGAGCGAAAAGAGCAAGAACAGCCGGGAGGGAAGCGACATCAAATCACGTCGAACAAGCAGTGACGTCAAGAACCGCCATGAGAACGACAAATTCGCAATGCGCTTCAACGCCTCCCAGGGCTTCAACCTCAATATCAACGGTGATGCGAGGAATGGGACAATCAACTTGAGACAGGTCAAAGACGAAGGCGACATGGAGCTCAATATTGGCGTACGAGGCAGGGCCGTTGGAAGCCGGCCTACTCGACCAGCGAGTGAAGAGAAGACTCGGAGACGCAATTCCTCATACATTGATGGCGAAGCCGTGAAAGAGCTGGAGCGATCCAGGACTACGAGTCGCGCCCCTAAGGAAAAGCTTGGGGATTACGAACCACCACAAATGATTCGAGAACACATCATTACTACAAGTCGAAGTCGTCGGAGTAGTCGGAGCGGATACAGTGGACGTGGACAGGCTGGTTAGAAAATATCCGTAAGGAATGGCATGCTGCAGGCGCGATATCCTCGAATTTGTATTGCGATAACGCTGACGGCACACTTGCATTGACTTCTTGACATTATTTCGGCTTTCTATCATAAATGAAAATTCTGGCCGGTCTTTGACAGAAAAGCCGAGCCAAAAGCACGTTTTATCGGCGGGACTGATACCTATAATCTCAACAAATTTAGGGATTGGAGGGAAGAGTTACGAAGACATGTTTGTACGGCCTTAGATGTTTTGAACGATCACGCAGCGCATGGAGTTGGTTGTGGCGAGCGATTGCGGCTGTTGATACCACACATATGGCAAGACTGTAATGGAAGCATTGAATCTTGCGCTCTTTTGATAGTCTCCCTGCTTTTGGGTACTCGGGTTTTACAAAATGCCCTACATGCTACTACAAGAGATTAGGATTCTATAGAGATCATCTCCTCCCACTCATGATTTTCCAACAAGCATAAGTGTAGACGCGTCAATTTCAAGTCCACAGGGGCTAAGAGCGGTTGCGCGGCCAACAAACAGGTAAACAATTCTCCCAGCCACCTCGAAATCACCAACCACCACGACTGAGGGTTAGGAGTGACAAAATATCGACTCCAAATTAATCTTCACTGCGAAGTTGACATAATGGAGACTTCTCCTCACATATGACAGAAGTCTTCAATCCCAATGCGTGCCACGACTCCACACCTACAACCTTAGCCGCAAGAGCCACTAGAGGCTTCCAAACACACTCGCCTTCTCACACAGCATAGGTGCATATACCATAATAAACCCATTATCATGGCGCCCCTCTCATCCTACTTTTCAAATCTGCTCTCCTCACATCCTTCATCATCAAGACCCTACTCCCTCAACGCTCGCTCCGATGGCCTCTCACCCCTCGAACTCGGAAGCTATCTGAGGAGAAGACAAGCAGCCAAACCCCCACCTTCTTCCTTCAACCCCGGCGCCGGAACCGTGGATCCCTTCGACGTGAACAACCACGCTTTCTTCGCCCTGTTCGCCATTCTTGGCGTCGCCTTCTGTCTAGGCGGCATCTGGTTCTTTTTCTGGGCGAAGAACGGCGGATTTCGCTGGCGCAAGGGGGATTGGGAAGACTACAAAACAACAGTGCTAAGGAAGAAAGGACCCAATGGCACCACCCTTTCTGGGGCAACAAAGACAACGCGGTTGGGTGGCGGGAGTGTAGTCGCCCACGGCGCCGCCGATTCAGAGAAAGGCTTCAAACGAGGCGTTCAAGCCACCGGCAAAAAGAGCAAAGTACCCCGCGGAAACCGTAACAACGACGACGTCGACGTCCGCGCCTACCGCCACGAAAAACCCGCCAAAGTCGGCGGCCTCAACCGTGAACCAGACGCAATCTTCCATCAAGACTTCGCCTACACCGACAACAACACAAACACCTACTCCGACGAAGTCTCCTCCCAAGCCCCCTCCTCCGTAGGCAGCCACGTCCCCATCAACACTCCCCGCGCAAAGCGGCACCATTCCCCGAGTAAGAAAAAGCCTACCGAACCCACCACCCCTTCTCCAAAGAAGAACAAATCCCCCTTCTACGCCACCCCCAACTCCAACACCTCAACCGACTCTCACCGCCCCCTCCGCCCCAACGCTCAATCCCCCGCTGGAGCCAGCACACCCTCCCGCTCACGCCACAACTCCCCTACAAAACATACCAGAAACAGTGTACCCGGCAGTTTCTATACCGAGCCGCTCGATTTCGATTCGAGATATAGTGCTAGTAATAGTGAGGCTGGGGTGACGGAGGATAGTAGGGGGACGAAGGCGTATTTCCATCCGATTCCGGGATTGGGGACGGAGGGGAGGAATGGTGGAGGGGGGTTTAGGAGGGGTAGGGGGAGGAGGGATAGTTTGAGTGATAGTGAGGGGGAGACGAATGTTAGTTGAGGTATTTAGGGTGTGGTGTGGTGTGGGATGGAATGGAATGGAATGGACAGATGGATGGGGAAATTTGCTGGTGAAAGAGATTAGATATAGCGGATCATGAGTGTGGAACTGGCTCTTTTGCCCTTGGCGATTGCATTGCATGCATTGTAAGAATGGGGAAGCGTATCTGGCCCCTCGAGGCATGAATGAATGTAAAGAATTGGCTGAGATAAGGTAGCTTCAGCGACATAGCAAAATAGAATGAATGAATGGTTGTGAACAAGCAGGGACGTTGCAATGCAAAATATAATATTTTCTTTGCTCCTGCTTATTACAACAGCGTGCACAGACAATGTGACAATGCCCCGAAAGAGGGTTTTTGGTACACTAAGCTCTTACAGCGCTACATTATGCCTTCCTGCACTCGATATTTCTGTTTTTCGTTGGGTCGCTGTTGACGAGTCCTCCACCCAGCTTCACCGGAGGTGCTTTAGGCCTTGACCTCTGCACCCTCTCGATCAATCTTCATCTGACGGGCCTCCTTTTTGCTTGGGAAGCATAAACCACAGGCCACAGGCTCGATAGCCTCGGTGTAATTTTTAGGTATGTATGCCCATTGAGTATATTCGCGGGACCAGGATTTTGGTCTCTGTAGATATGCATATGCATGCCTGTTCGTTATTTGTGTGACAGACGGGTAGCGGTTGGTAGCGGCTTGCCACTCGGCGCTGACGGGGTTGAAGGTCCTCGTTTGGCTGGGAGGTAATATGATGATGCCTTTGATCAATGCGGCGGTATTGGGTTGAGGTCTCTAGTTCAAGGGTAGTAGCGAGGTATTTCATCAGAGCCAGCTTTGGGTCGCTTGAAGGGATGGGCTTCTGTGTTGCTGTGACAGAGTGTTAGCATATCCCTTATGAGCATAGGAGGGCTTAGGTAAAACGGATTTACTCACAAGACGTAGTTGTCCAAGCTGATCACATCGGGCTTGCTGAAGATGAGGTAGAAATACTTCAGCGTCTCGGCAAGCCAGAAGCTTTCCATCTTATTCTGTTTCTTTGGATTCCTAACGGTCACGTCGTCGATCATAGCATTCCCAAACTCGGTCTTTGTATGCTTCTCAATATTCTCAAACATCCGCCATGCCGCGTCCAGGAGGTCGGTCTCGCCGGTTAAGCGGTAGTGGATGAAGACCGATTCAATAGCTTCAGGTCTGAGTAGGTATCTGGGATCCCAAATATCGACGAAGCCGTGTTGAAGATTTTTGGTGGCAATGGTGTGGTTGAAAAGCGCTTCATCGCTAGGAAACTTGTCCTGCTCGTCATCCTTCATTTTGGCTTTGGCTGATTTGATGACAGCTTTCTTCCACTTCTCCCCATCCCACTTGCAATCAGAGTTCATGTCGCAAGCGACCATGCGGAACATTTCTGGCATTATTCCAGTAGGCATTTGGTCATATGCCCATATGCAGCCGTCTACCAGCTTCCGCGCCATATTCATGTGCTCTTCGTGATCGAATAACTTCGCGCCTATTCCAACCATGCCTCCGGCGTAGCAGCCTAGATGCTGTCCCACAGCTTCTGTGTAAATGTTGTTCTCTCCATCCACGGAGGCACCTCCTGAAATGAGGATGTCTCTGCTGTCTGGGGTCATGGGCTGGAAGAAGACATGGTTCATCGCCGCTGTAATGGCATACTCGTACATCTTTTGCATCTGCTCGCTTCTGCCACCTAGCAACATATGCTCTTTTGGTAGATATTCGTAGAGCGAATCCGCCATCGCACCAAGTGTAAATCTTGAATCTTCGAATGTGATATTTGCGGCGTCCATAACCACTGGCCATAAACCAGGGAGTTTCGTTTGGCTTTGGCTCCCCTCGAAGACATCCACAATACGTTGAATAGCATCAAAGAACTTCATATCGCCCGTTATCTGCGAGAGGCGAGTGAATTCCAAGGAAAGGGAGCCAATGTCTGCAATGAGCGTAGCCTCATCAGCAACTTGATCCCCACCCTCAAGTGCTCCCTTCCAATTCCAACGGGTGACTGGCATGTGATTTGGGGTGTCGAATGCACAGTATAGCAAATCACCCACTTCCATGGCTTTTTCAAGTAAGACTGGGTATCCGCCTTCGGTCAGATCGTAAGCTCCAAGAAAGCCTCCGAGGTACCGAATGGTGGTCTCAAAAACACTGATCAATTCCTGATTCGAAGTATTGAAGTCGATATCCATGACGGCAATGAGAGCCTCTTCAAACTCCTCTTTCATTCCCATGATCCATAGCGTATCAAGAGAATCTACCAACGTGGCACCCCAACCCCCAAAGCTGTCTGTCGCCCCTCCATCTATAGGCGACAGCTCATCCTTCTTCCACGCGTGCTTCTTATAACCCTGCCATGCATGTTCGAAGCTTGCCTTAACCGCTTCCAATCTATCCAACCTCCTGACCTTTTCCTCTGGTTTTTCATCTTCGAAGCTATGCTGGAGTCTATTCAGTGGTAGCGGTAGGCCATGGTTGAACTTTGCATAATCCTTGACAGGATGTTTCGGATGGAATACGCGCGAACCAAAGGTATGTTGTCCGCTTGAAAACCTGGACTTGGTAGGCTTGTCTGATTTCGGCTTCGGTAGAGCACTCGGTACTGTGCCGCTTATGCTAGTTGAAGACACATTGCTTGAGGAAGTGAGGGTCGTATTGCCTGGCGCTGTCTTGGTGGTTGGTGAATCATTGGGCCACGGGAGAGCTGGTGAGGAAAGCTCTGGTATATAATCCAGATACCAAAGCGTAACGAGGGCTGCGAAGGCTAGTAGAGTGAGTAGGGTGACCCTGCGACGCGGGAGTAGCATGTTGGACGGGAGGTTTTCTGGATATCTAAAATGGGGTCAAGCATCGAAGCCTCACGGACGTCGCCGGGTCAAGTATATGGCAACTCGGTTGAGGTCAGCATTGGAAGATGGATCTTTCTTTTACATATCCTTTTGACTAAAAGAAGGAGTGTCAATTACTCGGTTCTTCAAGCTGAAGAACCCTTATTTTGGCCCCTTGGAACTAAAGCAACTTAAAAGCGCTTTGGCTCATTTGCGCCCCACCTAGTATGAAACCCCCGACTGTATAGCCCTACAGGGCTGGACCTAAAGCTGGTGAAAGTGGGCCCTGAACATACCCTTAAGCCAAGATCATTGCCTACCTAAGGTACCTTAGGTACTTCGAAGGATTTTAGCCCGGATTTAAGGGGAGCTTTTGGGGCCCGCCTCACCAGCTTTAGGCCCAGCCCTATAGGAATGGGAGTTCATTACAGTTGGGGGGTCAATCTTTCTATTCCAACAGCCTTTCCTCTTACCTACGGTTTACGGTGTATGGTAGGTACGCAGGTACCTTAATTGAGAAGTTAGCTCCTTTAGGGAGGATCAACCCGCCAAGCCCGCCAAACGTTGATAATTTGGGATGAAAACGTTGTATTTACCTCTACCGAATAAAATAGTCAACGAAGTGGATGCTTCTGTACAGAGCCATGCTCGAAATTGTCACTCAGAGGAGCGTGCAGGATTATCTGCAACGCATGTTTCTACTTTCAGCCATCCCTACTGGTTCGATATTGTCAGCACAACCAGCATAACATCAGAAGAGCTTGAAAGCGGGTCCTCTCGATATTAGCTGATTTGTATCTTATGGGTTGGATGCACAATCTAGCGGGCTCCATATTGAAAAGACACTCGTGTACTAGGCCTTACTCACAACTCGATTCGACTATGTATCTCATGGACCTGAGATTTTGGTCCCCCAATGATACGGTAGAGCTAACAAATCTGTAACATGAAAGAACATGGATTACTGGTTGGGAAGAAGCACATAAGAATGGAGAAGACTAGCCACGGGGATATGGGCAGGCGTAGGCTTATTTGATGACCCACTAATAAGAATACTAACCACACAACAACATGGATTCTTTACCTTCGAAACAGCAATTGTTGCTAAGCACATCTAGCACACAAGTCATATTGTTTTCAGCATCAAACTGATGGCTTTTTAAGAGTCTCTTCCTCAACGAGCATAACCTAAATCGCTCTATCATTTTGAGCCGAATTTGTTCTATCATTAATCTCACGATCACTAACTGTCCAAACTCTCATACAGCCTACACGATCTTCCTGTTGCATTCCTTGGATTTCATAGATCCACCTTTGGTTCCGTCAAAGACTCCTTCATGTTCTTCCACTCCTGAATTATCTTTTCAGCCGCATCATAGTGCTGGCTACCTACCAGACCCTCCCTGGCCAGAATGAACAGTCCTCTCCCTAACCTGCAGTATGTATCGGTGGCAAGGTATCGGTACTCAGGTCCAGCATGCTCTTCAAAGAGACGCTTAAGCTCCTGGTTTTCTGGCGTGGCAGGAAAACCTTCGGCAGCGGGAAGCTCATACGGCCAAGTCGGCCAGCCTTTCTCGTCCACCCGCTCATCACCCTCCTCTTCCCACAGCCACCAGGGAGGTTGACAGTTAACGAACTTCGGAGCAAAATTGGCCTCGTCCCAGTCAAGGACAGCCGTGAGTTCGATGGCACCGTCGGGCTGAATCTGGGCCATGATGTTGCGGGCGTGAAGATCGACATGGCAGAAACAATGCACATCTTTGCTGAGCACCGCCATATTATCCATATCGCACACAGTCTCATAGAGGCCAGTAAACAACCTAATGGGTTCCTCAAAGGGTTCAGACAGAGCGTGTGCCTGCCGCTTTCGAAAAACAGTCTTGAAAAACTCGCTGGTCGTTTGAGGTGCTTGCATATCGCTCACCGTCTCTGGTGCTGACGTTCCTATTAAGTCATCACCATTATCTCTCAGGTCGAAGGGTACAATCTTCGGACCACGGGCAAAGACCTTCTCCGTAGACGGTGCGTCGATTAGGCCTAGTCTTGGACTCTCCAGGGTAAGAAGCGATTTGACGACGGTGCCCATCTTACGTGCAATCGTGCAGCGTTGTACATGGCTGATCTCTCGCCATATCGAATTGAGGTCGCTTCCAGGAACTCTCTGCTGGATCACGTACGGTTTTCCTAGTGCATTGTCGCTAGTGAAATCCCAGGCAACGACCTTAGGGACAGCGATTGACGTTCGTTTGCGTACGAAGTCTAAGATTGCGACGTCCCTATCAGGACGCCCTTGGCCGGCCCACCTTGAAGTCCGGAGAATGAACTTTGATGTTGCACTTCCATACGATGATGGTAGCGTGATGCTTGTGATCCTATTATAATCACCTCCTTTGAGTCGCTCGATAAGCGGCGTTTGTGGCGATGGCAGGAAAGACCGTAAAATTTTCCTCGAACGCAGATGTGTCGCTACACGTCGGCTGATCGATTTGGGTGGAGGCCACAGTGCCTCGCAGAGCTTCTCGACTCCAGGTTTGAATTCGGCGAAAGACTCAACATCGGCATACCCAAGCGTGGACGTGTCAGAGTGACTGGAAGAAAATGCTGGAGGACGCAATCCTATTGAGATGCTGTCTCGAGGGCTCGGTGGTTCCTCTGACATAGGAGATTCCATATTTGATGCGCTGTACGAAAGCTGCTGCTCGCTTTCTGCTTCGGTTGTTGTCATGGCTGATTTATCATTTGAGGACTGAGGAGCGTTTCCGGTAACATATGATGCCATGGTATGCGATTGAGTGATTTCGCCAACGGAATCGATAGATGCATGAAATGGGCACCTTTATGCAGCCCTGCGACGTCTTGTAGGGGAAGTACAAAGAACGAAGACGCACTTCGGGAATATGACAAAGAACAACGAAACTAAGTCAAGAACGACAATGCTGTGTAAAGGGAGCAACAAAGACTTTGGTTTTGGAGATTTGTCTGTGGCTTTGTGAGGTAGGAAGGTGGTGCATAAATCATCCATGTGAAAAAGTTCCCACGACAGAACCTCGGAACCAGGGGGCGACGCTTTGCTAAAATAGAACAAAGCCTTGTCATGTCTATCTTTTAGCCTCCCGGCTTTGTTCTGCATGGTCGCTTTGTAATGCATGTCAATTTGCTTCCATTGTTCTTGTAATCGCTTTGTGGTTTCTACCATGGTTTGCACTAACGTTTGGGAGGTTTGGCGTTATACCATGATGTACAAAGCGTTTCCCTTGAACAAGCTGCTTCAAAGTGTTTGAATCGGTGCACAAGAAGCTACTCGCGCCTATGGGTCTCCACTATATAACCCATCTTACACCTTGCCCATACCTTCACCACCAGCCCCCCCTCGATACATCATCTCCCACGCTAGCAGAGCAAAATCAGACACACGAACCCAAGATCATTCCAACGATATCAACCAACAGAAACAATGACGAAAACCCACCACTGCCCAGGTCAGAAGAAGAAACTCCCAGGCCTACCAGGAAACTGCCGTCCAGGAGCCGGACTAGCCACCGGATCTTGCTCCACACACCAAACTGTCTGCACGAACATTGTCGCCGGTAAATATTGTAAGGGGAAGCATCTCAAAAACGAGCGATGCAGGCAATGTGGGTACAAGTCTGAGCGCGATTTTGGTTCTGCTAAGTCGCGGTGTTAAGACATGTTGAGGCAAACAGCGGAACCGAAATGGCGCTGGGAGTTTTGTTTGTGGGCTTGTGTACAATTTACGGATAAGATATATATAAGAATGAAACTGTGAGTAAGAGTGGAATAATGAAAAGTCCCTTTTTGCCTAATGGACAAGAAATTGTACGATAGAAATGATGTATGACTTGTATGTTTTGCCAGTGAAACAAGCGATGAATCCGGATATTGGCGATTGGAGAAATTAAGAAGTTAAGATGAAAAGAGTGTAGTAGAAGAGTAAATAAAAATTCTAGTAGGTCGGGTGTAGAGCTGAGACAGAACAAGCCTGCCTGGCAATAACATCAAGTACTAGCGAATCATATGATGCTTCAAGAAGTATTGTGTTAAGCAATATTGGGTATAGTAGCAAGCTACTTAGCATACCTGCCATCCTCCCCAAACCCACCTCATGACAGCCATGAATACATAAGTGCGTAAATCATGATCTCCATAGATAGCCCGTTCGTCGCGACCAAAGTACTTCCACCCTTTCCTGTTTTATACAAAAACTCCGCGTCCGCCTCATTCAATACGTCTCGCCCACACCGCTCAGCTTTCTCGTTCCGACTCTTTGAGGCGGTCCCATATCGCCGCCTCCAGCTCCTGGGCCTGAGCTTATCCTCCTGGCCGCGCCGAAGCCACTGGTTCTTTTGGTAGCAGTGGCGGCAGCGAAATTTGGTATGCCGGAACCGCTATCGCTTTTCCCAATGGTGTTTCTCCGATTAGGCGTGGGTGTCAGGACTTCATTACTTTCGTCTTCTTCTTCTGGATGCTCGGGTTGAGAGCCGTAATTGCTCAGTCGGCTCACGCTTGCCGAATGTCCATGCATGCTGGCATAGGAGCCGCCTACCGACGAGCGCGGACGGCGAGTCTCGGATTGTGTAGCAGTCTTGTAGTGGCCTAGGGGCGTTCGGGCACCGGAGATGGATTGACGGCTTTCTGGACGACTCGTCGTTGAAGCAGCACTCGGTAAGTGACTCATTGATTGGCGTGAGGATAGACTGGCGCGAGAGCTGGGTCTGCTATTGTGAGCATCTCGACTTGGAGGCCGGCTGTGTTGTGGCTCGCGGCTGGGGCTTGGTTGGGGAATGCCATACGAAAGACGGCTTGATGGTCGATCGTGACCTGGTGTGAATGCAGATGATAGCCGGCTGGACGGACGCTCTGTACCGGAGTTCTGAACCGAGGAAGCATTACTGCCCCCGGTACGCTTCTTATTACTACGCATAGTAACCGTGGCAGGAATAGAAGACTGGCCGAGGGCGGAGCCACTGCGGGGCGAGGCGTGTGGAGGTGTAGATGTCGGTGCTGGGAGTTTTGAGCGTGCTGATTTCAAGCGCTGCTCAAGATTCGTCATCTTAGTGCGTAGGCCACGAATCTGATAAAGAGAACCCGAATGTGGGAGCCCCGCTCCAGACTGTGGGTGTTCTGATCGGCCCAGCGTGGTCCTGCGCGGCAAGGACGGAGTCCGATCATTATCCATGGCTAATCGGCTGTGCCTAGGCGGCCTCGAAGAATTCAATTGTTGTGCTGGGCGTGGAGTCGTGTTTGAGTCTGATATGGAAAGCCTTGATTTGGCTATTGGCAGGCCAGGCGTTCTTGAACTTACAGGTATGGACTTTTCCGATGTCGGTGGTGAAGGCGGTGTGAGGGCCTCAGACACTTCAGATGATACCGATTTTGTTGGGGGTGTAGCGATAGTGGGTGAGGATGTAGACGTCGTTGGGGAAAGTTCGGATAACGCTGACTGTGGCCTGGCAAGGTCTGCCATCAGGGGTGGAGGCTTTTTTCGGCGTTCCCTCTCTGCTACTTCCTCAGCATGGCGGAGCTTATCTTGCCTGATCTCTGCTTCGATCTTGAGATCGCTGAGTTCGTCCCGTAGCCTTTGCGTTTCTATCCTAAGAGCTTCCCTCTCCTGCTCGCCAGCCCTGATCTCTTCCTCTGCCATCACGCCTCGTTCGATAGCTACATTGTATTTCGATTCTAGATCTTCTAATGACGAAGTTGTGTTCCTCGCTTGGCGTTCAAAATCATCGTTTGATACCTCAATATCCCGTAGTTGTAGCTGCATAGTTCTATTAGCGTCGCGCAGGGTGGTGATTTCCTTCTGGAGCTTGTTCTGCGCGGCGTTGGCTTCAGCTTTGGATTGCTTGTATTTAGTCTATTAAATGCTATTGTCAGTCCACGGCCACTTGCGCACATCGCTCGCGGTGTAAGACTGCAAGCTCGGAGACTGTACAAAAGTTTACTAACCTTCCACTCTTCAACCTCATACCCCAGAGCTTCTACCTTTTCCTTTAGCTGTCTCTCTCTTTGTTCCGCAGCTTCTACATCTTTCTCTAACTCAGTTTCCAGCTCCTTGCTAGATGCTTGGAAGTCTGCGAGTTCTGCCTCAAGTTGCTCATACTGGGCTTTGTAGTACGCGATGGAGTGGTCTGATTTCGGCGTTCCAGTAGGTGATGAAGCGATAGCTTCTTTATGAGAGGTCATAGCTGGGGGCAGCCTGCCAAAGGCAGCAATGTGGCTTAGGGGTCTTAATGATGGCGGAGAGGGCGTCGAAGACGGCTGCTTATGCAAACCAAGCAGCCTCCGACGCTCTGGGCTAGAGGAAGCAAAAGCCGTCGCAAGAGGACCACTGGTCCAATGTCAGGTGTGAGGGCCTGGGATCACCAGGGGTTGTTGTCCGTAAGTGGCGGTGCGGCAATCGCGTGCTGCGCAGTGAATTTTCTCCTGTTACTTTATACCTCCTCTTCTAATACATGCAACCTGCCTCACAGGCACCGTGGTCCCTAGGGTTAGTCGTCCAGTCGTCTTTGTCGTCGTTGATGTCGCGCAAGGCATGAAAGTCGTCAGTATCAACAAGTCAACAATTGCCAAGCCCGCTAACTAGCTAGCGCCGTTCCAGTCAGCAACACGAACCATTGTCCCTTAGGAACAACGAGCACTACCTCAGCAACCCCCTTAAAAACACCGTGTTCACCCCCCCACAATCACTCTTCGACGAAAATGTTCGAGACGTATTTTCGCGGAATTAAATATACCTATCAATGGCTTTCTCTAAATGTTCTTCCTAGAATTTGAGTTTCTTCTTCCCCCGCCAGATTATGTTGTTCCGGCTCCTGTTTCACCCTGCATAAGGCTACGATGTGCAATACAAGCCATTGGGCCTTCGCGTACCGCCAGATGGCTCCAAAAAGAGGCACCTATGCTGTGTTTCCAGATGTCCCTGACCCCGCTTAGCTAGGGTTTCCCCTACGGTACCTAAGGTACCTTGTAACTAACGCACCTGCGGATGTGCTTTCTCCCCTGTTTGGACAGGGTCTCGTTCCTCGATCGGCTTTGTGTCACACCGTTATTCATGTTTAGCTTGATTGTTCTGGACAATATTGTTCTAGACTGTGCATCTGGCCTGTGTTGTAAGATCTACTCAGTAGGGTTTCGTCAGGCAGATCTACACCTAGGAGAATACTATAAAGTATTGCGGGAACTCTGGGTTGGAGTACGCCAATCACACGCCTGCGATCCGCCAAAGTTTGATAAGCTGCATTAACCATTACCTATCGTGTCGCCACATCTCCTGCCTTATCGTAAAGAGGAAGGTGGGTAGCACATGGTGGGATAACGCTATTGCTTTATGGGTGAACTTTAGTAGATGAACATGTCTCAATCCTTCTTGCTTTCTGATTTCTCTCTGATTTCCCCATATACCCTCTGTACGTTGCTTTAGCGACTCAAGATGGAGGAGAAGAAAGTTTTCCACGAGGATGTCGAAGAAGAAAAGGTCCTTGAGGATCTGGGCTACCAGCAAGAGCTCAAACGCTCGTTTGGCCTCTTCGGTATGATAGGGTTCGCTTTCAGTATCGTCACTAGCTGGACGGCGCTGGGAGGCGTCCTCATCGTCGGCGTCGAGTCAGGCGGCCCTCCTGTCATGATATACTCTTGGATCGCAGTTAGCATTTTTGGACTTGCAGTCGCGTACTCCATGGCAGAGATGTGTTCAGCGTATCCCATTGCTGGTATATATTAGCATATTCTAATTTAATAACTTATTCTAATTATATTAAAAGGTGGACAGTACTCCTGGGTAGCCGTTATTTCGCCGCCAAAGATCGCAAGGGGTATGTCATGGGTGACCGGATGGTTCATGATTGTTGGAATTCTAGCTATGGGCGCTACGAACAATTTCATCGGTGCAAACTTCATTCTTGGCCAGGCCAACCTATCTTTTCCCGCCTATACCATAGAGCGCTGGCATACAACCCTTCTAGCCTACTTGATTGCCTTCCTAAGCACGGCACTCAACATCTACGGCCCTCACCTTCTGGACCGGATCTCACGTTTCATTCTAATCTGGAATATCCTCTCTTTTGTTATTGTCATCATTACAATCCTTGCCACAAACGACCATAAGCAGCCTGCCAGCTTCGTTTTCAACGACTTCCAGAACTTCACTGGCTTCAGCACTGGCTTTGCGGCTATCTTGGGCTTATTGCAGAGCTCCTTTGGTATTGGAAACCTATCTACTTGTTTGGATCTGTCCACTAAGTTTTTCAATAGGCATGTGCTGTTATGATGCTCCGGCTCATATGAGTAAGGGTCAGAATTCATTCTTTTGGGATAAATGACTGACAAAGTTCTAGCTGAAGAGATGAGAAATGCCTCTCGAGAGGCGCCAAAGGCCATCGTAATGTCCGTGTATATCGGCGCAATCACTGGATTCATCTTCCTGATCTCCGTCTGTTTCTGCATCGGCGACATCACCTCAACGGCTGCGTCGACGACAGGCGTACCGCTCATCCAAATTTTCTATGATTCAACAGGTTCCGTAGTGGGCACATGCTTCCTCTCCTCACTTATCGTCGTCATCGTGCTCGTCTGTGCCAACTTTCTCCTGGCTGAAGGATCCCGCTCTCTGTTCGCCTTCGCACGTGACCATGGCTTGCCCTTCTCCAAGCTCTTCGCAACAGTGGAGTCGAAGCGGCAAGTGCCCGTCTACGCCATCTTACTCGCCTGCGGCGTACAAATAGCTCTCAATTCGATCTATTTTGGAACTTTGACTGGCTTCAACACAGTCATCTCGATCGCAACAGAAGGATTCTATTTGTCCTATGCGATGCCGCTCCTTGCACGTATTCTGGCTTGGTTCACAGGTGATGCAAAGGATCTTCCTGGGCCGTACAGTCTCGGTCGTTGGGGCATTTGGATGAACATCGCAGGACTTGTTTTTCTCGTTTTCACATCTGTTACGTTCAATTTCCCTACTCTGAGCCCCGTCACTTCGCAAGACATGAATTACACAAGCGCAGCTATCGGAGTCATTGCGTTAATTAGCATTGTCACGTGGTTTACTACCGGGAGAAAGAACTTCACTGGCCCCCAGATTGGCGGAGCGGTTGCCGTTCTGGAAGCGAGACTCGGAGAAATTCCGGGCCATGGTAGGTTGGATGATACTTTAGAGGATAAGGCGGCGCTGCCGGAAATGGGTGCTGATGCTCGTGGCTGAACGCCTTTGTCTTCGCGAGCGCCGTACCAATTCAATGCGTATATATTATTCTCAATATTTGGGCAGGCGGTGCTAGCTCTGTTGCATTTTCCGTAGTCTAGTCTCCTTGCAAGCCTACGGCACATTGCCTCGCCATTTCAAACTTTCAGATCTTCAGCATGCACCTAAAAATGCGGGTTGGAGCTGATACTCACTTGTTCATCGGTCTGACAGACCAAAGTCCGATGTCTGGCGCCTTCCATTCCGATATCCCGAACAACGTCCTCAATCTTGTTGTTGTTCGTTTGCTCGTCAAGCCCGAAGCCCAAACATCTGCACTTCTCGACAATGCTTGTTCGAAGAAGTGCTCCTTTCTCTCCAATACCTCCGGCGAAGACCAAAGCATCAACTTGACCTTCTAGTTTCACAAAGTAGCTGCCGATGAAATGGAGGATCCGATCAACGAATATTTCGAAGGCGAGTTTACATGCGGGATCTTCAGAGGAAGAGATCTTGCCAAAGTCTGTAGTTCCTGTAAGAACTTTCCAGCCAGATTTTTTGTTTAGGATTTCTTCTGCCTTGTTTTCCATGTCGTGTCAGTTGTGGGACTCGGGGTGTCTCTGGAGTGAAGTACGTACCGTGCTGATATGCATTTCTTTGGTGCTACTTGGGCTTGGCTTCCCTGCATCATGCGTGAAATGGAAAATCAAACTTGTAAAGATTAGTACTGGTACAATAAGTGGATCTTCCAGGGCAGTGCTACCTCGGATCAACGTCACCACTTCTCGTTGCTCCAGGTAAGCCCGCCAGCGGTGTTAATCCCATACTGGTATCTAAAGACTTTCCATTCTTTATCGCGCAAGCTGACGCTCCACTACCTAAATGCAAGGCAATAAGACTAGTCTCGCTCTCCGGCTTATTCAGATATTGTGCCACAGCCCGAGTGATGAAAGCATAGCTGATACCATGAAAACCATACTTCCGCAGTTTATTCCTTTTAGCTACCTTTTGATCGATTGCGTATGTTCGTACTGCATCTGGTATCGTAGCATGGAAAGAAGAATCGAAATACGCAATGTTTTTTGCTCTTGGCAGTTTTTGCATACACGCTTTCACAATAGCAAGAGCACTGGTGTTGTGTAAGGGAGCCAGGTCCGTGAGATCTTTGAGGTGGTGGTAGGTATCTTCGTCAATGACATGGGCAGCGGGGTAGTCCCCTCCGTGGACAACTCTATGACAGGCATAGGTTATGTCGTCTCTGGTGGATATTTCGGACAAACCTTTGTCCTTAACTAGGTGGTCTAATATGTGTTCACAAGCGTCCTCGTTGGAATTGATATCTTTAACTTCCTGATTTTTGATGTTCTCCGAACCACGCTGATAGCTTAATTTTGCTGGAGGTGCCGTGAGGCCACTGATTTGAGCATCAGCGAGTTGGACTGGATCTTGGCCTTGTTTAGATGATTTGTAGATGGAGACCTTGACAGAGGAAGAGCCTGAGTTGATGGAAAGGATAATAGCCATATTGGCACACATTCAAGAATATCTAAATCCGTCTGGCTTAACTCGACGAGCACTTCTAGGTCTATCCACCAAGTATGAGGATATTATAGTAAGATAACGATTTCTTCTTGCTCACTGTTCACGTTCCGGAAAGAGTTGTGAAGAGAAACCCTAATCGATACCTAGCTTGGCGTGAGGTTTTAGGGGGAAGCTAATGCGAACGGCGTCCAGGAACTGGAGACCTGATGATCACGCCAAAGAGATAGCACTCATTCGCCTCCGTTGGCAGTCAACATCGTCATTTACATTAAGCAGGAATGCAGAAGACGTTAAATGAGTGAAGATAGGAAGAGGCCGGACCGACAGCTACAGGCATGATGTCAACGGTCACGGCTAGGGTTATGGCGGAAACGTGCCCGCACGAGAGGCGTTTGCTGGAGAAGGTGCCAATGCTCGGTGGTGTTATTATGGTGTGACCCAGCAAAAACACCCTGATCTCGCCTGTTTCTCAGACTGCTGACCCCCCGTAGCACAGGACCAGTGACTCCTATAAGACAGCTTGGGGATCCCAATCTACTCTCCTCACCATCTCCATTTCCCTTAATACTATCATCAACCAGCGCCAATATGCCTGGAGAAGAGATAGATCGCCCGAACCCCCAGCCTCTACCATCCCATATCGACGATAATGTATTATCTTTGGCCGTCAAGCTGGACAAGACAAAGCTCGATGAGTCCACCTACACAGGACTTTCTGAGTTCAGGCGTGCTGCAAATTACATTGCTGCAGGTTAGTATCAATTGGAATTGGAACGTGTCATTTGGCTGATAGCTTTTCCAACCAGCCATGATATTCCTGGCAGACAATATCCTTCTTGAGCGCGACCTTACCTTCGACGACATCAAGCCTCGTCTACTCGGTCACTGGGGCACCTGCCCTGGCTTGACCCTCGTCTACTCCCACCTGAACCTGCTGGCTATGCAGAGAAAGCAGGACATCATCTTCGTGGTTGGGCCGGGTCACGGCGCGCCTGCCATACTCTCGAGCTTATGGCTCGAAGGCTCCCTTGGGAAATTTTATCCCGAATATGGTAGAAATAGGGCAGGATTGAAGAAGCTGATTACAAAATTCAGTACTCCCAGTGGATTTCCAAGTCATATCAATGCTGAGACCCCAGGGGCCATCCACGAAGGCGGAGAGCTAGGTTATGCGCTGTCTGTGGCTTTTGGCGCAGTCATGGACAAGCCAGACCTTGTTGTAGCTTGTGTAGTCGGCGATGGCGAGGCAGAGACTGGTCCAACTGCGACGGCTTGGCACGGCGCGAAATTTATTGATCCTGCAGAATCTGGAGCTGTCCTTCCAATTGTGCATGTGAATGGCTTCAAGATCAGCGAACGGACCATTTACGGCTGCATGGACGACAAAGAGATGGTAGCGCTATTCACGGGCTATGGCTACCAATGCCGCTTCGTAGAAGATCTGGTAGATATTGACGCAGATATGTGTCGTTCGATGGAATGGGCATTGGATGAAATACACAAGATACAGAAAGCAGCCCGATCCGGTAAACCCATCATGAAGCCTCGATGGCCGGTCTTGATTATGAGAACTCCGAAAGGCTGGGGTGCACCGCAAAAGGTTCATGGGCAATATATGGAAGGTTCATTCCGTGCCCATCAAGTACCTCTTATGGGTGCCAAGTCGGATCCTGGCGAATTGAGACAACTTCAAGAATGGTTACGTTCCTATAAGCCAAAAGAGCTATTCACTGAAGACGGCGGTATCGTGGAAGAGATCTTAGGCATCGTTCCCAAGGATGACAGTAAGAAGTTGGGACAGCAAATTGTTACTTACGGCTCACATGAAGTGCTTAAGCTTCCAGATTGGAAAAAGTATGCAGTCAAGAAAGGAGGGCAAGCAAGTTGCATGACTACTATTGGTGAGCTTCTTGACCAGACGATGGTTGACAACCCAAAAAGCTTCCGAATATTCTCGCCCGATGAACTGGTGAGCAACAAGTTGGACGCAGTATTCCGCCATACTGGGAGGAACTTCCAGTGGGATGAATTCTCCAATGCCCGAGGAGGCAGAGTGATCGAGATCCTTTCGGAGCACACTTGCCAGGGCTTCATGCAGGGGTATACCATCACTGGGCGAACAGCACTTTTCCCTTCGTACGAGAGCTTCTTAGGCATTGTACATACAATGATGGTGCAGTATAGCAAGTTCAACAAGATGGTAGGTTATCTACAGTACTCGTCGCAGGACTAAGCTGACTTAGCGACAACGCAGGCACGTGAAACTACATGGAGGAAGGATATCAGCAGCATCAATTATCTCGAAACGAGTACCTGGACACGACAAGAACATAACGGCTTCTCCCATCAAAATCCTTCTTTCATTGGCGCTGTCCTGAATTTGAAACCGGCAGCCGCGCGTGTCTACCTCCCACCAGACGCGAATACTTTCCTATCCACGATAGCACACTGCCTCAGGTCCACAAATTATGTAAATCTCATGGTTGGTTCCAAGCAACCCCAACCCGTGTTCCTCTCGGCAGCAGAAGCGGACAGCCACTGCCGTGCTGGCGCGTCGGTTTGGAAGTTTGCGAGCACGGATGACGGCATTGATCCAGATGTTGTTCTCGTTGGAATTGGCGCTGAGATCACCTTCGAAGTCATCGAAGCAGCAGCCATGCTTCGCAAGATTGCGCCAAATCTCCGCGTTCGCGTCGTCAATGTTACTGACCTTATGATTCTCAAGCATGAAGGTGGCCATCCCCATGCCCTTTCGCATGAGAGTTTTGACGCCTTATTCACCGCTGATCGCCCAATTCACATCAACTACCATGGCTATCCAGACGAAGTCAAAGCACTGATATTTGGCCGGCCAAACCTCCAGAGAGTCACCATCGAAGCCTACCGTGAGGAGGGTAGCACCACAACCCCGTTAGATATGATGCTCCGGAATCGCGTTAGTAGGTATCATGTCGCTGAGGCGGCGATCAAGGGTGCCGCAGTGAGGAACGAAAAGGTCAGGCTGGATATGCATGAGATGCTAAGTGGTCTCCGACATGAGCTTGTCAAGGTGCAACAGTACATCATGACGACTGGGAAAGATCCAGAAGGCACCTATGATACGCCAGCTTTTGATGGGAAGGGGTCCGTGCACAGGGAGGTCGGGTATGCAGACTGAGAAACAATTGGATATTCGAGTCTGTAAATATTGATAAAAATGGATTGTGTATTAATAGAACAAGTGCATAGCACGATAGAGACATCATAATGAAGATCAAGTCATCTAAGTAAGCTTATGACATTCTCGTATTAGCCTGGTGATGATCTAGTCCCAATACAACGCAAGCGGGACGACACCTTCGTTTTGGTATGTTGACGTGGCTGGGCGGATGTAGCATACCATAAGATGCAAGCATGGTCTTAGAGATCCTAATCAGTAACATACTGTCGCTCGTTGATGTTGAAATTCAGCCATGGGAGAAACCACAAAGCCAGGGTTGCTCGACCTAGAGAAGGAGCTGACATGTTCTGTGAGTTTTGCAGGAAGTAACTACATATCTCGGCCATGAGATACAGCCTACACACTGCAGGTTGTGAATGCTAACGATCGTCAAACCCTAGATCTGTACCGAAATCCTCTATCAACCTCTCACCCTCCTAGACTGCCTTCACACATTCTGTGGTTCCTGTCTTAAGGCATGGTTCTCATTGCAAGCCTCCCAAGCGGCAGCCTCAAAATCGAATCCGTTCAACTGCCCGTCATGTCGCGCCCCGGTGAGGGAGACGCGACCGAACGCTACGGTCACTACGTTGTTGGAGATGTACCTGCAGGCAAACCCGGGAAGAGCGCGGACTGGCGAGGAGAAAGAAGAGATTAAGAAGACTTATACTCAGGGCGAGGATATACTGGTCAAGGTCAAACGGAAGAGAGGAACAAATGATGAGGAAGAAGACAGACGGATCGTAGAAGAGGTCCGAGAGATGAGCTTGAGGGAAGTTGGAGTCAGTAATAACGGGTCGCATGAAAGGCGCGATAGGCACGGAACTGGAGAGACAGCTACGGCAGCATGGGTAAATGATGCCAGGCAACGCAGAAGGCATGAGAGCGACCACGGTAGTGGCGCTGAGGCAGCTGGACCATCAGGCTCCAGAGACCCAGCAGTTCAAGCGAGACGGATCGAGCACCAATCAAGTCTACGGTCGCTGATGAGTAGCTCGGATGTGGACTCGTCAGAAATGCAGGAGGAGATATTGAGACAGATCAGAGATGAGGGAATACTGGATGGCATTGACCTTGATAATCTCGATGTTTCACAAGAGGACGAGCTTAGTGAAAGGATCGCTGAAGCATACCGCCGTCGGCATCGCCTTAGGGCCAGACAGCAAGAAAACACCTCTGACAGACCTCAGACACCTGATTCTCGTGAACAGGGTTCGGACGCCACGGAACAACGGCACCACCGTCGGCCTGCAAGGTCTCCAAATCCTCCTGAATCTTCCACGCACTCGTCACATCCTCCCCTTTCAAGACCGCACCTACTCGAAGCGTACCCTACAGGCCAAGGCCATAGACGAAGGACATCCAGCGAACACAGACGGCAGACTTCGCCTACGCCACCTTCAAACAGCAGCAGAGCCTCGTCTAACACGCAAAGGCAAGCGGCCCGCTCAGCTACGGATCTTTCGAATACAGCACGAACAGTTCCAAATCATAGAGAGCGCCCTTTAGACGTTTCAGGACATAGCAGACGCACGTCAGACACGGATCGTCTACGATTTCGTGGGGAAATTAGGGATTCGACACCTCGAACATCACAGGACTCTAGAAGTCCAAGGACGCGACCTCGAGCGATCTCATCAACGCAGGCTAATGGTGCTAACGTCCCATCACCACAGCCTTCCCCCAACACAGCGGCGGGACCAGATCTTACAGTGACCCACCAAGCTAGTCGGATCGATAGACCAAGTACAGCATCTCGAACCTTGTCTCAGCCATCGACAAGCGCACCAGCTCAATTACCCTCATACCCTGAGCCTTCTGTATCCTGTGACAGATGCGGCAAACGGAATCTCGAGTATGAATTGCATGAAAATTGTCCTGGATGCAACGATGGCAAATACCATCTATGTCTGCGCTGCTATCGTCTCGGCCGTGGTTGCCTCCATTGGTTCGGCTTTGGCCACCTGGCCATGCAGCGGTATCGACAACAAGAACCAGTGTCTGGCTATCCTCCTAATAACCCTCTTCCTCATCGACTCACTGGCCACCGATACCTTCCCCCACCTCCTGAAACTCGCCATATAGCGGTATCAGGCTCATCAGTAAGCACGTCTTCAGACCCGGGGAGTCGTCTCCAAGCTGGGCCATTTTGTTCGAATTGCTCAGATTTCGCGCCAGACTGTTATTGGAAGTGTGACGAATGCAATGCAGGTGAATGGGGCTATTGCAATGCCTGCGTCAATCAGGGTAGATGTTGTACACACGCTCTCCTACCTGTTCGCTACCTAGATTCCATTAATCCTCAAAGCACGTCACCATCGAGTCAGGCCCAGCATTCTTCCATAACACCGCTTTTACAACCTCCCAAGTCCGCTTCAGACAATCAGTTCGTCGATCAGCTTACTGGGCAACGATATGTTCCTCTCACTTTTAGCACAAAATGTGACATCTGCACTTACCCCATCCCACCCTCCAACACAAGATTTCACTGTCCCAAATGCAACGAAGGGGACTACGATGTTTGTTCGCCATGTTATAACAAACTTGTCAACGCTGGTAAAATCAGCATCGAAAATGGCGCCAAGGGCTGGCGCCGATGTCCAAGTGGTCATAGAATGATTATCGTTGGGTTTCAAGATTCTGGTCTAGGTCAGAGGCGCATAGTCGTTGAGGATCTGGTTGGTGGGCACGCACTCAGAGATGACGCGGAAGGTGACAGCAGCCTCGAATGGAAATGGCAAGAGGACGGGCAACCACAAGTCAGGAGGATCTCGAAAACCTTTCCAGGCCGACCCAATGAGGTGAGAGACTCGCCATTGGCAGATGGTGTAGCAGCTCCACCCTTGTTAAAGATTTACCCTCCAAACGGCGGTAATGGCATGCGAGTACTAGCTCTGTGGTCATGGTGGCCAGCAGATGATGTGAGTGACGAGCTTGCGTTCCCAAAGGGAGCGGAGATTAGGGAGTGTGAAGACGTCAATGGGGAGTGGTTCTGGGGGACCTATTGTGGGAAGATGGGGCTTTTCCCGAGTAACTATGTAAGAGTCCTTGAGATCGTAAGGATGTGAGTGGGGCCTCTTGATCACGGGGAGACGAAGGTATGATTGCACGAATGATATGAATTGCAACTAGCAGACAGCGTTCGAGCGAAGCTGATGTTCTCAACATTGGTAAGGTATATGAAGTAAGCACGTATTACTCGGAGAGCTGCTACATACGTAGTACTCCCGGGAGCAACGATTATTACACCTGAAGTGGCCTCAGCCGCTGCAAGTTAATCGCATGCAGACTGCTTCTCAGAACTAGCATGGGTCTGCCTTCAACTCTATAATGGATTCTTGTCCTTAAAGGTCCACCCCTTGAAGCTTCCAATATCTGTTTCCGCTCTTTTTCTTCCGTTATCTTTCGAGGCATTTATTACGATGCTTTCCTGTTGTGAACCGCTTCTTTGTGCCGCTTCAAGCATTGTTATTTGCTGAATTCGCCGCACTTATCCAGTTGCTGCAACTATCGAAACATCCGCAGCATCGGACACCCCAAGCTAAGTTTCAGTGTGATGCGAAAGATCAACGTTCGGGGATAGTCGCGTTAGCGCTGTGCGACTGTCGTTATGCGCCCTTATGCTTGGGAGATGTTTCCTCGCTGAAAGGCTACATAAGTCAAGCTTGCTATGGCGGGAAGACTACATCATCACATCTTGTTGGAAGACGCCGAGAGACAATGCAGGCAATCGTGGCCGTCCTCGTCGTCTCTGTTGCTCATAGCCTAGCACTCCCAGCCGCCTGCCCTTTGATTTCAGACTCCTTGTCCTTCACAAGCGCGTTGGCGAATCTTACACTTTCAGGGAACATAACGAGCGTAGTGAACACGACAACACTAAGGTGCTCCAGACATCACCAATCAGTTCAGAACCAAGCCTAACGAAACCCTCAGCGCTAATTCCACAGCCTCTGGCGTCTACACGCCTGGACAAATCCGAACTGAGATCTGTAATTTCGGCAGTTTCTTCCATTTCAGCAGCGAAGAAGATGTGGACGAGGTCATCGCCGCCGCAACTCTAGATACTCTCCACCACGACGAGAATGAAAGCATGCCAAAAGTCGCTTATCACGCAGGCCCGGGCGGTGGCCAGGGCGTGATACTCACGCTTGAACCTCTCCGAGGGACAGTGGATTTGACGTGGGGAATGTGGCTTTCTGTGCTTGTGGATATCACGAAGTACTACCGCAGGGAGGGTAAGATGCCCATTGACTTTTATGTTATATATATAACTGAGTCAAGAACTCTATTGATTGCGGGTGGGAGTTTGGTACACGATTTGTGGGGCGAGGGAGACGAACGTTAAGTTATGGAGGAATTGGCGTGATATGCCTACAAGGCTTCCAGGAGGACCTTTTCGCCCACCCGAATGAATGATGTCGACCATGAATAAACATTTGTTACTAGAAGTTCCACTATTAGGCCCACAACAACCCAATGATAAGAAATTTCGCTACACATCGTATCGCCTTCCTGCATGCCTATCAAAGCGTCTGTCACCTACGAAAAACTCCGCACCCAGCCACTGGCACTTCCGCTACCATGCTGCCAATGTACTTTAGTAGCTCTGCTAGCCGCCGTGGGGCAGTAGCCTTGTCGCAGCATCTGCGACAAGATGGAATGCCTACCTACTACCCTTACATAACCTGAAGGCATTGCTCCAATGTCGCACCTGAGCAATAGCTTCTATTCTCTTACGAGAGTTCTTCCCCCTATCAATCCACCGACCAGCGGCTTCTATGAAGGAACTATCTAAAAGCTCTGGGACGAAGACTCCACAGCAATGTCTAGCATGCTCACCCCAAGCGCGGCTACGTGTCCGGCTACACCTACAGGCACTGGGCCTACAGTTTACTCTACATTGAAGGATAATGCCTGGCATCCAATGGTAATAGTCTCCCTGCCAGCTCTTTTGGGCGGCATGGCGATGATATATGTTATACAACACTCCCGGCCGGTCAAAGTTCAGAGCTTATTCTTCGGTGTCCTGGCAATCTTGTTCTTCGTTATTGGGGGGCTGTTCCAAGTCCTGTTCAACAATGGACAAGGAAATCAGCATTGGGGCCTCGTGGCACTCTATTTCTTTTGCCAATTCTTCTTCAACATGGGTCCTAGTGCCACCACATTCATTGTAGGTCAGCCAACACAAAGTTGAAGCAGTACGCTCATTGAGTTTCAGATACCTACCGAGCAATTCAAGACTCAATACCGTTGCACAGCTCACGGACTGTCTGCCGCATTTGGGAAGTTCGGATCGATTGTTGGACAGCTAATCATAGGACTTTCTGGTGCAAACAGCCCATCCTCGGAAAAACTTTGGTACATTTTCCTAATGTAAGACATGTTCCGTTCACTTCTACTATATAATGAACGAGACTCACGTGTGTCCATAATTTCGGGCTTTTCATGCTCTTCGGGGCTATTGTAACGCAACTGGCAGTCCCTGACTCTCGCGATGCAACCGGAGAACGCAAGTCACTGGAGGAGCTTGCGCAGGGACAGCGTCACATGAGGACTTTGCGCAAACGTAGGTCGCAGAAATCCGCGGAGCCACAGTGGTGGAATCGCTGGCATACGCTTCCACTGGACCCGGCTTATCGAATGGAGGCTGCCGCCGGACAACGGCAATAGGAGAATCGCGTAGCAGTCAGTCGGAGAGAATGGCGTACAAGCCATGTATTGAGAGCGGAATCTTTCGATAGAGGCTCGGACAGAAGGTTTTGCTGCTTAGAACCTTTGAGCAAACCCCAATTTCGCCGACCTAATACCCCTCTACATGTACGAATTTTGCTCCTTTCACCCTAAAATCTCAAGTGGACCTAGAAATACACCTCTACGGAAGGTATTCAGAGGCCTCCCTCTCTTAGTATTGAGCTGGCCCACGTTCTTGCGGAGTAACGTTCATTTGGATGGTAATGAGTTGGATATTTTACACAGGTTAAGCAAGATGTATCACAGCGATAACTCAGCTATCGCGGGTGAGTTGAGTCCACAGCCTCTATGGGGTATCACATGCCTGCAGCGATAGACAAGTATCACACATCCTTGACGATGCTTCCATCATCCATCTTTCCTTCACGTTTTGCACCTTCCTCTCGCCATGTCTCCCAAAGGCCCTGTTTAGGATCCTCGTCAGGCAAACCCCGCATTCGCCTCACAGCCAGAACTTCTCTTCTCACTTGCATCGTACACTCTTTGCGTAAAGCTACTGCTTCCTCTCCGTACTTCAACTCGTCGTCCAACACCCCTACAGCCAGGTCACCAGCTCCTTTCTTCTTGTTTACCTCTACCAATTTCCGCCATTTCCTTCTCATCTCATGAAACACGTTTTCCTTCTCCCCACCAACGTTCTCGCCAATCCATACGGCGCACTTCTTTCCTGCTCGAGGTACCCATCGCGGCCCAGTCCTATTCTCGTGGTATATCTCATTATTGCCTTCGATCCACATTGGTACAATATCTGGGCATACGTCCGGTTCTAATATTAACCTAGCCACGCCCCAATGAAAGTAACGCATCGTCTTTCGAGGGTGCTGGTGCACACGCCCTTCGGGGAATATGTGTATCCACGAGTATTGCCGTTTCGCATAAGCTGAGGGCGCGGGGAATGTGTCAGTGCCATTGGTGGTGTAGCTGTAGATGTCGCTGGGGGAGGAGAAGGGGTCTGAGATGTCAGGAGAGCGCAATGAAGGGTCTACTGGGGTGGGAGAGTCTGTTGGACGGAAGGGAGGGTGGGAGAGGAGACGGATGGCTTCGCGCATAGTCGGTTGGAAGGGGCCGCCATAGGGGGAGTATTGGAAACGGTGGGTGGGGAGGACTTGGCCGAGGGTGAAGAATGTGGATAATGCTCTAATAAGATGTCATAAATTTTGGCTCAGAAACGAAAAGACTAAGGTGCGACGAACTTGTTCTTGAATACTATGTCGTAGCTACCGAGTGACCATCTGTGGTTGCTAGGGTTGAAATGATATCTGAATGGAAGGATGCCCCACATCAATGGGTCGTCAAGACTGTGGATGCATATCAGTTGGCCATTGAATACATGCGAAAAACGGCGCAAACTGTGATACGTACGTACATGGAAATGTGATTTGATACTGGGGGACCCAGAGTCAGAATGTAGCTGACCTAACCCAGCAGCAGACTGCACTCACCTGTTATGAGGCCTCTTTGCCTTTTATCTATGTCTTGCCTCTCGTCAACCAGATTTAAGAAGCCATCAAGCCCGTGCGTCTCCATACTGTTCGCGTCGTACATGAAAGTTCGCGTTAGCAAGCCTGCGACGCCCATGACAGTCGCGGAGCCAAATCGCCATGGAAGGCTAGGTTGATTTGAATTGCCTTCCATGGCTTTCTGCTCGAAATAGCGCTGAATGTCGTGAAATATCTGACCACGCCGACGATAGCATAGGGTGTCCATGGCTTTGTTAAATTTATGGCAGCCACATTCAACGGCACGGAAATAGTTCCGCCAGGCAACCTCGCGAAACGCGAAGATCAGCCATCCAGAGTACTCCTACCTTCCCTATCGCCGGTATAAATATCTTTTACGATGTCTCACAGTGAGTCATAACCCGCCTGCGCGGTTTATAGATCGCTAAGAGTGGAAGCTAGGCAAGCGCAACACATCTTTAGCTTTCTTCACCAACCACGAACGGTCCTTGCTCAAGTCATCGTGGGGCTCGCAAGCCACTCGACTTTCCCGTGACTCCTTCCTACCGTTCGCTTCTTGCCAACTCTGTCTCCAGGTTGCGAGAGATCCGGTAGCCTGTGCTTCTCACGGTGACATATTCTGCAGAGAATGTATAGTGAACAATCTCCTTGCGCAAGGCAAAGAAATAAAGAGGATCAAAAAGGAGGATGAGCAACGCCAGAAAGTGGCACAAGAAGAAGAGCTAGAGAGAGCGGCGGAAGAAAAGCAGAGGGCTGTTGAAGATTTCGAGAAGACTATGATGGGATTGGAAGGTGGCGAAAAGAAGAAAAGCAGAGCTATCGGGGCGAGACTCGGAAAAGATGAGGAGCTTGAACGGGCTGAGGGCAGGGGTGTGAAAAGGAAGTTTGAGCTAGATGAAGATGAGATGTTGAAGAATGCGAAAGAGGAGCGGGCAAAGGCTAGAAAGGCGTTGGATGATGAGAAGGTAGCTTCTGTCGTTTCTTCGGATTGCTGCAAATGGCTGACACCCTGAAGTCAGCGAAGCCAACCCTGCCCTCCTTTTGGGTACCTTCACTCACACCGTCCACGAATCATTCGAAAGACGCTAAACCAGTCAAACTCTCCCCCCTATGCCCTGCCTCGACTCCTGAGAACAAGCACTCCCTTTCGCTCAAGTCGCTAGTCACAATACATTTCAAAACAAGTCCTAACACCACCTCATCCGAAGTGCCGAATCTCATATGCCCAGCATGCGATAAGAGTCTCAGCAATACCGTAAAGGCGGTTCTTACCAAGCCATGTGGTCATGTTCTCTGCAAACCTTGCACCGGCAAGTTCATGTCTTCTGACAGTGGCCCCCCAGACCCGCATGCTTCTCCCACCAAGCCACGGGAAGGAGACGGGATAGCATGCTTTGTGTGTGATACCGATCTCTCAGGCAAGAGAAAAGAAAGCCAAGACTCCAAAGACGGGCCCAAGTCACAGAAAACGATAGAGTCAGGACTTGTGGAGCTCAAAAGCGAAGGGACTGGATTCGCTCTTGGTGGAAGTAACATGGCTCAAAAGCAAGGTGTAGCATTTCAGTGCTGAGCATATCATTCGGTAAACTTGGGGTATTGTATATGGAGCTTTGGACCTGAAGACTAGATATCAGCCTGGTGGGACTTGGGCATACTATCAGCAGAAGTTAAGGCAAACGTCATGCATCAGAAACCGATGATCTACAGCGCTAATGCAAAGCATCTTCAATTGAGCCCTAAGGTAAGTAGCTCAGCCTCACGGTCTGCGTGGACTCTAATCGAATTGCGACATACTAAAGTACGCTGGACAGTGCCGTCATTGTTTTATCGACGAATCCCTTGCCACGATATTGATATTGATATCCCCAAGAGCCAGGGTACCGGCAAGCTGCTGCGGAACGATAGCCGGACCATCCTTTGCCAAGAGCCGCACAGCCCCACTTCAGCCTCACTAGGGCCATGGAGGGGTCCTAAAACCCAACCCATCAGATATTCATGTACACTTCCTACCCAAACTATCCTACAACTGTTGCTCAAGCAGCATTTCTATACCTTCGACGCCTCCTTTGTATCTCCTAGAGCCTCCCTTGTTTCCTATTGCCATTGATCAACCATACACAGCAACCATGTCATACCCGCCTCATCAAGGTGGCTATCCACCGCACTATGGAGCTCCTCCACCTCGTGAGCTTTGTTTGTCTTAATGGGTGCTTCCTGCTCATGATTGACAGAAGGATATCAACAGCCTCCACCGGGCCAATACCCGCCACAGGGTTACCCTCCTCAGCAGGGTTATGGCGGCTCCCCCGCGCCTCAAGGGTATGGACAACAGGGAGGATACCCTCCCCAAGGGCAATATAATCAGGGATACCCTCCACCGCAGCAGCCACCTTATGGACAGCAACCTCACAGTCCATACCCACAGCAACAGGGATATCCTCCACCCCAACAACCGCCTTACGGTGCACCTCCCCCGGGTCAATACCCACCACAGCAGTACGGGGGACCTCCGCAACAGCCGCCATATGGCCAGCCCCCTCAGCAGTACGGAGCACCTCAAGCACCGTATGGAGCTCCACCACCTCAGCTCTCCGGTGCTTCTCGAGTCGTTCCCACTCCCCCTTCTCCTGGGTATGTGCCCGGGCAAGTAGCTCGGGTGGATATGTCCGCTCAAGCCGATGCGTGTCGTAAAGCTATGAAACGCTTGGGCACAGATGAAGCCGCGCTGATCCGGGTGTTGGCCCATCTTTCCCCGCTTGAAGTACCAGCGCTTAAGCAAGCCTTCCAACAACGCCACGGTCGCTCTCTGGAGCACGACGTCGAAAAAGAGGTCAGTGGCCATTTTGAGATGTGCTTGCTCTCTATCCTACGCGGACCCTTACAAAATGATGTATGGTGCCTACACAAGGCAATCCACGGAGCCGGAACCAAGGAACATCTTCTAGATGAAGTCCTTATTGGTCGCTCAAACGCCGATATGAAAGCCATCAAACAAGCCTACCGCGACACCTACCACCGACCCCTCGAGCACGACGTACGTAGTGACCTATCCGCAAAAACACAGCGCATGTATGAAATGATCCTCTCTGCCACACGACAAGAAGAATCAGCGCCAGTCCTCCCTCAGAGTGTCGACGCAGACGTTACAGAACTCTACCGCGCGACCGAAGCAAAAATAGGCACCGAGCAATTGACCGTCTGCGCAATCCTGACCAACCGCTCCGACGGCCAAATCCGCGCTATCGCTCAAGCTTATGAGCAGAAATACCGGCGTCCACTAGAGAAAGTCCTTATCAGTGAATTCGCAGGACACATGGAACAGGCATTGGTACAAATGGTCAGATGTGGTGCGGACCGGACGATGAGGGATGCGATCGCGCTGGAGGATTGTATGGCAGGAGCTGGCACGAGAGATGATCTGCTGGTTACTCGTGTGGTTAAGATACATTGGAATCCGTACCATGTGCAGCAAGTCAAGGCAGCATACAGGCAGAGGTATGGGCATGATTTGCTTCATAGGATTAGGGGTGAAACGAGGTACGTAAATTCGAAGACCCGATTCCTTAATTCTTCTATCATAATGCACAAGTCCTGTTCAAAACGCAAGAAGGTTCCCTGTCTTTTCATCATCCGATTATTTATTTTGGGTGGCATTATTTCCATTAAGAAACTGATTCTGATTATAGTGATAGTGGCGATTATGAACGATGTCTGGTTGCTATGCTCTCGCCGCCATAGGGAGGAACGGTTGGGCCTAGCTGGTAAATTGGCGCTACGGAGCTTCGATGTCATAATGGAACGGCCGCATCTGCAACGCTGATTCTCAATTCATTGTCTTCCTAAATATTTTTGGACGCGATTAAATGAAGGCCGGATGAGGTAAAAACTCAAACCTTGTGGAACGGTCGTTAACTGGACTCGGAAATAGCATGTGTACGATACCTAGGCAAAAGCACAATCGTTGGACATACAGCTAGGAATGCCTAGCACTTCAATTATCCAATAAATATTATATAAAGTTGTAAATCACCATCCAACCACCCCCCCACACATATATCCCAACATATCAATCATCCCCTAACCCTCAACCCCTCACACCACTGCCTCACACACCCATCCCCCTCCCCCAACCACGCCACCTCAAACACCCTCCTCCCCCCCTTCACCCCCAACCCCTCCCAAAATCCCGCTATCACCGCCCCCGCCCCTTCCCAATCCTCCTCCCCATCCACCCCTCCACCAATCCACTCCACCTCACACACCGCCCCTTTCCCCATTTGGGCGGCCCCACCACCACTCCCAACACCAGCCTGTCTCACGTCCCCTATCCGCACCCGGAAATCATCAATTTCAAACGCTACCCCGTTTACGACGCCGAGAACCTGTCGTTGCTGCCATAAGGGCCCGAATTTCGAGAGGATTAGTTGGGTGAATTCGTCGCTGGAGGGGACGGTGGGGATTGAGATTATTGTTGCGGGTGAGTTTCCTGGTGTGGTGGTGGTGGTACCTCCACCGGCCTCAGGCGCGCTCGAGGTGGCTGAATTAGCGGGCGTGCCTGCTCGCGGCGTTTGGGATTGTGCGTGTGTTGTGGTGGTTGTTGTGATAGCGACGTAGGTTCGGGGCGTGTGGTGGGAGAGGGTGAGGATTTGGAGGTAGCGCTGGGGGGGTGGGGGTTTGGATTTATTGTCGATGAGGGAGGTGGTGGCGGGGAGGGGGGTTTCGCGGAAGAGTCGGTGGGTTAGGGTCCAGGGGGGGAGGGGGGTGGGGTTGTAGTGGGTGGTTAGGTGGGTGGTTAGGGTTGTGGAGGGGGTGTTGTCGTGGGAGGGGGAGGGGGGGAGGAAGAAGAGGCTGTGAGAGGGGGGGTTTAGTGGTTGATGTGATGAGATGGATTGGTGGGGGGAAAATACGCTGTTGGTGGCATCTTTTCAATTGGTATAAGCTTTCAAGCGTAGATGTCTATAGGTTGCAACGGGATTGTAATCAAATCGAGCACCGAGTCGTCCATTCAAGGCTTCGAGGGACCTGCCCTAGAACTGCACTGCCCTCGAAGATGGGGCTCAAGCAAAAGCGACACCAATGACATTGTACGTGAACAAGTAGGCGCGGTATGGAGGTGCCTGAGTGCAGCAGAGTCGAGGGCAGGTACTCGTTGAAGCATTTAATTATGTGTAGAATTAATACACCTAAGGTAAGTCGAGGCAGTCTAGCCGATTCAGGCAAGTTTGCTAGCCTGAGGCAGCAACATTTCTGTCGCAACTGCTCTTCATTAAGCTGACGACGACGACATTACCAGGAAACATCCAAGAAAATTAACAGATTGATCAGTAAAGGTAGGTACCTGCATTCTGGGGTTTGCGCAATCCTGCAGTTAGTCATTTTCGCCACTTGGTACACTTTGTTGCTGCCTTCGCTCTTCCGAAGCAAGACGTTGGAGGCGGGAATCAGGCACCAGCTTTGGGTACAATGAAAAACCATCCTGCAACACCAGAACAACGCAGGCACGTCTATACTCCATCATAGTTCATCAATACGGCTGTATATCCTTCACTTGAATTTGTGTTCAAGCAAAAGGGCATCGTCGTCCCTCACAAGATGGAGTATCTCAGAAGCGCGTTGCTGCCTCGCAGGCTAACCGAAATGTATGCCGACACAAAGCGGACATACGAGCAAATTGTCCAGACAAATATCACCAACCCCCAACTATCATCACTGCACCTCAAATTGAAGGTCCAAAAGGATCGTCTGGTGGCCTGGGGTTTGGAGTGGGCAGATTCGAAGACCGACAAGACGGATGATATTGATGGTTCGCTTGACCGGGCAGGGATTAGCGATCTAGTTGCCAGCATCATGTCATCCATCCAAGAACTCCTCGAGGAGGCCGAAAGATTAAATCCACAGTCAAGGCCACAGCCTCCCGGAGCCTTTCCTCTGGACAAGCCCGCACTCATGGCTACCACAAGTACGCCCTGGACACCTGTGAAATTGGCTCGCTTGGAAGACATCGTCAAGGATATCAGCACTTCAATTGACACGTTATGCGACTTATCCAGATCACAGCAGATACTGAAGCGACAACATGGAGGTCAAGACGACAAAAAACTACCATCACTACCTCCGCGTTCAATGTCCGAAAAGGCCCCTCCGACTCGTTCTACGTCGGAGCCGATATTAACCACTCATACTCATCCGGTTAGCCCCGCTGTGCAAGATCAGTCGAGCCTCATCTCTTCAACCCGCATTGACCCTGATGATCTTGTATATCCCACAAGACCACAATCGGCAGGCTCGTTGCCTCCTTCATATGATATCTCCGCGACCGATCCTGGCAACAGAAGCTTTGCTTTCCTGAAAAATCCCTCCTTGGCTCAAATGACTACTGCACATCCCAGGCCAAGTCAGGGTATTGCTGTACTGGTGGACTACTACTCAGAGGATGGCGCGACCCCAAAGCCTGGCCCCCAACCATCCTTGCGACGCTACGAAAAGCTCGTGCTAGCGTTGCAAGGATTCCCTCAGCGACTCGAACACGCATATACTGGGTCCTTGAGACTGCTAGGTTGGTTCTACGAGCACCAGAAATCGCGTTATGCTTTCGTCTATGAGGTACCTCGCCCTCCCCAAGTAGACATGCCCCATCCTTCAAGACCACTTCATCCACCCCAAAGTCTACTGTCCTATTTGCAACATAGCGGCGACACAGATAGCAATAACATGCCAAGCCTAGAAGATCGCTTCAGACTTGCCCTGAATCTTGCCACGAACATTCTTCACGTCCATGCAAAAGGTCTGACCCATAGGAACATCAATAGCAATAACGTCGTCTTCGTAAGCGGGTCTGAGCCTCAAGGTATTGAGGGTAAGCCATGGAAGGAAGGGACCATCAGGAAGCCTTATCTAGTCTCATGGGACCAATGCGCCGAAGACACCTCCACCCACCAATCTGAGACATTGATCTCGAGCATTTATCGGCATCCGGAAATCTCACGTGGCCAAAGATCTGCCTATCGCCCAGTACACGACATATACAGCCTTGGGCTTGTCTTATTGGAAGTCGGCTTGTGGGTGCCGTTAAACAAACTATGGAAGACCAAGTACAGACGCTCGGATTTCAAGTCTAGGCTTCAAGAAATCTATGCCAAGAAATTGGCTGGAAAATGTGGGAACGGGTACATGAGTGCAGTGGAGCACTGCTTGAGAGCAGTGGAAGTGGATCGCTTAGCGCATGCAACGCCGCGGCATTCTTCCAACGAACAGCAGCGTACTCGACATACCGATTTTTATTGGAAGGTACTCAAGCCGTTGGAACGATGCTGCATGCTTGATTTTTCGGACGAGCCAAGAATATCACCCACCTCATCCACTCCGAGTACACGCCCTGAAGCACTTGAGACTGTCTCTGATGCAGAGTCTTCGACTGTAGCCCAAGAACAATCGTGGGAAGAGTCCCGCGAAGCCACTACCAATGCTTCGCTCTGGGATGCGCTCAAAACTGATTCACCTACAGAGCCAGGAGTCAAAAGAGATGTGTGTATATGGTCTCACACAGTGCCTACTGCAACCCGTACCTATTTCGATACTGTCATGATGCCCAAACTGAGCCGAATGTTTGCAAAAGCCATCAACAGGTGGGAGTCTTATGAGATCCATGTGTGCATGGCTGGCGAGACGCCGGAAACCGCAAAGCCAACTATTCTAATGGTCTGCCGTAGTATACTAAGAGCTTGGAAAATTCTACGACATGTGAATGAAGACAAGGGACTATTTGACATCCACGTTGCATCTGGTCAGATTACGAGGTCGAAGCGTGGCAAAAACAAGCGACCTAAGAAGTCCCAGCCTGCCCAGAAACAGGGGAAATTACCCTCAAGATATCAGCAAAAGCCGAGCTGTGGAGCATCAATTGGATGTTTTATTGATGAGCAACACTCAGAAGCGGTAACTTTTGGGGGCGTTGTCCTGGTGAATGGGGAGGCGCATGGTATGAGCGTCCACCACATGCTCGAAGACCCGGATGCTGGACCTGGTCAGGATGATAGCACCAAAGGTTCTTGGCCGCCAAATATCGCCAACTTACCCGAACTCGAAGATGATATAACTGGAAATTTCGACCTGCTGGACATCTCGGATGACGAGTTCGACGGCCTCCAAGCCTCAGCGCAGGGAGACTTCAACTTCGATGTCGAAGAAGATCTCAATACAGGTGATGTGCCGGGGACCAAGCCTGGACAGGGGTCGCATATAATTGTCACGCAGCCAGCGTTGGACGATGTTGAGCCAGAGTTCTTTCCAGATGAAGACGAGATTAGTGACGATCATTTGGTTATCCATGGCTTGGGCAGTATACATGCTTCTTCAGGTTTGCGACGGTTCACGTATGGAGAAGTCGCTCATGAAGTCGACTGGGCTTTATTCAAGTTGCACGATGATCGAAAGCCAGCCGTTAATAAAGTTGATGGTGGCTCGAAACATTGTAAAAAGGCTGCTAGAACGTCGGCCTCTTACCCTTGTCAAATCGTCAAAGCGGATGCCCTTGGAGATCTTCAGGTCCATGCCTTTGGCTCTACAAGCGGGTAAGTGAAGCTTCTTTTGGGGGTCCTGCTCGCTTTTCGGGCGATTCTGACTCTGTGATTCCAGGCTCGCAACTGGCAAGATCCTGCCGTCTATGCAAATGACGAAAATGCCAGGGAGACTCTACCCGTCGCCGGTCTGGCGCGTCAAAGGAAACTTTGGAGTTGGCGGGGATTCTGGGGCCTGGGTGATCCATAATGCAACTGGAGGTGTTTGTGGCCATGTGACGGCCTATTCCGAGTTTTGGGAATATGCAACAATCTCACCAATGGAGGTATTACTTCATGATATGGAGGACACGCTAGGAGCTAGTGTCTCTTTACCTGACAGTGATGACGCAGCAGTCCTGTCATTCCAGCAACAGATCGTTGATATAAATCCAACCTGCAGCAAGACGGCGCAGGAATCTCAAAAGTCGCCAGAGAAAGCGAGAGGAGACCTGCCATGGACACAGGATGAGGAAGGGGACGAGGAAGATGCCATGTCGTGTATGGACAGGAAAATGAGCCATGATACGGACTATACTGCCGACACCGAAACAGAAGACAAGGAATCCTTACATGGTATTAGCCCAGCCGCTAGCCCCACTCTGCCAACGTCCCCCGCCGTTTCTTCACAGTCAATGTCAGTCCTCAACCTAAACAGTGTGGCCGAAAAGTGGAGCCAGGTTCAGGACACTAAACGGGATAATCACCAACAGGATGACAAAGGAGTTGAAACGACAGTCCATGTCCAGGAGGGATCAAAGGGGAAATGCTGGGCTCAAGAGAACAAGCGGAATATCCATCAACAAGACGACAGAGGGGTAGGGACGGCAGTCCATGTGCAGGAAGGATTGAAAGCAAAATGTTGACTAGCCGACCATTGCATTGGGAGGAGGTTCTGTTGGAGTTTTGGGAGAAATTATCACAGCATCTTGGCATTGTAAGCGATTAGATACCCCCTATTGAATTGAATATTTACATTTGAACCTGTAAGAAGTATTGGAATATATACACAAACAAAACTCCTAGTTTCGTCCGCATTTCGCTGTTTGATCGAGAGAGAGACTCTTTTCACTCACTCCCTAACAATCAACCCCGCCATCCCCATCCCCGTCCCTACACACATACTCACAACCCCTACTTCCCCAAACTCCTTCCCTTCCATCTCATGTAATATCGTACTCACCATCCGCCCCCCCGTCGCTCCCAGTGGATGTCCCAACGCGATCGCCCCTCCCCGCGGATTCACTCGCCCTTCCTCCATCGCGCCCTCTAACCCTAATTCCCGAATACAATATAACGCTTGACTCGCAAACGCCTCGTTAATCTCCCACACGCCTACATCTTCTTTCGATATCCCCGCAGCGGATAATAATGCGGGAATGGCGTATGCGGGGCCGATTCCCATTTCGTCGGGTGGGACGCCAACGACGGCTGAGCCGGCGAATTTTCCGATTATGGACGACGAGAGGCCGAGGGATGTGGCGGTGGAGCGGCGGAGGAGGAGGCATGCGGATGCGCCGTCGGAGATTTGAGAACTGTTTCCGGCGGTTGTGGTGCCTGTTTCTGAGAAGACGGGCTTTAGTTTTGACATGGAGGATGTGGTGGCGTTGTGGCGGATTCCGTCGTCTTGAGTTACGGAGACGGTTTCTTCGGAAGGGTTGGTTTCGCTGGGTGGGTTTGTTACTGTTACGGGGACGATTTCTTTGGCGAAGAGGCCGGCTTTTTGGGCGGCGGAGGCGCGGGTGTGGGATGCTGCGCCAAAGGCATCTTGGTCGGCACGACTGATGTTGTAGCGCGATGCTACATTTTCGCTTGTGATGCCCATGGGCATTATACAATCTCGCGCTTCTTTGATGGGGGAGGATTTCAATTCGGGCCAGAGGTCGGTGGGGACGGCTTTGGAGGCGTAGTTTCGTGTCATGGATTCTGTGCCGGCACCTATGCCGATGTTGATGCGGCCCACGGAGATGGAGTCGGCAATTGTGGTGATGGCTTGGAGGGAGGAGGCGCAGGCTCGGTTTACGGTGTAAAGGGATGTGCTGGAGGGGTAACCGACGTGATTGAGGGCCATGCGGGCGGCTTTGCTGCCGCCGAGCTCGGAGAGGACGGTCCCGACTGCTACATCTTGGATGTTGGAGGGGGGAACGTTGGGATTTTGGTCTAGGGTGGCGCGGAGGACCTAGGTGTGGAAAAGGTCAGATGAGAGAAGTGGAAGGATGGGGATAGATGACTTACGGCTGCGAGCATCTGTTCTGGATAGGCATTGCGGAGGCCGCCTTTGTAGGAGCGGGTTATGGGGGTGCGGAGAGCGGAGAGGAAGACGACGTCATTTGGGTGTTTTTGAAGGATATTTTTCAATCCTTTCTGGAATTGGGCCATTAGGGTGGTAAATGAGGGAAGATGGTGCTCAGAAAGTATGGCAGGAAGGTATTCATGATCACTCAGGGTACTACCGGTGTAGTACTATATAAAGAATAAGTTGAAGAACAGCTTCGGGAATTGGCAGCGGTTCATGCTGGCTTCGGGCCGTCTCAAACTCCGGCAGTTAGTCTGACGTTTGGGCTATCTCGTAGTTTGATTGACTCGAATGTCATTGATCTTTTTCTCATGCCGAGGGACATCACCGTAGGCGTACTTGCCTTACAAGGTGCATTCTACGAACACTTCAAACTCCTGCATCAGGCCGCTGCTAAAGTATCTCTTAGCCACAATCGGAAATGGGGTTTCATTGAAGTGCGAACGGCACAAGAGCTGGAAAGGTGTGATGCTCTTATCATACCTGGTGGAGAAAGCACTGCAGTTTCTCTGGTTGCTGCCCGATCGAATTTGTTGGAGCCATTGCGAGACTTCGTCAAGTACTGATTTCTTCACCTTCAGCTGTTAACGAAGCATTGGAGCTAACTACCTGCTCAAAGAGTACGTAGGAAACCAACATGGGGAACCTGTGCTGGGCTTATCCTACTCGCTGAGGCCGCAAATCGAACGAAGCAGGGAGGACAGGACCTGATAGGCGGCTTAGACGTGAGAGTAAACCGCAATTATTTTGGCAGACAGACCGAAAGCTTCGAGGCACCACTCGCTTTGCCATTCCTCACTCCGAGAGAAGATGGAGTCATAAATGTACCCTTTAATGGGATCTTCATAAGGGCGCCAGTGGTAGAGAAGTTGCTCCCAGTGATACGGGGGGAGCAAATGGAAGAAGCGGCTTCTGACAAAAATGTCATTGCGCCTGCTAAAGAAGCCGAAGGAGACCGGGCCAGAAATCAAATCCTCCAACCCGTGGAAGTGATGGCTACTCTGCCAGGCCGAACTCGGACGCTGAAGGAAAAAGTGGCTGCGATGGGCTTGGAGGATGATGTTGGAGATATTGTTGCCGTCAAGCAAGGCAATGTCTTTGGAACGAGCTTCCATCCTGAGTTGACCGAAGATGCAAGAATCCATGTTTGGTGGCTGGAGCAAGTTAAAGACATGTTAGGTTGTGAAGACAGAGATGGATAGATCCAAAATAGACGCTTTAATTGCTAGAATAGCGGGGCGCAAGTCCAGTACCTTCGCGCCAATTGAGAGAGCTCCCAGAAACTCGGAAAGGCGCCCATGTTGATTGACGACCTGGTATACTTTTTGCTGATCGAGCATCTGATCGCAAAATTCCAGATTTATCCTAAATGCGATTCGACTGTGCGATCTCACATCATCTTCCTTTGCCGTATTCATCCTCCTCCTTTTGCCGCTCCTCAGCAATTGCGCGTCCGTAACCTCCTCGACCTGGGTCATACTCGTCGCGGTATTCATCTCGCACCTGGCCACCAGACTTTCCTCGTCTGTTCTCTCTCGTTAGACAAGAACAACGCGTCAAGGTCTCCACAAGCTCCACATACCCGTATTGTCTACCCTCTTGAAAGCCAGGATCCAGATCTGTACGAATTATGCGTTCATCCAACTTGGTGCCTCCAATATATTTCATACAATCCAAGGCATCTTGATGATTGTAGTACTCGACAAAGCAAAATCCACACGGTGTCTTGTGGAATCGATCTAAGCCCATTACCAGTCGTTTGATTTCTCCACACCTTCCTGTATGTCAGCGATGTCCCTCGAAACGCGGAAGAGCTAGCGTACTTTGCGAAGAGTTCATGTATTTGCTCTTCGGTAGTGTAGAATGAACTAGCAAATGTAAGCTACTGTTCCTCACCAATGGGTGGAAAAAGCTCCTTCACGCACAGATTGCCAACGTAAAGGGTCGCTGCATCTTTCAAAGGGTCTTCTGGTTCCTCAGGCGTTCGCTCACGGCCCACATCATCGTCGTCTCGGTCGCGACCATACTTACGCTTCTTATTCTGTCAATGAGATCCTATGTTAGCCCGGCGAAGAAGCTGTGTAGGAGTCAAATCACGCGAAAGGACATACACTTACTCTTCCTAGATAATAAGCACTAGGTTTGTCAAGCCTCTCAACAGTAGGCTGCACGAAAGCTGGCATGGTTACTTTATACTTGCAGCTTTGAGTGACGGCGTGGTAATGTAGAGCTGCAGAGGCGGCTAGCAAAAGCGCGCCGCGCTTCACTACGCGACTTTGGGTGTTTGGTCCTGCAAGCACAAGAGGAGACATATGGACTGCCTCTTTATAACAATTTGCTGACCTGACTCCCAGCTTCAATACATAGCCTTTAGAATCTACCATGCCAAAGACCATCAGCTACACCCCGAGCTGGTTGTCTAGACCTTCGCCTGGATTCCAGCTTTTCAGTACCCCAAAATCTGCACATAGCTCCGCACAACATCCTCGCAGAGGCTCCGATCACACTGAATATAATGGACCTAATAAGACCACCGCTCGCCGTGGTACAGAAGTCTTTGTTGTCGCAGGAAAGCACATCCGATGGTCAGATCTCTCAATTCTTAAAGCAGAGGACGAGGAGCTCCAAGCAACCCCTTCGAAGAAACCGAAGGCTTCTGCCGAAGAGGAGAAAGTGGTGAACGGAGAGGATGGACCTGAAGATGGTAGCTACAGAGTAAGGGAGACCGCACGAAGGATTCGCATTCGCTAATAGACGGTCTATCAAGGTTTTGAAAGTTTCCATTGGAGAGAAGATCAGACAATTATCAATAGCCCCAAACGGAGATCTGCTTGCAATTGCAACTTCACATACGGTACACATTGCTATACTGCCTGACCCTTCTTTGCTGGGCCAGATTCCGAATCAAGCAATAAAACTGAAGACCTACACCGTTGGTCCAACTTCCCATGTTTTGTCACAAGGCCAGGTGACCAACATCCTATGGCACCCATATGGAGTAGGAGGCAATTGTCTCGTCACGGTCACGGTCGATGCAATTGTGCGTCTCTGGGAATTTAGCCAAGACAACCGATGGTCGTTTGATAGTCCAGCTCTTGCCGTGGACCTCAAGAAACTCATGACAGGCACTTCAGAAGAAGAGGACTTTGCTCCCAATAAATTCGGAATCAATAGGAAATACACATCAGATGCCTTGGGATTGGAAATTGCTTCGGCCAGTTTTGGAGGCAGTGGCTTAAGTGATGAGTCTCCATGGTCGGCAATGACTTTATGGCTCGCCACGAAAGGTGGTGACGTTTACGCTTTGTGTCCGCTTCTCCCCTCCACATGGGAACCATCATCAACATTAATACCAGCACTATCTAGCTCGGTTGTGGAGAAATCGGCATCTACCCCGAATGAGGATGAAAAAGATACCCCAGAATCACGACAATACCGTGATCAATATGGGTGGATTCGAAGTTTAGACAACCAAGAGCCAACTCTAGATGAGGGGCCAGACGGGACAGAGATTGAAGTCTACAAGCGTCCTAATCATCCCGGTCCGATACCGCGACTGCAAGGTCCCTTCCAGATGTTTTCCGACGAGGCGGATGAAGACTTAGAGTTGTCTGACATATATGTAATACCAGGGAAGTCGAACCCAAAGGAACTTTTCGATGACGATGACCTGGATTCTGAGACAGAACATCTGGATGATCACGGAATTCCCGCCTCTGTGATCTGTCTTGTCACAAGAAGTGGTAGAGTCTACGTATGTCTAGATCTGGAGGGAGTCGAGGGCCAGTGGCTTCCTCGTAAGAAGGTAAGCTTGTTGTCCGCACTCGGTCCCTTTTTGTCAACACTACCCCTTGATTAACTCCTCCACAGCCAAATATCCTGCTACCACCTCCGGATGATCCCTATTTGGTGACAGTCGAAGCACTGGATACTTTAAAACCCTCGGAAAAGCTCGATCTGGAATGGCCAGCGTTCACTGCGGACGAGAATTCTCGCTATTCGTTCTTTATCACCCACAGCAGAGGGGTTTTCTTCTTCTCGCTTGATCCTTGGGTACGGAGCCTTGAGAAAGAGTTGCAAAGCAGCGAAATAGTTGGTGCCAAATTCCGGATGGAAACAATCAGAAATGGGCCGAAGACACTGAGGGAGCCAATACTGTCATATGACCCAGACCGAGATACTGACTCAGATCCTTCAGTTACTGCCTGCTTGGTGTTTCAAGATTCCGACTTGGGCTATTTCCTTTTGACGGCCGTGAATGGAGCAGCCCAAGCAGCAACTTTAGATCAGCCTGAGCCTGAAATGACGCCAGCACCGGAAGACAATGGGAATGATACATATATACCTGAAATGAATCTGTTCACCCCTGGCCCGCCACGGAAGACCTACCAGCCTGCTAGAGTCTTCTGGGATCCCTCAACCTTGCCCACTTTCATTAATAAACACGTCCCAGCCCGTCATCATAGGATGTTTAACCAAGAGATCCGCCTTTCCTCTGCTACCTTGGATCTCATGACCCAGGCCCATCGGGTCCTTAGTCATGAAACTAATAAATTGGGACTCGCGGCAGCGGATCTTTTCCGTCGGTGTGAGAGACTACAGGATGAGCTGCGGGATCAGATAAACCGAGCAAACGAGGTAGCTCAAAGGACTGATCAAGTTACTGGCAAAGATCGTGGACGCTATCTGGACAGCGGAAAACGTAAAGGGCACCCAAGTGTCGAGGAGCGCTTCGAGAAGGTTAGAAGCAAACATCAAGAACTTACAGCTCGTTATGAGGCTTTAAGGAAGAAATTCAGCAAGCATGGAGGTAATGAGTTAAGTGAAAAGGAGAAGCAATGGATGGCAGAAGTCGAAAAGACCAAAGCATTCATGAAGTCGCCAGCCGCAGAGGACGACGAGGACGAGGACGCGGCTTCTGAAGCGTGGCGGAGGTTTCGTGAGGCAAGTTGCCATTATTCTGAGAATTCAGTGGTTGGAAAGGTGGCTAATAAAATCAACAGGCCCAGGAGTTGGCGGAAGACCTGATCGCCCGCGCGAAAGAGAGTTCGCAAGATGCTGAACCGATGAATGATGAAGATACGCATGTGATACCCCCTGACTTACGTAAAGCGAAGACTGCACAAGTAATGAAATTGTTGGAAAGAGAGTACGTCAACCACTTAGTCTTTGTTTGCTCTTCTCATGTGTTGCGAATCGTCTTGCTAATGGAAGCTTAGATCTGCTCTTGTTGAAGCAGCACAGGCGCGCCTTGAACGTTTGAATATATCTGTTGCATCATAAATCTAGATTGTAAATACATAGGCAACATACCCCAAACAATTGCAAAGCGCTACGCACTCATTTTGTAATTACAGAATGCGGAGAATGCGGTAGAAAACCCATAAAGTCGTTCATGCGACATTGAATGAAATGGTATCGGTATTGTTTTGGACAGGTTGGTTAAGTAATTTTGTCAATGCTAATAAGCTTGCAGCTGTTACTAAAAGTAACATACCAGACACTTCTTCACTGATATAGGATTATATCCCACTTATAAAACATACACTACGTCTTGAGCCCTTCCCGTTCCCTATAAGTCCAGTGTATTTCTATCTATTCTAATATGAGCACCACGTAGACGTCAGCAGAACAACTCCGACCCAGCGGTTGATGCAGTAGTTCCTTCCAAAGAAATGTTATCATTCGATTAAACCATGGGATCAAGGACAATGCCTTCCCCTAATGATCCAAGTTCGAGATCTTGTGTATGAGATTGTTCGTGCTTTAGGTGACTCGAATGGAATATGCCTGCGTGCGAAGCATTCAAATTCTGATCTACTTCACCGTAAGGAGCCCGTTGAGTGTGGCTCGTGTCGAAGCCTCGAGAAAGCTTCGGTGTATGCCAAATTGATCGGACTTTCTTGAATGAGAGGCAGCCACGCATCTTGGTGGAAATAGACTGCATCTTGAGGTGGGTGAAGAGATAGCTCGTTGGTGGTAAGCATGCCGCAATCAGGGCGAGACCGCACTCGAGCATGTTCCAGTAGAAGCCAACCGTGATGGATTCTTGTACGTTGTTACTAGAGGGTAAAGAGGTCTGAGAACCCAGATACTTACGGTTGGTATCGATAGCCGTCTTACTAGTGAAACCTTCCAAGGCCTGAATGTTAATGTCAAGCCGAGCAACGGAAGCACCGACTGCCCTGTCAAGAGTCAGCAGCGTAGTCTGAAGTCTGATAAGAAAGCAAGTCTTACAATGCGGCGAGTAAGAAGATGCCACTAATCGCGAGCTTCCGCTGGATTTTGAGATGGAGTCTCCAGATCTAGATAGCCTTAGCCAATGGAGAGTTTATCTTGTGAAAGGCTTACGAATGGAAGAGGCAGGATGAAAACGAATAGATCTAGTATCAGGTCGGATATCGCAGCACCGTATTTGATAGTGAATCCCACAGGGCAGTCTTGAAGCTGCTCTGCGAGGGGGCCCCAGTTCGCAGCGAAATTTAAGCCGCAACAAAAAATGGTAAGCAGGACAAACGCAACTGTCCATAACGAAACGACCAACATGGATAGCTTAGTTATGATATCCATGGTGGTGCCGCGATTGGTTACAAATATTCGGCGATAGAATGAGAGGATACTCAATTTGATGAAGCCAACGGCCAGCGTCAGTAGTATGAGCGCAGGGAACAAGATCTAGGCGAGATTTGATAAGCAGCGCTCAAGAACAGTCATGGCGAGACATACCTTTTCTATCACTACCGTTGTAGGGTCTATGTATAGCGACATTTCCATCGGTGAGGAGAATAAGGGTGGTGCAGGAGTTGGGTAACCCATAACACCAATGCATGCCCCTAGTTTCCCAGCTTAGGGAAATCATGACTCTTTGTTTTGAAAGACGTACCATAGACAAGGCACGCCCCTGCACCAATGACAGTGAGCTATAGAAAGATTGTGTTCAGTCTCCTATCAGAACTATAATGAGGGTTACTCACTAAACCAGCAACAGCCAACCAATCATCCATCCCTATCTGGACCTTTTGAAGCCTTCGAGTCCAGAAGCGAAGAGCGACAACAATCAGACATACTGCTGGTAGTGCCGAACCAACTGCAATAGATTCTTGAGCGTCAACGAAGTCGAACGTATACGTGAAGTGCTTCAGCATCTTCAGGTGAAGACACTTGAGTTGTCTTCTGGTGTCGTGCGAAAGGCTACATCAGACGGAAAGACGGGGACCTCTGAAGGAGATCTGTACTTCTGTGTGCCACTCGCTTGACATCATTCTCTCACCCGAAACGAGGCTGAAAATCGACCAATTGGTTGCATAAACTTTAGGTAGTAAGCATTCTGCATTAACGATGTAACCTGCCCTACTTGGAATGCCCCGGAGCGGTGAGCGGTAACTCGATCGGACAATCATCTCTAAGCCTTCGATTGGGTAAAATCTGCCTTTCCTCGTCGGCATTCCCCTTATATAGGCTAAATTAAAATTTGGATCTTCACCATATATATCCTTAAATACTAGATACTTTAGTTTTTAGTATGCGTGATCTTCAGACTTGATATATGATGCGAGATTTTAGGGTCAAACAGCCGCAGCTCGCGAAACAATCGAATAGAATGGCCATGTTTAGTCTGATTGGATACCTCAAAGAGCGGAAAGGAGGGGTACTGTCTCCGCGCAGCAAGGCTATAGGGCGGTGCGCGGTGCAGGATATGCTTATTGATGAAGAGGCTAGCTTCTGGTTGCACCATGCGTCTTTAAATCAATGGAGCCATGGATCATTTCTCAATATGTCTGTCCATTGCTCTGGGTTTTCTCTCTTAACCTCTTTGACCTCCACCACCTCCTCCCGACCCAATTCTGCCCCGTATAGATGCGGAAAGCAGCCACTCCCTGATTCTTCCCACTTTGTAGCCGCCTCAATACGATCCCGTGGGATTTTCAGCAGAGACAATGAATTGGCGTGACTGTAGAAGCGGCTAGCCGTAGCTGGTATTTGCTCTGCTGTGGATAGGTGGATGAAGCCGTCTTTTGCGTCGAGTGCTGACTTAGGCAAGCTTAACGGGAGAGGATCTGCGGGTCTCTCCGGAAGTATCTTGTACACGTACTGGGGAAGGGGAGATGGTGCTGGCATCTTGAGACCGGTCAAGGATGTTCACTTAGGGAAAGCTTTGATTCTGGTAACGGAAGTCAGGTTCAAGCACGACCGCTGTGGCAATTATTTAGTTGTTCAACGCTCGACAAGTCATTGAGTGCAACTATGGTAAGCTAGCCAAATCAGAATGTAAATATACAGCTGAGTCGGCGTGGTTGATGAGCACGGTAGGAGGAAGGTTGTTGGCGGTTGGTCGCGTTCCGCGTATTCTAGGTTTCGCCCGACGCACGTCATTTCCGTAGCTCATCTTAGATATTTACTTTTCAGATCAATCTTTCGTCCCAAGCAAGTCGCCTTCTTGCTCTGACTCTCAGCGATGCGTCCTAAGGCTCAGTGAATAATCGAAGTTGAGGCCGATGGCAGACATCTTCTCATAACATGCGCAGCTCTAAGCTGCTCCTCCAGCGACTGAGCAAGGCTCCAGCGCTGAGCACCGCACACCATCCTCTCCAAACTCACAGCCATGTCCCCTCTTACGCACTACAATGCATAGCTAAGGCCCATCCCCAAGTGCTGAAGACCGGATTGAGCAGCTATATTCAAGTGATATCCCCTAGCCCGACCAACGGTTGCCGCCTCCAACCCTTCAATGGACGTCCCACTATCGCGGTGCAATTACGTTCTTTCGTGACTACGCCGCCGCGCTCTAGGGAATCTAAAGCTCCAGAACCAGAGAATAGGCTTGCGGGAGGAGAGCAGCTGAAGACTCCAGCTTCAGAGAAGAAAGAGGAGGCAATAGAGGTAGAAGAGGATGAGCTCAACCACGAAGAAGAAGAGCGCGGCTTCTCGCGGTCTGAGAAAGCCAACCAGGCTTCTCAAGTCAATCTGAGCGCCCGTCTGGCCAAAGACCCGAAAGATCTGGGAGGTTCAGGGTTGAGAGAAACCTGGCGATTGGTGAAAATTGCACGACCGGAAGCAGGAGTCCTGGGATGGGCGTTCCTCTTCTTGATAGTATCGTCTTCGATATCCATGTCGATACCATTCTCGATTGGTAAATTTCTTGATGTCGCTACAAAGCCAGAAATGGGAAGCCAGCTTTACGGGTATGACCTTTCGACATTATACATCGCTCTAGGAAGCATTCTCGTCGTTGGCGCTTCAGCGAACTACGGCCGTGTCCTCATACTTCGTATTGTGGGAGAACGTATAGTAGCGCGGCTGCGATCCCAGCTTTTCCGGAGGACATTCACCCAAAATGCAGAGTTCTTCGATGCTAATAGGGTTGGTGATCTGATATCCCGTCTCAGCTCCGACACTGTTATTGTTGGAAAGAGTATCACGCAGAATCTTTCTGATGGCCTGCGGTCCCTGGTCAGTGGTGTTGCCGGCTTAACGCTTATGGCTTATGTTAGTCTTAAACTTACAAGTGTTCTGGCCATCTTTCTTCCACCTATCGCTATCGGTACTTTTGTCTTTGGTAGGTTGATGAGGGATCTTAGTCGCAAAATCCAGAAGAATCTAGGAACGCTTACCAAGATCGCGGAGGAGCGGCTTGGTAATGTAAAGACTAGTCAAGCGTTTGCGGGCGAGATATTGGAAGTTGCTAGATACAACAAGCAAGTTAAGAAGATCTTCAGTCTTGGGAAGAGAGAGGCATTCCTCACGGCCACCTACTTTAGCACGGTAAGCCTTTTCAGATAATCCAAGGTTACCAACTGACCCCTCCTAGACTGGTCTAATGGGAAACATGACAATACTCGCTCTACTCTACGTTGGTGGAGGTATGGTGCAATCAGGTGGCATCAGTATCGGGGAGCTCACGTCTTTTCTGATGTACACAGCTTATGCTGGATCAAGTCTCTTTGGCTTGTCAGGTTTCTGGTCCGACCTTATGAAAGGTGTTGGGGCCGCTACCAGATTGTTTGAGCTTCAAGACAGGAAACCAACAATTGCCCCTACAGCCGGCAAGCCTGTGGAATCAGCTCGAGGACCGATTCGATTTGAAAATGTCACTTTCAGCTACCCAACACGACCTGCAGTGACCATTTTCAAAGATCTCGACTTTGAGATTCCGCAAGGCTCAAACATCGCAGTTGTTGGCCCTTCGGGTGGTGGCAAGTCAACGATAGCCTCGCTGCTTTTGCGCTTCTACTCCCCAACTCATGGTTCTATCAAGATTGACGGAGTGGATATTGCAACTATGAACGCCAAACAATTGCGACGAAAGATTGGTATCGTCTCTCAAGAGCCTGTACTCTTCTCCGGAACGATCGCAGACAACATTTCATACGCCAAACCAAACGCAAGCCGCCGTGAGATTATCGAAGCTGCTCGGAAAGCTAATTGCAGATTTATCGAAGACTTTCCTGATGGACTGGACACTTCGGTAGGTCCAAGAGGAGCTATGCTATCAGGGGGGCAGAAACAGCGAATAGCAATAGCACGAGCTTTGGTCAAGAATCCAGACATCTTGATCCTCGATGAAGCTACATCTGCTCTCGACGCCGAATCTGAGACTCTTGTCAACGAGGCTCTAGCCGCCCTCCTGAAAGGTAACAACACAACTATTTCCATTGCTCATCGCCTCTCGACCATCAAGCGCTCTGACACCGTCATCGTGCTCTCTCCCGACGGCAAAGTCGCCCAACAAGGGTCTTACGCCGAACTGAGCCGAGACCAGAATGGAGCATTTGCCAAGCTCATGGAGTGGCAGATGAGTGGGGGTGATACTAGGGCTGAGATGGAAGAAGCAACATACGAACATCGGCGCTCACAAGGCGAGTACGATGATGTAATGGAGGCCATGTCTGAGGAGAATCAGAGCGACGATAATGTTGACGAAGAGGCGTTGAAGGAGAAGGCTACTGATGAGGCAGTACCAGAAACGGTTGTCCAAAAGTCGGAAAGAGATCAAAAGTGAGTACCGATGCGATTCTTGTCTAGGTTAGGTATTTAGCGTTCAATCTGCATTTGCAAGCGGACAGGCATTGGGACCGGCGTCCGTTTCCCTGAGGCTTGGGATCAGAAGGGTCGGTCTTATGGAGGGATATATACATTAGCCCCACTCGTGGCGTTCAGGAGTCAAACTTGCGGGGCAAAATTCCTGCATGTCTTATACACAATCTTCACTATACCAAAAAAACCAAAATGGCATCTTCCATGTGCCATATCCCGCAAGATGATCTCTAAGCAATGCGATACGTTACAATGCCGCGCCAACGTCTCCATGTATATATCTTCGTTGGTTTCGTGACGTCTATAGCGCCAATTATGCAACAGCAAAACTCAATAAACTCCCCACAGTCAGCCCAGCCACAAGCATCAGTCCCATAAACCCTCCAGCCGCCTCCCTCTCCTCAACATCAACCCACTCCCCAGCTCCCATCATGCACGTAGATCCCAGATACCCGTTACTTATTCCAAACAAAAGCTGTACAATAATCAGATAGAACGCATCACTTGGTATAGCGGCCCCGCGGCCATGAATGTTGCAGAGAAGGTATAACGGTATGAAGATGCCCCGAGCTATACTCAGGACGAACACCACGCGTGGCCAACGAACGAGATTTATGCTAGGAATGAGCGTTAGGAGTCGTCCGAGTAAGTCTCCTGTATTCCAGAATAGGAAAGCGAGGGGTATGAAGCAGGCTGGTCGGAGTATTCGCGGCGCAGTGTCAATGGGTCTGACGCTGGTGATTTGTTGGGTGAATACGGGGAAGAACATCGTTATGCTGAAAGTGAGGAAGACGGCGGAGGCGAGGTAGCGAAGCTTTCTGAATAATGTCCAGAGGCTGACGACTTTTCGTGTAGGTGGCTCGGATTGATCTGAGCCTTCGATGGGGGATTTGATGTCTGTAGCTGGGTCTGGATGCCTTCGTAGCAGAAGCATGAATGCGAGAAGGGCTGCTACTGAGACGGCGGTCGCAGTCAGGAAGTATGCAAAGGCGGACTTTCCACTCTGTTGCGGTACCGGCGCGCCATCTTTTCCTGCTTCAGCATCCGGCTCTTCCACTGATAGCACTGACACAATCTGTGCTATACAAGGCAGTACGCCTGCAACTCCCTGCCCAGTCATGATAGCTTGTGTATACTCCCCCATCCCGAAGCCTGAGACGTATGCGAAAACACCGTTTTGGCAAAACCCCGTAGCTAAACTGGCAGTGAATACTATGGCCATGAGGAAACCAAAATATGCCCCCGGCGACACACTTCTAAATAAGACCGTTGAGAGAGCAAGAAGCGTAAAGGCGACAATGTTTAAGATTAGGGAGAGGATAATACGATTCGGGTAGTTGGCGCCGCGTTGGAGGTGTGTGAGAAGGAGCATGCAGGCGAAACCTGTAACGGTAGAAACGGAGATGAGGGCAGAAGGGAAGGCTGAGAGGAGAGAGGGCGAGGTGTGGAAGCGGTGCTGGAAATATGGCGAGGCCGCGAGGAACATGTTCCTATCATAACAATCAGACAAATAGGGTGTTGGTTAGATTAGAAAGGACGACTCACCAAGCCCATAGCATGGATATGCCGAGGAGCAGGAAGATGGAGTATTCGATCCATGAGAAACGCTTTTTAGGCGCTCTCGGATGCGTACTTTCATTGTCGGGGTCGTCGTCGATAGCTTCGTAGATGGGCGCCGAAAGCCGTTGGCTCAGGGCATTGCGGATGCGTTCCATGATTAAGGATGAAAAGTGATAAGGGCTCTCTTTGAGATGATGGCGGCCTCAAGGTGAGCAATAGTCTCATGGTGAGAGACTCAGAGGGATGTATAGGTATAAGCAGTGGCCTTACATGAAACGTTGGGGTTATGACATTGACACATGAACAGCGCGAGACTGCAGGATGCGCTAGTGGTTGCTTCTGCGGCAGAATAGTGCTCTCGAAATTAGAAATAGCAGCACGTCCTTTCTCCACTCCTCCACCTCAGGGAACATCGTATCAAAGATCATCAGGCAATTTATCTTATCTCCAATAGTCCTCGTGGGATCTTCATGACTCGCTTCATACACACATCTAATTAACATCCAACCAATTCACAGCGAAGCAGCGGATCGCCGAGCACACGCCCGTCCATGTACGCTTCCACTAATCCCTTAGCTCCCGTATAATTACAATCTTTGATCGTGGTAGGATCCAACGTTGATTGAACAGAAATTAGTGTATCTGCCAACAGCTGATCTTGCAGAGGCCACTCTATCTCCTTCAATAGCACGAACAGGATATGGTGCAGCCACAAGAGATTTGTTTCGGGAAAATGAAGTGACCAAATGTTGTCAATCTTGACATCCACTGGCACTTCCATGTGGGATCCTACCACATCACGCATGTGGCGGTAGGTGTTGTATTGGTGGCGGTCGACCAAGCTCCTCCCTTTGCCCTCAAACAGTGCGTCGTCATCCATGCTGTTGTAGATTTTCTCACCGTTTTCCAGTGTTACGCGCGACAAGGTATAGTCGATTAGTGTGACCTCGAGATCCGTATACCGCGGAGCCAAGGTGGAGTTTCCCTCGTCTGAGGCGCTCTGGCTCCCCACTGGCTTCCTCTTAATGCAGATGTTGCCCGGATGAAGATCGCGGTGCTCAAACTCGGCGTTCATCTCACCATGCGCCAAGGCCTCAGCCACTGACCAGAAGATATCCCATGCCTGATATAAGGTCAAGCGTGCGCCCTTCTCTTCCTTGTTCAAATGAGTTCCGTCTGGGAACGATTCCTTGAATAGTGTTGCGAGATCTGTGCCTGCATCGGACATCTCGATCAGTAGCCACAACTTGCTCTCACGATGCTCACTGGGAGTCTTGTCTCTCGGATGATCTTTGTCCCATTTGTGGAACATGTCCGTAAGAAAGCTCGGGAGCTTTCCTTTCAGGACGTGAGCACTTCGGAACTGGACAAATCCAGGACTTTCGCTCATTTTATCCAATACTCTGATTTCAGCAGCAGCGTCCTTGATGTAGGTTTGAAGTGAACAGGCGGACTCCATAACCTCTCTGGGCTTGATTGGTATTAGTTTGCATACCGTGAAGTTGCTCGGATCCGACTTCATTTGGGTTCTGAGAATTGAACCGAAGCTCCCCTGCGCTATCTTCGTGATAGTGAATGCTTCTTGCCAGGTTCTGAACATGTCGTCGATGTTCTTGATGCCATTGTCCACAGCATCGAGGCGGGTGAGGGCTGTTATCTCATCGTTCGGGTCGTAGGTCTTGCATCCTGCTCGGTGTTAGCGATTACTATCGTCGAAAGCGAATAGATTCAATAACGAACTTGCTTTACCTTCACCCTCCTCTGTTTTCCCTCCTCTCTTTCCCTTCACCCTGCAACGGACTGGCCTAGGTACCTCACCAATCGAGGCTGAAAGAGCGTCCTCTACTCGATCATGAGTTTCTGCTTACCTTTCTTCACGGAAACAGTTACTTACCCTTCGCAGTGGAGACGAAAGCGCGGGGTACTTTGGGTTGATGGGTGAGCTTCGATTCTGGATTGGGCTCCTTAGGCCTTCCAGCTGACCGAGCTGTCGTTTTGAGTCCATGGGGACCCGTGGTCTCATCGGCTGGTAGTATGTTAAGCCTTTCCCACTTGATCCATGAATAGGTTGCAAGATCTTACGCTTTAAAACATTTTCTACGTTAGCTAGGTCATCTTTGAGCTCATTCTTTTGGGTGCGAACGGCGCGACTCTTGTTGCCAGTAACGGGAGCGAGCGCGGGAAACTTTGGTATATCTATGTACGGACCTAAAAGAATGTGAGTTGCAGGCAATATACTATTTGACTGTGAGCTAAAGTCAATACCTTTCGGTGATGTGTTTAAGTTGAGATTTTGAATGGCGCTGACAAGCTCATTCGTCTTTTGCTTGCCATACACCTTGGCCTTCCGTACCATTTTTCCATGTACCCTGCCAGATTTCTACAGCAAAGGTCAGTCAGCAAGACTGGAAAGTTTTTGCTGCCGTTGTCGCTTGGGCTTTCCTGTTGTGCCATGTTGGTGAGGCGACCGGTTCGAGGTGCCGAGGTTTAGCCGGTCACACTAACAAAATATTTTCAATCCTTTAACCATTCCATAATACAATAAGACAGATGGTTCTAGAGCAGACTTCACAATGTTAGAAGGCGTTTGAGCGTGAAGCTTTTATGACCTAGTACCTATAGGAGTGTCAACTTTCAAGTCATTGTTGCGGTAATCACCAAACTTCTACAGACCCGATAAATCCTGGGTAGATATCAGTACTTTTGTTATCAACTGTGCTTGCCGCATCATACATTCGGATAGCCTCCCTTCAAATATCGGGCTCCTTATAGCATGTCTAGATTTTACAGTGAAGGACGAAAGACATTGAGTATCATTAGGATATCATTTATTCTTCAATTGTACATGCTCTACTTTCTCCACCGGAAATTAGAGCTGCTCTAATTTGAATTCCATCAAGCCTTTGTCTTCTCCCGCGAGGCAAGCCTCCTCCACTTTGATAATAGTGATCATGCCCAACTTTCTCCAACCAATACTTTAAGCGCCTAGATCTCCTGAGCCTAAAGCCGTTGATCTCTTGAAACTGATGACGAAACAAATCCCGACCCCAAATATTCTCCATCTCCCGTACGTAGGAAATTGGCATGTACCGCGCAGTAGCCCTTGCCCGCAGATCATTGGTCCATTTGGTGCGCCTGTTGATTGGTCGATTCGAGGTGCGGGGCGCAAACAGAGCAGTGAGTCGATGTCTGCAGATTCGCGACACGGTTGCTTGCTGAACTGGTACGCCACGCTCTTGTAGCTTTTTCAGCAGTACCAAGCCCCACGTCCAGAGAGGTTGACGGGGATGGGATACCTTAGATCCCAGTACAAGTCTCCTAAATGACTTGAATACGCGATGAGGGTCTGGATGCATCTTTACTTCCTGCTGAAAGCCCCAAGCGACGATGGCTTGTTGGGCAGCTGTGGTAAACAGGACATTCAGGTATTTTGAGGGATTTTTGTTCTTGAAAAGTGCTCTGGTGTTGATCCATTCCTGATAACCCGCACTTTGCAAGGAAGCATCTGTCGGCAACGATTGCTGGCCTGCAGGGCTTGCATAATAGTCCGCGAGCCAAAGTGCAAGGTTCTCGAATTCGACAAGACGGCCAGCCATGCCTAGACGGCGCATGATTTCTCTCCAAGCTATGATCGGCACGAAGCCACCCGATTCAAGGGTATTTTTGGTCGCGTAGATGATGATCGATAGTTCTCGGGTCCGTTCAGCTCTTTGACCCTTTCGTCTCCTTGTTAACCAGTGCACTCGCAGATGTCTACTTGACCTTGACGTGACAGATATTCTCGCTTGTTGCATGGTCCCCAGTATTGACTTCACAGCATCTAATTTTCGGAGCGTTACATGGCTACGAAGCACAACGTTCCACCACATTTTAGCTCTCTCTTGCCGCGAAGAACCACGGGCAGTAAGTACAGCCAGTGTTCTTTCCACTTGTAGCTGGTCTTCCGCCGCATAATATTGCGCTAGAAGTCTCTCTTGGAGATTATTGTCTTCGAGCGTGTCTGGGTGGAGATCCGATTCGACTAGTGACTTGAGAAGCACGTCGTTCTCTTCCCAAACCAGCTTTTGAAGCAGATAGGTGAACAACGATCCGTCGAGCGTGATCCCAGCGTTCTTGAGATCATCCAGATGGCCGAGAATATAAGGAGGAAAGCACTTGTTTCTACTCGCAATCTCCCGCAGAGACAACGGCCCAATACTATCCACCGCCATCATTTGAAGACCATTGATGACCGTTGTGACGGCGAAAAACCTCGTAGCAAAAAGCCGAGCACAGAAGCTATCACTGAGCTGCTTTGGAGCCACCCCATGAACCTCACCAAGCTGCCGACTTATGAGCTCACGACCGATAACTTTTTTTCCTCTGACATATTTCGTAGCCTGATCGGTCACTGGAGACCGAGCTTGAACCAAGTCACCGATTATTATTTCAACTCGGCTAGAGTCGCCTGCCCGAATGAGATACGCAAGTAAGGGTTTGAGGTCATTGAAATCTAAAGGTAGGTCCTGATGACGTGAAAGGAGAGAATGCCATTCGATAGCCTCTTCGTACATCTGCAATTTCGAGAGCTCAGGGATGGCTGTAGCATACATGCCAAATAATGGATAGTCATTGTACAAGGCCCTGAAATGGTTGACACTGCCCCAAGAGGCGCTGAGCCTGAGAAGCTTTTTGTAATTCTCAATCGAAGGTGCGAATTCTTGCTTGAGTAAGTGGTGCCACTTTAGCGCTGACCTTGGATCTCTTTTCAATGTGTGTCCAACTACGCTACCGTACATTCTGGGTGATGCATTTCCTGTGCTTCGTTTCAGCCGGGTAGCGTACACGATCACCCTCTCTAGAAAATCAGGGTCCTGGTGGCCAGCCTGGAATAGCAAATCCCAGAGCTCTTTGCCGATGTCTCCTTTCGTTGGCATGTGAATTCCACGGGAGAATATCTCCATATATATAGCTTTTATGCCCTGGATGCCGGCATGACGTTTTCGGAATCGAATGAGTTTTAACCACAACAGCCAGTCCCCGGAGTACGAGCCATTGTCAATAAGACGTGATTTGTCGACGGCAGACGTCTTAAGATCCGATTCTTTTTGGAATTGTTCAAATGTCGAAAGATGTTCCCGCCATTCTCTCCATTTTATTAACCCTTGCTCTCTAAGGTGCTGGGATACTGCTGTTGAGTCCTGCTCCTTTGGAGAGTCATCCCTCCTATTCTTAGCCACACTGCCTTCCCATGATTCCAATGCAAAATCCGTAAGGTCCTCAATTCGGGAGCTTCCTCGCTTTTCCAAGAGTAATCCATTCCGCGTCTCTGTGCTTCGAGGACCGCTACCACACTCTGTAGTCAACGAATAGCTTTGTGTGACCCAGATTTGAACTCCTTTTTTGTGGTCCTGCGCCTCTCGGCTAAGTATACTCGAATCAACGTATGCCTCGTGCTCTCTCCCCTCCGGATCTTCGGTCTCTCCCCGCTTCTTATTTGATGTCTGGTGAGAATGCTGTTGGTATAAGCGGCGGGAATTCAGACATATGACTTTGCGGAGGACAGAAGCCGCGGCTGGATTTTCCAGAAGGCTTTGCAGGGCAGGTCGCATAAATCTATTAGGGGCATTGCTGGTATGTGTTTGCTTAGATAGCTTCCTTTCGAGGCGCGAAAAGAGAGTGCGCCAATGCCAAGCCTTCAGCCCTATCAAGTGAGCTTCAATTGCTGTTGCGAACGACCGAATGCTCCTGTAACAACAGCATTGACGACTTGATCCAGCTCTCCAACTTCCTTTCTTACACGGCATCCTCGGAGCATCGGTCACAATGCCAGGGTATGTACAATGCTCTACTCGTTCGCAACATCACCTTTAACCATTGAAGTCCGTTTTGCACATCCACAACCGTATCTACTTATTGATTCAATCAGAGCTGATAATGAACGGGTGATCCTAGGCCTATCGAATCCAGATTTACCTACCGCGAGAATCGAGTCCCACATTATCAGAGACTCTATCAACAACATGATGGCAAGAGGCTCTGGGATAAGGTCAGTGCTATTGAGATAGAAACTTGTTCGTCCAGTTGCCGGGTGTAGATACCTTGGAGTGCGACACCTGCAGTAGTTGGATTATTTCAGGCCGACTTAGTGCTCGTGATTCTACGGGATGCCATTGCTGACAACCTTCACTACTAGTCGCCCCGGTCCAAATACATGCTCTACCCATATTACGCCCTGGTTTGGGGCTCCTTAGCTGGTGAGTAGCCAGTTCACTTCTTAGCTATAAAGATCCAGAAAGCTGATCCTCCGTGTTAGGAAGTATGTACATGATGTGTCGACTTACACTGGTATGACCCCCTTGGGCGACCCGAATTTACGATAGTCCACTTCATGATCCCGAGGTCTATAATGGGCTAACAGGTACGCAGGGCCATAAGACATGGTTTGGCAAGGATTAGGAGGCTATGAGAGGAAGAAATAGGCTTGCTGTGGTGCAGCGGAACCTGTACATATACTGCGGATTGGAAGGCAGCACAGAAGTACAGCTGCATGATCAATTGCATCTTCCGGAGACTCGTCGTGGAGGTGATATCCTGTGGTCTTTACTTGAAATGAACCATTAAGATAAAAATCTCAAGAAATCAACCTCCGATGCTCATGATGCAAGAAATTAAGCTCCTAAGTATCAATATGACCACGGGATTTGTCTAGATGATATACAAACGGAAGAACGTCCTCCTGCGAGTATTCCAAATCGACCATGGGTATAAATGCATACAAAAAGGAACTTTTATTCTGTTATCCCAGCATCCACTAGCCCTTCCTGCTCATTTTCTTTTCCTGCTTCTTGCCACTTTTCTCCCTTTCTTTTTCCAAGAACTTTCTCTGTTCTTCCGCACTCATCCCTTTGAGTCTATTATCTCGCATCTCTCTCTTTTTCTTCTCTGCCTCCAGTCGTCTCTCTTCCGCTTTCTCTTCCTCGCTTGCTTTTCTGAGCTTCTTTTGCTCTTCTTCTCTTACTGACAGAATCTTGCGCCGTACCTCAGGGCGGAAATGTGCATGTTGTACAAGCATGTCTGGTAGGCGCAGGAAGTAATTGAAAATTGGAAGTGTAGGCTCGTAAGCGGAGGCTTGGTGAGAGGATGGAAGTTTGAGGGAGAGTGAAACTCTTTTACGGGGGTTGGTCTCGTTAAGCCTAGAACTTGTTAGCCATTCTAATTGCGTAGGGCAATAAGCTTACTTCGTTGGCTTGTCAAGCGGTTGGTCGGTTACAACGAGATACTCGAACGCGTCCCCAGCACTCTCGATTGCCTTAACCAGCTCCGGAGTGAGAATTGCGTCCGTGACTGCGGCGCTTTCGCTCATAGTAGTCGCCCAGATTGGGAGACTAGCATGGTCCTTGGTGCTGGTAAGGGAAATGTCATACCGGTCCTCCCTGATACTGCGCATCATATCTTTATGCACGACAGCGAAGACAAATTGATCATAGCTTGAATTTTTGCTCTTAGCTTGCGATTCGATAGCTTCCAATTGCTGTTGAGACTTTGCAGGGACAAGCTCCTTTTCTCGGCCGTCGAAGAGATAAGAGGTTGCATTCATCTTCTCTGCAGGAGGTTTCATGGAGTCGAAGATGAAGCTGAGGAGGAATTCGATAAGTAGGGTCCCAGGATTGTACCTCTTATAAAGTGTTAACCCGAAGTCGGTAAAAGCCACATTCTGACGGCCAGTAGCGTATGTAACGAACTCCTGGGCCGTCTTCTCCTTGAGTAAGTCCTCAGGGATCACCAAATCGTCTGATGTTACGGAATCCAGCTGACCCGAAGACTGTACATCATCGGTGGGTTCTTTCCGTCCTCCAAAGCCGACCAGAGCGTACTCCTTCTCCAAAACTGGTGCATGTGCCTGTATCCACCCCTTGGCCTTACGCTTGTTGGTACTTCTTCCCCATACGTGAAGGCCAATGATCAAGATGACGAAGGGAAGGATGACCGCCTCCGCGTAGAAGTCTGAAGGACTTGTCCGTTCCCAGACTCGATACCATTTGGTGTAAACAACGGAGGTAGGTGAGGCTCCTAGCGCAGTCGCTGCTTGAGGTGTGACGGGCGATATTGAAGCAGGTGAGGGAGGTGGAGCTCCTGCGAAATCTGCAAAATCTGGTAATGGTCCATCAGCCTTTAACGCGTTACTCCTCGGCATATGTTTACAAACCGTCTTCGTTGGCGGGATTAATGGGAGCTTTCTGGCCTCCGAAGAGACTCTTGAGGTATTCCGCCATGGAGACCCCGGGCGAAAAGCTGTATACCTATGATCAAATTTTTATACCTTGCTCTCAACTGCAGGTACAAGATTCTCTGAGCAGAGAAGTGTAAGGGTACTCGGTACCAATATTTGCCCATATGGATGTCTTGGCGTGGGGTAGATGGCGCGGAATTCAAAGACGATTTAAATTGCAGCACCACCATTTACCATTTACCACAATAACCGAAACCTGTCATGTGAAAGCTATTGCCTGCAGTCTCTACCGTCCATAACTCAATATTTGAAGCCGGTGAGCCAAGGAGTCTGGTGGACAGTCTAACTTGCACGACTTATCTGCACGTACAATGATATGTTAAGTGCAAGAACTTGCTCCACAAGAGGAAGCCAATTCCTCCCAACGGAATTCTATTATGGATGATTTCGATTCTAACCTCTCTCGAAATCATACAAATACCCATGTCAGATTCGAACCAGAGTACGCAGAACATCAGCTTCGGCATCTGACCTTAAGGTCTTTAAAGGTCTTCGAACCCCCTTCACTACTAGTAAATTCCTATCCCAAATGGCACGAATTGAGCATTACAAACAGCCCATATCTGATATAAATCCTTTTATATCGGCCTGGAATGGGAAAGCCAAGCTCCGAGATTTATCTGCTCCACTATAACGGCATCTTGTATTCCACTACCGTTCGTTCTCTAGCTTACAGAGGCTCGGCTCCTCGCCGCTCTCTGCACAGGTCAACTCCCAGGCGGCTGTCATGATAACATTGCTATTGCAGAAAGGCAGGAATTAGTGCCTCCTCCAGGGATGTCACAGCAAGGATTGATTGCATGTATCAGCACGTGACCTATCTCGAGGATGTTATTGGTGGACCATCCATCCTTGTCTGGTATCTGGTCCTCTGGGGGCTTCGCTTGTCACACCAGACCGCCTATGGCTTTCTGTAAGGGTGTTGCGTCTCATGGCGCTCTACGTTCAGTGACGTCCAGACCGTTGATTTCGACCTACGAAGCGGAAAGCCTCATCCAAGCCTTCCAACACATATATACATTGCCGAATTCTGATATTAGTTCTGGACGATTCTGGTAAAACAATATTGGCTATCTGAGTATTGCTGCCTTTGTCTCCCAAGTGTCGGATCAATCTATAGTTCACGGCAAACGATCGATTCATGTACCCCTTACTTCTCCAGAAGTGCCAAGGGGCTGCCTTCTTTACTTTACTTCATGACCTCAAGCTTTAACGCGTCCACACCACCACACCACGATTAATACGGATGAGAAAAGGCAAGTTAATTCGTGAGACCATCTCAATATCTCCCTCGGAAAGAGGGGTCTTAATGTTCATCATTCATCATGCTTTTGTTGGACCTATTCTGCAATATTGTACATCATGTTCCTTGCCTTATCTCCTAATCATAACCTTCTTTGAGCTAAGACTTTATATCATGCCCTTATCTTAGTACTGAGGAAGCTGTTTCTCATCTACTGTCCGAATTTCAGAAGATAGCCTCCATCGACAGGCACAATCTGGCCGTTGAGATACTGGTTCGTTGCCGCGAATAAAATTGCGTTTGCCATATCCTTGTCGTTTCCTGGTCGACGTGCCGGCAGATGCTCATACTTTTCCTTTGGCATTTCGCTCTTCTGATTCTCCTTGCTGTCTCCCGTGGTCATCTCGCTAGGGAACACCCCAGGCGCGATGGCATTAATTCTGACCTTCATGCCATGATTTGACACCTCGGAGGCGAGGATCTTCGTTAGATGGTTTGCCGCACCTTTGCTGGCATTATAGGAGAAATGCGCTTGTGACTTCAAGACATTGCCGGAGATGGAGGTGATATTGATGACTGTGCCAGAGAAGCCAGGATTATGCTCGGTGGCCTTCTCGAGCAGCGGAAGGAACGCGGTGGTCATAAAGTACAGTTGCGCAACGTTAGTCTTGTATGTGTGAGCCCAGTCATCGAAGTTCGCACTCTCTGGATCAAACAAATTCTTTCTGAAATCCTCTCCCGTCTCGCCCTCGGGCACCTGTTTGGACGTGGAAATACCCGCATTGTTAATTAAGATGCAGAGACATTTCTCACGAGACTCGATCTCTTTGACAAGTTCCGCTATGTGACGCTTGCTTGAAACGTCGGCTGTAAGGGGTATGATCTCGCCAGCGATACCCTTTCCATGCGCCTCTGCCACTCTCTGAAGCTTCTCCTCCGTACGGCCAACAATGTAAACTTTGGCTCCGTTCACAGCGAGAGCTTGCACAGCCATGAGGCCAATGCCAGAACCTAATTATTGTCAATAGACTTCTACCTCTGTCTGGAAGCTCGGTGAATGATACCTCCGCCAGTGACAAGTGCAACCTTGCCCTTCACGTCAAAGAGCTTGCTAAGCTCAAGATCTTGATTGTTCGACTCCATGTTGTTGGTCTTTGTCGAAATCACTCGTGGAAACTGGTATCGTATATTGCAAGGTCGAAAGACTGTATTGAGAATCGGTCTGTAAATGGGTCTGGCTGTGGGACAAATTACTCTCAGGCTGAAGCAGGACAGTTGTTGCATTTTATAAATACATGGTGAGTTCGTGAAGACGAGACTGCTGTGATGTCACAGATGCTGGTCATTATGACGACACACCGCGGAGCAACGTCGGCCATCGCTTGTGTCAGAGAAGGTGCATTTGCATCAATAGCAATGACGCAATATAACAAGTGCATGGACAAGGAGGTATAACAGATACGAGACACCCGTACCCAACAATATTCTCTCATACATTATTCGCGTCCAAGATGGCTAATAGGAATGCGCCAGAGCACGATAAATACACCCACCTAACATCTATATCTTACTGAGTAACACGGGTCTGCTCGCAACGATGCCGTATCTTATTACGGTGTGCTCATCACCATCACAAACCTCCGTAGTTACCTTCACGTCGAACGGGGTTGAAAGACCTGAAATCTTGGACAAAAGCTTGAAAGGCTGTGATTTGGTACCCAGTACTCTTAGCAATCTGTAGTAGTGCTACCGCACGTACACATGATGGTGGCTTTCTTTTACAATGCACTGAGGAATCACTGCCTGTTGAAACATAGAGTAGTGAAGGCTGAACTAAGATTGCGCGTGTTTCATATCACGCTAGAGATATCAGGCTATGTATGCCTAACATGCAGTCTTAGCAGGTGCCGATTAGAAGAGACCGATCTTCAGGCCTTTTCAAGACAGATACTAGGAGGCGGCCATTGTGGACGCCGAACGCCTCAATAACTTTGGTATGGCCAGCACAAAAGCTGGTCGTCATTCTGTCTCATTGAAGATCAGGAACTGACGCAATCGGACAGGGACTTACTCATGAGCACAACGAAAGGGGATACAAGGCATAGGACTACGGCAAAGGAGCTTTCGCAGTCCCATCTCTCGGCTCTTGTGGAAATCTGATACTCGTAATGAAGGCTGAGTAAGCATTTTCAAATCTTAGGTAGATTAATTTGGGATAGCTCGCCTTGCTGGAACTCTGATCCCAAATCCTCGACGCTGCAGGTAGATGAATCTCCTCATTCGGGGCGCCGTAGCACCCAAGTCCATGCCTGCCACGAAGACTTCAAGACCCAGCTTCTACTAAAACCTTAAGCACGATGTTGCCTTCTTGATCATGTGTCTCCCCCGCCATCTCAAATGCCCGCTTAGCTTCTGCAAGCCCATGATAACGATGAGTGATGATTTGAGCCAGATCTGGTAATCTCGAATTTTGACCTGTTGCGAGCTCAATTGCTGTAGGATATGTATTTGCGTATCGGAATGTTCCCCGTATATCGACCTCACGAAGAGCGGCCGCCGAAATGGGAATCGTCTGGATCGGATGGCCCATGCCTACAATGACAACGATACCTCCAGGGCGTGAGGCCTAAATCAGTCAGGGGCGGAACGAGCATCGCGTTGTCCATGACTCACGTAGATTGCCGCTTGAGTGCATGTCTCAACGCCAGTACATTCAAACACGACGTCAAATGCAGCTTCGAGTCCTGCATCGATCTGTAATTTATGACTCGCCAAGGCTGCATAACCCTTGGCAATTTGCATTTCCTCGTCAATGTTGTGGCCTTTTTCGAGAGGTATAATAGCTCCAGAGGTGGCAAACCCGTGTTTAATCGCAAAGTCCACCCTGTCCGGCTGTATATCCGCGATCACGATATGCTTTGATCTAACTGACTGACACACAGCCGCACATAGTAGTCCAATGGCACCTGCGCCTAGAACAAGGACCGAGTTACCGTGGGTAACCTCAGCTCTGCGAGTGGCCTGTATGGCTACACTCAATGGTTCAAGCAACGCTCCAACCTCCAGAGAAGCACGATCTGGCAATCTGGCAAGTCAGGATATTTCGGAAAGCTTTAGCAGAGAACCTCACTTGTGGCACCAAGCCGCAGGGTGGTTAATGATATCTCGAAGAGTTCCTTGGGCGTGGGGAAAGGCCTTGGCCGAGCTCCTGAATCTCATTGCTGGACATATGTTGTATCTGCCTTCTCTACACCTGTCACATTCCCCACATGGTAGTCCAACTTCCAAAGCCACTCGATCTCCAACCCTGAAATTTTCTACTTGTGATCCCACAGCATGCACCATGCCTGCCGACTCGTGTCCAAGAGACAATGGCTCGCGGACTTGGATGTCGCCATTGCGATAGTGCTTATAATAGTGTAAGTCCGAGCCACAGAGAGTAGTGGCTTTGATCTGAATTTGTAGCTCTGTGGGTCCGGGGTCATCTAGAGTGACAATATCCTGAGAAGCGTAGAGCTTTTCAGTAGACGAAGATTCTTATGATCTGGAGCTATTGAGGGTCATACCAACCGCAAGTCTTTGGGCCCGTACAGCACTGACGCACTGGTTTCTTGTACCATTGCTGCAGGGAGCTTAACAAAAGTCTTAGGGTGTTGTCGCGCAAAGGGAATTAATTACATGGAATATGGTCTTGGCGCCAAGCTCATATTTACCCGGACTGTTCTTTCTCGTCTAAGCAGTCCTTCAAACAATAGCGTCACGCCTATCGTTGCCTCCAACTGGAGTCAATAACCACGACACCGAAGTACCCGGGCTATGAAGATAGGAAGGCGCTTCAGTGTCTCCCGTCTGCCTGATGTGTCTAACAACCGGAGAAGTCCTCAGAGAATACCAAATCTTGACCGGGACCCACAAGGTGTCCAAGACTAAGAGGAGCAGAAATGCCTTCAGCAGGCTGATCTAGCCCTTACCAGACTCAGTAAGCGCTACTTAAGGTCTAGAGGTCGCACTGGATATCTGTACTCAGGTCGATATTGGAAGGTTCACAAGTAGCCTCACTTGCAACTCGCTTAATTCATTCTCACGGCGGACCAAACCACCTTAGCTGGACTGGAATAAGCTGACATATCAACGGAATCTAGGTTATCGAAGCATGGTCCGATGACCCGAGGCATCCTACGACGGGTAGATAAGGATCCTACCGTGGAGTCCGGAAAATTGGGGAACATCAAAGGACAATCAATAATCGAATACGCAAAAGTCGTAAGCTCGGCACCGCGGCCTAATAAAGAAGATAAAGCCGTAGAAACCAGACGAAGGAATAGGGCATGTGACTCAACAAATCGATCGCATCGTACGTGAAGGAGCTCGGCCAATTACACGCATGTAACCCATTATAAGACGTACAATTCCAAAGGGACTTCACAAGGATTGGCGCTTTGATTGGCTATATTACGACAGTTGGGGGGACGATCTGGGAAATTGTTGTTTTGCCACCTATAGAGTGTCACTACTTCTTCTATGCCGTATTGATTAGGCCACAATACTTTATATTATTCGTGCATTCGGCTGCTTCCAGCGGACTCGCTCTTTTCCTTCTATCGCGTTCTAGTGCTTATTTCACATGGTTATCGTATGTCGGCGGCGAGGTCCGTACTCGGGTAGCGGCTGGAATTATGCAATAGTCAGGGAGTGGCGTGATATCTCTACATCAAACCAACCGGTGCCGCAAGGATCCCATACTCTGCTGCCGATGAACCTGGTGGCGCCAATTCGCCATCTCAATTGACGCGAGAACCGTTACACGCACGGCTGTCACTGCATAGCTTTCAGCCCAGAGCAGTCCGTCCGTTGTTTCGCTGCGTGAGAATGGAGCCTGGGCGTAGGTAAAGGCCGCTTTGACAGCTGGGCAGGAGATGTATGGCGACTAGGATGTTAGTATGCATCATTTTCCGCTGATCAAGAGATAAGCTTTTCACTATAAGCTCCGCTTTTAAGGCCGATTTGGGAAGGTGCGTGTGGCGCAAGCGTAACATGCGGGGGTCAAGCCAAATTTACCTTCTTTTTTCTGTTATGGACCCCCGCTAAAGATATCTCCTTGCTGCACATCCGAAGCGTCCCACTGCGTCATTACACCGTAGTCGACTTCTCTGTCGAACCGAACCGAATGCAACAGCGATAGGACACGCTCTGACTCTGCCGATAGGAGTAGACTATGATCGTCTCGTCTAGTGCACCGATGGAGGGGACTGCAGAGCTCGGATTCCCCACTTGGCCAACCGGCTCTGCTTTGGTAGCTTTATTATGTATCTCCACTCCCCGTCATCTCATTTCGGAATTCAATTCGCGAACCTCACGCGACATTCTTTCTCTCCATTGCGCTGCCCCCTCGTTGGCATTCTTACTCATAACCAGTCACCATGGCGAAAGTTGGGACTATGGCCCTTGACGGGGGTGACCCTCGACTTGGTGGTCACGAGGGAGAATTCGCTGGCGAAGGTATCATAGCTTATACTCGCCCGCAGATGCGAGCTCTTCACGATCCCTCAATCCAGTTCGAAGAATACTGGTACTATTCCCGCCAAACTCGCGCCGAAGAGGATGCATACCGTGCAGAGGATGCCGCCACCGCATCTAAGGGCATTTTGTCTACTATCTTCCCGACCAAGTCGGGAACTGGAAATGTTGCGCGGACCAGTGAAAAGGGCGGAGAGTTGGTGCCTCATACCAATATTTCCGACCCTACTCGACGCGCTTCTGTCACTGATGAAGAGTGGACAAACGCCTCTAGAGCCGTGCGCACTGCTACTGCTGGAGCTGTCTTCTACCTCATCACCACGGACATTCTCGGGCCGTTCGGTCTTCCCTACGCTTTTGCGACAACTGGTTGGGGGTGAGCGTTTTCCAGACTCAAAAGACTATCAGTGAAATGCTAAATATTTACAGGCCTGGAGTTGCACTATATACCGTGTTTGGCTTCATGGCTGGCTTCTCTGGCTGGCTTCTCTGGCAGATCTTCATGGGTAAGGATCACAGTTTTTCGGCCTTTACAAGATATTTATCATTGGATATACTGGTACTCATATGTTGTTAGGCCTCGACTCGTATCAATACCCTGTCAAGTCATACGGTGATCTTGCTTTCCGCCTTTATGGCCAACCTTGTCGATACGTATTCAACTTGCTCCAGTCAATTCAGCTCCTCTGCTCCGTCGCTCTGATTATCATTTCCAATGGTGAAGCCTTGTCCGAAGCCGTTAAATTCAAGCTCTGCTATGCTGTTTGCTGCTTGGTATGGGCATTAGCGGGTTTTTTTATGGGCCAGATTAGGACACTGCAGAAATTTGGATGGCTTGCGAACGCGGCAGTATGGATAAACCTACTCATTATCTTCATCACCATGGGAGTTGCTGCGCATTCCTCTCCGCTGTACTCTGCCAGTGCCTCATCCGCCGGATACGCTGTGAATCCAAATTTGGTAACTCCCGACTCGAACGGTAACTACCCTCCACTCCAACACTCCGCAGGCCTCCCCGATCCTTCCAATTTTGGTGCCTCCGTCAATGGCCTTATGCAGGCTGTCTATGCCTACGGCGGAGCGATGATTTTCGTCGAATTCATGTCTGAGATGAGATACCCGCGCGACTTTATCAAGGGCATGTGGGGCGCACAGCTATTTATCTACATCTGCTACATGCTTTATGGGCTGTTCATGTACGCCTACCAGGCACAGTACCTTCAGAATCCATCTTACTTAGGTATCGCGCCATACGCTTGGCAGACGGTGGGGAATGTTCTGGCCATGGTCAGTGCACTCATTGCAGCCGCATTATATGGCAACATTGGGGTCAAAGGTAGGCCTATGATCTGAACCGCAGTAGTACCTGGCTTTAGCCACTTTTGCTAACCTTCGCGTCACCCAGTCCTCTATAACAATATCGCTGTCGAATTCTTCCGAGCACCGCCTCTAACGCAATCAAGGGGTAAATGGGCTTGGGTAGCTATCATACCTGTATACTGGTCGATCGCCTTCGTCGTTGGTGCAGCTATTCCGGATTTCTCTGGATTTACGGCTGTTGTTTCTGCCGCCTGTATCCTGCAATTTACGTACACATTCCCACCATTCTTGCACCTCGCATACAACGTTAGAAAGAACGCACTTCTACCAGACGAAGGATATGACCCCTCCACTGGCAACATTGTTCTTCAAGACACGGGCATAAAGCGTCTAATGCGCGGTTTCATGACTGGCAACTGGTACCTCAACGTTTGGAATGTCATTTATTGCCTGGGATCTCTTGCTACCTGCGGTCTCGGGCTTTGGGCGGCTATTGAGAATTTGATTCTTATATATGGAGTTCCGCAGCTTAACGCTTATGGCTGCACATCTCCTCTTGATGTTTCCTCTTAGATATATATATCTTATATACAACCCGAACTTAGGATTTGTGGTTGCCGTTCCTGGGCGGAAAAGGGCTGCTTTACAGCAAGAGGGCAAGGGGACGCATCAGGGGAATGCATAGCAATAGCCTGAGTTAGCTGAAGTTGCTCATCATGCATGATTCGTTAGTCAGCTGCTGCCTGGGCTCCCTTAGTGCTCCCTCGTGCTTCCTGCTCTCTTAATGGCCCCTTTCTGCGCTTCCTCACTCCCTTATTGCTCCCTCTAAAAGCAGCCATACTCCTTGCCCCGATCGAAAATGGCAACCCTACGTTTGAGGTGTATACATATATATAGTGTCCTCGAACCCAGGTCAACAGGTGACCGGTCGCTGACTAAAGTCCCCCCGCTTTGCTCCCCCGCTAGAGCCCGTTCCGTCGATGTGCTCTCCCTATGCTCCCTCGTGCTCCCCCGTATTCGGTTCCTGCTTTCCTTTACTTTTTTATAGCCACTTCCTATTCTTTTCCCGGCCGTCGACTTTTCACACATTTCAGCGAGGCTGTTCGTATTGTGGTAGGGTAGCATGTTGATCACATGACTTGATTGCTTGGACGGCTTGCAGTACTAGCTTGTGGCCCTTAATAGGGGTGTTCAGAGTACTCCGTGAACAGGCCATGCAAGGCCATTTTCGTGAAATGGTGAAGAATACAAAGCTTGGCATATCTTAGTATATTACGGAATAACTGCCTCTGCTGTCAACCATCGCCAAGCTCTACAAGGTCTGCTAAGAGTATCCGAATTTTCTCACGGTGATAAAATAAAGCAACCCGAGTTTCTTTACAAAGGAGAGGTTTTTAACAGAAAGTTTCTATTAGGAATAGACTTATAATAAGCTTAAAAACCCTTTATAAGTAGAAATATTATCTCTTTCTCTTTTAGATAAAAAGTTATAGATAAGGAAGCGATAGAAAGGCTAGGATTCTTACGTATCTATAAAAATTGAACAGATTTATTCCATTTTCATGAAAATCTTTGGATTCACAGAAATGGCCGCCAAACCCTCTACCTAGGGACTAAGCTAACAGTCCTAAGGGAGACTTCAATAAAATGATTGTCTCAAATCCATTGGGTAGAGCGGGAAGGCCATTATAGCCATCTAAGTTTGTCAACTCTGAATACCCCTAATGGAGTGCCTACGTAGCATCTTACCTTTCTACACATTTGTTACATAGCGAATTGATGAAGTTGCGTGCATCAAGACCTTCCTAGACGACCATTTGATCTCTCCAAGTGAATCCTGGACCTCTGCAGTTGCTGTCGCTGCGGGCAATGAGAAGGAGGGAAATTTGGAGGCGGGGACGTCGAAGTCGAAGAGGGGGATGTTTGGCAGGAAGGGCAAGGCTTGATTAAGATATCCCATTGCACTTGCGTCAATTTAGTATATTAAGGTATGGCCACTACCGTTCATCTCACGGGACGCGGGGAGCTCTGCTCAAAGAACTACGGCCATTTTCATCGAAGCGTTCAATTTATGAAAGGGCTCTGTGTGAGAAATGTCATAATAGATCATACTCAGCGTACAACTCCAAAGGCTCATACATCAGTGAATCTCACCGTTCATGCCTAGATTTCATGTAACCACACTTCCCTCCTTCTCACATCCAAACGTTTCGTTTCTCAAATCGCTACCGCTTCGCCAAGTGAACAGGGCGGATAACGTTACTGCTGACTGCTAGGATTTGGCCTAATAGTAGGTCCTCAGATATCATATGACTCCCAGACACCGACTTCTCCTGTGTCGAGCCTTGGAATCTCGATACTGCCCTTCGCTTCGAATACGAGAGAGGGCAAAGCCGCTAGCCGAGATCCAGCCACGACACGAGCGAGGCTCATGTGCCTGCCCTAGGACAATCGCGTAGAGCGTGCATGGGATGCTCGTAGGGCTGAGGCTATGAATGGACATATTCGTCTGCCTCGCGCTTTTTGGTCGCGTCTGAAATAAGGTATTTGAGGGTATCCGCTTTGATGTTAGGTACTCTCATAGAATTTGCACATCGGAAGTATAGTTTCTGCGTCATAGGCCGCAGGATGTCGTTCGTGAAATGTCAAGTCCATTCGGATAATATACGGTCGACATACATCTTAACATCCCATATGCGCCTGAAGATAGGAGCTCCACATTTATCCCCTAAGCTGTGCACAATGATGGGTTGCGCTCAGTCTTCGCTGCCGTAAGAAACCCAGTGCTGTGCGGTATCTCACACTGATTCTTTTCTCGGACAATTTTGCTCAAGCTGAATGAACACCGCCGTCGGCCGCCGTTCTGTGGAATATAGTACATCATTTGTGATCCTTTGATACGAGGACACTGCACGGCTCCTTAAGAACATCGTTCAAGTCTTGTCTCAAGAGGAATAAATGGTCTTCAACGATGGTTTCTACGACTGGGTCGTTCACTGTGACTAGCGTGGACATTTTATGTTGGCGAGAACGCTCATTCTGGGACCTAGTTGTTGTTGGCCGTGGATGAGGTATACCGATCATTCAATTTGGCTATAGCCAGATTTTGCTTTGTATTGTCCATTACGTCTATCGTATATTGTGCTACTCGTCCTCGGAGTCTCCCTGCTCATGGTCTCTCTCGTCGGGACTGTTGGCCCGAGCGCCTTCCTCACGGTAAGACAAGACTAAATCCAAAGGCATCCTGCCATCTACATCCTTCGCCTCTAGGTCTGCTCCGTGCTCCATCAGTAATCTAAAGATGGAAGCCCATTCGCGGTCGAAAGAGTTTGCGGATGAATTGATAGCGTTGTAGACAGCTGAGGGATCTTCAAGCATCGCTGGATCCAACAGGTTCAGTATGAAGCTACATTCCGCGAGTTGTTCCAAGTTGAATATGTAATGCAAAGGGGTTCGGCCTTTGCTATCATTGATTCGAGGATTCGCGCCTCGCTCCAAGAGTAGCTCTACGGCCGCCAGATTAGGTTCCCCAGATGCGAGAAGTAATGGAGTGTCACCATGTGAATTTTGAGCGTTGATATCGGCGCCGTGATCTAGCAGCTCGCTTATAGAAGCCGTCTGGTCCGTTGCGGCCGCGATATGCAGTGCAGTCTCCTTGAAATTATCTGTTATAGTCAAGTCCGCGCCATTGCAAATCAAGAATAAAATGGCGCTTTGTCGTGCTTCTAAGATCGCTAGATGTAAGGGGGTTCGGCTATCGGAGTCACGGCGATTTACATTGGCGTGCCGAGCAACAAGAAGCTTAAGCACGTTCGTGGCGCCAGAAGCTGCGATGAGTGGTGGTTCATCCCACCATCCACCCTTGAGATTGACATCTGGTCCATTTAGCAAGAGCAATTCTACCGTCTTGAGCCTGCCACACGCAGCCGCTCCAGATATTGGGGTTCCGAATTCACCGGCATTCAGATTGATGTCGGCTCCCTGTTGCAAAAGCAAAAGAACAGCATCTTCATAGCCATGCGCAGCTGCGGCACCGAGGGGATTACCGTAGAGTCCACCAACGTGATTCACGTCCTCGTTTCTATCATTAATCAGAAATTGCATTGTTCTGACTATGCCCCATAGCGAAGCATAGAAAAGCGGACTAGGATAGGACTCTCGAAACCGACTGATGAACCTCTCATACGAGCCGTTTGCTCTTCCGCCCACCACCTCCGAGTATGAAAGCCATTTCGCATTCTGTGGATCTAGGAGTTGATTACACAGAGTTATGATGGATTGTGGCAAAGGCCAACAACGTTCTATGTGCAATCCCCAACACTTTCCGGCGTAGCTCAGCAAAGCGTACTTGCGACCCTTCTCGTCAAACTCTTCCAGGGTGGAATTGACGTGCTGCAAGAAGTCATAAACAAGATACTGGAGACAGGTCCGTGCCAATCTTTCATGGCAAATCATTCGATCTGAAAGTTTGAGCTTGTTCATTTGAGGAAGTTTGACGTTTGACGTACTGAGGTATTCTTGTACCGAGAAGTGAACGAAACGTACGATCTGACTAGACTTAAGGCCACCTTCACCTCCCCGAAGCTCTACAAGCGACCCGCAGGTTTTGAGTAAATCATATGCAGCAGTCTCGTCAGTCTCAAAGTCCGGCACTTCAGAAAGCGGTAGGTAGTGCCCATCCGTGGAAACCTCACTCTGATCATCAGTGTCACTACCGTCACTGTAGGCCTGCCTGTCGCCACTATATTCACGTTTCATTGAGATCTCATCATCACTGGAGGCTTCGTCTTCAAATTCGACAAGCAGCGCCTCGGAGAGCTGCCTAATTGTCAGAGGTTCGAACGCAAACAAAGTCCACCGCAAGATAGCAACCGCTCGGTCTCGTTCTTCGGCATCAAGACTCAGTATATTTAGAAGATCTCGCTCGTAGGCTTGATCTAGACCACTCGGTGTATCTCTGATTATCTTCCGAAGTCCGGGAGGACTTTTACTTCGTGAAAGCCGTTTGTGCAGCAGCTTGATCCAAGGGAACATTCCTTCGGCTTTGCCCGCTGCATCAGCAGCTAGCTCTTCTCGAAACTCGATGTCGCGATTGGGGATTCTGAGATTCATGATGCTTTGAGCGAACTGTATGATGTCGTCCGACGTTTTTTCCAAGGTAATCTCATAGTCAGTCCAAAGCGATCTCTTCCCACTTGCATCTTCTATATTGGCCTGCATTTGATCTCTCACCTCTGGGTCGGGACGGCTCACGATCAATATGCGAGCTTGAGTGGCATCGACTGCCTCGTTCAACTCTGTCAGGAATTTCGTTTTGGCATCCTGTAAAGAATGGTTGGGAAGGGAGTCGTCGTCCCTCTCACATTCATCAAATCCGTCTACCAGGAAGTAATACGGTACCGGCTGCGCAATAAGGTGCCTGAAAAACCGCCAAAGTTCAAAACTGTTTGCGAAATGGCTCTCTCCCTCTTTATAAATTGTAAGTGCAGCGCTACACGCCTCATCATCTTGCTTGACAATTTGGTGGATCCATGACCTGATAATGTTACTACATTTCGTTTCTTTTCACTCCCGTAGTGGCAGAAGAAATACGCAAAACGGGCAGGACATTCCTTCATAAGACACTCTGCAATACGTGCGCTGAGAATTGTTTTACCGGTTCCATGTTTCCCGTGCAGCCATAGAACCTTGGATGATCTGTCAGAATCCAACCAGTCCGTAAATTCCTTTCGCTGAAGAATCCAATCACAAGTACCGCTCTGTCTATTATTCTTCGCGTTGACAAAGATCTCATATGTCGATGTCGCGTCGATCCATTGAAGCAACTTATCGCGCTGAGCTTCAGCAGGAGGGGCTTGTGTAGATAAGTCAAATAGTAAGTCTTCGATCTGCTTACTGACTCCTCCAACCCGGTCAAGAAGGCTGGAGAAGCCACCTTCCATAGTCTTGGAAATCTCTCTTAGATATTGGGCATCAATAAGGCGTGCTATACTATTGACTTTCTCCTCCTCATCTGACATTGCTTTGAGGTACTATCGTCGAATTGAAATAGACTTTTGAGGACACGTTGATATGTACTTTTAGAGTAGTAGTGACGCGCTTTAGCCAGGAATTGAAAGGATGACTCTTACGGCCGCCCAAGGCAGCGCAGCATGTCCCGGGTCATACTGTACAATGACGTCCCCAACCTCCTTGAATTTGGTGATATAAATGACTATCTTCGCGAAGATTTCCCGCAAGACGATCGGTTTACCATTACTCCGTCGAATGACGAGTTGCGCTTTTATATTATCGTCTTTCTGGACATCAACAGTCTGAAGGAGAGATTCGAGGGCAGCCCTTTTGTCATCTTGGGAAAAATTGAATTGAAGCTGATCATCTTCATTCAGACTCTCCACAGCCTTGGTCCAAAGATCTGGGAGCACACTGGTATTGTTCAGCATACATCTGAGTGCAAATTTCATGAGCTCTCACAGGCCGCTTGTTGCCCTTCGAAGCATTGTTTCAGCTGAAAACGAGAAAAGAGACTGATTATCCGCATGGAGCTATCTCCATTAACGTGCCAATAGAACCTGATTGTCGTTTTGTGACAGATCCGAGGAATCGTGACAGATTTGCTTCAAGCACGGAGATGCTGCGTTTATTAGTCAGCGGTTACGTGCCTTGCTTCACAGCATGTTGTAATACTGGCTTGGCAATGAGAAACACTATGTGGAACGTATGTATATTACTAGCAGGGTTATTCTGGCTTGATGGCGAGCCAGGATTAACGATACTAAGGTAGGGAGTTAGGGCTAGGTTACACTAAGCCCCATTCGTTAGCGCATTTGCAACACCCACACGTAAAGTGCGGCAGCACTCTCTTTTGCCTCGCTCTTTGGTCAACTTGGAAAATGATACTGGGCGAGCGTTATCGTCTCAGCTAGCAATATAATGGACAGGTCGATACGCTTCAGATATGGTGTAGGAGAAATTGTTCCGCTAAGCAATATGTATTATGATCTCATGCCTCCGTTACTAATCCTCCACCGACGTCTTCCGGCCAGCAGCTCGTCTAGGCCAATTGGAGGACGGGCCCATCATGCTCCACAAAACATGTCATAATCCACCCCACTCGCATGCCTAACTACTTTCCATACTCACTGTACCTACCTTGCCTGCGCAAGTGACATCTTGTCTAAATCTTCTCTTTGCTGCGACTGAGTTCCCCAAAATCTGCCTTAAATGATGAAGCACCTCCTTCATTTCTCTACCCTCCTACTAATAACATTCACATACGCCTTCTCCCCCAACATCGACCCTTCCACAGACCTCCAAATCCGCAACAAGCTCTCCCTCTATGCTCTTGCAGTCGACGGCAAACAATTCGATCTCCTAAACCAGATTTTCACTCCCGACGTCTCCACAGATTATGTCGGCGTTATATCTATCGGTCTCCTAGCCTTTTCATCTTTCCTCGCGAACTCAGTCGTGAATAAGACTACTCAACATGCGATTAGCTCGACTGTTCTCGAACCGACTCGCGGAAACGGAACGAAATCCTTCAATTCGACGGCTTATGTGGTTGCGACGTTCTTGGGCCGGGCAAACTTGACGGGACAGAGTCTTGCGCTCTATGGGAAGTATCTGGATGAGTGGGTAGAGGAGCAGGGGGAATGGAAGAGCAGGAGGAGGGTGCTGGATTTTTTTGTGAGTGGCCTTTTATGGTTTTGGTTTGCGAGACTTCGTTTGGGGCTAATATTGACAGCCGCCGGGTTTTATTGGAAATATGGCAATTAATGGATGAGCGAACATGTGAAGATCGTAGGAAGGTGAGGGTGGAGTTGTGGGCTAGGAACGCTTGGGAGGGTGGTTTGAGGAATCCAATTTTATGAAAAGGAAATACGTTGGCCGTGATAGCAAGCTACCTTGTCGATGAATCGTGGGCGTGAATTTCGGTAAGTAAGCCCGTCGTGTTTTCATCTGGCAAGCCATCCCAGTCAACAATATAGTCGAATACACTCGACCGATATTATAGAGGTTAAGCTCACTCTACTTTACCATCACAATACAACCCCTATTAATATCTATCTCACTCCGCCTCGATCTCCAATTGCACTGCCGTCACGGTGTAGTGAAGGCTGCGGAGAGTCGTGCTTTGGACTAAAAATAGACAGTGTGGTGGGGCTACGTCATCACCCGCCCCTCGTTGACCTACAACCTACATCAGACCATGGTACAACCACTACTGCCACAAGTGGATCAATGAAAACGCTGTAGTCCCTAAGGTGCGAGGTGAGCCGTGATGGATTCTTCTTGTGCTCCAGCCATCTATTTCTGCACCTTCGCCTCCATCCAATACGAAGAAGGCTGACTAGTCCAACAGGGAAAGAATCCATCGGAACGTCGGCGAGCTTACGAATCTGGTGGCGGAGGGGTATTCCTCGTGTCAGAGTTCTTTGTTTATCAATATTTCAATGTCCTAGACAGTCCTTGACTCTCATTGTATCATTGCACTCATCCACAGTCGCTACTGAGTCCATTTACTTAAAAGATTCATCAACATTCCGTGTACATGAACATTTCGACAACCGCATCGACTTATATCTCGATCTACTAATCGCCTTCTCATCAACGAGATGATAAGATTCATTCTGATACCATTAATTGCACAAGCTGCCTTTGCTGGCAGCATATTAGCTCCACGAAATACGTCTTATGCTTGCAACAATTCTCCAGAGCTTTGCTCAAGATCATATTCAAACATTACACAACTTGGTGCTCATGATAGTCCTTTTCTTACAACGGCAAATTCAGAAGTGTTCAGCATCACCGATGCTGGCAATCAAAACGTGAATAGTACTGCACAACTGACTGCTGGTGTTCGACTTTTGACGGCTCAAGTCCACAACAACAACGGCTCATGGGACCTTTGCCACACGAGCTGCAGTCTGCTGAATGCAGGTACGCTGAGTTCTTGGCTCTCGCAGATCAAGGCTTGGATGGATGCAAATCTACATGATGTCGTTACGATTTTATTGGTGAATTCAGATAATGCCTCAGCGGAAGACCTCGATACCCAGTTCAAAGCAGCAAACATCACATCGTACGCTTATCAACCTCCATCGACCACGACTGCGCTGGATACGTGGCCAACTCTCCAAGAGCTTATCTCCAACTCGACTCGCTTGGTCACCTTTGTTGCATCACTAGACCCAACCTCGAACACCGTAGCACCATATCTGCTTGACGAGTTCACGTTCGTTTTCGAAAATCCATACAATGTGACAAGTCTATCCAATTTCTCTTGCATTGCAGATAGGCCACCTGCAGTCCAGGGTCAGACTGCCACAGCGATATCATCTGGGCGCCTACCACTTGTTAACCATTTCCTTGACGAGGGCATAGGACTCGGCATCGACATCCCTGACAGCGGGAACATCACAACCACTAATGGATTGACTGGGATCGGAAGCTTGGGGCAGGCGACAAGTGATTGCTCGGCCGCTTATGGAAAGGCGCCAGCGTTTCTACTCGTAGACTTCTTCGATGAGGGCTCAACTCTCAGTGTTGTCAACAGTTTGAATGGAATATCGGCATCGGTGGTGGGCCAAACGCAGCCGTCGCCAACTGCTGCGAGCAACGCCGCAGTTCGAAGAGCTGGAGGGAGTCTGTTCCACATGGGAAGCGGCGGCTCAGGATGGCTCATGTTGTCGATAATTGCGTGGTGTATATACAGCATTTAAAGGAGTAGTTGGAAGACAGGACAGGAAACATCAGCAAGTGGACATGGTATAGCATCACAAAGGATATGATATTGGGAATGTCATTGCATAGCGTCAGGCGCTTCTGCTAGCACTTTCAGGAGTCATTGGGTAGTCAATTTACATTCGCATTGGACAACTTCATTCATCAGTCTTGAGACCTGCTATCAGCAGCTAGGATATCGTTAACAGCTTTGACCTTGTCACTAAACGTCTGCTTCTTGTCCGTCCTGTTGTCAAATCAGCCCATTTCCCAACCCATTCAGTAGTATCTAAAACATACCGCGAACCCACACGTATATCAGTCTGAATCCGCATGATACCTTTCTCATGCAGCATGCAGTGCGCCTGACCAATCACACGCATCACATCTTCCCAAGACCCTTCTACGCCATCGTTAGCCGGCAGCCTGATCAGACCGCCTTTTTCCCCTCATCATTGTTTGCCTAGATTTAAGATATGGACTTACCAAGCGTCGTCCCGGCAGAATGCATCGAATATGATAATTTGCTCTGCTGCAGCAAACGCTGTACGTCTGCTATTTGTTGCGAGACTGATGCTGTGGGCGTGCCGAGCTGTGGTATGTGAGGCGGGTCCTTGAGGAAGCGGGCGCGTACTTACGGGGATGAGGCAGAAGTCTGCAACGCAATCTGGGGGAGTTCCAAGGCTCTCTAGGCTGGGTGTCCCCGAAGCCATGATTTTGTCCTATGACTTCTTTGCTCACATAAAATCTGTTGGGAGCATGGTGGATGGATGTCTATTTCTGGAGATTCCAACGTCACTCACCTATCTTAGGATTACTCCTTCCCGCCAAGCCCACCATTTTGACTTCAACGCTCTCGTGCAACGCCTGAACTCTCACATTCCTTATTATCTCTTTCATTCGTGTCATCTACTGTATTTGATGTACCAATACCGATACTTGCCAATTGTTTGGGAGGTCATCTGATTTGTCTTATTGCCATAGTTCTTGTCTCTCGCTCCCGTGCCCCTATCCAGAGCTTTACAGCAAACAGGAGGATTTCCTTCTATGAGAATCCATCGAAAATCATAGCAGACACAATATCGGGACTTGCATATTCTTAATAACTATTTGAACCGTCAGTGTATAGTATATCTCTCGACTTGCTCCCATCCATCAATCTTTCGTGGCCTTTGTATGAGTGTCTGGGGCAGGCGTCCATAGTTTCGGATTCCGATTCTTTTCTTCGAAACAGTCCAGGTTCAGGACTCTTTTTTCCAGCATTGAGCTTCTACGGATCTGTCTCTTTCTGAAATGCTCACTCTGGGCTTGCTCGATGTCCAGCTTGAGTATCTGGCGGAGGGAGCAGCAAATGTGGTCTATCGGATACGACCCCCTGATACGAGTTCAGACCCTAGCACGGCTGCAGATCTACACTTCGAAAACTACGAGTACGACTCAGACACTCCTTTGCCAACCGAGATATTGCCTTTGCAACTCGACCCTCGATTGAAAGGAAAGCTAGTTCGGTTAAGAAAACACCTTCCACATGCCATGCCGGTGGAGGACTCTCAGCGGCATTTTGAGACTATCATTCGACCGCTTTTTTGCGACGAAAATTTGATTGAATCTGAGTTGTTTCAAATGTCTCCCAGTCTACTCAGGGATTGCAACTCCAAGCTTCGCAAAATGGAGAAGAGTGACATAAGACCCGCGAAGCGCTGGGGAGTCTACTTGACTGAGAAACCTCCGTATGGGTGCTTGATCACGGATATGACTTGGCTTGTCGACGACACATTCGTCTCCCTTGAGTTTAAACCCAAGTGGCTCGTCCAGTCACCAACTGCTCCCACTGGCTCGAGGAGGTGTCGTAGTTGTGCGCTTAGGGCAATGAAAAAGGCGGGCTCCACAAACCAACCAGAGACGTCGAATGCTGGCTCTTGTCCGCTAAATTTGATGTCTTCCGACAAAACTAAGATCAAACTCTTTCTGGACTACGTGATGGAGTCGAATTCGAAGCGACCAAGTCAGGACGTGCAGAGAAGGCTAATAAATTTTCTCTATCAAAATACGTTACTGGAGAGGGTCAAGAGGTTGCAATTGGACTTAGATCCACATGGAGTCTTTAAAGCGGACCTGAGGTCATCTGACTTCCTCGCTGCTATGACATTGCGAGACTGTAGTCTGTTTTTGCGGGTGAGTCGTCATGATTTGCTCCTGGAGTTGATGGCAACAGCTAAAAGTTTTGCAGGTGCCTACGAATCAGAAAGGTGTCATTGAAGCTCGCCTGGGAGACCTAGATCTCAAGACGTCGCTTGGAAAGAAGGCCGAATACTGGCAAAGCATAGAGAGGAAGTTAAGAGACGGGGGTTGGTACACAGCGACAGAACAAGACAACCCAAGACACGAGAATCATTGCTTGCTCGCAAAGTGATGTGCGGTACGAAGATGTTGTAATATAATCTTTGCTAGATAAACGCCTGTTTTACGCAGCACTTACAAGCAAGGCTGCTAAAAGTACAACATCATTCGTTCTACAGAAGTCGCTTTGACCAAATACCCCTATTATGTTGTGATAAATGAGCAAAGACTTCCGGCAAAGCAACACGCGCGTGGCTCTCAGTCGATACAGTATGCATGAACATAAACACTCTTGGGGCTTATAACTCTTCGATTCCAGCCCTTGGCCAACTCTGTGATGCCTAGAATATCTTATAAGCTCGCTAGTCCATTCCTCGCATTCTGCATATTATTGCTATTCGGATAATGTGAGGGAGACCTCTGATATTAATAAGCTTCTAGAATACATCCATGAAGGATCCGTTGCAACAAGGAGTGCCTTTGTCAATGTGTCTCCTCTTCAATCTCTCTTGACCTCAAAGATCTCCTCAGCAAGCTTCTGTACGGGCTCATACTCAATTCCAGCTAAAGCTTTCTTGATATCAGACAAGACAGCCTCTGGCACTCCCTCCTTTGCCCTTGAATAGATATCACAACCGGCAGGTGTAAAGAGGGTCTTGGAAAAGTATGTCACCGCCCACTGGTGCTCGCTGTCCACCTCCCCATACCCTAGTATCTCCCAATGACTCGTGATAAGCATCATCATACCCTTCCCTCGCCATTCCCAAGACCCCGTGTCTGTCCCATTAGCCGTATCAACGCCGGCCATGGTCTTTACTTTATCGGATGACAGGGCCTGATAGGTTACCAGATCATCGAGCCTGTTGGTTCCATCCTGTGCTGCTGGGGACGGGGTGGAGGGTGGAAGGGGCTTGTAGGTGATGGTGACGTTGCGTTTGGACTTCCACATGGGAAGGGTGGAGTGTGTGACATGCCATGTTCCGGTGAGCCAGTCAGTTGTTGGAGGGGTCCAGGCTGGCTGGGGGAGATCCGATGTGGTGGGTGGGCGGAAGGAGAGTGATTGGGCCATTGGAACCGTAGCCCTTTGCATATGTATGTAGTATGTTCGATTAACCAATCATTGTGACAGTGCTTACGGAGTTCTGCAGTGAGATTTACAACCCTTCACCAATCAATATTACATTGCTGATTAATTATCCGCCAAGAAAGCCGCCCAGGCACCAAGGCGGCGGGCCCTGAGCTTCAAATTCGTCCTGTCGATCTCCCACTATCACGCAAAGAAAGGCTGAAAGGGCGGCTACTTTCCGACTGCTGCAGAATTGGGGGATCGAGGATTGGTAAGATGATGATGCCTTCTTATGCTGTCGGATCGCGACAGTCTCCGAGCAGTATGCCACCCTTACAGCAACGCAGTCTCCGAACGTCCAACCGCAGACTCCCTGCAACATGCGCTCCGCCTACATCTTCACAGCGGCGCTTTTGATACTTCTTTGGGCGATAGTATTGCAGCTCCCTGTCATTCACAACATGGCGACCCACCTGCTGAAGCAAGAATTGCCAATCATTCACTCCTTCCGCGCATTGCTCTCGCGCCATAAAGTCGTCTCTGTCCCCACTACTACCACCCTCCTTGCTTCAAATCAACGTTCCTCACCTACTACAACCCCTCTAGACCACAAGCGTTTCTCCTCATCATCATCTACTACAATGGCAGATACAAAGCCTTTCTTCGCCGCCGTCGAGGGTCGCCGTACCATCTACCCGCTCGCAAATGAGTCTCCAATTTCCGATGAGCGTATCAAGGAGATTGTCGCCATGGCCGTCAAGCACGCTCCCAGTGCTTTCAACTCTCAAACTGGCCGTGTCGTGGTCGTCTTGAAGAAGGAGCATGTGAGGCTATGGGAGTCTATCATGGAGGTATACAAGGCCATGCTGCCCGAGGAAAGATACAACAGTGCCAAGGAGAGGTTCGATATGTTCAAGGCAGCTTATGGCACCGTAAGTCTCATGAATTTTGATTCGATCCTCGTACAGAGATCTAGGCTGACGGCTTTCTGCTATAGGTACTCTTCTACGAAGACACTACCAACGTCCGTGAGTTTCAAGAGAAGTTCAAGCAATTCGAAGACAAATTCCCACAATGTGAGTGCCCTCCATACCCAGCATCTCCCTTTCGACATTTCCCCCTCTAACACATCATCATCTGTCTCTCAGGGTCTGAGCAGAGCAATGGCATGATGCAATACATCACCTGGACCGCTCTCGAAGCCGAAGGCATGGGCTGCAACCTTCAGCACTATAACCCCCCGATCGACAAGCGTCTTGAGACAGAGTTCGATGTTCCAGAGACTTGGAGTCTGAAGGCGCAAATGGTGTTTGGAAAGCCTCTTGCGGGGCCTAAGGAGAAGGAGTTTAAGCCTATTGATACGAGAATGAAGGTTTTCGAGTAGGGGTTGAGGTATTAGAACGGTGGTTGCTGGAGAGGCTGAATGCTGGGATCCTTACCATAGGATCGACACTTGCTAATGGGCTTGAGCTTGTTCATGCCCTACCATAGATGAGCATGACAGGTCTATAGACAGAGAGGAATAAAAGAAAAAGTTCAGGAGCCAGTCAGCTTGAAATCAACGGGGCCGCTTAAAAGTGAGACATAGCTCAGCTTCTATGTCTACCTGGGGTATTCGTACCTGTAAATGCATGGAACAGCGTTCCTATAACGCCATACAATATGCCGATCACCATTCGCCATACTTCATCCAGACTATTGTTGCTGCCCAACCTTTTCCCTCTCCACCGCCTCCCGCCTCAAAGCATCCAACTTGTTCTCCTTCTCCTTTAACACAGCACTCTCCTGCCTCTTCATTCCCTCCACTGTCCTGATCGCCTCTTTCAATCTCAACAGCTCCGCCTCCTCCGTCCGCACACTATACGGATTATCCCTGCTCTCTTCTAACGGTATCTCTGCACTTCGATCCCCAAGCTTCTTTGCTAACGCTGCGGCTTGCTTGGAGCCTTTTGCGCCTTTTCCCCGACCCGATGGTGGGGGCCCGGAGGTGAGGATGTCGTAAAAGGGCTCGACGGGCTCATTGAATATTATCTCTTCGTAATTTTGCGACACGATGGTATCACGGCGCTCTTTCTGCGCTTCGGCATCAGGGCCGTAGGGATGGAGTTTCAAAGGGTGCCAGAGCGTTTGCGCCTTCTCGTTTGCTTCGGGCACGAAGTAGAGTTTCAATTGGACTTCGAATTCGCCCCAGCCTGTTTCGGTTACTTCGAAGGGGGGGGATTCTATCATGCGGGAGGAGTTGGGGTAGGTTTCGTGGAGCTTGAATTGTACTTTTTTGAGCCAGTAGGATATGTCGGTGTCGTCGATGCCGCGGACGTAGACGGTCCATTGGTGGGTGTGTTCGGCAGCAATGCCTGCGGGGCGATTGTGTGGGTCGAGTGGGGTGGCTGTGGAGCCGTAGACTGAGAGTAATAGTGTTAGGATGGGGGGAGATGGATGAATTAATGGGGGTAGGTGGGTACCGAATGGTCGGTAGATCTGGACGCCCTTGATGCGCGGATTGTTAATTCGTGGGTTTGGCATATTTGTAGCGTAGTAGTTGGTTAGGGTGAGAATATGGGAAGGAAGTAGAACAGGTTTGAGTGCGTGATCTTGTGGGTGTTGTACTGACCTTCACGCGCTTTGTGCCTGACGGTGCTGGCATGCCGAAGGTAGAAACGGAATGGTGATATGGCAGGAGCGTTTCTCGTACTATATCACTTTCCCTGGAAGCCGGGAAGATGCGCCAAATTCACAGAACAAAGATTGGAGGCGGCGATATCAAATGAAATTCTAAGTACATAGTAGGAGGGAAAGAAATTTTTGACCCCCACCAGATCTGATCTGATAGTTCTAGTTCTATGAGGCTGAAAATGCGCGCGTAGATCTGGTCACTGCCCGGCTCGGCCCACTTTCCCTTTTCCGTCCTCCAATGCTGATGTCAAGTTAATCTGCTTCATCTGCGCTCAAATATTTGCTTTACAATCACAGCTACCCGCTGCACGCATGTAGAGCAGCCGGGAATATGGCCAAGAAGATTGTGGTGGCTGGTGGCAATGGTTTCTTAGGTCAACGCACCACAGCTTCAAGGTTGTTCCTTTACTGATTGTGCTCAGGATCTCGAATATGTAGAGTGGCTGTCGGAAGAGGATGGGATGTGACATCTATCAGCCGCTCGGGCGAACCTACATGGTCAGCCGTCACATCATCACCGGATGCACCGCCGTGGTCGAAATCAGTCAAATGGCAGAAAGCAGACATCCTTAAACCAGAGACCTATAAGCCTATGTTGAACGGCGCCGATGCTGTAGTGCATTCTATGGGTATCCTGTTGGAAGCAGACTACAAAGGTGTGATCACAGGGAAAGAGTCGATATGGGGAGGGTTATCAAGGGCATTTAGTGCTACGAAAGGCGGCAGCCAGAATCCATTAGAGCGGAAGGAGGGGGAGGCATTGAGACCGCAAGAAAAGGACGGACAATTGACGTATGAGCTGATGAATCGTGATTCTGGTGAGACATTTTCTTGAAAAGACTATGTTCATGTACTGACCCTGGACTACTTCCCAGCAATCACGCTCGCGCAAGAAGCAACCTTCCACGGAGTACCCTCCTTTGTCTTCATCTCCGCCGCAGCAGGAGCACCCATGCTCCCCAAACGATATATTACCACCAAGCGAGATGCCGAGTCCACGATAGCTTCCGCATTACCCAAGCTTCGGAGTATCTTCATGAGACCCGGCTTCCTATACGATTCTTCCCGCAAATTCACCTTGCCGATAGCATTCGCAGGTAGTGCTGGGAATATGGCAAATTCAATGGTAGGTGGAAGATTGACTTGGTTGGCCGGGGCGGCTGTCGAGAAGCCCCTGAAAGCGGACTTGGTCGCAGAAGCGGTGGTCGAAGCCATTGAAGATAATTCAGTCAAGGGCGTAGTTGGGACAAGTGACATAGAAGCATTAGCAACCAAGGCTTGGAGGAAAGGCATGCTGTAACAATGTCGTGTATGATAGTCCACTCCATTGTACTATTTCCACCCGAGCCTTTATGACGTTGATGGCGTGTAGGCCGTGAAACTGTTGCAGTTGATCGCTTAGATCATTGTTCCTCGCTCGAAGCTGTCTCGGATTTCGGCAGTATACTGGATAGCGGTGAGCATTTTAATGATTTTAACGACTGGATAATACCCTACCTTGTTGTAAAAGCGTGCCAACTTTTGATTGAATTGTTTGTTCTTGTCGTTGATGAAAGTCACATCTCCGTCATCCTCGCCCTTGCCTCTATCTCTTCTCTTGCGCAGCCTTGTTTCTTCAGCTTTGCGGAGATCATTGACTAGTCTATCCACAGCCGCTTTGTCGGGCTTGTTCTCGATGAAGTCCGTCGTATCTGCAGTAGAGTAGAAAGTGCCATTCTTGTCCACTGCTACCAATTCACCATCCTCAGTCTCCACAATCTCAAGGCCTCCACTACGGGCTGCTTTTTGTACTGCTGCTGCCTTTTCTTTTTCGTAACCTTCCAAGTCAGGCTGAAGTTCTCGGAGCTGCCGCTTGTATATTTTCCGTGCATCTTGCGTGTAGTCTTGAAAAGCGACATCTTCACGGTGCTTCTCTTTCTTCTCCATCCGCTTATCCCATTTCTCAGACTCATCGATCGTCCAATCCCATGCTCGTTTCCGCTCAAAGTCTTCCCCTGCTGCAGCAGTGTCGGCTTTCAATAAGTTGTGTGAAGCGAAGGCTTGTTTGCGGGACAGTGATGAGAGTATGTTAGGATCTGTGGCTAGGCGCTGGGATTCGGCTGCTGCTTCTTTGAGATTTGTTTTTGCGGATTTTTGCTGTTCACGAAAGTTAGTTGATTTCTTATTAGAACCAGTATAGCTAAAACTTGCCGCGCGAGCTTGAAGGGCCTTGAACCGCTCTTGCCTCTCTTTATTCTTGTCGACCGGTTTAGAGTCCGTCACCGGATCCAGAGATTCTGCAGCTTCAGAGGGGCTTTTGTCATTTTGGTTTTCAAGAAAGTCTGCTTCTAAGGCTTCTCCTACCCCGACTCCCTCTTCAACTTCTGAGGTGTTGTTCAGCTTGCGCTTCTTGGCCGGAGACATGTAGCCCTATCGAGGAGCCTACTCCTGTTGTGCTGTGAATGGGAAAACGCTATATGATGAATGAGAGTGAAGGTTGTTCAGAAGTAGCGGGCACGAAAGGCAGAAAGGCGCACTCGGTCCCCATAGGGCTGCTAGCGCCGCATGGTTTTCCATTTCTGTGAGCTTGCAGCACAGCTTCGATAGCACTCATTCCATACGATCCCTTCATTGCCCCAGCCCACGTCCATTGGACTGGCTACATGTTTGAATCCTGCACTTCATTACCCAAACACGTGAATACAATTCTCAATCCCACTTTTCGCACGCTCTCGCAACAAATTCAGCTCTCCTGGAAACACATTAGCTGGACCAAGACTTTGCTGCGAAATATATCGTCTTTGAATAAATCGGCACTCACAGAGAGAGAGGAAGAGCAGGATGAACCGCAGCTACAGCCAGTCCCTAGACTTTTCAATGCTCTGTGGAAACCGGTCCGTCACCAAAGAATACAAGCGCAAGCAAGCGTCAATGCAGGATCAGACCGCTATCGTAATGGAGGGTTAACTACAGGCCGATCTTGGTTAGAAAGACATACAAGGACAGGGCTTGATGTAGCACTGCACAATCGTGAAAGCGGACAGCAACTGCTTGCAGAGACGTGGGAGCAGACAGCACCCACAAGGACGTCAACCGGTTTCAATGCCATCACCGCACGTCTTCATAGACTGGGTTTGAGCCTGGGTTCGCGGCATATTGTGTACGGCATGACGACCGCGGTCGACCCCTCTGCGATGAAGCAATATCTCTTGATGTTAGAAAAATCGATTAGCGATGATCCGCTGGCTGTCGAAGAATATAACAAAACTTTCACACATATTGTAACGCAATTATGCCTGGACCCTAAGCCAAAACATGAAGAGTCGACAGTGCAGAGCTCGGAATGGAACCTTTATCGACGTCAAAAGCAGTGGTTTCACGTTATTACAGGGTTAATGGAAGACACATTGGATCAGCCCAGGGAGTCTCGACAATTCAGCCTTTATGACCTTGGACCCCGTACCAGCGTTGATTACTGGTGTATGTACGCTGATCTTCTACGTCTTCTTGTTGGCGAATCAGCTGTTTATCACGAGTATCTTCGGTTCAAGCAAATTCAGCAACCGGCCCTTACTCCAGCAAATCAAACCGTGAACCCAAACCCCAAGGTTGCTAAACACCTTCTGAACGTCACCATCCGAGCCATCGCGAAAGAAAATCTCTGCTTCGCATACGCAGTAGCACAACAGCATATGGATTCAATAGGAGATATAGAACCTTCAACATGGCAAGTTTTACTCGTTGATCTCGACTTATTTCACACTTGGGCCCCCAAAATGCTTCCCAAAGCCGTCAACGCCATGGTCGAAAAGTTCAACGACCAAGTATCTCGTATCGGGGAGCTGATGCCGGATACGACTGCTCTAAGGGAGCTGGAGCATCAACTACAAAAAGTTGAACAGGATTTAGGGCTTCACTGGAGCGGCGGCGAGAGTGGCTACCATGTGCCATCCAAATGGAGCGGTCTTTGGAAAACCCAGCGCAAAGGAGGGTTCAGACCTGGCCTTGGCTCCTAAGAGCTCGACTGCATCACTACCATCATGCGCAGTGACACTTCCCACTTCCCGAATCCAGAGAAACTCTTGCATAATAAGCTTCGTTCCAGTCCAACATTGGCATTATTTAGAGGCTTATCGATTCAACGTGTTTCAAGTAAGAGTAAATTGTCCAGCAACTTTGGTGCAATCTATTCAAGCAGCGCCCAATACGCCAAGGTCCACGATGCCAAGAAGAATAAGCCCTTGTGATTCTTTCCTAAGAGCAGAATGTTGGACATGGCATCAAGAATACCTAAAAAATGTCTGTCCGATAGATCTAGACCGAGGATGCAATACGGACTCGGCGAGACATTCATCGTTCGAGGTCCAGGACTTTCAGATAGTTCGTGCTCTTGATATCCGTGGCAGAGACTGCATTGTAGTGCCGCACCTGCTCTTGCGCGGAGATCCGGACTTGTTGGGGTGATCGAAAAAGAGGTATTGGTAGTGGTAAATAGGGAGCTGATTTCGCCAGCGCTAAGGGCAACGTTATTATGCCCTCCTCGTACTTCACATTGTACTGCCGCATGCTCTGGACGATTCTCCTGTCTTCTGAGGTCAGATGGACTTCAGTATAGAATTGAAAAACTTTTATTCGAATTATGAAAGCTAGCCAAAGTGACGAACACGCTTTCATCTATAATACATCGACCGATCAAACAGCTAATAAATGCAATTGAGGTTCTCAGTGACCGAGCTCCAGCTGCACCAGGCAGCGAGCAACACCGAGTGTGTATCCGCTCTCTTGTGTGAACGCTGAGCGCACACATGGACCTCTTCCCACACACCCAGATATTTTCTCCATGCGCGTTGGGTGGCGAGCCTTGGCAATATTCAGGCAGGGGTAGATTGAGATGGACAAGAGATGACAAGACGAGATCTTGGTTAGATGGTATGCCCATGCTGTTGGCCAGAGACTGGGATTCGCAGATGCGTCAAAGGCTGCCCAGGTATGCAGAGAAGCTCTGCTTGAGGCTTCAAGGGCGAGGTTGCCATGTCCAGACCTGTTTTGAGTGGAGAATGTTCGCCATGGAGATGTAGAGATGGGAAATTTGAAGACGTAGGCCACCGTTGCAACGATCTCATTAATTCAACAACAGCCGGAGAGTACGCTATGAAGCGAGCAGACGTGATTGAGCCTATGTTGACGTGAGGCTGGGATAGCCTGGGGCCGTGGCGGGGATGGCGTTGGGTTCCATGACTGGGCGTGACATGCATCAATAGAAAGTGCATTTTTTATCTTTCACATGCTGGCAGTTGACGCAGTAGAGTAATGACTCCAGAGGACTGTTGGTGTGTTGGCATTTGCAGCATTTCCAAAAGCCTTTCGTTGCGCGGTTGGAGGGTCGGTTTTGAGTATGAGATGATGGGGTAGTGGTTTCCGTTTCGGATTTGGTTTTGCGACCGAAACACATGATGTAAGATGGACTTTAAGGTGGTGGTTTTGATGAGGTAGATATATAGAGATTGGTGGAAGGCTTTGCGAGGGTGATGTGATCGCTTTGTAGGTAGTGTATGAGATCGGAAGTGGTTTCTGGGGGACTTTCTATTTTGCGAAAGAGGATGATGAAGGATAGATATAGAAGTAGGTGAAGAACAATTGACGCTGACAGCAAACAGGGATGAGCATAAGCGTATTTGAGGCATTGACAATTGACAGGCAAGATTTAGTCTTGGGGTTAGGGTGGAGTCTATCATTTTCGTTACGTAGGTGTAGGATGCGGTAGGCAGTCCCCTGGGGGTGCATCTGCCTGCTATTTCCGGGGTCGAGACGGGGTCTGTTTTGGGGCTGGCTTCGTCCTCGGCTCTCTCTTTCCGCGCACAGGCCTGAACATGAACATACTGTCGACCAATTCATTCAATTTCCTCTGCACGCAAATTAGCTACGAATAGAGGCTCCTTCAATTGCAACCAGAGACTGTCGGTGGCCGCCACAGCCCTAAATGTACTGGAGTATTTCCGGCTAATAGATGCAATGAATAATGAATTTGCCATGTGGTGATCCCGAAATTAAGGTAACCGGAAAGCCGCTACTGCTGGGGCCTAAGCAAGGGTGCCACGTGCTCCAACGCCTGTACTTTAGTATTACCACAATATGGAGTCAGGGATGACATAGATGGGTCTTGGCTGACCCTTACGGGGTGTGATCCCCTGAAAAGTGCCCCAAGCGAGGGGCCTTAGATCCGGCAACCCCCACCAGGCCTTGACCCCGATCTCGGATAGCGAAAACTACCGTTTCAGGCACCATTATTTAGCTGAACACCTACACCGTACTCAAAGTATGTGATAGGACACGTGATGTTTCACGAGAGTGCTGTACCGAAGAGGATAGGATTTCCACATTCAACCTTGGGACTGCTTTCCAGCTGCCGAATCCAGCCCAGAAGGGAACATTGGTACCTTGTTAGAAACTACCTTCTGGAAGCCTCGGAAGACGATCCTGCCCCATCTCTTGCGTCCGCAAAGCGTAAATGAGCTTCAGCGGCGTGCCAAAGATGGCATCAGAGGAAGTAAGTGTCCAGTTCGTAATTTCAGGGGAGGCTCCTGTTGTGTTGCGATTTCATGTCACATGTCGACGTCGCTGTATTCTTGGGTCCGGTGCAATCTCACCGCCAAAGGGGTTCCGTGCACTAATTGCGTGCAGGATGGACGGCCTTGTAAGCTAATACCTCGTAAAAAGTAAGTTCCCGTCTGCCCAACTTCAATGGAAAGCATTGTATGGTGTACTTTATATTGTTAGCTTAACGAGCTTTAACTAGCTCTAGGGTCCGCCGACCATCATATTCTGCACACCCCTGATACGGGACATTACTCTGGCTCAGTTTCCGGGTAGCCTCCAACGGTTGGAACAGGAGAACGGGCCTCTCCGGGCTCGGTAATGCACGCCACAAGCAGCGAGTTGCAACAGGGGCACCACGTGGAAATTGAACCTTCTACTCTGAGCCCGCCTCTGAATGATATTGACCAGGGTTGGGCCAAAAGCCATGCCGAAGGCCACGTGCACGAGACCTTAGCGGCAACTCTCTCTTCGCACAAACTTCCTCAAAGTAGAAACGGTCCGTGTTGTGAAACATCTCCATATGGACAAGAGGATAACCTCCAAGTCTCGCATGGGACGGCAATAGAGCACCCTACCCCTTTTTCGCCTCCTGCAAAACTGAGTGTGGACCGAGGAACAGTGGACTCTTGAGACTTGAAGGAGAATCCACACCGCCGAACCTGGATGTATACAGAACCCTCGCCCGGACATCTTTCACCACGTCCGCTCTACATTTCCTATCGTCAATGCCAAGGACTTTCTTGAGGAAATTGTCGGAAATAGCGGTCAAAACATTACCTTACTGTTATTGTGGAGCATGTTCTCCACGGCGACAAATGTAAGATGAGGCACACATACCAACGAGTGGCAATACTCTAAATGCTTTCCGTATGTCTCGGACGACATACTGCGGGTCTCTGGGTTCGTGTCGAGGATAGATATGAAGCAATCTTTACATGATCGCGCCGAGGTCAATTGCCTCGATACATGTCTGCACTAGGCTAAGAATGCAAAGTTAGTGCATGACTCTGGGTTCGAGAATGATTCAACCGTTCTTGTTCAATCTGCCTTGCTCATGTCATTTTGGCATCAACAAAAGCTGACTTTCAAGAGCATGGCAATGGACTGGAGTTGCGATTGGCTTAACCGAAGACTTGGGACTTCACTGGGGAGGCGGAAGTGTTCCTACCAGTCACCGGTCCCTCCTGAAGCGCGAATCTGCTGGTGTTTTCCTCCGAGATCATTGGCTCAGTTTCTGTATGGAAAAACCAACGAGGATGAATTTGGAGAATTGTGAAGTCGATATGCCCTCCATAAGCGACTTGTGGAATGAGATACGCCACATTTCGGGCGAGACGAAAGCACAATCTATACCCATGGATTGCTATCAGTTGCTTAGCAGTTGGCTCATGCTCCTCAACATCACAACGGCCATGACATGGACCTTTGCACGTCATAACCGCTTGCACGGGCCAAAAACGTTGTTGGAAGAGGCAGATCAGGTCGACTGAGAGTTGGAGCAGCATGCAACAAAACTGGCAGATTGGAAGAAGGACATCACGGAACCACTTTCCTGTCATGCAAAGCAGGATCAACAATACGTTGGGTGAGGAACTTGAATTCGTTCGTAACAGGAGTGCTGACAATGTTCACTGCTTGTTAGAGCCGCCTTGATTGCTTTGGACCACCCCTTTGCGCGAGAACATATCGAAGAGGGTTCGACGAAGGAAAGCAAGAATGAACAAAACATTGTCCTCCAGAAGATGCGAGCAGCAGCGACTACGAGAACCACAGCTCTGGAGGAAATTGCAGCCTCGGATCAGATTCGACTCATTGAGCCTATGACGTGAGCTTTGTAAAGGAACCATGGCCTCTTCTTTTGCTGAGTTGATGAGCTTCTTATTTCTCATCCCTGCAATGCAACTCCATCTTCTGGATGCAAGATCCAATGTCCCACTTCTTGCGCGTCTTGCCACTAATAAGCCGGATTCCTGTCTGGCTATTTTTCCAGAGCTCACGGACTCGTATCCCGAGGCAAGTGTCATTCGTAACGCCTTCTCTTTCCACACACCACCTGTACCAAACGGGACACCCGCTATGATGGTGTTCCCCACTGGATGTGAAGGATCGCTAGCGCGGGCTTTGTTCGTTGGGAGCTCAGAAGTAGCAGGACTCACCGAAGAGACTGGAAGAGACATCGCAAACAAAGTCTGTAATGTATCCTTGAGCAGTATCCACCGTTTGTTGGTATAATCACTCTGTGCCTGGATAAGCTTTGGTGGTTTGGCATATTAAATTGAAGGCGACCTTCGAGGACAATCTCTTGTGCACAGGTCATCTTTGCCTCTTGTATATTGGCATGCGAGCATAAGCTGGAGAAATGGTATTGGCAGCTGTTGCTGCTGCACACATTGGTCATTCGTTTATCTGTAAATCTCTCCAGCAATCATATCCTTTGATTTCTGTAAGGTATGGTTTGTTTGTTTCCTCATTGATTTCTTCAAACAACTATATGATGGAAGCAACTGTTTTATGGAGTCTCTCACAGCATGAGGCGGAAATCAACGTCTTTAAGATGCGGATCTTACGATTTTCCCAACGTTCTCGCATAATGAGGAAAGTGACGTCGCGTTGACAATTTCCAACGTGGTCAGCTCCGCATCCAACTCCATGCGCAACCAATTTCTCATTTCCACCGCAGCTATGGAATCCAGACCATAACTCGCGAATTCGCTGGCTCCATTGGCTCGCTCAAACGGAGACTGGTCGTGAATAGCCTGTTAAGGATGTCAATGGCGGAGGCAAGTATAGCGGATCGGTCGGCTTGATCACTACGCAACAAGATGTGAAAGGCTTGGATAGCTTTAGAACCTTCTTTCTCACTTTCAATACCACCACTGCTGCCTGGAGCGTTGCTAAAACAGAGTGGACGAAAGCGAGCATCGGCGAGCAGAGAGGAGTTCTTTAACTGGGCACAGTGATGCCGGTAATGAGCCGAGACGCGCTTGCTTTGTTAATCAGATCTACTTGTTGTAGCAAGAAAGCGGAAAATCTTTGATAGGTGTCCAGGCTGCGCTGTCCCACGCGACTGCTAGATCCGAGTGCTCGATCAGATATTCTACGTCCTCGATAGCACGGAGATCGATAGAACACGCGCTAAGACCTAGATTGTGACTGTATGCGGAAAAGTTGTCCAAGAAGACGTTTGCGGCGGCATAACTCGCTTGGCCCTTCTGACCTACCACGCCTGAGATACTTGGAAGCATTGTGAAAAAGTCCAAACAAAGTTTCCTCTCCAATGCCACATTATGGAGGTTCTAAGTGCCGCGTACTTTCGATGTGATCGTCTGATGGTATCCATGATACCCCATACCTTGAAATTAAGACCAGCCGCAGCAAGCTCGACCTCGACCCAATTATCTTGCAGAGGAACCTCGTGGGCAGCAGTCTCCGCATAGTGAAGGCTTTCAAGAGTGCCGATACGCTCACATCTGAGCCGTATGGTAGTCTGCGAATCATGCAAAGACAGAGGTACAAAATCAGCTCCCATGGTGTCATCTTTCTCAGCCTGATTTATCAAAAGATCAGGCAATATTCTATGACATAAATAATGCCGTTTCTCTACACATACTCGCTCTCTATGTTTTCTGGGCGGCAGACTTTGAATGGTCTAGGCTTGCAGTACTAGGAACCAGCCATGATAACCGGATGCTCGTTGCGTAGAACAATAGCCTACCAATACCAAAGAGTAGCACAATATTCAAATACATGTACATCATGCCTGGTATTGGCTGAACGTTGGACTATTGATCACATGTGAATTTACAATTCTGAGTCCGGGAGCGCTCAACGCACAAAATACTTTAACATCATATATCTCTTCCTCCGCATATCGCGTTACCAAGAGAGCGGTGAGGGGTGCGCATTGTCCAGACTTCCGCGCTCTGTAGAGGAGAATTACTTGAAACGGTTGGTCGCGGCAACCCCACTCTTGATACTGCAACATGCCCTTAGCTGGACAGAAACCTGGGAAGCCTTCTATGTGTACCTTGAATTTTTATCCAACAGGATCCTCCAGGGCTATGTCTAGCTGGAGAGCTGCCAGAGCCATCAACTTCTCTTCCGTGCTTATGTACGTTTGTGCATTTTGACCTTTCTCGGCCTTGACGTCGTATAGACTTATAATCTTCGCCATCACAACCTGTGACTGGCTGTATTCATCCTGATCGCTGATCAGCTGAAACCATGGCAAAGAAAGATATCCTAATCTTAGCAAGGATTTTAGGCGAGATTTGTCCAATATGCTCTTGTTGACCTTAGACGTGTATCTGCTGTCATCTTGGCTGTTGAGTGGCTCACGTGAACCGGCGTTTGGTGTCTTTCTCAAAGTACTGCTTACGTCAACTGAGGAGGTCATCGATTCTGGGCCGAGTGACTTGAGATCTTGGTCAAAGCGATTGAGACATTCAAGCTTGTCGTGGACTTTACCCCTCTCCCTTAACACATCGACTTCATTGGCCGTGCTTATTCGACCGTCAGTTCTCCTGTCGAAGGCACACTCCTGAGATCCAATGATGTCCGCTAGAGATATAGTCTTCTCAAAAAATCTAAAATATACTCTTCGCGCCACAGAGATCTCTTGTAGGGTCCACAGCCTTTTCATCCAAGGAGACTGCCTAATGGCATTGCGACAGTCTGGAATAGACGTTGGAACCCAATGGCAAAGCTTGGTATCCAAGACAAGCACTGCTGCTGCAGCCTCAAAGATTCTCTTAATCATCGCATTCACCGGTTTTGTGCCCTGACTCTCAGGTATGCATACAATATCTATCCACCATGGAAAAGCCAGATTGGACTCTGACGGGACTGCACTCGCCTTGGGCAGGCCATCAACCAGGGATTGCAGACGCCGTAGAGAGCACACACTTGAGCCATCGCCAACGGTCAAACTCTGAGAGCGAACATGACTTATAGCTGCAAATTCAATGGTGCTTTCTCCTCCAGACAAGGATGTTCTGCTAATGCATAATCGTCCATTAACAGGGACCGAGATCAAAGGAACGTCGCCCTCGTCGAGTATTGAAGCAATCTCCGCAGTGAAGTTGGCAAGGTCTTCGCAGTTGCAGATTATTGCAAGGTCATTGAGTAACATTCCGCATATGTCAGGCAAACGTTCCCTCGCCTTGACTGACTACGGCGCTCTCCGTTAGCCTAAAGCTCCGGTGAACCTCGGTTTGGACGCCTACTGTCACCCTCGCTCTTACAACGTTTATTCAGTCGAGAAGAATGTTGCACCCATCGAGGATCTTCTTAGGGGACGTCCCTTCTCCCAGTTGAATCTCAAAGTTTATCTCATCCGAGGGGAATGGAAAATTAGCTTGCAGGTGTGAGATGCCACGCGCAATTTTACGCGGACTTTGTTGGGTAAGGCGGACTTCGTATTAGGTAAGGCGCTTTTACTAGCCAGCGGAGAGCGGCAAGACTAGCACATGTAAGCATTGTGGGCATTGGCCTGGTCGAATATGGAAACCCTTATCTTTATGAAATTTTTATCTTGACTTGGGGTCATTTAGCTAAAGAACATACTTCTACCCATGGCCATAGACTTCCAGCTGAAAGCATCGCTCCACAGAAAAGCTTATACTGTACACCCTTAGTTGTCTCTTACGATGGACAGAAATCTTCGCTGCTGCTGCTTACCATTCCTTTGGTTAGGCTGCTGCCTGTATCAGTCCCAGGCCTTTCCACTGCACCGGCGGGATGGCATGGATAGGCTGAAGGAGCTATACAGTCGATCAGAAGGCCTAAAGGACACCAGTCCATCGGCGACTGCGCTTTTGCGGCAACAATTCGAGCAGCCTGCTGAGATCTTGGGAATCCTCCTCATTATTGGCGGTGACATCATTCAAAAGGCCATTGCGCAGCTTGCAGGTCGACGTACAGCTCCTGTAGCTTTCAGTTTTGGTTGGGTCTCCTATTCTTTTGGAGCGTTACTATCTGTATGGGGAGATGGTGAATTACTACCACGGCCTGATTGCGCCTCCATCGTCATCAATCGCAAGAGCGGCAACACGAAACAAAACGAGTCTTGGGTTATTGGCAGGTTGATACGAGACCTCGAGATGGAATATGGGAAAAAGGACCATTACGATAACAAAGCCTTTCGGATCATCAGATTGGAGGCTAAGGATGCTTGGACTCAGAAACTCAAGAATCAAGAAGAAGAGGATGTCCCTGATCCACCACACCATGATATTGTATGGTGGAGCTTCCTTGGCTGCGCAGTGGTCCAATTTGGGCTGGCTATTGCTCCTATGCTCATACACAGGATCCGTAATTGGAGAATCCTCCTCGTGACAGCAGCCGGAACTATGCTTGCTCTCATTCACGGCTCTTTGCCGCAGTGGAAGAGGGAAAAATACCACTGTAGGATGACTGACGCCGGAAAGGAGACGACGTTCATCCTCACTAGAGGTAACAGTCATCGATATGTCTTCGTGATCCACGTTGCTCGCGATGTTCGAAGTCTGAATTTGGAAGATCTTGCTGTTAGGGCTGGCGAGGGATCCTCTGAGAGTATGAGGGTTGTATCTGCCGTCTTGGCAATACTTTGGATAATGCTACTCGTCGCTATCGGAGGTCTAGCACAAGACACTTGGTTTCTTTTAGGTGTTGGCGGTTTTGGAATGCTTCACAACGTCTTAGTGGCAGGGTACAAACGTGGAACATTAGCGCATGGGATTCCTCTAGACACGGATAAACCTTTTCTGATTAACGACGAACCGGGAAATGTTATGCGAGGACTACAGACAGCAGAAAGAAAAGAGCCAGGACTTGGCCTCGCATTACTCAAAATTTTCTTCCCAGGACGGCTTAGGCTCCATGAAGAAAAGTTCTGGCAGGAGGCTGCTGAGAACCTCGCAAAACAAGAGAAACGACAGAAAGAAGAGGGCGGTACTCAACCTCAAGTAAAACAACCAACAGGAATTGTGGTGACTGGAGGGTTAGGGGTAGCGGGCGGGATGCGCAGGACTTGGTGAAAATGCGACGTGTTAGGGTTACGGGTGTCTCCGCATGGATTAGAGTAAATGAAAGATATATATATACTTAAAACTGAATACTTCAAAGTAAAGAGTACAGGAATATTAAAGTAAAGGTAATAGAAACCAATTATAGGTACTCGACCTTAAGGATTATATTTTGAAAAAAGACCTTTATAATATCTTATTTGCTATCTGACCAGTATAATCCTATGTTTAATATTAAACTTCAAGCTCGATCTCTGCGAAAGACTACTTTTCGCATATTCTTTTAACCTTATATTATAAACTCTTAAGGGACAATCCTACTTTAAGTTAAACATAAATGACAACTTCGCAAAGCCCAGTCACTATAATGTTTCCGCCCGTCATCACCTTCTAGTATCTGCTGAGCCTATATTGTTTAGAATCGAGCCCACGAAACCTACGATAGAAAGACGCAAGCTTGGCACATGGAAAGTTTTGTAAAGCTGATATTGGTACCAGAAGCATGCTGAAAAGTAGTGCTATAATGAATAGTACAGTAGCAAATCCAGTCATGCAGCTCTCTGAGAGCGGCTGCTTCATCACCTCTTTGACCGAGACCTCGTCTAATATTCTTCCTTCCCCATAGCGTTGTATGGGTCTACAAGGCGCATGAATTGTGCTGGATTTTTCTTTAGAAGCCGGTCACTGCTGGCACCTTAGCCCGTCCGACTGTGTTGATTACGTCGACATCCACCTGCGTTGTTTTTTGAATAAAAGGTAGTGGCGTTCCGAAGGAGCTACCAGGCTCTAGATCGGTCGTGTGATTGTTGTTCTTGCTGGTAACCGTTGCAATACTGGTTGGCCCTCCGCGTCCATATGGATGCAATTGTACTTCGTCTGTGAGCAGTGTATGACCTCTGCCGGAATCACGTCCCTTGATCTTGTAGTAGAGCCATCGCCATCCAGGGCGAAGTGTGGGAGCGCAAGCTGCTATGATACCCATCTGCACTTCGAAGCTAACGAGTTTGAGTCAGCGAGGATAGCATGTCTGTAAGAGGTAGACTCACGTTCTCCAATACCAATTGGTTATGCCACCATCTGCTAGATATAAGCATCTCAGAAATTGTAAATGGAGGTAAATCATACATGTGATATCCGTGGGCAAAGACTGGTAATTGAGTACTGTCCTAACGATGCAGCACGCGCCGGTTCTGATAGAAGAAGTGAGCCACGACAGACTGGGTTTGAAGAGTATTGCAACCCACAATACACCGAGTCCCATCAAACCACACAGACCAATCTTTGTGCTCAACTTCATTTGAGCCTTCCATAGGATCAGGATAGGGTAGGCGGCGAAGGTAAAGTCTGATACAACGGATATAACTGGCGGGAATCAATTGAGGCAGCGTTTAAGCGTAAAGAGATAAGCACCTCACTCACTGGCTTGAGCAAGTACAATTCTCTCTAGCTGGCCCCTGGAGAAACAGGAACCATGTGCGTTTGAATCCCAAGCGGCGTCTACTGGCCTGCATTGTAGGATCCAAAGTAAAGTGATGATTACATTCGATAGTATCAAGAACCCGATTGCTACTTCAAGTGGCTTGATGAGGGCTTTGGTGACGGGGATGCGCCTGAGAAAGAGGCATATTGAGACTTTAGTCCACATCAAAGTAGCGAATGTCTGGATCCATTCTCCATATGCGTATTTGCGGAACTCGATCAGGTCCCCCTTTGTGAGGTAATATTGTGGTCTCCCAAAGCCATAGTGTATTTCGACATGAACCAATCCGAAGCCTATTACATTGCCAAGCTGTATGTAGTCTTAGTATACCGCGGTTGTAGGGATCCTGACTGAAGAGACCGACAAGCGCCAATAATATTGTCCAATCGTCCCAACCGATGATCTTAGTGATCCATTTTCTCACCAAAAATCTCAAGAGTACAATGAGGATCGTAAAGGCGATTAGTGTTCCGGTGTATATTCTTATAGCCGTGCTCTGATCTGCGTCTCCTTCTGCAGGAGGCCCACCTAATGCCATAGGTCAAAGAAGAAATATCAGTATGACAAACTGCCAGTAGAATTTAATCAAAGGTTGGGAAGTTGTAAAAATAGAGAACCAGAGGATAGGACTCTTAAAGAGAATGTTCACTACTTAGAAGGCTGTTCCAAATGCTTACAAGATTACTATGCCACATCTCCCTCCACAACGTTAGCCTCATCTTGTAAACAATCCTTCGCATACTTTTCTGGCGCAAAGATCAGCTATGAATGTCACGTTGCTAAATATCAACAAATAGAATGTACCGCCATCAGTGCTGAAGGATCACTCTGTCCTCCAGCCTGAACTTGGGTATCAACTAGCTGGGCGGAGCGCAGGCGAGGGGTTGGAGCTTGGTTCACGCCTAAAACGTGGGACGAATAGAGTTGAGCGTATAGCTCTAGCGTCGTTCCCGGGCCCTGCGGCGTGAGGCGCCTTGTGTCATAGCGTATGATCAGCAAAGAAGCAGCGAATAATCTCGATGCATTTCAAGTCAGCTGGAAAGAATGCGAAGCTGCCCCAGCGCTGATGGTAAGGGGATGATTGGCTGGGCTTTGTCCCGTCTACCCCGAAACTGCGGGTTGGCTAGTGCTTGCAGCACAGCAACGCCGTTATTTGACGAGATTTTTTGCTTTCGTGGATTCACCTCATGCACCACTCTTTCGCTTGCTGAAACCAGAATCCTTTCAGAATCCTTTGAAAACGGACCCAGTATCTATTGGACGATAAGATGATGAGTCGCGCCATCGATGTCACTCTCAATAAACTTAATGTCTATTGGGCGATAAGATGATGATCAACGCGATCGACGTCATTTTGGATATGTACAGCCTTGGGCATGTTTCCTCGACAACAAACCTCACTCCATTCGCAAAAACCGACTTAGAGTTGGCCAAAGGTTTGCTTATCAGGCAAGTTGAAAGGACCTTGTGAGGACTCGACGTCTTGAAGAGATTGTGATTCTGTCTTGAAGGAGCCGGCCTCCATTGTATTGAGAAGAGATATTCCCACAGCTCCCGAAATCATGGAAGATCTCCCAAATGGCGTAGCAGAAAGCCTCAAATTCGAGAGGAGGAATTGGGCTGAAGGGTCCGTGCTGGATGATGCCTTTTACGAAGCCCCTCCCGAAACTTCGGATTCTCCATTGGGTACGATCCTCAAAATAGAAAAAGACACTGACACAACCAAATACCTACTACCTCCTACCACCGCATTTTCTCGCTTCCTCTATCAATCCGCAACTCTCAATGGCTCAAAGGTTCCCGTATCTGCGTACGTCCTCTGGCCTTATTCACCTCGACCTCAGCCTGATGGTTATCCCGTTGTAGCGTGGGCTCATGGAACTAGTGGGTTCGATGCCAATGCGGCGCCTTCTCACCATAAGAACCTTTGGCAGCACTTTCTAGCACCATACCAGCTCGTACTTCATGGTTATGTGGTAGTTGCCACCGACTACGCCGGACTAGGTGTGGGAAGATATTCTTCGGGAAAACCTATCGTTCATGAGTACTTGACGCCTCCTAGCCAAGCCAACGACGTCATCTACTCTGTGAGAGCAGCCCAGGCAGCCTTTCCGGAACTTTCGAAGCGCTTTGTTGTTATTGGTCATTCTCAGGGTGGGGGCGCAGCATGGTCAGTCGCGCAGAGGGCAGCAACCCATGCTATCTCTGGCTACATTGGGGCTATTGCCGTATCACCGTACACAAATGTACTTGAAGAGCCCAACGAGTTTGCCGAAATTCTTGCCGCAGCCATGTGTCCTGGCTTAGCTTCTGTAATCCCAGAATTCAAGCCTGGAGACTTGTTGACCGCGAAAGGGGAAAGGCGCCTCGAAATGGTACACGAGACGAGTGCAGGAATCAGCAGCGCAGGTGCTCTCTTGTCCGGGGGAGATATCCTCAAGCCAAATTGGAGGGATAACAGTAATCTTCGGGAACAGCTGCAACGAACGGGCAACGGAGGCAAAGCCATCAAGGGCCCTCTTCTCATCACTCACGGTACATCTGATCCAGTGTTGAGCGTAACAGTGGTCGAAGAGGCCATAAGAAAGACGACTGAGAGATTTCCATACGCCCAAAGTAAAATACAGTACCTTTCATTACCCGGAGTGACCCACGTGTCTGCCCTGGCAGCATCTCAGCGCGTCTGGATGGACTGGATTGCTGATAGATTTGCTGACCACGATGCCGAGTCTGATTGCAATTGGTCTGAGCTTGCTCGCGCTCGACCGGATAGTGCCCACCAGACTGACCAAAATTGGTATTTGGAGTCTGCAACGGAACCTTATCATGCACCTGGCCCGTGAAATTGTCCACATTGATCCTGAGGAGTCCCAGACTTTGTTGTTAGTGTTTTGGGCAGCTGCGAGGGCGACAAGCAATTTTTAGTTCTTTTGTGATTACTGTGATGCTGTGAGCATAATCCAAAGAGTTATAAACTGATCATTTAAGAGAAGCATTGAATTGCTACCCAACATCATTCATAGAACCATGTTTTTGCGATGTTAATGGTAGACTTGAAGCTTTATCATGATTCTTGAGAGATGAAAAGCTTTTGAGCCACAACTCGCGAATATGATAACAGCCGCGATGTCCTGCTCCTTGTGGAGGAAATCATGTCAAAGTGAATGTGGTTGGGGATTAGTGCTCGATTGATACCGTTGCCGGTGGCAACTAGCAGCTCCGCCGGCTTGCGGGGGAAATTGAGATTGACGCAGGGGTACTAGTAGGGGGCACACTAGTAGGGGGCACCTATTGCTATTCAGTCCTTTTCATCTCTAGGAAGTATTTCTTCTCTACCTTGGTCTCAGCACCTCAACAGTAGTCTAAGCTGTAAGCTTGCCGCGCCCACCCACGCCGATGCATATCTACATCTATTTGACTCAGCCATGACGCCCTAAGTCTCCTGTCGCTTAGACGATTGGCGATAGGCCTTCGCTCCTTATCGCGGCCAATGGCAGCAGCATCGGCATGGGCCGACGGTAGCCAGGAGTGAGGGTTGAAATTACATTGGTATCATTAGGGCTACTAGAGGAGCATGGAGACCTAGATCTATTATAGTAATTAATGCGTGCAATATACGTCTTATTATTATACTCTGTCTACCTTGTAGAGTAAGAATCGCTGGTTTCCTGTCCCTCTTCTCAAAGGGACAAGAGTTAGTCTCGCTTTATATAGTCAATAGTAGTTCCAAATATTGGTATTCCATCGGAACCTTATTAGAACTGCACCGCATGGCCAATGACAGTACCTCACATCATTGGGAAAAGGCATGCATACGTCTAGTACGTCACATTCATGAAAACAAATTTCATTTAGCGACCGACCTGCGGTAGCTATCTTCCTAGAGGCTAAGCATATCACGTTTGCGGAGAACTGGCTAACAAGAACACTGCCAAGTAGCAGGGTCGCTGCCAAGAAACTGAACGCACATATAAGATGGCTGACAGGTCTTCATACAGACACCGTAGTCTGGCCAGCCTCCTGAGGGGGGCGCCGGGCATGACCCCAGGATTCCTGGCGTCGGGGACGCAGGGACTGGCACCACGTCAATAGTCGAGGTAAGAGTTGTAGTTGAATTAGGCCCGTCTCCGTTTCATCATAAGCTTCATCGTCTCCGGTATCCGCAACGCCAGCGGCTGGGTATTGGAAAATCTTGTTGCATTTATCGGCAAAGTATTGTTCCTTTATGTCATAGGTCAGTCACGGTCGTTGATTGGGCAGGTTTTGAGATGAGCTTATGTAGACTTGTTCCAGCTAGCCAAGCATAATTTTGAGCGTTTAATTCCTGCTCTTCCTGATCGCGCTTGAAATTGTTGTAGGCGCCTCCAGGGGTGTAGTCGATAATCGCTTCATCGATACTACATAACAAGACCAGACTTTGCCAGTACAGTACGTATCTGGAGGTACGCATCCGAGCCGATCTTATCACAATGACTATGGTAAAGAATTTTAGCACTGAGGTTTTGTGGCTTAAAACGTAGACTCACGTCATCTCATGTAACAAAGTCATGGCAATGGATCTCATCTTAGTGGAACAAGAATCATCCAGGCTGTCACAGGTTATCTCCGACAACTGCGGATGTTTCAGTCCATATGGGCAGACATGGAATCTTCCGGTGCCAGGTATCGTGTACGCAGCCATAGTAGGGTGATTTGCTTCTTGGTTCGAAAAATCTTTCCGGTGGAGGACCATGTCTGAGATCATGGTTGTAGGGTTCGAGCCATCCCACATATTCGTAAAGACCGCCTTGATATTAGATAAAGGGCCAGTGCCGTACCAGTGCTTGAAAGTGGTGCCATTGGTGTCGGCGGCAGCCTTCGCACCTGCGGCGACAAGATCTCGCCATTCTATAAACGCCAGAGCAATCCTTTCGCCGTCGTCTTGTCATTGGTATTTTGGGGATCCGAATTAACCCATTTGAACATATTGGTGGGGGCATCGTCGAAGGGATAGGCGGACGGCTCTGGGTCATTTCTGATAACTAGAGTCGCCGAGCTTTGCTACATCAGTCGTGTGAGAAAGGGTCTGAGACATGAGAGCTCACTCTTCAAGTGGATGAGATAGGACGATTGGAGTAAGACAGAGTGGAATGTCGCAAAGTACAGAGATAGGATACATGTTTAAGACTAAGCGTGTTGTAGGAAGGTTTGGAAGCAGATCAATAATAACGGAGATGAGGTGAAATGGTAAAGCAGTGGACGAGGCTCCTTCTTATATGATTTGTCTGACATGGGTTGCTGTAAGATGGCAGCTCACCAAAGTCAAAGGTGGGCATTGCGATCCGTAGGCCTTCCTTCTTGTGAAACTGATAGTCTAGAACAACAAAACTGGCACAAGACTGAACTTGAAATTGCACTGCCTCTTCCACTCATAATGCAGCAAAGTACATCCTTCCGCTTTGATGCACGCGACCCTGCTTAAAAGAGATGCACGCTTTGAGCGCCAAATGGTATGCATTCTGGGGGAGAAGGTCGAGTGTCTTTTCGCCACTTTATCCCATATATCAGAACCATGGATGCATCTTCCTCCACGGTTAGTAGCCATACCTAGAAGTAACGGAAACTCCATAAGCCAAACGGCGTGAGACTATGGGAGGCGTTTAAGCTCGTGTTAACCAGAGTCTGTCAATTAAAACCGACTTTAACGCCTTGAAGTGCGCATTCTCATGGCTACAAAGGCATAGATGATGTCTGTCGAATCGAATTGACCGCACCGTTTTGTGGCACGAGGGGCAGATACAGCGCTTCGGAATGCTACTGCTGTGACGGCTCACGCCGTTAAGGGTTATTTTTCTCCAGTCACTTTGTATGGGTTGTGTCTTCGCAACACCTTCATTGCTGCTAATACCACGTTCGGTAACCCAAGAGTGCGTTCCCTCCAGCTGAATAATCTAAACTTCGCGGGAATTCTCAGCTCGGTGGTGGCCTTGGGTAGGGGATACTCTCCAACGAAGCAAGTCAATCTTGCGGATTCCAACATCCCGAGGCCGTTCTTGATGCCATCATTCCTGCAAGAGGATTGGATCTGCCATCAATGCCCAGCTTGGCACCGTAAACATTCGCACATGCAACGTGTCCAATGATTGTGTCGAATCGGTCGCGCCTCTGAGTCCTCGAAACAAAGCTAGACGTGGCGTGTGGCGCGTGGCGCAGCGGTTCTCATGTGACGTGGCGGAGACCCCCTACTTTTCGGTGGTCGAACCAGACTTATTGCCGGCACAATACACATTCAACATCCACTGAGCCTTGTTTCATTCTACAAGTAGGGCCGTCACCACATCTGAGGGAGATACAGAGTTGATCCTATGACTCATGCTCTAGGTGCTGCCATATGGTCAGATGAGAAAGTATGAGCAGGCACCCTACATTGCTCCGCCCCTTGTTGCCGCACATGAGCTGAATGTGAGTGACAATAGAAGTAGACCAATCCCAGCTTGAGACCAGCCTTAGAGAACCTTCTGTCACAAGGGACAAAGTCTAAAGGCCCCATCTCAAAAGAGGAAAAAAGTTATGCAGCCTCAAATCGATATCACGCTCGTAGCAAGCCCGTTCTGCTTCCTCAACCGAAAAGAGGAGTTTTTCATCTACCTCAGTTACAAACTCCATTACCAAGAGCCAATCACGATAAATTCGTCGGGCTCCATTTCCGACCCTGCTGCCACTTTTGGCACAAACAGAATCGAAGTTCTGGATACCATCACAAAAGGGGCAGTAAACTTTCAAACCGTCCCTGAAGAATCATCAGAGGAGAAGCAAGATCATAGCTTTGTCCTCAAGCCCGAGGTAGGAAGCTATTTGTTCTGGACTACGTCCACTCAATCAGCACGATGGCATGAGTATCCATTTGACATCTCGAATCTCACCCCAAATCGAAAATACGCCATTGCCTACCGCAACCACGGGATCTCGCAGTGGTATAGTGGATCGCACTTATCCCTAGAAGATATACAATCCAACACTGAAGCCCAACCTGGCGACTCAATTCAAGTGAGCCTGATCGGAGATCAGCATCCCAAGTTCACGGTCCGCGAAGCCATACGACCTCCACCTCCTGTGACAGCCTCTCTGTCAACCTCCGCGCCAACTTGCTCCCTCTCCGGCCAACCCCCCTTCACTGTCTTCCTGACCTGGAAACTCCACGAGAAGCGCCCAATCTACGCGCTGGTAACGCGCGAAGAAGGCTGGGTCATCGGCCTCGAGATTCGTGATCCCGAGCAAAACGGGCGGCGTATCGGCCCACCGCCTGATGTCCCGCAAGGGGATGAAGATAATGCACCCAGTAACGATGAGGAGATTTTCGTGCCGCTCAATGGGTTAGAGACTGAGTTTTCGCAAGAATACACGTTGTCGACGAAGGAGAGACAGGGTGGGTTGTTGCCTTCCGATACCAGGAATTTGAAGAATGGGAAACAGTATGAGATGAGGCTGAGGAAGAGTAAGTGGCATTGGATGTATCAGGATGAAATCAAAGAGGAGGTCCGACAAGATAAGTCGAAGGTGATAGAGATGTTACAACAAGAACCGTGTTCGGTGTGGAAGCCTGATAGTCGAGCTAAGTTCCATGCAGAATAATGATGGAAGTTTCTTAATGAAGTTCAAAAAGGGAGCGACAACGGATACTGCTGTCAAGAATGGTATGGCGTGCTACCGCAGAGAATCTCTCAGTTGTCAACCATTTTCATTCCCTTCATTTGTCATAGTCCGAAGGTTTGGGATTCTAAGTATTAGCTAAATACTATCAGGCTTTTTAACTAGAGTATGTCGGTTTTATATTTCTATAGAGTAGCTGAATAAACAGATTATATATTTGGTAAGATCTGCTCATTAACGATTCTCTTTGCTTGCTCTTTACCATACGTCTGCCTCTGGGCTCTCTGGTGAGAATCAAGCTGAATCAGCTTATAACAGACTCTTCACGGGCCTACTTGTTCACCATACGATGAAGCCAAAGATCCTATTTTGATGACTGACTGGGGTGAGTTTGCTCTTATCTTCTCTACTGGCTCTAACTTCTCCTCGATGATTCTATACTCCTGACAAGCTGGTTATCTACATTAAAATCAAGTTTATTTTAATACAGGGCACAATAGTGCATTTGAAGCGATTCAGCAGGCGTTCGCAGGTGATAAACAACCATTCAAAAACCCGAGTATCCTGTTGAACGGTAGAGGAAACGCGACTCAATTCGACAGCACTTGTAAACCTTTGAACGAGACCCATGACATACCGACCCGGTATACTCTACATTTCGATCCGAAGCCAAACAATGGTCGGCCAAAGCGCGATCTATTACGTATAATCAATACGTCTTTCGCTTCGACATTCATATTCTTCATTGACAATCATTTGCTCCAGATTGTGGGTGCTGATTTCGTACCGGTCAAGAATTATTCGACGCCGTCAATTCTTGTCGCGATAGGTCAGCGCTATCATTTCAACGTTGAAGCGGATCCACAGGGCCCTAAGGGAGGCGAAGATGCTTACTGGATCCGCACAATCGAAGCTGGTTGCACTGATTTTGCTCCACAGGTCAAGATGGCTACAATATGACTGGAATCTTACGATATACCGACTCCCAGGATATTCCAAATTCGGTGCCTTGGCCAATCGACGTGACTTGCACTGACGAAGATTGGGACTTGCTAGACCCCGCAGTCCCGTGGCAGGTTGGGGAGCCTGCAAATGGTGAATATGGCGAGAATTTGATAGTCATATTCGATCATGACCCATCTATTTTCCCTCTGGCCTTTGCTTCCATTGGAGGCGACAGTTTCAACCCTATGTATCTCGATTACAGCAAACCGACATTCTTGCATTTGAATTACTCTGGTGTATGGGACCCTTTACTGGTTGTATTGAAGGAGGATGTCACTAATGCGAGTTGGGTGAGCGAACTCTCGATTCCGATTATCAGTCTATAGAAAGCCTCGCAATGATAATTCCCAAGCCTGGTCATTTGATTTCACACAATGCTGACCAAGCTATAGGTTTACTTCAATATCAAGCAAGGCAGCAGACACCCTGTGAGTGCTTTAACTCAGACATAGCAGTCTGTTTTGAGCCCTAACATCTCTTCAGATCCATCTACACGGCCACGATTTCGCCATCATTAAAAATGGTGCAAAGCCATTCAACCTGACAAACCCGCCTAGACGTGACGTATTCTTGCCCCCAGCAAATGGTGATGATGTGATCTTTGCTTTCAAGCTCGACAATCCGGGCACCTGGCTTATGCATTGCCATATTGCGTTCCATGCCTCCTGGAGATTGGCACTGCAATTCTTGGAGCGCCAAAACGATGCAATCGCTCGTTGGCCATCCTTCGAAAACTCACATGCGCTCAGGGAAGCCCAACGAGTTTGCGACAACTGGCACAGGTAGTGGGGCGATTGTCGTGACTGGTGGCCTGGTGATGGGAAGAGTTGCGGAATTGGCGAAGGTGGTTTTGCGCCTGACTCAGGCATCTGATAGAAGAAGGTATTATGAGCGGACGGGATTTTGATATGGCTGTAGTGTATCAATCCGCTGGAACGATATGGCGGAGTCTCTACGTTCGTTTACAACCATGTCCTGACACACTGTGTAGTAAGTATAGGCTACCAACTACGAGTCTCCGATGTTCAAGCCATATATGTTAGAGCCGTATCAATTTTACTGTTCTCTGTAAGTCCAGGACCGGTTGCAGCTGCTGCTCGCATCATGATAGTATAATATGCTGCGCGTAAGATACTGAAACAAGCATAGACGGATGCCCACCTGCCATCGAATGGTACAGGCTCTTCTCCCAGAACCTTTTCGCAAGCCGCAGAAAAGGTGTCTGGCCACTGTTGAGTGTGTATTCTAGCCTTTCCCCACGAAGGCGGACCAAGATCTGAGACCGAGCTTATCGCAGTCGCAATAATCTTGTCCACGCAGTTTCTGAAAGCCGGGTGTGGATGAGGACCAAGTTTACTTCTGTAGATGTAGGCCGTGCATTGATCAGCACGTAGGATGACTTCCCAAGAAGCAGCAATGCTTGTATAGGAACTTGGATCTGATCCGTCACCAGCTTGACTAAGGGTGTTGCTCTCTGTGGACGCCAATGTAGCGTGAGGACTGAGAAAGGGACCCGTAGCAAGTTCCTGCTGTGCTCTGCGCAGTGGCTGGCCAGTACAGACTTTTAGATCGTTGACAAGGGCCTCATTAATGAGGAAATTCTGAGCATCGACATAAGACATGAGCTGATCAACTTGCAACTTATTCGTCATGAAGTCCGACTGCCAAGGGATGTACGGGGAGGAGCAGCCGTACCGTTCGACGAATTGTTCTCTCTTGTGCAGAAAGTCGTACGGAAGAGATAATGTATTATTGGCAATTGAGTCTTGCGCACAAATCTGGAGATGATGGGCCTTGACAATAATCTCGGCAAAATGCGCGCACCAGGGACGCATCACAGATGGTGGAACGGTGAGGTAACAGTCAACGTGGGCGAAGGCCATGAAACATGCTGCGCCATGTATCGTATCATGAGAACTTCGTTCAGGCCAACCACTGTCTTTCAACACAAACAGCTTCCGGATTCTCAATTCATCGAGCTTGATGAAAACCTGCCTGTAGGACCTGTCCTTGAACCTTCCAAACACAGCATTAGCCCAGACACCGCCATCCTGATAGAGTGCACGTCCATGACGCCTAGCAACTTCGATTCCGGTCAATATTTCACTTGCGGGAACGTTATACTGTAGTAAAGTACCTAAAGCTGGATGCTTGAATGAAGTGAACGAGCCAAAACTCCCCGAAAGGATAATTTCGCCCTTCGTTGGCGCAAAACTATCTACTTGCATTCCCATTGCGATGCCAAGTAGGATTAATGTGACGGCATCAACCCTTATAGGGGCCATATGAAGGTCACCAGGAATGCGATCTCCACTTTCAAGTCTTACATACATACATCTTGGAGGGATGCGTGTGTACATGATAAGGTCCTGGGCGAACGATATCCAGCAGCTCTGCATATGATCTCGTCGCGATCGAAGACTCGCAGCGCGATCCCACAACTCCTGGGGCATCTTATCACCGTTCAGCTGGATTGCAGGACTGATACCAAGAGCTGTGTAGACAGAGGGTGGCAACGCGAAAACGATAGCTTGATAATAGACAACGAACCGAAACTGCTGCCAATGCCAACGTTTCAAAGCGCCTTTGGTAACCCCGCCTGTCACAATACCGTCACATTTACGTATCTTGTCTGCGGTAGCCATCAATTGCAGAGTAAATTGGCCAGCGGCTACGAGAAGTGCGGCAACCGTCACGATAAGGGCAATTAGCGTAGCTGCGTCAACCATAGCAGCGCAAGGTCGAGGATCGAGGGCTATGATAGACTTTCGGACGGTTTATAGCTCGGATATGATAGAAAAATGTTGCCTCAGCTCCTCAGACGTGTGTCCCAGTCTTGGTGGGCAGGATGGTGCGCGGAATGCTTCCGCAACTGGGACCCGACACGTCTGAGTTCAAAACCCCCGAATTTGCTTAGATCGACTTTTTTTCAAAATTCTACTTTTCGTTTACCTATAGTTGAAGGGTGAACTCTCTAGGGTCCGCCTGGCTTTCAGGAGTAATCCGCGGAATTCTGTCACTTAAGTCAGCCATCAAAGGGATAAAATGAAAGGGCGCCCCCGCTAGCATGTGCCGAGAACTGTCCGCCGCTACGAGCTGAAGCACAGGCTTTCCGCACCGGAGATCGTCGCTTTCACTCCCTGCACAGACTATTGGAATACCGTGTACTCCTGATGGCTGAAGCAGTGGGACTGGCGTCTGGCCTTCTGGCTTTGACTGGGGCTGCTTACAAGATGAGCAAATCCTTATACGAAGTCGTGTCCAGCTTCGAAAGTCAGCGGAAACCATCGAAGATATTCACGTTGACTTAAAGTCTCTCATTACCGTCCTCGAAAAAATCCAGGAACTTATCCAAGCTCATACGACATCAAGAAACTATTTGAGAAGTTGTGACTTGGTCTGATATCTTGCTGAGCTTCCCATACCCCTCTCCCTGAGAACCAACCCTGCCCGTTTAGGTTTTACACTAACTGATCTGATACTCAGGTAGCTTAGACATTAGTTTCATCCAAGGTTAAAACAACTCCAAAGAAAACTCGACGAGCTTGAGCGGATCCTTGTGTAAATTGGGGCACTGAAGATTGCAGAACAAGGACAGCCAGCTCCGGCAGCCGTTGTTTCCACTCATCTCGGGAAGGAGCTTGCTAGCAAGGTTGACGATTATCGAACGTAGCAGAGAGGGTTCGCCAAAAGACATCTGAAATCTACATTTTGGTTTGCCCGTATGAAAAACGATGCTGCTCCTTGAAGCTTCCTTCAGCAGGGTATCGTGGAATATATCTTCGACAACGAAGAAGATGCTTTTAGCTTGTCAAAAAGTGCCAAACATGCAAAATTACGTCGTTGCGCTTTTCGAATACCCCGGGTTGCTAAAATTCGGTGAGATACGTTTCACAAGGTGGAACACCCAAATTTGAAGGATAATTTTCTCATAGATGTGAGATTGTGTTGCAAGATATAGACCCAAATAACACCGTCAAGATTGGCGGCGCGCGTTGCCTTTTTGATTGCAACAGATTGTTATCTTCGGAAATGCAAGGTGTGTCAACTGACCCCAATAATCTTCTCTCCAACCTTTCATAAATAGACTGGCGAACTGTTTCCTAATGATTTAGTGGCAGTACCGAATACCAATATCCTCGTAGAATGGTACGCTTACCTTCCATTGAAAGGAAATTAGAAACTAGGAAATCCACTGAGCAGCGCATTGCAAGAAATTTCTCATCTTTCGAAGGAAGCAAATCGGCCAAAGATGCTGCATGCCTTAGACACCATTGGCCTCGTGGATCCCTCTGGTGCCCAGTTTCGGGGAAGTGTCAGGGCTTCCTAACTGGTCTTCTGACTCCATTCAACTTGTGACTTTCTACCAGCCCCTTCCCCGAGATTTACCGAAGCATCTTCCAATCCTCGAGAAGAGGTACGAGCTCGCAGAAATGCTTGCCCAGTTGAAGTTTATTTGAAGCGAAGGCAAGATAGAACAATGAGGGTCTCCGAGCTTCTCATCTTATAGCCATTACGTTCCCACCACATCTCCGTGGGCAGGTGCTGGCGATGGGCTGCTCCTTGCCGTGTATCTGTTCAATGAGCGCATCAATATGGATCCACTCACGGCCAGGAATCTGGGCAGCTCAGGCATTTGGGAATATGGCTGCATAGGCTAAGGATGCATGCAGGCAATAGTGAGGCTACTGGCGAGCAGTGAGATGAAGTGACAAGGTATTCACCCCTTGGATCGGAAACAGTCGATGTCAATTTGCTAGACTGGCTAGTGGGGATGCGGGTCTCTGTGTTGCAGCGATCATGAAGTCACTTCGTGTACGTATATATCCAATTTCACAACTTAAGAAGCTGATCCGAAGAGAGGGGGTTTCGGAGTGCAACTTTCTGGTTCAAGGATACGTGGGTCCTTCGATCTAATCGTAAAGCATCTGGGTATCGGTGCTATTCGTGGCTACGGGAGGTCAATTGAAGGGGTCGCTTATTCGAGGTAAGCCGCCGCGAACCAGGTAAGGCCTTTGACAATAGCGTGTATGTGGGTACTTGCTACGACGATCTAGGAAGATGGTCATGAAAAATCCGGCGATTCACATCACCGGAATCGGTCGGGGCTGTCAATTCTGTGTAATACTACTTGGTGACAGTTTCTAAGCATGGGCAACAGCGGCCCAACAGCTCTATTATAAATAGAATACTGACTATGTAGGCTATGTAGGAATGCGATGGTGCCAAGGCTGGGGCTCGAACCGTGACAAACGGCCTCTGATGATTCAGAAAAAAGCATACTCAAATACGTCAATGTCTCTCAATGCGCAATCTAAAGTACCCCGCTCGAAGATTTAAATTCCCCTTTGGCCTTTAGGAACTTAGAAATAAGCAGATGCATGTCAGCGTCTTTCAATAGGCGCGCTAAAGTGCCCCCGTTCGAAGTTCAAACGTCTTTTATTCGGAGCTCCTCACATATTTCGTAATGTCCCTGATAACCAGAGTGAAGCATACCAGTACACGTCAGTGCTTTTCATTAGGCACTCTAGAGGATCTTTCTCGAGCATATTAATGCTCTTCCTCCCAGGAGTTTCTAGGGAATGTTCAAATTCTTCGGATCCGAATATCTTATCACAATCCAAGAAATCATACTTGATAAAAATCAAGATGAAGATACCATTTCTTTCGGTCGCCGGTATCCTAATCCTGCTAGTTAGCTCAATCCCAGTTCTGAATCAATCTCAGTCCTGAATGTGGATATCCACGTCATTGACGATACCCATGGTATTAATTCTCCGGTAAGGTCATGTGAGTCTTAGTTCTTCAAGTGCTAAGATGAATAGGCTATGTCCCACCTTCAGCATATTCTCAACCCCACAGAGGTTGCGTCTCTAGCAGCCACAGTAAACCTGCCGTGATATCATGGTCACACATTTTTTCTTATAATACATATTACTCCTTCTTAGGCTAACAGTGTTGATCTGATGAAGACGAAAGACATGATACCTGGAGGGGTTTTTCTTAATGAAGACAGACTTCGAGCACGTATCCACGGCAATAGTTACCGGAATATCAAGTGCAAACTTGACGAGGAATTTCCGTTGGACGAATTCCTATTTGATCCTCTTGTTTTTACCTTGAACCGCCCAGACGATTTCGCAGGCAAATTCAACGGAACAGTGGGCCAGGGTCGAATCTCGCTAGCGTGGGAGAATTCAGGTGCTACTATCATGGGCAGAAGTCCTATTGGTGATTTCGAAGTTAAGGGAGAGACTTATGTTCATTAACCCCCGTAAAGGATTGATCCTTGCGAGTCACTTTGCTCTAGGCGATGAACATGATTATATAATATTCGATAGGGAAAATACTTAGGCAAGCTATGCTAAATCCCCGCAAGAATAGAAAGTCTGGGTTAAGTGACCAATATATTGACTTCGGGAGACTGTTCGGGTCGTACATACGTACCATTGTAGAGGATAGTAATGACAAGGTCCCAAACTCAAAACGAGTCCATCTCATCCGGTATCTCTATTCTTTTGCCGTAGGCAGTGATATTCATGGAATAAAAAGAGCCGCTGAGAAAAGAGAATCTATAAGGTAAAGGAAAGCCGAGGGCAGAGAAAGCTGTAGAGGGAGAAGAATAGTCGAAGTCGGGCCCAGACGCACTACGAGAAGGAAAGTATTGACTTGCGAACCGAAACATGCAAGGCTGAAGTGACAATGTTCATTCATTCGACAGTCAGATTATTATAAGGCACACCACCTCGAACGAATCCCAATTACCATGATGTCCAATCAAACGTCAGGAGCTATACCGAGAATCTTGAAAGTTTCATCCTGCGGAAGCGTCTTGTCGTTCTTCTCCGTGTGCGTCCGCGCAATGTCTTTGATGCTATCTACCCACACGCCTGTACTGATCCCAAAATGGTTCACTTTGCTCGTGTCAGTTGGCGTTGGTGAATCCTTGATGTTGTGGGACAGCAGGCAGGCGATAGCTCCAGCAACAATTGGCGACGCTGAATCTTGTTAGTTGATCCAGACTAATATCCGAGATCGTAAAGATTTTTACCATACGACGTCCCACATACTCTCAGCGTTTCCTTTTTCGGCGGGCCTTCGTCCTCGGGCCCCTTCTTTCCTCTCCCTCATAAGTATCGTGTATGGCCCCTGACCGAGCGATAAACGGAATAGATTGAGCTGGGGCATAAATATCGATCGCTGTGACCAATCAGCGCTGTGAATGCAAGACACTGCAAGTGGAAACAATACCATCACCGTAATAAAACCCCTTGCAGATAGTGTACTTGGTACTCGCTCAGCACCTGGATGCGTAGCAGGAAGCTTAGGCATTTCTGGTCCATACAAAATATTCATGGCATCCATGGCAGTTGTGATAGTAGTAATGTTGGTTTGCAAATCATTGAGTTTCTTCCCAAGGTTAGAAGCAAGCCTCGACTTCGTCTTCGCCATCTCGGCAATGGCAGAAATCAGTGGCAGGACGGTATTGGTCATGACAAATATCCCGTGAAGGGAGTCTTTGAAATTCCGAAGCTTGTTCTTAGGAATGGCGGTTTTCGGATCGCCCTCGGTGTTATGTTCTGCCACCTCGACCTTGGCCTGCAGAGTCAACTTCGAATTGATGGTAGCACCGGAAAGGAGTGCTTTAATCTTAGGTCGCCAAGTATGGTCCGCATGATTGGCAAGCGTTGATAAAAGTTCAATGATGGCTCGCAAAGACTTTAGCATGCTTCGCTGAAAGCTTATGAGAAACCTTAATCCGCGTATTGTGCCATAAATGCGAGAAAACACCATGGATTCAAAGCGAAACTCATATTGATTATCAGGGAAGGCTTGTACTGCCGCCAAGAAGGTATCAAGCGTTTCGTCGTCATATCTGTCTAGTCAAGGTTAATTAACTAGGTTTGTATAGTAAGAGAAGAGAAGACTCGTGCATCCGGATAACACTCAGACGGGAGTTCCTCCTGTTGACTTACACCGGAAATAGCTGCACCGAGATGCTCAAACGGCCGCAGCATTAATCGTCCAGGCTGCAAAGCGGTTACCTCGGCAATCTTCAGGATTAAAGCACCCAATATCCGCTCAATACAAAAGGTGCCCAGTGATAGATTTCTGGCCTGTTCTCTGTCATCTCCAGGATGCAAGCTTGTACCAGACGAGCAAGATCTACCCTCCATAGCGACCAATACAAGCACGCTTCGGTTATCATCTTGGTGTAAAAACGATCGCAGAACAACGCGGCATCCTTGTCATCTATATCCCACAATGTGGACACAACAGATGCGCTACCCCAGTAGTGAAAAGCAGGCACAATTCCTATATATTGATAGCAATTCATGTTCGTCTGGATTCCAGTTCCGCATCCCAGGAGCATTGCATGATGAGCGTTCCTGCATTTCTCAGCCTCAAAGAGGTCCATAGCGGCAAGTTTTCGGTCCCCAAAAATCAATCCACGCCGCAGAGGGTCTTGATTCTCCGGCGAGGTATGACCCTGGAAATGTAGGATATCAAGTGAAGGATCGTTGGCTGATGAAAGGAATTGCACAGTAGTTGAGCATTCAGGACTGTACAATGTAGCACCGAGCTCGGTGGCCGCTTTACGAAAGGAATGCTTTCCGGCCTCTGAAGGTGGATCTCCAAAGAATGCAGCTTTTCGGATCGGGATCCGATCCCCTGGCGGTCTCCCATGTGACACTCTTCTCCGATAACAGGAATATAGTTCAGTGATAGAATTTGAATAAACGATGGGATTTCTAGCTATGAGTGGTTTCCCGTCAAGTTCAAGGGCATGTATGGGTATTCGACTGAGAAATCCACAGGGTGACAAAACCAGCACATCATCCGGTGAAGTACAAACATCAAAGTGTTGAATAACACAGCCAAGCTTTTGGAGGGTTTCATGTGCTCTTTGGGTGACCAGATCACTTTCGTCGTAATTAAGGAACTCGTTCACAGCCAGTTGAATTTCGTCAAAGGGGGTGGCAATTTCGCAAACATTTACTGGAAGGTCCAACTGGTCTGGGTTGGTAAAAGTTAGAAGAACGAAGTGCGAATTGGGTTCACGTGACTGAAAGAACCAGTCCACGTACACTACCGTATCACAACTGGGTCGAGCTATAGATCTCAACGCAGAGAGAAGCGAATGCCCGTTATCTTCCATGCTAATGTCAACAAGGGATGGCTGGCCTGCTTTTGTTGCTATCTTGGCATCATCTCCCAAATCGTTCGTTGAGTCAGAGAAATTTCTCGTAGACAGGTGAGGCCAGTCCAGAATGCGGCCCCGCGTTGCGGCAAAATCAAATTCTCTTCGTGTGGGCTCGTTGAGATGATGGGGGAGTATCTTTAGGCCCCTATTTATGTCTGCACAAGTCTCGTTGACATCCATTAGCCAGCCAAGACTAAAAGCTTTGAGATGATCTATTTGCGCCAGGAGTTCCATCCTAATTTTCCCAATTGGAAAGTTCTTGTCGTCAAAAGCCCTCCGCCTTATATATATGATGCATATAGCTTGAAGATCTGGCCAAAGAGAGTTTTCAATAGATCTCAAAATGAATTCCACGCGGTCCCAGCCGTGAAACTCAAAGCAAAGCCATCTTGAATGGATGTATGCTAACAAAGCCTCAGAAATATATCTGAGGGCCCTGTCGAAATTCGCGATTGTCCCTTGGTCCTCTGCAAGCCGTTCGTAAATCTCTGATAGCCACAATGAAATCAATCCACGGTATTCAGTCATCGTGGCTCCAAGTCCCAGTTCGAGAGCCATAAAGTCCTCGTAACTTTTTACGATCTTTCGGAAAATAAGAGAACCCGGGTCGAGGATAGGGCTCGGGCTAAGTAGCATAGCTATACGATGCTCCGCCCTGATAGCACATAGTTGAAGGGCAGGTGGCTGTGATTCGTCGATAGGAGATCCCTCGAATTCTGTTTGTAGGATGTTAATGCCATCTCGAAAATCTGTCCAATCGTGACGCTGGGTTGTTCTCTTCTCCAAAAATAGAAGACGGTAGGATGCTAAATTCGATGCAATGATGTAGAGTAACCTCATGCCATCATCCGTCATCCCGAGGTTGCTTGACACTAACAAGGATTTCGTGACCCAGATTTTATCAATCCAGGTGATGTTACTGGCGTCAGAATTATCATATCGAAGCCATCTAAGGAACCTTACAATCATGTCTTCTTGACTGCGAGAGTCTATCTGAGGGTCGATATTGTGCAAAGTAAGTAAAGAAACGAGTTGAGACACATCAATGATCCGCTCCCGAAGCGCGCTTTGGAGCCAATGATGCAGTCTCTCTAGTCCGCTCCAAGACTGATGAATATCGGTCAAACCCTCATTGATGAAGAAACATTGAGTACTGTCGCCCTGGAGGTATGGCGCTGGTACGATCATTGGAATGTATGGCGCGGGTACCATCATTGAAATATTGGCTCTCTCTCGAGATTCGACATCTATCTGGCCAGTAGTGTGCAACGTTCGATCAATTGTTTGACCATTGTCAACCAAGGCTTGTGCCCACTTGCCTAGGTGATTACGAAATTTCTCCCGTTGTTCAATGTGTTCATTGATCTGTTTGACAGTCTCATACGCAGCCTCTACGTCATGTAAGGCGTTATGACTGAATAAGTCCGACTTTAGAAACCGGATGCAGATATCCCATGCTTTGAAGTTTGGGTGCTTTCTTCGAAAGTCCAAGTGCCACTTTACGATCGAACTTGGGTCACCATGTTTCAAGGTCAGGATGTCGACTTGCGCTCGTAGGATCGCAGTATCCAGTACCCGTTCTTGGCTAAGCAGATTGTCCTCCGTCTCTCTCCAAATGTTTAAACAGTGGAGGAATGAAAAGCTTCCCAGAGAGACTGACTTTATTGCCGCAATTAACCGCGCACAGTGTAATTCGGCTGTAATTCGACAATCGGTAGCGACAATTGGATCATTCAATGCCGACTCGATCTCTTCGAGATATTTTTGCAAATGTGGTTCGGGAAAATTTGACCATCTCAGCACTACAACGGTCTCGTAGAATAGATTCTTCAAATTATTTCGTACCCTTTGACCCGCATTTCGATGAAGATCTTTCTGTACGCGACACAACTATGTCTTTGCACGATCATCTTGCATAGCCAACTTCAGGTACGAAGATAAGAGAGTCCTGCCATATATTGGCAGTATCCAATTGTCGAACTTCCTCGTCCCCTTAGGAATAACGTCGATGAAGGTTTGAATGAGCCCGATCTTCCGATTGGGGGCGATATCTTCACAGGCAAGACCCTGCTCTAGGAGGTTCAAAGCTAGTCGCCACTCTCTGCATTTAAGCGCGTGTTGCTGCAGAGCGAGTATGCCTGGCAAACCCTCATTGTCAGTACATCTAGGGATACATAAGAAGACGCGTCGGTCAAGGTCACTGCAGAAAGCCTGGAGCCACCCAAGGCAGAGGTAATAATGGTGATAGATGTGGAGCTGCAAAGATTTACATATTAGTCAAGGGTGCGTAATATTTTGAGTAGTGAGGACCTACATGAAGGGATCTATAGCAAGATATTGACATATCTTTCAGTTCCTCCCTTGCCGCCATAATAGCTTTTTCTGCAGGTGCCGAATCCCCATATAGAAAGATGTGGCAGAAGGCAAGACGCAGTTCGAGGATCAAGTATACTTCTGGGCAACGTCGTCTACATGGATGTGATTGATGTTGGTGTGCTAATTCTAGGGCAGATTTGCCTTGTTCGTTTTGTCCGAGAAAAAATAAGGAAGTGCTTGCAGTCAAAGCGTAGGCAGGATGCACCCGATTTTGCTTGTGCAAACACTCCAGCAAATCTAGGCTCTCTTTATATCGCTTCAACCAGAGAAGTTGTTCTGCTTTGTCTAGAATACTTGCTTGGCTCCTGTCTAGGGAACAGTATGAAGCCGAATACGAGCTGGGCGATATCATTTTTGTAGAAAGATCAGAGCCCAACTTTCTAAGTCTGAGCATTGTAGAGCTTGATATCCTTTCTCTAAGTGGCATTGTTTAAAATCAAAGCCTTGCAAAGGTCGCATTTTCTTGTACTATGGATAGCCATAAACCTCCGACGTGTCAGGCGGGGTCCGAGCTGGCGAAATGCAGGCTAAGCCATTTTCGGTTAATACAATCAAGCCATCAAGCGCCACCCCCACCTGCGACAACAGTGCTTATCCTAGACTACTTTTCCCTACCGTCATCCTTTATATTGTGGTCGAGAGACGAAAGAACCAAAAGTCTATTGCGAAAATTTTAGCTGTTGTCAGTAGAAAGATTTTTGGGCTTGTTACTTTCATATTGACTTCGAGGAATGGAAGCCGCTAAGTCTACCGGGCTTCATGCGAAAGTCAACAAAGGCAGAGAGTCTTTAGGGTCCGATTTAGCTTTGGATATAGACCTGGATCGGAATGAACAATTAACGGCTTGGCGAGGTGAAAAGGATGACCTGCAAGAGTCAGAGTACCGCGCCAGCGAACAGCAACTCCTTCGAGAAGGGAAGCTGGGGGACTCCAGATGGGATGTTCGCTTGTCAAACGTTGAATTTGGGTCTTACGATGGCGGATCTGCATGTGTTGTTGTACTGAATATTTCATTCAATGCCAAAAGCCAACGGTGGTTCCGATTTCGTAACGCTAGAATAGAGGTCGAGTTCGGAAGTGTAGCTGAGGGCGACAAGACGAAAGAACAGTCTGCTAGCAGTTTGCTCATTCGAAAGTGGTATCCTGACCTTATCCGAGGACATGTACAGAATGTTGCCCAAAAATATGGATTCTCTATCTCAATCCCAATCCCCGTGCCAGGCGCTGCAGGTCAAACATCAGCAAACTGGAATCTTACAGACCCTAAAGAAGGTGTTCACTTAATCCACGGAAGCCTGATTGGCAATTCCCAAAGAGTTTTGCGCTGGCAAATCCAAGAAAATCCTGTCACCAGAGGTGGTATCTACGAAGAACCTCGACTGGCGATAGTGATTAGCAACACTGCCAATCTGCCATTCAATATAACAGTGTTCGCACGCGCTACAACATTTGGTGGGCTCCCAGTGCGCTCGAAGGGCGGCAGTCGCATATCAATCTCACCGCCTAATAAGGAACATCCTGGCATAGTCTCTCAGCCAGCAAGCCAGAACATTACGAACAGTAATGATGAACCCTCCCTAGCTTCTGAACAAATCTCCGCTGTCAAGGACCTGCGAAATCTTGACTTAGAGCAGCTCACTGGGATGCGAGCAGCTCTGTTAGGCCAGCAAGCTCCTGGTGCCCCAGGCCAGTCTTTCGGCTGAGATGACGACAGCTGAGCATTTGATGAGGGCGGAGAAAGCGGGTTTTCTTAATTCTAATGATGGAGTGGATACTTAATCTTGAACTAGGTTGGGTAACGTGAAAAGAGAAGATTTAGAGTTATATCTTAATAGCATTATATCTAAGACAGCTATGAGTAATATTTACTAGTATTACGATAGACTTTCCTTTTAAATCTTCTAAGTCCTTTTTACCTTAGCTACTCAGCGTTTACTTTAACTACTTAGTACTTATAAGAGTATTTAATACTCCTTTTCTTCTTCTTTTCTTTTCTTCTTTATATTTATATTATATATTAGATTTATTATAGTTTTTAAAAGACTTTCCTTTTAAATTTTCTAAGTTTTTTTACTTTAATTATCTAGTATTTACTTTAATTACTTAGTATTTATTAAGAATATTTAATTCTTTTCTTTCTTCTTTCTTCTTTTTTCTTTTCTTCTTTATATTTATCTTATATATTAAATTTATATCTTAGATAAAAACTTATAAATCTTATTTATTATAGGCGGGCGAGGGTTAAAGATAGTAGATAATTATATATAGACTTAGAAAAAATATAATAAATTTTACCCTAACTAAGTTAGTTAAATAAAGAAGTTTTATATATAAAAAAGATATATATTCTTATATTAAGATAAAATCTAGTCCTCTTATAAAATTATACTACTATATAATATAGGTATAGATAGATAAAGTTCTAATTAAATTAATATTCTTAAAGGCGGAGATCTTCTATAGAAAAGAACTAATTAATTTAATAAAAGCTTATTAATATAGCGAGGTTTCTATACTTAGTAATTATATTAATAGGCTTCTAAATATTTTATTAGCCTAATTAGGTTAGCTTTATTAATTTAGTTATAGGTAAATAATAAATATTAATAATAATAAATAATAATAATAAGTATAACTAAATTATTAATTTATATCTAGAACTTATTATCTTATTATATATACTACTATATCCTTCTACCTCTAATAAGGTTATTTTTAATATAGAATATTATTATTCTAATCTCTCCTTACCCTAAGTATAAAATTATTAATATAGTTATCTTAGCTAATATAATAATATAATAGGATTATTATAGTCTTTTATTAAATAATCTTCTACTACTCTACCCTCCTATTAGTTAAGATTAAGCTTTTAAAGATACTAGCCTTCTCCTCTATTATATTTATAAGTAATACCCTTATTACTATAATTAATTATAAGTAGATAAATATAGATAATGCTTTTATATAATAGCTTAGATTAACTAGTACTTATAATAATAATAAGCTTCTACTCCTTACTATAAATTTATATCTAATTATATATATACTCGTAGATAAAGCGGTTACTAAGAAGGTAGATAAATATAAAAAGATTAGAATAATTAAGATAAGAGGATAAAGGCCTATAAAGAGAGAGTTTATAATAATAGAAGTATAGTTCCTTCTAAATTAACCCTATTTATTATAGAATAATAATATAAATTAGAATATAATTAGACTTTAGACTATCTACCTAAGATTATTATTTAAAAGGATAGATAGATTATCCTTAATATTCTAAAAATATAAGAAGGCGCTTAATATTTAGGAATTATAAGAAAGCGCCTAATATCTAAGGATTATAAGAAGGTGATTATTTATTAAATATATACTTTACCTAAAAATAATAGGAGTACTTTATAATCCTAAAAAGTATATAATATAAGAGCTTTACTATAATTATTATAGTATATTAGGCGCTAGTATAGTATTATATCTAGTACTATATTAAATATATATAGGATATATACTAATAATATAAGTAATACTAGCAGCTTATTTAGCTTACGCGTATAATATTATACTATTAAGATAATTTATTAAGGTATAAAGAGAGATAACGATCTTTATTATCTATAAACTATAATATAAGTATAGTGAATAATAAAGATAGAATAGTAGATATATCATAGCTCTATTAAAAGTAAATAAACTTTTTTTTATTTTATAAGACTACCTCTTTAAATTTTTATCTTCTTCTTTTTTTAACTATCTTTACTAGCCTTTTCTCTATAATAATTTAACTTTATTAATTATAGATAAGCTTGCTAATAACTATTTAATAGTAGTAAATAGTATTAATAAATTTAATATCTATAGAATTACTTAGTGATTACTCTTAAATAATAGTAAGATAAGACTAAAGCTAATAGTAAGTTTAACTAACTTAGTATATTTAATAAAGTTTTAGAGATATTAGAGGATATCTTATATAATCTATATTAACCCTTAAATATATTATTAACTTAATTTAAATTACTAGACTTAATATCCTAGTATAGAAAGAAAAGGCTATAGTTTAAAATCTACTTAGTATTTATATTATATTATCCTTACTTAATTTTATTATAAATTTGGAGGTACTTAGAGCATATATTAGCTTAGGTAATATTAATATATTAAGACTATATTTTTTTAAGGCTTTTAAAAAGGATAATTTAGAGGTATATACTATCTTCTAGACTTTTATAGATAAAAAAAGAAATAACTTTAATATAACTTACCTCCTAGCCTTATAGAAGTAAGTCTTAGTTATAATATATAATTATAATAATCTACTTACTTTTCTAGATATCTTATTATTATTATTAATTATAGTTTATACTAACTAATAAGATCTCTATACCTATATTAGTAGTATATATTAACTTATATAAAAGGACCTAGACTATTTTATAAGAGAAACTTATACTAATTCTAAGCTTAAATATTATATTAATTATAGATTTAATAATAAATATATTAATTATTTTACTTATATTAATAGATATTTTTTAGAGAATTAAAATTATACTTATTAGCTATTAAAAGTATATAAATAATATATAAGAAATATTTAAAATATATTATTATATATAGTTATAGTTAGGATTTTACTTAGTATTATTTTATCTAATACTTTATATTACTATAATACGCTTAAGAAACTAATAGTAGAAGAGGAACTATATAGAGTAAATATTATAAAATAGAAGAATATTATTAAAGTAAGTAATAAAGCTAATTCTTTATCTCTACTATTTTTAGATAGTATATATAATATTATTACCTAGTTTTAAATATCCTTAAGAGCTTATTAATTAGAAGAGGAAGGTCTTATAATTAGAAAAAAAAGTATAAAAAAATAGATTTAAGATAGTAGTAGGAATATTATAAATAGAGAATATAAAGTAAAGTAAGAGAAAGTATAACTTAAAATATTCTATATTAATTAAAGGGTTAGTAATTTTATTATTATTATTAGTATAGGGCTATATCTATAGCTAGGATATAGATATATTTACTAGTTAATTATATTTTTATTTAGTATCTTATTAAGCCCTAATATAAAATTAGAGTTTATTAGATAGGTAAGGACCTAGCTAATTTAAAGGATTTATATTAATAGTCGCTAAGCTCTCTTAATACTTAAAGTAAATAAATTAGCTACTTTATATAGTATAGTTACGCCGCGTAACGAGTTAAATTAAGTTAAAGTTTTTCTAACTTAACTTAAAATCTAACCTAAACTTAACCTAACATATTAGGTTTAGGTTAAGTTAGATTTTTCTTAATAAATTTTTAAATTAAATTAAATTAAATTAAATTTAGTTAGGGTTAGGGTTAGGGTTAGGGTTAGGGTTAGGGTTAGGGTTAGGGTTAGGGTTAGGGTTAGGGTTAGGGTTAGGGTTAGGGTTAGGGTTAGGGTTAGGGTTAGGGTTAGGGTAGTACTCTGCGTTGATACCACTGCTTCTGCTTCTT